>CM069161.1:18103349-18710849 GCA_035221665.1 Okamejei kenojei
CACACGTGTGATTTGGCTCAGTGCACTGTCTCCCGCCTCTAACCTTATTAGCATTCTCCATTCTCTACCTTCTCATGTTTAACTAACTGTATCTAAACTAATTACTTCAGGCATTCTCTGTGCTAACAGATTCCACATTTTCCTTGTTCTGAGAATAAAGACATTTCTGTAGAGTTCTATAATTACTTTCTCTGTGATCATACATTATTGATGGCCTTAATTTTGTTTCTTCCCCGCAAGTGGGAAAACTCTGGGTGGCACAAGGTAGAGTTGCTGCTTTGTAGTGCCAGGGCCCTGGGTTCGATCCTGACTAAGGGTGCTGTATGTACAGAGTGGGGTGGAAGATTGCAACCTTCAAGTGGTCCGCCCTGTTTCGACTAATGCAATCAACTCGACGTGCACAAACGGAAGATCAAATAGAACAGAGTTAGTACGTTTTTTCTGTGAGCGCACATGTTCTCTCCGGGTGCTCTGGTTTCCTCCCTCACTCCAAAGACGTGCAGGTTTGTAGGTTAATCAGCTTCTGCAGATTGTCCATCGTGTGTTGGATAGAACTAGTGTGCAGGTGATCGCTGGTTAGCCTGGACTCAATGCGCCTAATGGACTCCACGCTGTTTCACCAAACTCTGTGTCAATTTTTCTCAATCTTTTAAAAAAAAAAACAATTAGATACCCTTTGTAGAGGTATTTGGAAATAATCAGTAATTACCCTTGCTTAGTAAATTTAAGCAGAGCAGATTTGGCCTTTTCACTCAATTATATTTAATTTTATTTTTAGTGTATGATGTCACAAGAAGGGAAACCTTTGTCAGGCTTGAGAACTGGTTGAATGAATTGGATACCTACAGCACAAAACACGGTGTTGTAAAGATGCTGGTTGGGAATAAAATTGACAAGGTAAACATTATAGCATTTTGTCTTACAAAAATGATGAGCGTTTAATATGCATGCGTTACTGATTCTGTTTTATCTGTGTGCATTTTATTTGTTCACTGGTAAAAGGCTGGATTTGTGTGGAAATGTAATGAAACAACTTAATTTTGCTCATGACTGCAAAAACGTGGGGTGTTTTGAGGGTCAATTAAGAAGAGAGAGATTGTACAAAGCAAGTCAGAATTTTTAAATTGTAACGTTGGTTAGAATTATAGACTCATTCAGCATGGAATCCGGCCCTTCAGTTCAACTTGTCCATGCCATTAAGATGTTCCATCTAAGATAATCTCATTTGACAGTGATTAACCCTTATTCCAACAGGCTTTTTGGCCACTCCATCCATCAAGCACCCACTCACATTAATCCTAAACAAATCCAATGTTATTCTTCTCTGATTCCTATCAACCCCTTCCAGTTTTTCAAACCTAGGGGCAATTTTCTGTTGCCAGTTAACATACTGACTATATGTCTTGGGGATAGGCACAAAATAATGGAGTAACTCAGAGGGACAAGCAGCATTTTTGGAGCGAAGGAATGGGTGACGTTTTGGGTCGAGACCCTTCTTTGGACCCGAGAACTCCACACAGACAGTACCAGTAGTCGGATCGAACCTGATTCACTGGAGCTGTGAAGGGGCAGCTCTACGAGCTGTGCTGCTCTGCCACCTCCTGTGCCATCTAGTTGGCTGCTGTTGAAATCAGAAAGTGAGAGGATATTTCAAAGCATTTATTAGAGGTGTTATAATTTCATACCAAGCTTTTCAAAATAAAAAAAACAAGAACGAACAAAGACAGTTAGAAGAACAAATTAGACAACTGGATATAGATAATGCTAAAGACTCAACTATGCATAAACACAATAAAATATTAATACTGAAATTTAAATTAAATAAATTATTAGCAGCTAAAGTTATAAGATTATTCCAAATGACAAGACAGGAACATTTTGAATTTACTTTTGGCACGTTAGTTAAAAAAACGAGAAAAAGAACACACGATCCTAAAGATCAAATCAGATAGAGGGGAAGTACTAACTTTACCGAATGATATTAATAAAAGATTTGCACAATTTTATGAGAATTTGTACACATCCAAAACGACAACGGACACCAATAAAGTCACAGAGTTCTTGGATAATTGTAATTTTCCAAAACTAGAGTTGCAGGAACAAGAGGAATTGGGAGCACAAATCTCAATTAAGGAAAATGAAGACACAATAATTTCATGAAAGAATGGAAAAATACCAGTACCTGATGGATTTAGCAATGAATTTATAAAAAAATTTACGACATAATTACACCATGCTTACAGAAAATGTATACATATGCCTTTAAAGAACAAACATTACCTGAAACACTAGCCGAATCAACGATTACATTAATACTGAAGAAAGACAAAGATATAGAAGAACCCGGATCATATAGCAGACCTCCCAACTATCCCGCTTTTGGCGGGATATTCCCGCTTTTTAGGTTCCCTTCCCGCCATCCCGATTTGTACCCTAATTATCCCGCTAAATTCTTCCTCCCGTGGTGAACGCCGGCGCCATGTGTCCCCGGTTTGCCGGCCCGCGCGATCAGCGGCACTTTGCCGGGCCCTAGTGGCCGCGCGTGCGCAGTGGGGGAGGGTTGCCGGGCCCCAGTGGCCGCGCGTGCGCAGTGGGTGAGGGTTGCCGGGCCTGGCGCCATTTCGAGCCACGCCACGCTCGGCCCAGAGCCCGGGCGGCGCCGGCCCGCGCGATCAGCGGCACTTTCTTGCCGCCAGCCGGCCGCTCGCGGCAGCCCCATCACCGGGGGTACACAAAAAGCTGGAGAAACTCAGCGGGTGCAGCAGCATCTAAGGAGCGAAGGAGATAGGCGACGTTTCGGGTCGAGACCCTTCTTCAGCTAGAAGAAGGGTCTCGACCCGAAACGTCGCCTATCTCCTTCGCTCCTTAGATGCTGCTGCACCCGCTGAGTTTCTCCAGCTTTTTGTGTACCCTCGATTCTCCAGCATCTGCAGTTCCTTCTTTAAAGCCCCATCACCGGGCCTCCCCCCCCACCCCCACCCCACCCAGTGCGCAGGCGCAGACCCGCCGGCAACCTGGCCAAGTGCGCATGTGCCGCACCGCCCGCGGCAGCCCGCTGATCTGCACCAGTGCGCAGGCGCATAGCCGCCGGCAACAACCCAAGTGAGAGAAATTAAGGTGAGTCTAGTGCCAAGTTTATCAAAGTTTAACAAAGAATTATAAATGTTTCAGCATACATGTACCTTTTTCACATTTTGGCATTTAAAATACTTCTTCACAATTTAGAATTTGTGACATGGGACCCCGAATAGGGCGCCGCGACATATTATGAATTTTCATTTAAAAATATGAATTTTGAGGGGAAATATTATGAATTTTGACAATCAAATGTTGGGAGGTCTGATATAGATCTATTAGCTAGAAGATTAAGTATGTTAGTAAATTAATAAATCCGGATCAAACGGGGTTTATCCCTAAGAGACAATCATTTAATAATTTGAGACATCTGCTCAACATAATGCATTCACACCAGACTGAAGATCAAGAATTATCAATTATTTTGTTGGATGCAGAGAAAGCATTCGATCAGGTGGTATGGGATTATATGGTTAAAATATTGCAAAAATTCCAACTGGGAGAGAATTTCATCCTACAGATTAAATTACTATATAATAAGCCAACGGCTAGAATATTAACTAATAACATTTTATCTACGAAATTTTAATTATCAAGGGGCAATAGACAAGGATGTTCACTATCACCGCTGTTATTTGCTCTTATAATCGAGCCCCTAGCGGAAAGAATAAGAACCCATCCGAATATCCATGGCTACAAAATATTCAAATAATAAAATATCATTATACGCTGATGATGTACTCCTGTACATCACAAAACCCCATATCACCATACCAAATATATTAAACTTAATTGAGGATTTTGGATCATTCTCAGGATACAGAATAAATTGGAACAAAAGTGAAATCATGTCAATAAAACCGAAAGACTCAACACACCTCTTAAATTTTCCTTTTAAATTAGCTACGGAAAAATTTAAATACTTGGGTATTGAAATTACCAGAAGATATCAAGATATGTTTAACACAAATTATAATCCTTTACTTAAGAAATTATATAATTTAATTAAATTCTGGAAAACGCTTCCGATGTCTTTAATAGGCCGAATAAATGCTATAAAAATGATTACAAATTTTATATGGGATTATAAATCCCATAGAATACAAAGAACACACTTGAATAAACCCAAAGCAGTAGGGGGATTAGCACTCCCTAACTTTATGTACTATTATTGGTCTATAAATATTAAAAATATGATTCAACTGCTGGACAATTCTGCCCAGCAGCTGGATTGGATTATTATGGAGCGAGAGGAATGCTCCCCTTGTAATATTGGAGCGATCCTTCTCTCACCAATGAAGTTGAATAATACAAACTATAACAAAAACCCAATTATACATAGTACAATTAGAACTTGGAAACAAATAAAATATAATTTGAAATTAAGAAATCTATCTCTCTTATCTCCAATAGTTAATAACCCTTCGTTTAAACCCTCAATTATAGATAAAGCATTTATACAATGGGAAAGAGTAGGAATTAAAACGCTTGGAGACTTGTATGAAACTGGAAAATTACTATCATTCAAACAATTACAACTGAAATATAATCTGGGAAACAATCAATATTTTAAATATTTTCAAATATGTGAGTATCTGAAAAAATATACACAAGATTATTACAACATGCCATTAGATCTACTGGATGAAGCAATGAAGACAATGGCTGAATCAGCAAATTTAATATCATAATTATATAATATTATTTTAAATGTAGAAATACCAACAACCGAAGGTGTTAGAAATGACTGGGAACAAGAATTAACTATTAATATTTCAAAAGAGGGGTGGGATGAACATTTATTAAATGTGCACAAATGTTCAATTAATGTAAGACACATTTTAATCCAAATTTTACACAGATTATACTATTCAAAAACCAAAATAAGTAAACTTTTTCCCAATGTATCACCTATCTGTGATAAATGCCAGTCTCAAGAAGCTACTATAGCGCATTAATTTGTTTTTTGTATAAAAATTCAAAAATTCTGGACTGAAATCTTCACAAAATTATTTAAAATAAAACTGATACCAAAAGCAGAATAGATTATCTTTGGAACAACGGAAGGTAGCCCTGAATTAAATGTGTTTCAAAAGAACCTATTTGAATATGGGTTAATAATTGGAAAAAAGCTTATTTTAAAATTTTGGAAAAACGCGCCTATACCAACAATAAATATGTGGATTTCAACTATGTTTGAAACACTACACCTGGAAGATATGAGACTCCGCCTGGCAGGAAAATCAGATCGCTTTTATAGGACCTGGTCTGTATTTATAGATTTACTACAAGGATAAGGTGCAATAGTACTTTAAAAAGGCACCGGTGGCAGGTCTTGGTAAAGGGGGATGAAAAATTGTCAAGTTGGTATATTCCTTTTGTGTGATGTATAATAAAGCAACTATCTTTTCCTTTTTCCTTCTTTCTCTTTATTCTTTTCAAGGGTCTATCTCTTAATTTCCTTTTTCTAATTCCTCGACTAAGGGGCCTTTCTTCTTTCTCTTCGTGTCACAATTCTCTCTCACTTTCTCTATTTTTTTCAATTTCTATCCTTTTTTAATAGCTTTAAAAAATGAAGGGGTACAATAAATGTAATAATATATACAGGATATGCATTGATGTAATTTACTGTACTTCTAATAAATATATATATTTTTTTAAAAGAAAGTGAGAGAAGCAAAAAGAAAATCTATGTGCGCTGTGTCCCATTTGGACATTTCATTTGTGAATTTGAATGCAGAAATATTGGAGCCCTTTCATTCTAATGAATTTTCCATGTATTTAGCAAACATTTCTTGGCCATTGTTTGAGCGTTGAAAAGAACTTAAAATGTTGCAATGCTATGCATCGATAATACAGGTTTAAAAATTACTTAAACGTGTTTTCTTAGCAAAATCATGAAGTTGACCGAAATGAAGGACTGAGATTTGCCAGAAAGCATTCAATGCTTTTTATTGGTAAGTGCTACGTCTTTGGGCATTTTTTTTTTCTAATTTCTATTTCGGCCAACAATTTACACTTTAATCCCAAAGGCAGGGGATGATATTGCCTCTGGTCACAACCATTAAATTGGGGAAATATTGGCAATTGTACATTTTACATTGCTATCTTTCACACAGAGGGTGGTCGAATGAGCTGCCAGAGGAAGTCCATTCACACAAAACTGCAGATGCTGCAATCTTGAGCAAAACAATAAGTGCTGGAGGAACTCAGCAGCTCAGGCAGCATCTGTGGAGGGAATGGGCAGATGATATTTTGGGTCAGAACCTTTTTCTCAGACAGGGAACGTGGTCAAACAGCAGGAGAGCAGCAGGAATCAAGAAGGGTCCCAGCCCCAAACGTCATCTGTCCATTCCCTCCACAGATGCTGCCTGACCCGCTGAGTTCCAACAGCACTTAATGTTTTGCAAAAAGGGTCAGACATTTAAGGTGGCATGGTCTGCTTTTGCATTTGTATGATCGTTCCACTATGAGTGAAATGTTGTGGTTTAAAAACCAATGGTTGTAACAACAATCTGAATGTTAATTGTCATTAGGAATTGTTTTCATATTTGTTAAATGTGAAGGTGGAGCCAGTGAGAAGTAGGTAAGAGTATTCAAATAACTTTTTGTAGCTTTGCCGGCACCTAAAGTGGAGACTCTTTGCGTGCTGCCTAGGTGAGGGCTGCTGTATCATTGTATCCAGAATTTCACTGTATCTCGGTACATGTGACAAATAAGAACCATCATCATCCAATTTTCTCAGCTGCTCTGGTGGGGTTTGAGCCAGTCTCTAGGCGATATTATTGTGGATTAACAGTATGCTCCAGTACTCCTGTAATTCTTTTGCTTTTTTGTGCACAGAGGCCAGTGCTAAAACCTGTGATGGAGTCGAGTGTGCGTTTGAGGAAGTGGTAGAAAAAATTATCCAAACCCCCGGACTCTGGCAAGCCGAGAATGTTAAAGGGGTGATATTATCCGACGATGCGGCGAGTCCAGGTGGAGCATGCGTTGGCTACTGTTCCCTATTATAAATGGATGTGAAATAATCCACCTCTTAATGCTGTAATCGTCAACAGTATTGTAAGAATGATTTCAGCTCATCCTGTAAATACAGAAAGCTGCTGTCAGCTTGGATCTGGAACACCAAGGATATGGGAGACGTGTGTACTCTGCCTCAATGAATCCACTCATATTCCAGTTGTTATCTCCCGCTGGGAGACTTTCACATTGTCTTGCCTTAACTTAGATCTCTGCCCTTTTAACTAATTTTGAAGGTATCAGGTTTGTTTCGACCTGCAAATGATGTAAAAAATGGAAGGCAGTGGTACAGTTTAATTGTCTCAAAAGTTGCGGGAATCAATGTCAATAGTCAATGACGCTGCAATTTAATACATTTCCATGACTTTTTCACGCATGTTGCTTCATTTATGTACTTCCATCTGTCTGCTGCCACTCTGAGCCTGATGTCGGGAGGCTCTGAGATGTCTGATCTGATGTTTTTCCTGTTCTATGATGTGGAGGGATAAATTAGGGTGTTGATAAGTAAGGGGCTTCTGATTCGACCAAACAATGATTCAAATCTAATCTTGGGACCTCGATGATTTGATAGATCTTCTACCTACCCACTTAAACATTGCAAGAGTACCTGGTTTTAGTTGTAACCTCTTGTAACAGCATCCTTTGGTGCCATAAAAATGAAACTAATGCAGAATATTTCATTGTATAATCACTTGTATCAAGGCTATTTAATAATTATCATAGAATATTGCTTGAATGTTATGGTGTTGAAGACTTATGTGGATGAAATGGTGTATGTTGTGATTTTTACTTTGTGCAGGGTCTTACTGATTTCTGCATTGGTTTGTTTGCAGTATTAATCATAATTGAAAGCACATTCATAGGTAGAGGCGGTGAAAGTAGCAGGAGAGGAATCCACACACGACTTGTGATGCCATCTCGATCATGGATG
This sequence comes from Okamejei kenojei, assembly GCA_035221665.1. Taxonomy (NCBI): domain Eukaryota; kingdom Metazoa; phylum Chordata; class Chondrichthyes; order Rajiformes; family Rajidae; genus Okamejei; species Okamejei kenojei. The sequence continues at coordinate 18,111,376 of CM069161.1, forward strand.
GTTCAGGAACACTGACATTTTCAAAACTTTTCAAGACTAGATTAGTTTGTATTTTAAACCATTTGCACAATTTATAAATGAAGCGTAATCTATTTATTATCACATTTTTCCAAATGACTCACCACTTGTTTCGATCTGTGAGATAAGTATTTACAAGCTCTTTTCTAGGATGGGAAATGTGGATAAATTGTTCAATGAACCTTTCCAGGGTAATTGTTGGAGTGAATAAATAGCTGCTTAATGCATCCTTACTTTTAAAATGCTGGTTCTTGTGTATTTAATGTTACAGTATTAACATTACTGAGGAGGTAACGTACAGGGGCAGCACAGTGGCGCAGCTGGTAGAGCCGCTGTCTCACAGTGCCGGAGACCCAGGTTCGATCCTGACCTCGGGTGCTGTCTGCGTGGAGTTTGTGCATGGGTTTGCTTTAGGTGTTCCGGTTACCTGCCACATCCCCAAAGACATGCGGGGTTGTGGTCAATTGGCTTCTGTAAATTCCCCCTAATGTGTAGGGAGTGGATGCAAAGATGTGGAGAACAAAGAACTAGTGAGGACGGATAATCGATGGTCGGTGTGGACTCGGCAGGCCGAAGGACCTGTTTCCATGCTGTTTCGTCTATCAATTGATTAAACTGTTTTCTCAAAACCAGGTAACAGACTGGGTTTTGTTCCTTTCCTGTTCCTGGATGTGTTGGCTGTTTGTTAGATGCTGGTGCAAAGAGGCCAATAATTAGCCAATCTTTCATTCCTTTAAAGACTTGGTATCTTTTCTCTTGGCTTCCACCAAATTGGAGAGGAATTTGGGAAAAACTAGTTGGTGGGATCCACCTGCCACCCTGACCGTATTACCTTTGTTAACCGAGTCAAGGTTTGTAGCGACAGAAACAGAAAATGCTGGAAAATCTTCGCAGGTCATTCAGCATCTGTGCTAAAAGAAACAATCGGTGTTATGGATTGGAATGAGCAGAACTTCAACACTACCTTAGCTGACATTAAATAACCTGATACCAGCTGGAGTAATACCCGCAATCTTATGGGAATTAACGCACTATCCTAAATGGAGAAAAATCAAATTGGAACTTTTTGGTAACTATCCCAATTTAATGAATTTCCATTTTACTCCTGACAGCTTTTTTGTTATTTCTAAACCTCTTTAGATGGAACTTGTTAGTTTAATTCATCCTCCTGCATGATATCTGTTTGTGCCGGCCTTCTCTGACTGGGACCGGCAAGACATTTTGAACACAAAATGCTGGAGTAACTCAGCGAGACAGGCATCATCTATGGAGACAAGGAATGGTGACGTTTTGGGTCGAGTTCATGTAAGAAGGGTCTCGACCCAAAACGTCACCTATTCCTTCTCTCCAGAAATGCTGCCTGTCACGCTGAGTTACTCCAGCGTTTTGTGTCTATCTTCGTTTTAAACGAGCATCTGCAGTTCCTTCCTACATATTTTGAACACATTGTATCCAGCAATGGCATTAAAATGTTTTAAATAATTTATCGTGCAATTTTTTGTTTAGTTTTCAAATTAGTATTTGCCATGCAATAAAGTAACTTTGCCCCATCATAGGTCGTGCACTTTGTGATATATTTGGCACGCGATCTGTTAGGATGGCAATGTGAATAGTTTGTTCCGACCAGTGGAGGTTCCCAAACTGTCTGAGGTTTTACCGCAAGGCAGTCTTTCTCACAACTAGGCCCCAATGCCAACCATGCTTTTTATTGCAAAACTTTGGCAGCCACTTTGTGAAGGGATTTATTTACTTATGTGAATATGTCACATTTCTGTACTACCAGCATAATGAAAAGCATTTCTTATGTGATTAATGTGTTTTCCAAATTTAATCTGTAATCTTTGACTTGTTTCATGATATTGTACAATAAACAATAGACAATAGGTGCAGGAGTAGGCCATTCAGCCCTTTGAGCCAGCACCACCATTCACTGTGATCATGGGTGATCATCCATAATCATTACCCCATTCCTGCCTTCTCCCCATATCCCTTGAAATAGAAACATAGAAATTAAGTGCAGGAGCAGGCCATTCAGCCCTTCGAGCCTGCACCGCCATTCAATATGATCATGGCTGATCATCCAACTCAGTATCCTGTACCTGCCTTCTCTCTATACCCCCTGATCCCTTCAGCCACAAGGGCCACATCCAACTCCCTCTTAAATATGGCCAACGAACTGGCCTCAACTACCTTCTGTGGCAGAGAATTCCACAGATTCACCACACTCTGTGTGAAAAACGATTTTCTCATCTCGGTCCTAAAAGACTTCCCCCTTATCCTTAAACTGTGACCCCTTGTCCTGGACTTCCCCAACATCGGGAACAATCTTCCTGCATCTAGCCTGTCCAACCCCTTAAGAATTTTGTAAGTCTCTATGAGATCACCCCTCAATCTTCTAAATTCCAGCGAGTACAAGCCGAGTCTATCCAGTCTTTCTTCATATAGAAGTCGTGCCATCCCAGGAATCAGTCTGGTGAACCTTCTCTGTACTCCCTCTATGGCAAGAATGTCTTTCCTCAGATTAGGAGACCAAAACTGTACGCAATACTCCAGGTGTGGCCTCACCAAGACCCTGTACAACTGCAGTAGAACCTCTCTGCTCTTGTACTCAAATCCTTTCGCTATTAATGCCAACATACCATTCGCTTTCTTCACAGCCTGCTGCACCTGCATGCCTATTTTCAATGACTGGTGTACCATGACACCCAGGTCGCGCTGCATCTCCCCTTTTCCTAATCGGTCACCATTCAAATAATAGTCTACCTTCCTGTTTTTGCCACCAAAGTGGATAACCTCGCATTTATCCACATTATACTGCATCTGCCATGCATTTGCCCACTCACCCAGTCTATTCAAGTCATCCTGCAGCCTCCTAGCATCCTCCTCACAGCTAACATTGCCCCCCAGCTTCGTGTCATCCGCAAACTTCGAGATGTTGCATTTAATTCCCTCGTCCAAATCATTAATGTAAATTGTAAATAGCTGGGGTCCCAGCACAGAGCCTTGCGGCACCCCACTAGTCACTGTCTGCCATCCTGAAAAGGACGTGTTCACTCCTACTCTTTGCTTCCTGTCTGCCAGCCAGTTCTCTATCCACATCAATACTGAACCACCATTACTGTGTGCTTGACTCTGCTATCTTTAAGAGCTCTACCTAACTATCTTGAAAGCATCCAGAGAATTGGCCTCCACTGCCTTCTGGGGCAGAGAATTCCACAGATTCACAACTCTGGGTGAAAAGGTTTTTTGCTCATCTCCATTCTAAATGGCTTAACCTTTATTCTTAAACTGTGGCCCCTGGTCCTGGACTCCCCTAACATAGGGAACATGCCTCTAGCATTTCCTGCCTCTAGCGTGTCCAAACCCTTAATAATCTTATATGTTTCAATAAGATATCCTCTCATCCTTCTAAACTTCAGAATATCCAAGCCCAGCCGCTCCATTCTCTCAGCATTTGACTGTCCCGCCATCCCAGGAATTAACCTTGCAAACCTACACTGCACTGAATATAGATTCATAGAAGCGTACAAAAACATAGAAAATAAGTGCAGGGGTAGGCCATTCGGCCCTACAAGCCAGCATTGCCATTCAATATGATCATGGTTGATCATCCAAAATCAGTACCCTGTTCCCGCTTTCTCCCCATATCCCTTGATTCCGTTAGCCCTAAGAGCTATATCTAACTCTCTTGAATACATCATAGAGTTATACAGTGTGGAAACGGGCCCTTTGGCCCAACTTGCCCACATTGGTCAACATGTCCCAGCTACACTAGTTCCACCTGCCTGCGTTTGGTCCATATACCCTCAAACCTTTCCTATCCATGTACCTGCCTTCTTAAAAATTAGGATAGTCTCAGCCTCAACTACCTCCCCTGGCAGCTTGTTCTATACACCCACCACCCTTTGTGTGAAAATGTTACCCATCAGATTCCTATTAAATCTTTTCCCCTTCACCTTAAACCCTTGTCCTCTGGTCCTCGATTCACCTACACTGGGCAAGAGACTCTGCATCTACTCGATCTCCTCTCGATTTTATACACCTCTTTAAGATCACCCCTCATCCTCCTGCGCTCCAGCATATAGTCAACTCAACCGCTCCCTGTAGCTTAGACCATTTAGTCCTGGCAACATCCTTGTAAATCGATAACATGGTGCCCAGAACTGAAATCAATACTCTAAATGCAGTCCCACCAATGTCTTATACAACTGCAACATGACCCCCCGACCTCTATACTCTGACTGATAAAGGCCAATGTACCAAAAGCTTTTTTGACCACCTTATCTACCTGCGACTTGACCTTCAAGGAACCATGCAACAGCACTCCTAGATCCCACTGCTCTCCCAACACTCCCAGGAGCACTTCCATTCACTATGGAGGTCCTGCTCATGTTAGACTTCCCATAATGCAACACCTCACATTTCTCTGCTAAATATTAAATGCTTTAATATGCTAAATTAAAATACAAATGTCTGTTACAAGCACTGTGGATTGATATTTGCTTATATTACTATTACCTTGGTGGTCTACAATGAGCCTTGCGTATGAAGGGAAGATTCTCTGGATCAACAAAGTGCAGGCAAAGTCTGGAACTGCCTTTGCTGAATCTCACCACCTCTTTACTCTGACTCATTCTCTGGTTCCCTTGACTTACTGTGCCCCGCCTAATCAGCACTTGGAGCCACTTGAGAAGTCCCGGAATAAAATAGCTTTTTGTTATTTGATCCAACCTTCAAACAAAATGCTAGCACATGTTGGAGGTCAGTATGCTGATCCTCAAAATATTTTTGTTGCACCCCTCTCCTTATTCAGCTCTTCATCCTGCACTCCTGATTAGCATCATATATTAAACTTTGGCTAATTGCAAACATATACTAACATGAGAACAAGCTTCCACATTTGATTCAACAAAGAGCTTGCATTAACATTCCTTTCAACTCCTGCTTGCTGCTTTATTTTAGTTTTGTGACACAGTGGAGAAACAGGCCCTTTGTCTGCATCGACCAGCGATCCCCGCACATTAACACTATCCTACACACACTATTTTATAATAGCACCAAGCCAATTATCCGACAAACCTGTGCGTCTTTGGAGTGTGGGAGGAAATGGAGCACCCGGGGAAAACCCACGCGGTCACGGGGAGAACGTACAAACTCCGTTTGAATCTTCACAATGAAAATACTGCTGTTCTAAAATCTTTATTATACCTTTTAGGTGCAAATAAAAATTAAATTTTTCCCAAAGCATTTAATTGTGTGAGTTTAACCAATGTCTCCCCCCAGTGGATATTGAATTCATAACTTTATTGGATTTCTAATTGATGATCACGTGATTTTTTCAAATACTTAATTGCCCAATTATTGAGCATCACAAGGGAATGGTTTATTTACCACGATCTGAGCCGTAAGGCCATTCTTTCCAGTAAACCTTTCAATGCCCCCAAATCACTGGTTGCGAGTTTAATTTAGAGGTACAGCATGACAACAGCCCCTCCGGCCCAGCGAGTCCACGTCAACCATCGATCACCCATTCACAATGGTTCTGTGGTATCCCACTTACTCATTCACTACTTTGCACACTAGGGTTAATTTACAGAATGATTAACCTGCAAACCCGCACATCCTTGGGATGGGGGAAGAAACTGGAGCACCTAGAAGAAACTTGTGGGGTCATGGAGAATGTGCAAACTTCACACAGACGGCCCCTGAAGTCAGGATTAAACCTGGATCCGGGGCACTGAGGCAGCAGCTCTACCAACTATGCCACTGTGCTGCCTCTGGTGTTTCTGTTCCATTAACCTAATGGATGCTTCTGTAAGCTAACATCCAGACAACAGTTTACCATTGTTAATTAGTTTGTGAAGTGACATTATCATTTTAAAACATCAACACATATCGTTTTATAAAATTCCAAAAACAAATGTTATTTCTATGCAATTATCAAGAACAATTAAAACAGTAAATCGTTACTTTCATAATAATGCCATTGGAATATCTTTGATATGTCATTAGTCTTCATGATATCAAATGATAAAGAGGGAAATAGAGTTTACTGGCAGATTAATTACAACGCTGTGGTAGGCCTGATGAAATAGATTAATAATCAAATGTGTTTCTGTTTGGCATTCTTGAATGCTACTTGCACACATGAAAGCACATGTACACGTGTGCATACATACATGACATTAATCTTGCATAGAAACTTGCATAGCAACTTGCATGCATAGCAACTTGCCCATTATCCCTTTGCATAATCTGCCATTATGTTAACTTGTATCAGAAAGATTTGTCATGCACTTCAGAGTCTTATTTGCCACTGAGAGCCATTCAATATAATGCGGCGGTGATCTTTAATGAGCTGAACTTCATAAAGAATCCTTCAATACGGAAGTAGGTAGCTTCGGCCCAACTAGGCCCTATTGACCAAGATGCCCTATCCACACAAGTTTAACCTGTCTGCATGTGGCTCATGTCACTCCAAACCTTTTCGATCTAAACCAATCGATCAAACCTAAACCAAAGTTCTTAAAGGATTGGACAGGCTAGATTTGGAAAATAATTATCGATGTTGGGGGAGTCCAGAACCAGGGGTCACAGTTTAAGAATTTAGGTCGGTCATTTAGGTCTGAGATGAGCAAAAACATTTTCACCCAGAGAGTCGTGAATCTGTGGAATTTTCTGCCACAGAAGGCAGTGGAGGCCGATTCACTGGAATGTTTTCAAGAGAGTTAGATTTAGCTCTTGGGGCTAAAGGAATCAAGGAATATGGGGAGAAAGCAGGAACGGGGTACTGATTTTAGATGATCAGCAATGATCATATTGAATGGCAATGCTGGCTCAAAGGGCCGAATGGTCTACTCCACCTATTTTTCTATGTTTTCTATATCTATGTTTTCTATGATCCATGTACATATTCAAATGTATTTTAAATGCTGTTCTAGTACCTGCCTCAAGTACCTCCTCTGGCAGTAGTAATAAAGAACTACAGATGCTGGTACCTCCTCTGAAAGCTTGTTCCATATACCCAACATCCTCTGTGTGAAAAAGCTTCCCCTCAGGTCCCAATGAAATCTTTCCCCTCTCACCTTAAACCTGTGACCTCTGATTGGACCTCTGAAGGGCCGAATGGCCTACTCCTGCACCTATTGTCTATTGTCTATTGATTCTTGATCCCGGGATGCAAGCAGAAGCCTCCACGTGGCGCATCCCGGGCAATGCTGACGACAGAAACTGTACCACAGTGACTGACTGAAGTAGCCAATTCTGCAACCGCCGACAGTCCACCGTCACTGACCGACCGGAAAGACATGATATGGAGGATGGCCGGACACGAGGAAGAAGAATTCTTGATCTCTACTCTGGATTTAAAAAAAACTCTGCCTTTTAGGTTATCCCAATGTCACCAGAAGCTAAATTTTAACGTCTTGTTCGCTCACAATGGCAGCTTCACTGACGCTGAAAAATAACGACTGATAAGTAATAAGCTTAGAATCTTGTGGATTAAATCACTTTATATTTAAACAGTAAAAATTAAACTTTATTTTATTTTCATCTTTCGTTCCTTTCTCAATGTTCTTTCTTCTCTCCCTGAGTTATTTCTTTTTGCAGTGAATTCACCCACTTTAATTTGCAACTCCTGCTCAGTCCTTCCACTGGTAATCTCATAATCGTTCAATGTGACAGGTGAAAGCAATGCCCCTCTCATTCAATGTTTCATTGCCTTTGTCCCTGCCTGCAATGTTATCAGTGCTCGCTTTGGGCAAGTTGATGTGCAATATATTAAAAATCTAAACCTTCAAGGTCAAGCTAAATTACCAGCATACTACCCTCCATGCTCAGATGAACAAGTTATGGCTCAGTGGTCGTGGGTTCTGATTATTTTGCTATATATCTTCCAGTTTAATGGAGACCATTTTCTATTACATGTCAAATAAACACCGTTATAATATAACCTCAATTATCTGACCTGTCGTCAGATGCTTCCAGCAAGAAATATTTAACTTGCGATGAACCAAAACTGACTGAACGTTCCAGCCCATGATGTTGTGAGGAATCTTCAATATTATTCAGATCAGAAACCGAAAGGAAATGTAAAGATCTTTGCACAAACACTGGCTTCTGTCTGGCCCCTTGCAGATTGCTAATATCATAAGTCATCACATACATAACACGAGTGGTGCCAGTATATTTGTTCCGACCTTCGATGTCCATTTTGTGTTATTATACTGTGATAATTATGATAAAAATAAATGATTTGTGAAACAATAAAACTGCTCTCTTTTGTGACCCTTTGGGCAACCTGCGATCTTTGGAAAAAGTTAACATCTATTTCATGGTTACTGCAATGATGGTGAGTTGCACTCGATGGCCCTGATGTTGCATCATGCACACTATTTGCCCGCATCTCTATAGGTTTACAGCTGATGCCACTTTCCATTCAGGATAGTTGGCTGAACTTCATAATGGATTGGAGCAGAATTTGGCCATTTGGGCCATTCAATCATAGCTGATTTATCTTTCTCTCTTAATCCCATTCTCCTGCCTTATCCCCGTAACACCTGACACCTGTACTAATCAAGAATCTGTCTATCTCTGCCTTAAAAAATATCCATTGACGGCCTCCGCAGCCTGTGGCAATGAATTCCACAGGTTCACCAACCTCTGATGGAAGAAATTGCTCCTCATCTCCTTCCTAAAAGATCGTCATTTTATTCTATGGCCTCTGGTCCTATTCTCTCCCAGTGGAAACATCCTCTCCACGTCCACTCGATCCAGGCTTTTCACTATTCGGTATGTAACTTGCTGATACAAGTCTCTTGAATCTTTATTATACAATCTATGGCAGTATCTAATTGCATTTCGATATAATTGCTTACTTAACAAACCTTTGTTTAAGAAGGAACTGCAGATGCTGGAAAATCGGAGGTAGACAAAAGTGCTAGAGAAACTCAGCAGGTGCAGCAACATCTATGGAGGGAAGGAAATAGGCAATGTTTCGGGCCAAAACCCTTCTTCAGACTGATGTAGGGTGGGAGGGGGGGGGGAACAAAGGAGAAAGGAAGAGGAGGAGCCCGAGGGCTGAGGGAGAGCTGAGAAGGTGAGGAGACAGCAAGGGCTACCAGAAATTGGAGAAGTCAATGTTTATGCCGCTGAGGTGCAAACTGCCCAAGCGGAATATGAAGTGCTGCTCCTCCAATATCCTGTGGTCCTCACTCTGGCCATGGAGGAGGCCCAGGACAGAAAGGTCAGATTCGGAAATGGGAGGGGGAGTTGAAGTGCTGAGCCACAGGGAGATCAGGTTGGTTAATGCGGACCGAGCGGAGGTGTTCGGCGAAATGATCGGCAAGCCTACGCTTGGTCTCACCAATGTAGATCAGCTGACATCTAGATCAGCGGATGCAATAGATGAGGTTGGAGGAGGTGCAGGTGAACCTCTGTCGCAACTGGAACGACTGCTTGGGTCCTTGAATGGAGTCGAGGGGGGAGGTAAAGCGACAGGTGTAGCATCTCTTGTGGTTGCAAGGGAAAGTGCCCGGGGAGGGGGTGGTGCGGGAGGGAAGGGAAGAATTGACCAGGGAGTTACAGAGGGAGCTGTCTTTGTGGAAAGCAGACAGGGGGGGAGATAGGAAGATGTGGCGAATGGTGGGGTCACATTGGAGGTGGCGAAAATGACGGAGGACTATTTATTGCATGTGGGGTGAAAGGTGAGGACTAGGGGGACTCTGCCCTTGTTACGAGAGGGGCGATGGGGAGAGAGAGCAGTGTTATGGGGTATTGAAGAGACCCTGGTGAGAGCCTCATCTATAGTAGGGGAGGGGAACCCCCGTTCCCTGAAGAATGAAGACATTTCCGATGCCCTGGTGTGGAATACCTCATCCTGGGAGCAGATGCGGCGTAGACAGGGGAATTGGGAGTAGGGGATGGAGTCCTTACAGGAAGCAGGGTGGAAAGAAGTGTAGTCTAGATAACCATGGGAGTCAGTGGGTTTATAATGGATGTCGGTCAGAAGTCTATCACCTGCGATGGAGATAGTGAGGTCAAGAAATGGTAGGGAAATGTCGGAAATGGTCCAGGTATATTTGAGTGCCGGTTGGAAGTTAGTGGTGAAGCGGATGAAGTCAGTCAGTTGTGTGTGGGTGCAGGAGGTGACACCAAAGCAATCGCTGATGTAGTGGAGGTAGAGGTCGGGGATGGGGCCCTGGTACATCTCGAACAAGGGTTGTTCAACGTATCCTACAAAGAAGCAGGCATAGCTTGGGCCCATGTGCGTGCCCATAGCTATGCCTTGTATTTGGAGGAAACAATCCTCTTCATTCAATAATCTGTCTTCTGGTATTATGGCGTATATAGTGTGCGATCCGAAACAATTAACTTCCAAACAGTGAAGTCCTCATATGTCTTGAATTGTCCCTGATATTAGCTTTGTTGCCTGTCTTAGACGGAACTGCAGTCTGTTGAAATGTGATCTTTCTTTTGGCAGCTGGCTGTTTTCCCTAATTTCTGTTTGTTTATACTTCTGGTTATACATGTTTCCACATTATAATATTATCAGAAAAGGATGAATGGATATCAATAAATTTGGCACAAGCGTATTGGTCATATTGGACATGTTATTCCAATTGCATGTGATAGATCCTTGCTGTTATATGAAGCATTTCATGTTATTAACCAGACAATAGGCATGCTGAATGAGTGTTGCAGTTTACTTCATATTTTGCTGCAATTGTAAGGAGCTGTAGACACTATTTATTGCACTCCATTTGCTGTAATGCCCATAAAACATCATTGGGTTGTGCTGATTAATTGGGAGCTGAACTCCCAAAGGAAGACAGTTCCAGGACCACATTGGAAGAAACAAACTTGGTCTAAGTACAGGATATCGCCTCCCCCTCCGTGTCTTTTTCTATGGGGAGGAGTTCTCACCACCTTGTGATGACCCCTTCTCCCGTCTCCACGAGTCCCCCTCCTCTTGGACTCCCCAGAATGGCCTTCTTACCCTCTCTAGACCTCTTTATTTCTAACTGCCGGCGTGACATCAACCATCTCAACCATTTTGCACTAGTTTTTTGTTACATTAGTTACATTGCATTTTGTATATCACCTATACATACAATAGTTAATGCATTGCATATTTAAGGTAATTCAACTCCTCTCACTATTCTTCTCACTGCCCACTCCAAATCTATTTTTAAGGAATTAGACACTTTTTTTGCTATAAGAAAACTAGCTGCTGCAGGAACAGAGCAGGACGTGTCGCATTGTGGAGGGAAATAACAGGTCAGACAAAGTTATTAGAGTAATTGGCTCCAAAATCCGATGAAGAATTGTCAACCTTTCTCCACAGACGCTGTCTGCACCAATTTTTAGTAGTTAATTATTTTAATTTTAGGTTTCCAGCAGTATTTTGCTTTTTGGGTTTTCATAAGTTTCTTCTTGGGTTAAAATGTAGTGTGGAAACAGAACCCTTATTTATAGGTCTTTTTATTTGTTTTCAGTCGCGATGAATCACTTGGTGTTGCCTTGGGGACTTGACAGTCAGTCTCTTAGTTCTGTTTCCTTTTTGTTTTACGTCCCTGTATCATGTTGCTGCAAAGATACCCAGTGATTTAGCAGTGCACGTGAAGATCCTTTGTGCTCTCTCTCCAAAGAGGATGAAATGGCCATTTAACATTCCAATACTCGTCATATGATCGGCTTTCTGGACCAAATTTATTGCACTGTCATTTCCATTGCACAGGTAGGCTCAGCGAAGAAACAGAATGCTTGCAAACGTTAACCTCGACAAGTGCAAGTATAATGACTCTTGAGTTTAGTTTATTGTCACTTGGACCGAGGTGAAGTTTTTGTTGCGTGCGAACCAGTCAGGAGAGAGACGATACATGACTACAATCAAACAGTCCACAGTGTGCAGATACATGACAACGGAAATAATGTGAATAACGTCTAGGGCAACATAAAGTCCAGTCAAGATAAAGACTGTTCATTATATTAAAAAACACGATGCTGGAGGAACTTTAGTGGGTCAGGCAGCATCTGTAGAGGAAAATGGACAGACAACAGTTTAGGTTGGGACCCTTCTTCAGACTGATTGTAATAGGGGGGGGGGGGGAGAGCTGGAAAAGAAAGATTGGGGAGAGGCAGTGGGACAGAGCCTGGCAAGTGATGGGTGGATACAGTTGAGGGGACGGGGGGGAGTTGATTGTAAGGAATTTAGGAGATTGAGAGGGGATCTTATAGAAACTTTCAAAATTCTTAAGGGGTTGGACAGGCTAGATGCAGGAAGATTGTTCCCGATGTTGGGGAAGTCCAGGACAAGGGGTCACAGCTTAAGGATAAGGGGGAAATCCTTTAAGACCGAGATGAGAAAGACTTTTTTCACACAGAGAGTGGTGAGTCTCTGGAACTCTCTGCCACAGAGGGTAGTTGAGGCCAGTTCATTGGCTATATTTAAGAGTGAGTTGGATGTGGCCCTTGTGGCTAAAGGGATCAGAGGGTATGGAGAGAAGGCAGGTACGGGTTACTGAGTTGGATGATCAGCCATGATCATATTGAATGGCGGAGCAGGCTCGAAGGGCTGAATGGCCTACTCCTGCACCTAATTTCTATGTTTCTATGTAAGATTGGTGGAGTAGGCGATGATAGCTCGAGGTGAAAAGGAGACAAAAGGGTGTCGGACAAGGAGAGAAGAGGAAGAGTAGAATGCAAAGCTGGAGGAAGGGATATGGGTGGAAGGGGGGTGTGGGGATGTGGGGATGGGAAAGAGGGCAGATGACAGAAATGTGAGACTCGAAGATGGGAGGCGAGTGTATGAAGGAGGGGAAGGAGCACTATTTCAGGGCGATGGATACTTGATATATATTCAAGGTCAAAATATTAATTCACTCAAGGTACAATAAATATAAGGTGTTGCTTGGCAGTTTATTACCAGGAAATAATAAAGATTATGAGATTACAGTTTTGCTATTAATGTGCTTGTATTATTCACCTTCACTCTGTTGTTATAAACAATAAATAGAAATACAAATGTTGGAATCTGATACTAAAGCAGAAATGCTGGAAGAGCTCAGCCAGGCAAGTGACATCTGTGAAAAATAATTATTTTATTTCAAAATTAAAATGTATTCATAATAAAAATATATACAAAACCAATGCATGCAAAACTCTTAATACATTCGTAATGTACCTCTTTCGCTCACTGAGTCCGAGCCGACCATTGATCACCCATACTCTAGCTCCGTTATCTCAGTTTCATATCCTACACACTAGGGGCAATTTACAGAAGCCAATTAACCTACAATTAACCTGCACGACTTTGGGATATTATAGGAATCTGGAGAACCTGGATGAAACATGCACTGTCACAGAGAGAACGTACAAACGTCTATACAAACAGCACCTGTAGTCAGGATCGAACCAAGGTCTCTAGCATTGTAATGCAGCAATTCTACCACGGTGTCACTGTGCTGCTCTTTTATAGAATGTACAGGTTGCACAAATCAAAGTTCGCACCTCCCTTTCTCCTTGCACATAAGACCATTGGCACTTGGGGAGATACCCCTTTCCTTGTTTGAGGGGTGTCCTCATCAGGCTTAGCTCCTCAATGTCTAGACTATGGTTCTTCCCCAAAGAGCCTTCATGTTAGTTGCACTGAGCTTCAGTCCATCCCTAAGCAAGTCTCCATTTTCCTGTGCTGCAAGTCCAGTGATTTCTGGGTAGACCAAAGAGCGGCACTAGAAGTCCGTCTCTGTGAAATAAATCAGTCGATGTCAGATCAATGGCCCTTCCTTAAAACTGAAGGATGCATAGAGAGTTTACAGTTTACAAAGCCTAGCCTGGAGAAACAGAGAAACAGAAAATAGGTGCGGGAGTAGGCCATTCGGCCCTCCGAGCCAGCTTCGCCATTCAATATGATCACGGCTGATCATCCAAAATCAGTACCTCATTCCTGCTTTTTCACCATGTCCCCTAACTCTGTTAGCCCTAAGAGCTAAATCTAACTCTCTCTTGAAAACATCCAGTGAATTAGCCTCCACTGCCTTCTGTGGCAGAGAATTTCACAGATTCACAACTCTCTGGGTGAAAAAGCTTTTCCTCATCTCAGTCCTAAATAGTCTCCCCCTTATTCTTTAACAACCCTTGGTTGTGGACTTCCCGCAAATCTAGGGGCCACAATTTAAGAATAAGAGGAAGGCCCTCATTCTTTACAGGCCTTTACAGCTGTAGGCCTTTATGTCTACAAAGCCTAGCCTGGGGGAGGACCAGTGTTTACCCTCGCAACCAAGGCCAGAATAATTCTGAGGTTTCTAATGTTCCTTTTCCTCCAATTTCTTCCAAAGTATGCAGTAGTCCAGTTTCTCGGTAATATATTAGCAAAGACATGTAGTTCTCAGCACCAAATATTGAGTTGAGAAAGCCAGCTTTGAGATTGAATGTTTATGAAAATTATATTTTATGGTTGGATAAAGTGACACTTAATTATAAATGTTTATGTTCCCTTCAGGCAGCTCATTGGCAGTGCCACTGAAACTTAGAAATAGGCCCACTGAGTCCATGCCAGTGGATGGACCAAAGATAAACAAGAAGCTGGATAACTCAGACCCTTCTTCTCAACCCAAAACTTCACCTTTTCCTTTTCTCCAGAGATGCTGTCTGACCCGCTGAGTTACTCCATCTTTTTGTCCCTATCTTTGGTTTAAACCAGCATCTGCAGTTCCTTCCGACCCACCAGTGGATGGACCACCTATTTACATAGATAGTATGTAGGTAATACATACCAATCTATGTAAATAGGTACATCGACCACCTACTTATATTAATCTTACATTAATTCCATTATTTATTATCCCCACGGTTTCATCAACACCCCCCCTAGATTTTACCACTCACCAACACATTAGCAGTGACATACATGCTCTAATTAACCTACCGACTTAAAAGTCTTTTGAATGTGGGAAGATACTGGAGCACCCGGAAGAATTCCACACGATCACAGGGAGACCATTCAAACTCCACACGGACAACATCCATGGCCAGGATTGAACCAGCATCTCTTGCACTGTGAGCCAGCGCCTCTACTAGCACCATTACTGTCCTGCTATCCTGCAATGTTTTAACTCTCGCAAGAATGCATGAATTTGCATAAATTGTCACCTGGAGCTATGGTTGCAACAGCATCTCAACAGTAAAGTGAATCCTGGGCACATGACTAACATCCACTCCTTACTTATTGTGAATAGTACTTTATGCAAAGTGTGGGCATTTGTAATTTGTAATATGGCAGTGGGCAGAATAACTCAGTGTGGCGGGTTGATAGAATTCTGCAATGGATGCTTTGGGTTAATGACAAATGTCAGTGTAGAACAATTTCATGCTACTTTTTACTGCGGAGTGATTTAATGTTGTTATGCTAGACTCGTATAACTTAAGGCCAATGTTGTCTTTCACAATGTTGTCATAACTCTAAGCATTATCTCCCTGCAACGTACAATTCTTGGTGATATTTAATGCATTGATTGCATATGAGTAGGAATAAATGAAACAGTCCAGTAAAACTTTGATAATCTCATTCATTTGGAAGTGCATTACTGGCAGACTATTGGATATTGTCCCTATTAGTATAGTTTAGAGATACAGCGTGGAAGCAGGCCCTTTGGCCCGCTGGATCCGTTCTGACCGATGATCACCCATACACTAGTTCTATCCTAGACACTGGGGACATTTTACATAAGCCAATTAACCTGCAAACTTTACTTTAGACTTTTTAACTTTATAGATAAAGTGCGGAAACAGGCCCTTCGGTCCCTAGGATGTAGGATAGTGCACGCGTATGGGGTGATTGCTGGCCGACCAGCAATCACCCCATACGCTAGCACTATCCTACATCCTAGGGACACTTTACAATTTACAGAAACCAATTAACCTACAAACCTGAATGTCTTTGGAGTGTGGGAGAAGACCGGAGCACCTAAAAAAAACCCACGCGGTCACAGTGAGAACGTACATTCTCCATACAGACAGCACCCGCAGGCATGGACGAACCTAGGTCTGTGGCACTGTAAGACAGCAACTCTACTGCTGCGCCACTGTGCCAACCCAACATGAATTCACTATTTTTAGATGTAACGGAGCATTACAATAAATGTTCCAATTAACCCAGTAAGTTTAAAGGGTTCAATGGAAACAGGTGCTCCAGTGAGTTCCGGGGGTGGATAGGAAACATCGTCTGTGAGACGCTTACCAAACCTTTGGAATATCAGAACGGTCATGCAATAGATTATTGATGCTTTGCACTGATTCAATTAATCTCCATTTGGTTCATGGTGATGGTCTTAAAAAAGATTAGTTTTTTGTTATCTTCCTTGGAAAGAAAAGGATAAATCAGTCAGGAATCTCCCTTCCTGCGACCAAGCATCAGAATGGCGCCGCTGGTAGAGTTGTAGCCTCACAACATCAGAGAGCCAGGTTCGATCCTGACCTCGGTTTCTGTCTGTGTAGAGTTGCACATTCTTTCTGTGACTGCGTGAGTTTCTTCTGGGTGAACTGGTTTTCTCCTACGTACCTAAAGACATGTGAGATTATAGGTTAATTGGCCTCTGTAAATTGCCCTGAGTGTGTAGGGATCCATAGAACCAGTGTGAATGGGTGATCGATGGTCGGTGTGGGCTCGCTAGGACGAAGGACCCATTTCCAGGCTGTGTTTCTGAAAGAAAATTCCTGATGAGTTTCCTGTCAAGAGATTAGGTAGCCACTTGGTTAAATGGCTGCTGACTATCATTGGTTCACAATGGGTCACTGGAACAGTATATTAAATGTTCATTTCTATATGTGATATGTATCTCAAAGTTTGTTAGCCCCATTAAGAGTATAGGAGGGCATCTTTATGACAAGCACTGAAAATGTGGAGACACAAGAAACTGCATTTGCTAGAATCATGGGCAAAACCAAAGTGCTGGAGGAACTTAGCGGGTTTAAAACTATTCAAAACCACGTGTCAGAATCCAACAGGATCTACATTTAGTATTCTACTAGACCAAGTGCAGACCCGTTGGGCCTGTTCCCCGAACGTGCGGTTGAGGGGGGGGGAGAGGGGGGGGGGAGAGGGGGGGGGGAAGAGGGAGGGAGGGGGGAGAGAGGGATGGAAGGTGGGGGGATAGAGGGAGGGAGGGAGGGAGGGAGGGTGGGAAGAGGGAGGGGGGGAGGGGGGGGAGGGAGGGGGAGAAGGAGGGGGGAGAAGGAGGGGGGAGAGGGAGGGGTGGAGAGGGAGGGAGGGGGGGAAGAGGGAGGGAGGGGGAGGGAGGGGGAGGGAGGGGGGAGAGGGAGGGAGGGGGTGAGGGTGGAGTGGGCGGGTGGACGTGATGCCGAGTGAGCCTGCGGGCCAGGCGTACGCCGGCGAGACGCTGCGTACGCCCTCAATGCGCCTGCGGGCCGACAGGCCTTTGACATGCCGGCTCTGTCACGCTGGCTCAAGCCAAAGATCGGCTGTTTCCCCGCTGCTTTTCACCGTCCTCGGACAGAGAACAGCCGATCATTGGCACATTTCGGGTAGGGACCCTTCTTCAGATACACTTTGAAAACTAGTCACCTGGCAACATCAGAACTACAATAACCAGATCTAACATACAACACTGCTGTTAAAAATTACATTTATATTTTCTCCTCTGTTACATTTTTTCTGTGTGGTCTCCTTGGAACCAGGCAGACAGGTGATAGTTTTATTTGGTTAATAATATCCAAACACATAATCATTGCAATTATTGGATTTATTTTCATCTTTCTTGAATGTTTTTTTAATTAAACTTTCCTGCCCCTGGCAACTTTGTCACCACAATAATGTGGAACCTGGAAGTAAAAGAAATAAATAATTATGCAAGGGTGAAGAGAAGTACACATTCCTGATACATTGCAGTAATGAACATTTATGTTGTGGCCAAGTTACAGGTTGCTCAGGAAGTTATGCAGTAAGTGGTTGCATTTGATTGCCATCCACCATAGATTTTGTTTCTTGTCAAAACCTTTTGTCATTACAATGCAAACCACATGGAATGAGGCAGTGAATAGTTTAGTTTAGTTTAGAGATACAGTGTGGAAACAGGCCCTTCGGCCCACTGAGTCCGTGCCGACCAGCGATCCTTGCGCATTAATGGTATCTACACACACTAAGGACAATTTACGATTATACCTCGCCATTTAACCTACAAACCTGTGCGTCTTTGGAGTGTGGGAGGAAACCGGAGACCCCGGAGAAAATCCATGCAGGTCACGGTGAGAACGTACAAACTCCGTACAGACAAGCACCAGTAATTAGGATGGAGCCCGGGTCTCTGGCGCTGTAAGGCAGCAACTCTACCGCTGCACCACCATGCCACCCACTTACTGTACACTAATGTTCAGCTTATTGTTTGGTTGAACAGTACAAATAAAATGGAACAGCACTGGTGAAGTGGCAGCCATAGATAGATTCTTGATTAGTGCGGGTGTCAGGGGTTATGGGGAGAAGGCAGAGGAATGGGGTTAGGAGGGAGAGATAGGTCAGCCATGATTGAATGGTAGACTTGATGGGCCGAATGGCCCAATTCTGCTCCTGACAAATGACCTTGTGACCATGTTATTGATGTTAAAAGCAGTACTTGCCTTTCATAATCTCTGCCAGTTTGTCCCAAATACCTTGGGACAACAAAATTTCGTTCTGACCGAACGGTCTGAGACAATAAAGGATACTTTGACTTTGACTTTGACTTTGGCAGCCAACAAAGCTATTTTGAAGTACAGCTGATGTTATGGCACATGTATCTTCATGGGCGATAACTGGAAGACC
This sequence comes from Okamejei kenojei, assembly GCA_035221665.1. Lineage (NCBI taxonomy): Eukaryota > Metazoa > Chordata > Chondrichthyes > Rajiformes > Rajidae > Okamejei > Okamejei kenojei. The sequence continues at coordinate 18,130,208 of CM069161.1, forward strand.
TAGCTCAAGAACCTCAGTGCTGAGAAATATTTTAGGTTAAAAAAATTATGTGATTTTCATGAAAATTCCATTCATTAGGATAAGCAGAATCAATATTGGAGTTTGCATTTACAGATTACAGTTCTGTCCAAGTATTAATGCAGGAAGTTTTACATAATATCGATACTATACCACTTATGAATTTGCACTATCCTCAATGAGCTAGGTTTCATTTAATTAGCTCCATTGGGTCATCGAGTTATACGGTACGGAAACAGGCCCATCGGCCCAACTCGTCCATTCCAACTAAGATGTCCCATCTGAGCTAGTCCCATTTACTCATGTTTGGTCCATTTCCCTCTAAACCTTGGTGGACGTGATGCCGAGTGAGCCTGCGGTCCAGGCGTACGCTGTCGAGACACTGCGTACGACATTGAGATGCTGCATACGCCCTCAATGCGCCTGCGGGCCGACAGGCCGTTGACATGCCGGCTCTGTCACGCTGGCTCAAGCCAAAGATCGGCTGTTCCCCCGCTGCTTTTCACCGTCCTCGGACAGAGAACAGCCGATCATTGGCACATTTCGGGTAGGGACCCTTCTTCAGATACACTTTGAAAACTAGTCACCTGGCAACATTAGAACTACAATAACCAGATCTAACATACAACACTGCTGTTAAAAATTACATTTATATTTTCTCCTCTGTTACATTTTTTCTGTGTGGTCTCCTTGGAACCAGGCAGACAGGTGATAGTTTTATTTGGTTAATAATATCCAAACACATAATCATTGCAATTATTGGATTTATTTTCATCTTTCTTGAATGTTTTTTAATTAAACTTTCCTGCCCCTGGCAACTTTGTCACCACAATAATGTGGAACCTGGAAGTAAAAGAAATAAATAATTATGCAAGGGTGAAGAGAAGTACACATTCCTGATACATTGCAGTAATGAACATTTATGTTGTGGCCAAGTTACAGGTTGCTCAGGAAGTTATGCAGTAAGTGGTTGCATTTGATTGCCATCCACCATAGATTTTGTTCCTTGTCAAAACCTTTTGTCATTACAATGCAAACCACATGGAATGAGCCAGTGAATAGTTTAGTTTAGTTTAGAGATACAGTGTGGAAACAGGCCCTTCGGCCCACTGAGTCCGTGCCGACCAGCGATCCTTGCGCATTAATGGTATCTACACACACTAAGGACAATTTACGATTATACCTCGCCATTTAACCTACAAACCTGTGCGTCTTTGGAGTGTGGGAGGAAACCGGAGACCCCGGAGAAAATCCATGCAGGTCACGGTGAGAACGTACAAACTCCGTACAGACAAGCACCAGTAATTAGGATGGAGCCCGGGTCTCTGGCGCTGTAAGGCAGCAACTCTACCGCTGCACCACCGTGCCACCCACTTACTGTACACTAATGTTCAGCTTATTGTTTGGTTGAACAGTACAAATAAAATGGAACAGCACTGGTGAAGTGGCAGCCATAGATAGATTCTTGATTAGTGCGGGTGTCAGGGGTTATGGGGTGAAGGCAGAGGAATGGGGTTAGGAGGGAGAGATAGGTCAGCCATGATTGAATGGTAGACTTGATGGGCCGAATGGCCCAATTCTGCTCCTGTCAAATGACCTTGTGACCATGTTATTGATGTTAAAAGCAGTACTTGCCTTTCATAATCTCTGCCAGTTTGTCCCAAATACCTTGGGACAACAAAATTTCGTTCTGACCGAACGGTCTGAGACAATAAAGGATACTTTGACTTTGACTTTGACTTTGGCAGCCAACAAAGCTATTTTGAAGTACAGCTGATGTTATGGCACATGTATCTTCATGGGCGATAACTGGAAGACCTAGCTCAAGAACCTCAGTGCTGAGAAATATTTTAGGTTAAAAAAATTATGTGATTTTCATGAAAATTCCATTCATTAGGATAAGCAGAATCAATATTGGAGTTTGCATTTACAGATTACAGTTCTGTCCAAGTATTAATGCAGGAAGTTTTACATAATATCGATACTATACCACTTATGAATTTGCACTATCCTCAATGAGCTAGGTTTCATTTAATTAGCTCCATTGGGTCATCGAGTTATACGGTACGGAAACAGGCCCATCGGCCCAACTCGTCCATTCCAACTAAGATGTCCCATCTGAGCTAGTCCCATTTACTCATGTTTGGTCCATTTCCCTCTAAACCTTGGTGGGCTTGATGCCGAGTGAGCCTGCGGTCCAGGCGTACGCCGTCGAGGCGCTGCGTACGACGTTGAGACGCTGCGTACGCCCTCAATGCGCCTGCGGGTTCGACAGGCCGTTGACATGCCGGCTCTGTCACGCTGGCTCAAGCCAAAGATCGGCTGTTCCCCCGCTGCTTTTCACCGTCCTCGGACAGAGAACAGCCGATCATTGGCACATTTCGGGTAGGGACCCTTCTTCAGATACACTTTGAAAACTAGTCACCTGGCAACATTAGAACTACAATAACCAGATCTAACATACAACACTGCTGTTAAAAATTACATTTATATTTTCTCCTCTGTTACATTTTTTCTGTGTGGTCTCCTTGGAACCAGGCAGACAGGTGATAGTTTTATTTGGTTAATAATATCCAAACACATAATCATTGCAATTATTGGATTTATTTTCATCTTTCTTGAATGTTTTTTTAATTAAACTTTCCTGCCCCTGGCAACTTTGTCACCACAATAATGTGGAACCTGGAAGTAAAAGAAATAAATAATTATGCAAGGGTGAAGAGAAGTACACATTCCTGATACATTGCAGTAATGAACATTTATGTTGTGGCCAAGTTACAGGTTGCTCAGGAAGTTATGCAGCATTTGATTGCCATCCACCATAGATTTTGTTTCTTGTCAAAACCTTTTGTCATTACAATGCAAACCACATGGAATGAGGCAGTGAATAGTTTAGTTTAGTTTAGAGATGCAGTGTGGAAACAGGCCATTCGTCCCACTGAGTCCGTGCCGACCAGCGATCCTTGCACATTAATGGTATCTACACACACTAAGGACAATTTACGATTATACCTCGCCATTTAACCTACAAACCTGTGCGTCTTTGGAGTGTGGGAGGAAACCGGAGACCCCGGAGAAAATCCAAGCAGGTCACGGTGAGAACGTACAAACTCCGTACAGACAAGCACCAGTAATTAGGATGGAGCCCGGGTCTCTGGCGCTGTAAGGCAGCAACTCTACCGCTGCACCACCGTGCCACCCACTTACTGTACACTAATGTTCAGCTTATTGTTTGGTTGAACAGTACAAATAAAATGGAACAGCACTGGTGAAGTGGCAGCCATAGATAGATTCTTGATTAGTGCGGGTGTCAGGGGTTATGGGGAGAAGGCAGAGGAATGGGGTTAGGAGGGAGAGATAGGTCAGCCATGATTGAATGGTAGACTTGATGGGCCGAATGGCCCAATTCTGCTCCAGTCAAATGACCTTGTGACCATGTTATTGATGTTAAAAGCAGTACTTGCCTTTCATAATCTCTGCCAGTTTGTCCCAAATACCTTGGGACAACAAAATTTCGTTCTGACCGAACGGTCTGAGACAATAAAGGATACTTTGACTTTGACTTTGGCAGCCAACAAAGCTATTTTGAAGTACAGCTGATGTCATGGCACATGTATCTTCATGGGCGATAACTGGAAGACCTAGCTCAAGAACCTCAGTGCTGAGAAATGTTTTAGGTTAAAAAAATTATGTGATTTTCATGAAAATTCCATTCATTAGGATAAGCAGAATCAATATTGGAGTTTGCATTTGCAGATTACAGTTCTGTCCAAGTATTAATGCAGGAAGTTTTACATAATATCGATACTATACCACTTATGAATTTGCACTATCCTCAATGAGCTAGGTTTCATTTAATTAGCTCCATTGGGTCATCGAGTTATACGGTACGGAAATAGGCCCATCGGCCCAACTCGTCCATTCCAACTAAGATGTCTCATCTGAGCTAGTCCCATTTACTCATGTTTGGTCCATATCCCTCTAAACCTTTCCTATCCATGTACCTGTCCACAAGTCTTTTAAATGTTGTTATTGTACTTTCCTCAACTACTTCCTCTGGCAGCCCGCTCCATATACCCACCACATTTTGTGTAAAAGTTGCCACTTGGGTTCCTATTAAATCTTTCCCTTCTCACCTTAGGGGGGGGGGGCTGTGTCATCACCCTATCTATCCCCTTCATGATTTTATACCGTTCTGTAAGATCAGCCCTCTGTGACTCTGTCTTGTTTGTGAGCACTTGGCAACTGGTTTTGTTTTCTTTGTCGGTCAGTATCATGTCTCAATCTGCAATCTGATCCACTTGTAGAAAACAGGTGTGAGGTAGTTGCGTTAATGTTTGAATGGAAACTTCGTTACAAACTCCAAGTATGTAACATACTTTCTTTTCCTCGATTGACTGAAGGGCCAGGTTTCTCTCAATTGATTGAAAGTACAAGATTGTGCCTAGAATCTTTTAGATGGGTTGTCACAGATTTTGGATGGAGACTTTGCTATTGGGCACTGCAATTACTTAGAACGTACAACAGTATAGCAGAAGAATGGGCCGATCGACCCATATTGTCTATGACGAACATGATGCCAAGTTAAAGTAATCGTGTCTACCTGCATGTAATCCATATCCCTCCATTCGCTGCATATCCGTGTTCCTCCATATCCATCCATTCCCTTGTCTACCTGCATGTAATTCATATCCCTCCATTCCCTGCATATTGGGATGCGCTTCTCCAAAAACTTATTAAATGCCAACTTTTGTATCTGCACCATCTCCCTGGCAGTGTATTCTGGACAGCCACCAGCCTCTATGCAAAACAAACTTGCCCGACACTTCTCTTTTGAACATAGCCCTTCTTACCTTAAAACCTTAAAGCTACGCCCTATGACAAACCTTAACAGTGGCTGCAATTTTGTTGCAGCTTGTCGCGCAGCTGCAAGGAAAGCGGCGCGAAAGAGCACCGCATCTCCCAGCACAAGAGTACACATCAACCCCTCGGCAACTACATGGGCCACCAGAGGTACCACCACTGATGCTGATTTTCATCTTTGTCAAATCGAACATGTCCAAGGTCTCAGCTGCAAGAGGGAGACCAAAGGTAGAAGAGAGACGAGGAATCTTCACTCTGCAATGATTATGCAGCAAACACTTTAACAATACATTTCTCATTGTCCACTCTCCCAGGTACAGCTACAGGTATGTCTTCATCATCATCATCGTTGAAAACATTAGCGACGCAGTGGTGCTGGTTTCCAACGGGCACGGTGACGGACGCACCACACATCTCTGTCCTCCATGCAGCTGGCAAGCTCCTCTTTTGTCTCCACACGTGCGTCTTCCATCAACGTCTTCAGCATCGGCCGTTGATTGGCCGTCCTGGGTCACGTCTTCCATGGGTGGGTTCCCACAGCACAACCTTGTTTGCTGGCATTTCTGGGTGGCGGTGGCAGTGACCAGCGAGCCTCATCCTTCTCCACCTGATCTTCTCGGTCAGAGGTGGATTCTCCCCATAGAGCTGGGCGTTGGTGCTGTGGCCCCTCCAACTGACATTTTGAACTTTTCTGAGCATTCGGGTGTAGGTACCATTGAGAGACTTGGACTGTCCTCGAGTGAGACTCCATGCCTCACACCCGTACAATAATATGGTCTCTACAGTTGCATGGAAGAATCTCAGGTTGAGACCTTTAGACATCCAAGACGTCCAGATTTTCCCCATGTCGTTGAGGGCTTTCCATGCGAGCGCTTTCCGGACCTTGATGTCATTCTCCGAGCTCTGCAACCTCGCTCCCAGGTACTTGGTCCTCCACTTTTTCGAGAGCTACAAAGCCACTGGTCTTGAGAGGCTCGCGGTCACCATCGTTGTACGCCATGTACTCCGTCTTCTTGGCATTGAGGTGGCGGCCCACTTTCCCGCACTCCGTCTCGACCCTGCCAATCAGCTCCTGTGTGTCCCTAATCTGGTCTGACAGCAGGACAATGTCATCAGCGAAGTTGAGGTCCAAGTAATCAAGGACAATGATGAAGAGAAAGGGTGCCAGCGGGTTTCCCTGCAAGACCCCCGCGAGGATCGCGAACACTTTGCTCTCGCCATCCGGGCTGACAACCTTAGCCATGGTGTCCAAGTACATATCCTCAATTCCTCTAAGGAGACGAGGAGGGATACCGTAGGCCTTCAAAATCCTCATCAATTTGCATCGATGAATCGAGTCAAGCACCTTCTTGAAGTCTATGAAGGTTAGGAGGCCGGCAGGTTGTTATTTTTCACCTCCTCAATGATTCTTCGGAGGGCAAGGATCTGTGTGACCGTGTTCCTCTTCTCTCTGAAGCTTTTCTGATTGTAACGTAGCTTTGGGTCGATAGCAGCCCTAATCCGGTTGAGAATCAAGTGGTTGTAGACCTTGGCCAAGTCACGTGTCAGGCTGATGCCATGGCAGTTGTCAGTCTTGTTCAGGCTCCTAGATTTGAGGACAGGGATGATGTTGGATTGTGACCACTGTGTTGTCTTCTCATTCGTCATTAGCGCTGTGTTGCAGAACTGGAGCATGATGTCGTCGAGCTCACAGTTTTTCAACATCTCTGGAGGGATGTTATCAGGGCCTGGACTCTTCCCTTGCTTTAGTTTCTGGTAGACAATTGCACTGAGAGCCAGTGTAACATGCAGATTGACCCAGCACACAAACAATCTGCACACTCACAAAATGGCATTTGACAACTGATAAAGCCCTGCCCCAGCCATTAATAAAAACAGCACAAATTACTCCTGATCTCAACAACCTGAAATACATTTTATTAATAATTGCACATAGACTTTAAAAAACAGGATAGGGAATAGAAAATGTCAGTGATCTGAGAAATCTGCAAGTTTCAAATTATATCTAAGTTTCTCAACAGTTTCATTATCCAGTCCCATCTTCACCTTGGTTAATAAACAGTGTAAATCAACCCATTTAGAGACAAACAAAAACTGCAACTGGAATCTTGAGCAAAACACCAGGTGCTGGGGAATCGCTTGTGGGTCCAGCAGCATCCATGGAGGGGGCTGACAGATGACGTTTCAGGTCAGGAACCTTCTTCAGACCAGATCCTCCTCAATCTGTAGTCTGGAGAAGAGTCCTGACCCAAAACATTGTCTGTCCATTCCCTCCACCGATGCTGCCTGACCCACTGAGTTCCTCCAGCACTTTGTGTTGAACCCATTTGAGGATTTCTGTATATCTGGGATGTCTAATCACAAATCAAATGCCTGAACTGTGTTTTTCAGCCCAGCTTAACTTGCTTGTCATGTCCTACATTTCACAAATGTAATATTCCTTTGCTTATTTACTCACTCTCCAACTAGCTTATTGACAGCTTATCCACATGGCAAAAGACAAATTGTTGGAGGAACTCAGTGGGCCAGGCAGCATCAGTGGAGGGAATGGACAGAGGACATTTTGGGGCAGGATCCTTCTTGAGACCTGACATGAAACGTCTTCTGTCCATTCTATCACAGATGCCACCTGACCTACTGAGTTCCTCCAGCATTTCATGTTTCTCCTCAAGATTCCAGCACCTGCAGTTTTATATGTCTGCATTATCCTCCTGGTAATCTGGTTTTCTTTTCAGAAATGTTATTTTTGTCATATCATCTGACCTCCAACCTCTGCAACTTTAAATCAATTTGTTTTCTCTAATTTCACTCAGTTCTGACAGATTCATATTCTTTGACCCAAAGCATTAACTTTATTTCTCTTTCCATGGAAGCTGCCCGACCTGCTGCGTTTTTCAAGTATATTCAGGCATATTATTTTGCCCGAGCACCAGGCAGTTCGAACGCTGTCATTAAGAGGTAATATTTATATACTTACGATCTTCTTGTAGCTCAAGTTCAATGGGATAATGATCTGAGACTCTTTGGCCATGTAAAGAGAATTATATCTAAAGCTTACAGTATGTATATTGATTAAATATTCTTGATTCTCACATCTAATCAAAGACCGACTATTGCGGATACTTTCTGAACATATGATGGAAGGATAGAGTCAAATTTCTGACATCTTAGATTGCGCATGGATCCCTATCATGGATATCTGCTCAACTCATTTGTGACTTTTAGAGATTTTCACAGGATGACCAGTGGGATTTCTGAAGATGTTTTCTATGGAGAACTAGTCTCTGAGAAGAGACCAACCTACATCCAATCTTTGAAGAGGGGGGTTCGAAGTATCGTAAGTCAAGATGGAAAGCCACGAGGTAGCTACCTGGGAATGCAGTCTATGGAACCATGAACTCTGAAAAGGCTTCCCAGAAAGAGAAGAAAATTGCTACATGCAAAGGGGGAAAAAACAGCCCGCAGAAGGAATAAACAGGGTACAGATATAGCTTAGTCCATCTAGAGATATACTAGATCTAATAGAGCTGTCATTCCCATCTGGGTCTTTATAACTAAGGCAAACACTGCTCTCCAGCAATGGAAGGCGCTCTCCTAGGCATATGACCATCATCTGTGATATAATGCACCCAAATCAACTACTTCAATCTGTGTCTTTGGTATTTTGTTGGTAAATGTTTTATTGATTAATAGATAGATATATGGATAGGAAAGGTTTAAAGGGATATTAGCCAAATGTGGGTAAACAAAACCAGCCCAGAGTGCCAACTTGGTTAGAATGAACAGGGTGAGCCAAAGAGCCTGTTTTTGTTGTATATTGCTCTAGGACTCAAACAACATTTAGAAATATGATTTATCTTCCAGGTTAATAAAGATGCCCTACATTTGTTATTCTTACTGTGTGATATGGGAGGTTAAAAGCCCTCTGGAAATTGAAAGCTTTTGCTGAGCCATGTACTATGGTGTCAATGAGTCCTTCCCTGGTCACCACAAACCTAAGGAATGAATACAATGTCACATCACAATCAGAAATGCGAAGTGATCTTTGAATAACTAAATACAGGCAATACAAATACTTGAATCTCTGTGTTTTCTGGGCAGTACCTGTCATAGGCACAGTGTGTGTTTGTGCTAACAGTGGTATCGACTTCATCTCCAATCAACCAATGGAAATTAGGATATCGACGCAATCGTATGTTGGGCCAATCTTTGTTTGTGACGTAGCGACAAGCTGCATTGTAATCTCTGAGGATCAGGATGTTCTGCATCAGCAATCAAGAAACAACAAAGTGCTTAGAGAAGGTAGACACAAAATGCTGGAGTAACTCAGCAGGAGCATCTCTGGGTAGAAGCAATGGGTAACGTTTTGGGTCGAGACCAGTGATGGAAATGGGGGAGGGGGTATGCAGGGGGATGGCGTTCCACTAGTTTTCAATTTCCAGCTCGGGTTTAATGAGTACTGCAGAAAGATTCGAGTCGTTTATCACTTTATTCAACTCAGACGAAAACGATTTGTTAACTGCCACTGTTAGCACTTGTTAACAGGTAGTAATTATACAATGTATCATCAATACATCGATCCATATTCCTCAGTAAATGTATTACTTAGACCATGTATTAATGACACCACATTCCTTTGAATACAAATCAATGGTGAATTTCTTAAAATCACTATCAAGGCTAACGGACCGCGAGCACGGGCTCAGGTAAAGTCATATTATTTTATTATTCCACGTTATTTTATTTGCCGCTTTGCCGCTGTGCCTCCCTGCCTCCGTGCGTCTCTGCCTCTCTCCCTCTGTGCCCCTCCCCCTCTGTGCCCCTCCCCCTCTGTGCCCCCCCCCACAGCCTCTGTGCCCCCCCCACCTCTGTGCCCCCCCCCCCCACCTCTGTGCCCCTCTCTTCCTCTCTGCCGCTCTGCTGCTCTCTCTGTTTTTATGTAGAGGGGTAATAGAGAAGTGCTCCGGACCGCGAGCTCACTGACTGAATGAAACGGACGTCCTGACTGAAAATCACCCCCTTCCGAACAATTATTTTAGGGTAAACCTTCTAGAGAACATGCTACTTTTTGCTTTGCCCATTTTCAAAATATAGAATTTTGAATTTGGCATTTGATTGGTACAAGGAGACTACAAAGCTCGTAATATCTATGTTTTTTACACACTAACTTTCTACATTTCTACTTTTGGGTATGTATGTGGCAAGTATGGCACATGGAATTTTTTCCCACACTACTAGTTATATTCGTAACAACATATTGAAATACGCGAAATTTTCTATCTTTCCCAACCTGGCTAAAATGCCTGAAGAAGGGGCCTGACCTTAAACATCGCCTAGCCATTCCCTCCATAGATAGACACAAAATGCTGGAGTAACTCAGCGGGTCAGGCAGCATCTCTGGAAAGAAGGAATAGGTGATGTTTTGGGTCGAGACCCTTCTTTGGAGCCTCCATAGATCCGGCCTGGCCTGCAGAGTTCTCCAGCACTTTATGTTTTGCTCTTAAAATAAATCCGTGGTCCACTGAAGAAACAACACGATAGACCACCCTGGAAGTGCAAGTTTTGCTGTATACTTCATACTGTAGAACACATCATAATACACCCTGAGTGATTTAATGTCTATTATAATTGATGAAGCTACTACTATTAATGGGAAAACTGTTCTAGTAGTCTGCTTGAGGCAGCAGTTGGTGAATCTTCCCAACCTACATCATTCTATTTTGACAGAACATATGAAACTTGGTGCAAATGTAAAATCTATATATGATGGGCTTCGAAGTTGATTACAAAGAGGTGGTTTTTCAATATAGTACCTAAAAGAAAATGTGATATCACTTGTAACTGATGGTGCATCAGTAATGTTAGGACGAAATGCAGGACTTGCAAAACTATTTCTTGATGATTTCCCTAATGCAATTGTTTGGCACTGTGCCAGTCACAGGCTTGAACTCAGTGTAGGTGATGCTATAAGTGAAGTTGCAGGTTTGAATCATTTTCAGATATTTTGTGATAAATTGTATTCCTTATATCATAGGTCTCCTAAGAATCAGGATGAGTTAACTGCATGCGCTGAGACTCTTCATTGTCAACTGTTGAAAATTGGTCATGTTTTCATTGTGAGATGGGTTGCTTCATCTTACCGAATTGTAAAGGCAATGTGGCAGTCTTAAAAAGCTATTTGGGAGCATTTTGGAAAAGCAAACTGTGATGCTTCAAGATCTAGTGCAGAGAGAGCAGAGTATTAGGGGCTGAGAAAAGTATTAGAATCATCAGTATTCATAAATAATTTGGGCTTGTTGATGAACAGTTTGCTAGAGTTGTCTGAACTGTCACTTGAACTGCAGAACCGAAATTGTACACTGAGTAAAGCATATGAGGAAATTAAACAAATTATCAAGGTTCTTGAATGTCAAATAGAGAAGCCAGGAAAATGTTATACTCAAGTGGAGAAAGCAACAAGCCAGATGATATTTAATGGAATAAATTTGAGAGCTGGTAAAGTACCTACTATACATAGACAACAGTTTTTGAGGAGTTTGGTCAATAATATGAAATCCAGGCTGCTTGAATCTACAACAGCTTCCAATGATAAATGTAAAAAGTTAATTAACGTTGAAATATTTAGATATTAACAATATTCCAGAGGATTCACATTTTTACCTTTGGGGTTAATGATGTAGTAGAAATGGCAGAACTATTTGGCTTAAATGGTCGGCTTTGTGTCAGAGCCTTCAGAGAATTCAAGGAACCTAAAGGGAAGATAGCTACTGCAGATTTTCTACTGCAGAATACAATTCCAGTATCAACAGCAGCATGTGAAAGAAGCTTCAGTGGCATGAATTTCTGCATGTACCACAACGTGCACGACTTCAAACTGATCATCTCTCAACTCTTCCATTTATTAAGTTGGTGGGACGTCCTCTGTCAAAATTCAACCCCGAAGAATATGTGAGGACATGGCTTCTTAGTGGCAGGAGACGTGCTGAAGAAACAGCATGCAGAAAGAAAGAGGAGGTGACACAAATAAATTGAGATTATATACCATTATGGAACATTTTGTAATATAAACAGAGAGAGAGGGAGATGCAAGAAAGCAGCTATGACATATTATACACAATAAACTATATTATAAATACACAATAAACAAGTTATGCATTCTTATACCCTTACATGGGTTTGACCGCACATAAAAAAATCTCCCCCCCCCCCCTTCCCAACCTCAGCCTCACGGACCTTAGAGTATCCCTAGTTCCTAAACCCATTTCCATCACTGGTCGAGACTCTTCTTCAGAATGAAGTCAGGGGAGGGAGATACGTAGATAAGGCAATGTAAGGTGTGAAAACAGGACAAAGGGGATGGAGATCAAGGAAAATGTAGAATAGGTCATTGTTAGCTGGGAGAAGGTAACAGCAAAGCAAACAGATAAAATATAGTTGGAGACAGTCAGAATGGGTGGAGAACTGGGAAGGGGGAGGGATGGAGAGAGAGGGAAAGCATGTGTTACTTGAAGTTAGAGGTCAATGTTCATACCGCTGGGATCTAGGCTGCCCAAGTAGAATATGAAGTGATGTTCCTCCAATTTGCACTGGGCCTCACTCTGACAATGGAGGAGGCCCAGGACAGAAAGATCAATGTGGGAATAGTAGGGTAAGTTAAAGTATTTAGCAACTGGGTGATCAGGTAGGTTTAGGTGGACTGAGCAGAACGATCGCCCAGCCTTTACATGGTCTCGCTGATATATTGGAGTCCACATCTAGAACAGTGGATACAGTAGATGAGTTTGGAGATGGTGCAAATGAACCTCTGCCTCTCCTGAAAAAACTGCCGGGTTCCTTCACGGAGTCGATGGGGGAGGTATAGGGACAGGTGTTGCATCTCATGCGGTTGCAGGGGAAAGTACCTGGGGAGGGGGTGGTTTGGGTGGGAAGGGATGAGTTGACCAGCGAGTTGCAGAGAGAACGGTCTCTGCGGAAAGGGGTGGAGATGGGAAGATGTGGCTGGTGGTGGGATCCCATTGTGGGTGGCGAAAATGTGGGAGGATTATGTGCTGTATGCGACGGCTGATGGGGTGAAATGTGAGGACGAGGGTTGTGACTGGGGGCAGGTGAAGCAAGAGCAGAGCTGCAGGATATCGAGGAGACCTTAGTGAAGTCCTCATCTATGATGGAAAGGTGCTCCATTGCTATGAATGAGTTAAATGTTTTGGTGAGTAGATGTTACACAATCTGTATTACTGAATATTAGTAAAAAGTACTTGTGATTTCTTTCATTTAACAAAACATAAATTCAATTAATTTTAATCTCTAAGAGGTGTATTAATGGCCATTAGGCGGAGTTTCACTTTGCGTTTAAAACCGCAATTCTGGAAACACTCTGGAGGTCAGGAAGAGTCTGTAGAAAGAAAATCTATGAAAGATCTTTGACCTGAAACATTAAATCTGTTTCAATTTCCACATATTGTGCCCCAGTGGCGCAGCTAGTAGAGCCGCAGTGTCACAGCGCCAGAGACCTGGGTTCGATCCTGACCACGTGTGCTGTCTGTGTGGAGTTGCAGGTTCTTCCTGTGACCATGTGGGTTTCCTCTGGATGTTCTGGTTTCCTCCCACATCCTAAAAACGTGTTGGTTAATTGTCCTCTGCAAATTGCCTTTAGTGTGTAGGGTGTGGTAGATGATAAAATGGGATAACATAGAATTAGTGTGAATGGGTGATTGTTGGATGACGTGGCCTTGGTGGACCGATGGGCCTGTTTCCATGCTGTATCTCTAAACTAAACTAAACTAAACAGATGTTGACTGACCTGCTGAGTATTTTCTCCGTTTTCTGTTTCATGTCAGATTTCCAGCATCTGCATTAATTTTTCGAGTTTCAGTCTGTTCTCATAAAATGTTAATTTGTCTTACAGTATTTGACATTGGGAAAAATATGCAAGAAACCAGGGGGGTTTATTGATCAATAGCTGTATGCATTGTGCTATCTAGAACTGACCAGATACACTAAACTAACTAGGTAATTTTAATCGATCATATGAAGTTAAGTTGGGATAAGATTTACTCATTTTTCTGCCCCAAATTCATCAAAGATGAGCAATGTTTTAAAAAAAGTCCCCTCGCTGTTCCCAGGCTGTATCTCTAAAGTAAAGGTTATTTTGCAATTTAGATGCCAATCCATAAAGGATCCAAAGCATGTTTGGTTTTACTCTGTGCTATTTTTGTTTTTTGATAAATTCACATCCAGTTCCTGGTCAGTTTATCGTTAATGTATTTATGCATACTTTTGCAGAATAGAGACATTCTTTACATTAATAAAATGGCTCCCATAAGATAGGCCCCAGTTACAGATTGGCTGATCCAAGCCAAGCATTGTGCCACCTACGGAGCCCTACAGGCTGAGTTGAGTCCACAAATATCTGTTTGCTGTGTAAAAGGATGGTGGCATGCTTGGGGATCCTCAAATGCCAAAGGCTAACTAGCTTTAACTTGTTCAGTGTCACCCCTGAGTATACTTGGGTCATGGCAAATTGTTAAAAAAAAAACCTGGCAACGAATAGGTTAATGCCAAGATAATTATTGGCTGGAACTATATTTTGCCTGTCCGAGTCATTCTTTTGGTTTGTCTATATTTATTCCCCTTCTGGGACTATTGGGTCAGTGGATCTCAACCTTTGTCTCCTACTCCATCCATCTGCCTAACTAACCTCCCTCATCTGTATCCATCTATTACGTGTGGAGACAAGGAACTACAGATGCTGTATAGTACACAAAAGGACACAAAGTGCTTAATTAACTCAGCAGGTCAGGCAGCATGTGTGGAGGACATGGTTAGGTGAGGTTTCGGATTGAAGAAGAGTCTCGACCCGAAACGCCACCTATCCAAGTTCTCCAGAGTTGCTGCCTGGCCTGCTGAGTTATTCCAGCACATTGTATCCTTTTCTATCTATCACTTGCCAGGTTTGTCCCACCTCTGCCTCTTTACTAGCTTTCTTACCCCCCTTTCTACAGCCAGTCTGAAGCAGAGTCCTCACCCAAAACATCACCTATCTATGCCTTCCTCAGATGCTGCCTGACCTGCTGAGTTACACTGAGCGCCCTTGTGTTTTGCTCAGGGTTTTTATCCACAGTTTGACAAATTGATGCCCAAAAATTCAACGTTTTATGGAACAGCAACACAATGACACATAATTGTGACAATGACAATGTTGTTTGTCAGTGTTCAGTCTTCCACGTGATGGGGTAGAGTGACATGGATCTGCAGCTAAAGTTCACCAAATGTCAAACTTCTGTTCTGGGTTGCATAATAATAGAGATATGAAGCAGAACTCCACCTTCCTCACAGAGGATAAAGAAAATCTAAGCTGTACTTGGATTCCTATATTATCTTTGGACGTTGGAAAGGGTGCAAAAGAAATCCATCTGCATGTTACTCTAACTTGCAGGCTTGAGACTTGCAGGCGAGAGGTCGGACAGCTTGGAATGCAGGAGGCGGAGGGGTGACTTCATTGAGGTAGCTGGCAGAGGCTCAGGGAAATAGTGGAAGAAAATTCAGGCAGAATTTCAGAACCTAAGTTGAAAAAAAATCCTTGCCTTGAAAAATATGCCATAACTATATTTAAGAGTCTATTTTATTAAAATAGTTCACACTGAATTCAGCATAAAAAATAAGGATCTTAAATCAGTATGTATCTATTGTGATAGCCATAATTTTTGAAGAACCACATCTTAATGAAGTTGACAATAAAATCCATTCAGAAAAATCTACCAGTTACATAATTCTTAAACAAAACAACAGAATTAAAAGATTTTAAAAAAGCAATGACATTGTGATTGAACAAGAACAGTTTCAATTTAAGAGCCCAGCTGAGGGCCAATAATAAGACAGAATTGGTCAAATTTGGCCTTGATTATTAATTAATTCTGCGGAAATAGACTGTTTTTCAGAGGGGTTTGGTTGTTAACAGTGTAACTTGCTCTTGAAATTCCATGAATATCTGCATGGATTTGGATGAATTTGTGTAAATTTTGTTACTTCCTTTATCCTGTATCTGTACACTGTAGACAACTTGATTGTAATCATGTATCATCTTTTCGCTGCTGGATAGCACACAAATGGAATTTCAATGGAAATGCCAGGGGCAATGCAACGCTGCATTGCTTATGCCATCGTACACATATGAAGAGTTAAGTGTGTTTCAAAACAGATGTGTACATATGTAATTGTATCAAAGAGAAATGATTCTTTGTATAAGAGGGAGCAATGCATTGCAGAGTCAATGTTTGGCCCCTGGATATTGGAGAAATGCACAGTTGTACCCTTAATTCTGCATGCAATGAGCTTGCGATATTCAATAACTTGGCCTAAAGGTTAAGAGTTCCATTATCTAGAGGGCAGAACGATGGCCAATCTCATATCTACTTCCACCACCACACCTGGCAGCAGTTTCCAGGCATTCTGTGTAAAAAAATAACATGCCCCACAGGTCTTCCTTAAACTTTGCCCCTCACCTTGAAGCGATGCCCTCTAGCATTGAACATTTTCACCCTGGGACGGTTCTATCTCCCATATGTGTGCCTCTCATAACTTTAGATCATTCTATCAGGTCTCCGCTCAGCCTCATCTGTCAGCCTCCACGTTGTATACATGGATATTAGTAAGGCATTTGACAATGGAAACATACATTGATAGGACAGACTTAGAGGGATATGGCCAAATGCAGGTAGGTGGGACTAGTATAGATGGGACATGTTGGCCGGTGTCGGAAAGTTGAGCCGAAGTTGGGCCTGCTTCCACACTGTATGGCTCTATGACTCTATAAGTTTGTCCAACCTCTAAACCAGGTAGCGTCTTGATGAACCAATTCTGCACCCTGTCCAAAACCAGGAGCAGCCTTTTTCCCCAAATAAAGAATCAAAGAAATGCTCAGTAATCAGATAAGTAAGCCTTACTTGTGGTGAGTGAGTGAAAGTGCACTATAAAGGGTTCCTGCATGAAAGTGTCAGTCCCACACTTTTCACACCCATCGTCAAAGTGGTACCATCCCACCGGCTTCAGAATGTTCTCTCTGTCAGAATTAGAACCCAGAGAATGAAGCTCATTGACAAAAAAGATGCATGTGTTCAGAACATGGTCTAAAGAGGTGTTTTTGAATGCTTCTGAACTCCAGCAGATCTAATGCACATGCAATATATTGTTAGATAACCACAGTGGATTTAACCAGAGACATTGACATTTAATGCTTTTGTGAAACTTCACTCAGAATTGAACAGTGCTGACTATGCTGTACATATTTATACAATGGGACAGACCTATCACCCATTATTAATTACCTCTGAGAAGATGGTGGTGAATCCCCTTCTTGACAAAACAATGTCTTGCTTAAAAATCAAACACGTTGTTGTGGGACTGGAATCCCATCTACGCTAGATCAGTAAGATCATTAATGACTCAGATAGGTTTTTATGAAGAAGGGTCTCGACCCGAAACGTCGCCTATCTCCTTCGCTCCTTAGATCCTGCTGCACCCGCTGAGTTTCTCCAGCTTTTTGTGTACCCGAGGTTTTTATGAGATCTGGTTGTTTGGTGCACAACATTACTCGTGCAATTTAAGATTATTCAATTCACCTGTTATTGCGCTGAGATTAATATTTATGTCAATGACTGAAAAGTCTGCAGGGGTGTTAACTCAATTAAACTTTTCCTCTGAAACTGTGATTTATTACACTCATTTATCATACTGTAATAAAGTAATATTACAGTATGATTTTATCTGAAAACTATTACAGCTGGAAGAGCCATAATTCCAAATAATATACAAACATTTCTAATGTTTTTTGTCATTAAGCTGTATAGTACTGAAACAGGTCCTTTATCTGACCATCATTTGTAGTACGTTTGTCGATACTAAAATGCCTTTGGAATTATTTATTCCAAAACAATCTTCATCTAAAATTCAGTCAGTACAGTCACACTAAAGTGACTATTACATGTTTAAAGAATAAAATGATGAGTAGGAAGAGCAAATGTTTTAAATCTACTAATGACATGCAACTGTAATCCTAAATTATCCCAAAGATGCATTGACCATGCATTGATCCTAATTGAAATGGTGGCAGAGGAGAGCATTCATGTGAGCAGTGTTGATGCTCTGAAGTGAGGATTAGATGTCAATTGAAGTGGAATGGAAGGGAACAACAACATCTCAAGTAACTGAGCAAATTACAATGTCACAAAGAAATTCTGAACTACGATCATTCCAGGAAGGTTTTTTTAGCTGGATGACATGATGTCTATTTTCTTTAACTTTGTATTTCTCTTCACACCTGCTGCCTGGCCAGCTATTTCAAGCATTGTCTATTCAAATGTCAGATTTCCAGCTTTTCTATAAAACAATAAATGCTGCGGATGCTGGCATCTGGAACAAAGCACAAAGTGCTGGAGGAACTCAACAGGTCAGAAAGCAGATGATGTTTCTGGTCAGATCTCTTCCATAATATTTTCTGTTTTGTGTCTTTATCAGGATCATCACTGAATATTCTGTGTATCAATCATGAGCTTTCCTCAATGAAAGGAGGTCATTACTAATGGGATGGAGGACCAAACTTAGTTGAGAAAAAGTAACAATTTTGATAGAACAAATAAACAAATGCAACATGAACCATCTGCCTAGTTAGTTCCCACTTCCCATAACTGATGATCTGCCTAAACCCAAGTTTCCATCAGTTCAATAATGGGGGAGTTGTAGATGAAATAGTTGAACTAAAATAGACTTACTTGAAAATAAATGCATATTTTTCTCTATAATTTCTACGTCCAAGGCGGTCAGAGATGATGTAATTGTATTTCAGATTGGTTGCACTGAAAATTCAAAACAATTTTTAGTGACTTAAAATAATTCAAATGAAAAGTGGGAGACAACATTGGAAAGAATCAAACTTTAGCTTAATTCTTGAAGAGAAGTTAAATTCCATCTTCAGTGGATGTTATTGGGTTCCATTAAAATATTACTCAGTTGTGTGGTGTAAAAGTCCAACGGAGAGTGGGGAGAGTTAATCAGATTACTTTCTTTTCAAAAGAGTAACATTTGATGTTGCGCACATTTGTAAAGTGTAGACTCATTGATTGGAAGGAATCCCACTTACGCAATGGTCCACAAATTCAACCCTATAGGGTGCTCTATCTGGGCATTGCAGCGGGATGAAACAGTGAGCCTTGGGTCACAGAGGCATACATATATATATATACACACACATATACACATATATACATCCATATATATAAACACACATATATATATATATATATATATACACACACATATACATACATATATACACATACATGTACATGCAGATATACACATACATATATACATATGATCATTTTCCAATGTTCAATAGATTTAGGATCAGTTCCTGTGGATTGGAGGATAGCTAATGTTATCCCACTTTTCCAGAGTCCAGAACCAGGGGCCACAGTGTTAGAATAAGGGGGAGGTCATTTAGGACTGAGGTGATAAAAAACCGTACTCTGTGTTTTTCGCAGGAGTGGTCCATCTTGCTCCGCTATAGGATCTTTGCTCTTAGTGGCTCTCCCACAGAGTATCCATTACTGCCCATTAGGTTCCCATTGTGATGAAGAACACACAGGCATGAAAAGTGGAAAAAGGATTTATTAAAGTTTAAAATGTGAATAACTCTTAAAATATAAGAACAATTTAAATGTCAAAGATGAGAATTATTAAGTTATTTCTTGTTGTGTCTCTTGTTGCTGCCCACAGCGTCTTTATGTCACTTTGCCGCGGTCAAATTTTAACCAAGATAATCTGATAATATATCTCAGAAGTCATCATTCAATGAAGCACGCTTTTATATAAGCACGCATATACACACACACACACACACACACACACACAGAGACTCGCACACACACATACTCACACACACTGACTCTCACACATACACAGACTCACTCAAACGTTTAAAGCCTCCTGTAGAGGCTGCTGCTGCTGAGACAAAAGTCCTGTTTATATCAACGGGTCGATGGTTGAAAGGGTAAAGAGCTTCAAATTCGTGGGCGTGCACATCTCTGAAGATTTTTCCTGGTCCGAGAACACGGATTCAAATATTAAGAAAGCACATCAGCGCCTCTACTTCCTGATAAAATTACGGAGAGTCGGTTTGTCAAGGAGGACTCTAACTTCTACAGGTGCACAGTAGAGAGCATGCTGACCGGTTGCATCGTGCTTGGCTCGGTAACTTGAGCGCCCAGAAGAGGAAAAGACTACAAAAGGTAGTTAACGCTGCCCAGTCCATCATCGGCTCTGACCTTCCTTCCATCGAGGGGATCTATCGCAGTCGCTGCCTCAAAAAGGCTGGCAGTATCATCAAGGACCCACACCATCCTGGCCACACACTCATCTCCCTGCTACCTTCAGGTAGAATGTACAGGAGCCCGAAGACTGCAATGACCAGGTACAGGAATAGCAACTTCCCAATAGCCATCAGGCTATTAAACATGGCTCGGACCAAACTCTGAACATTAATAGCCCATTATCTGTTATTTGTACTTTATCAATTTATTTATTCATGTGTGCATATATTTATATAATGGTATATGGACACACTGATCTGTTCTGTAGTCAATGCCTACTATGTTCTGTTGTGCTGAAACAAAGTCAAGAATGTCATTGTACCATCAGGGACACATGACAATAAACTCACTTGGATTTGATCTTGTATTACTTCAAATAAATACATTTTGAAAATTATGCACTTTACTTATGTTCCACTTTTTGAAGTTTTTTACATTTCCTTTTAACAGTCATGTTTTGCATTTTTCTATTCTTGAATTTGAGTCCATAGTGCATGTGGATACTCACAAAGATTGCTACAATTCTAACCTTGACTCTATTGCAGCACAAGTTCATGTCTTTGTATTGCTGTGTGTTATGTATTGCTGTGTTTATTAGATGGGAAAGATAGAAGAGCTTATTAAAATCTTCTTACAAAGACCATTAAGTAATTTCTTTCTATCCTCTTTTGGACCTAAGGCATAGCAGGGCTGCCAACTCTCACACAGAGGGAAGGGAGGGAGAGAGGGACGGAGGGGGAGAGAGAGGGAAGGAGGGAGGGAGAGGGAAGGAGAGAGAGAGGGGGAGAGAGAGGGGAGGGAGGGAGAGAGGAGAGAAAAGAGAGAGGGGAGGGAGAGAGGGAAGGGAGGGGATCGAGAGAAGAGAGGGGAGAGAGAAAAATTGAGAGGGGAGAGAGAGATTGTGATAAGAGAGAGATCGAGAGGAGAGGGGAGAGAGAGATGTCAAGAGGGGAGAGAGAGATCAAGAGAAGAGGGGATAGAGAGAGATCGAGAGGGGAGAGAGAGATCGAGAGGGGAGAGAGAGAGATCGAGAGGGGAGAGAGAGATCGAGGGGAGAGAGAGAGGTCAAGAGGGGAGAGAGAGATCGAGAGAAGAGAGGGGATAGAGAGAGATCGAGAGGGGAGAAAGAGATCGAGAGGGGAGAGAGAGAGATCTAGAGGGGAGAGAGAGATCGAGAGGGGAGAAAGAGATCGAGAGGGGAGAGAGAGATCGAGAGAAGAGAGGGGAGATAGAGCGATCGAGAGGGGAGAGAGAGATGGAGAAGAGAGGGAGATCGAGAGAAGAGAGGCGAGAGAGAGCGATCGAGAGAAGAGAGGGGAGAGAGAGATAGAGAGGGATCGAGAGAAGAGGGGAGAGAGAGAGAGATAGAGAGAAGAGAGGGGATAGAGAGGGATCGAAAGGGGAGATAGGGAGAAGAGAGGGGAGGGAGAGAGAGAGAGATTGCGATCGAGAGGTAAGTAAAGATCTATTACAAATAAATATAATAACTTTCTAATGCATCTTGCTCCTCTATAATCTTTGCTTGCAACTGCTCTAGCTTTGGTGCGGATTACACAGCGGGAGATCGAGATACAAAGATTATAGAGGAGCCTAGTTTCCCAATGATGTAGACGCCATAATCGACGCCATCTTTGGTCGAGGCGGTCCGCTAACATGGCGTCGACTATCACACATGTGTTACTACGTCTTTTTCGCTGAGTGACGCATCTTGCTCCTCTATAACCTTTGCCTGGGATGCCTGTGGGGCGAGTCGGGCCTACTGGGACCTGTTCTGGTCGTCAGCGTCACGGTTGTTCGGCGGGTGGATCGAGCCCGCGCGGCTACCTGGGGCACTCCCGCAGCTGGCGTGGCGATGATTGCTGGTCGGCGCGGTCTCGGTGGGCCGAAGGGCCCGTTTCTGTACTGTATCTCTCATGTCAAGTCTAGTATGGCGTTACGCAATGACATTTGTTGAGCTAGTCTATCAAACTTTTAGCACCTGATTTTTAGGTTCTCACCAGAACTGTAGTCCCACCCATCCATCTTCTCTTCCCATTGGTTTTGAGTGTGATACACATGAGGCACTGTGGAGATGGGGCTTGACAAATAAACTCTTCCAGATTCCACAGTCTAAACCCGCACAGCTTATCGTTCACCTAAATATCAGCCTGCATTACACCAGTATAGAACTAAAACAGTAAATAAAGTTTCTCTTTACTTACTAATTCAGTTCTCTCACTAGATCGGTAACCGCTGAGTTTTCCGCACCCATGATTTCTTGAATTGTGATGAGATCATACCTTTGTAAAATCTAATAAAGAGCTAAATTAAATGCCTGCTCAACGGATTTCTGCCTTAAATTGTATGCTTGAATTGTGCTTACCTGGATAAGAATGTCACGAATAAGACGATCATCGACTTTCCGTTTACTAAATCTCTGGATGTTAAAAGATGCAATCTTAAGTCCCTGGCTACCTTGCAGTAAGCAACCAAGCACAATGAACATCACACGGAGTTCCATGGTCTGAATTCTGGATTAAAAGAGAAATGGAAAATTAATTGGAGTTTGTGCTTAAATATTGATGTGGTTTAATGTAAAATAATCCAAAATGTTGCAAATCTGAATTAAAAAGTGCAGGAAAGATTCAGCGGATCAAAATATTTCAGCAAAAAGAGGAAATAGAGTTAATGACCCAGCAAAACACAATGCGCTGGAGGAACTCGGTGGGCCAGGCGGCATCTGTGGAAGGAATGGACAGACAATGTTTTAGATCGGGATACTTCTTCAGGTGGAGTAGGGGTTGGAGGTGGAGAATGTTGAAAAAGAGCGGTGGAAGTATTTCAAAGCCTGGTAGGTGATAGATGGATACAGGTGGAGGGGTAGGGATGATTGGATTGAATGGAGTAAGTGACAAAGATCGGAGGTGAAAAGGAGACAATTCTTCAGATCAGCATGCCTTTGACTTGCATGGATGCATGGGCAAGTGGTGAAGTCTTAGATAAGCTGGAACTCACATTTTTAAGTTCTGACCACTCGCTTTCCACTCGCTGCTCCGCACCCACACCCATCTCTGAGTCCAGTAGCACAGCACTAACATTTCCTCTGGCAGTTCGTTCAATACACCCACCACCCTACACCTCGGATTCATATAAAATCTTTCCCCATTCATCTTAAACCTATGCCCTCTGGTTATCGATTCAACTACTCAGGGCAAGAGACAGTGCGTCTACTCCATCTATTCCTGTCATGATTTTACTTCGGAGTCACGTGAGT
This sequence comes from Okamejei kenojei, assembly GCA_035221665.1. Classification (NCBI taxonomy): domain Eukaryota; kingdom Metazoa; phylum Chordata; class Chondrichthyes; order Rajiformes; family Rajidae; genus Okamejei; species Okamejei kenojei. Next base: position 18,153,707 of record CM069161.1, read on the forward strand.
GAGCATGTGAAGAACCCCGTACAGCTGTTGGCGCGTCATTACGTCAGACGCTTTGGTGCAGGTCGGCCGGTTGGAGCAGCAGAGCTCCTCCAAGCGGTAAGTTTAAAACGGAAGGTAAGTTTTAAACTTTTTTCAGTGATACATTTTCTGTAACAGCGGTTGGCGTTGCTCCGTTAGTGATGTTGCAGAAGATGAAAAAGGTGGCGGCGAGGCACTCCGGAGCGAAATAGGTCGATGACCAAGAGAGTATTGTGAGTGGAGGCCCATCTAGCACACCTAGTCCAATGCCAGCTATGGAGCTAGTGATACCGGACCCACTGCCTGTGAGCAGTGTAGCCATGCCAGTCGGGCGTAAGGCCACTGGGAAGTCAGTTAGGCCCGTGGACCCAGAGTCAGGCCTGGAGGCTGTAGCCTCTACAGGAGAGACCGTTTGCTCATGGCTCTCCCAAGTCGAGATTCTATTGCAGAGAATGCTCGCCAGGGACCAACTCCGTGAGGAGGAGTGGTGCCCACGCCAGGCTAGTGGAGAGCCTGTGCTCGCAGCACCTTTTACAGGACTGCAAGAATATCCTGCCTATGAGCAGGAAATTCAACCGGTGCAGTTTGCTGACACCGAATCAGTGGTGGGAGAGAGCAATAAGGGAGTACAGCTGGAAATTATCCCTAACAGTGCAGAAATGTTTGCAGTGCCTAGAGAGGCAGGAGAGCCGAGAGGGGAAGATTTGGCTTCAGCAATACAGTATATGCTCTCTCGCCAACTATAGGAATTGGCCATGGACGAGGCGGCTAAAAAATATGAAGCCCCTATAAATTGTGGCTTACTTAAGGTGCCGATGGTCAACCATCAGATTTGGACACAGTTGGGGGGGTCAGCCAGGGCTCAGGAAATTAAATTTCAGAAGGTGCTCAAGCTACTTTCAGCAGGGCTGACGGCATTTGCCGAGATAGTGGATAAAGGGCATATGTCTGAAGCCCAGCAGGATGCACTGGGACTCCTTTGTAGTGCTTTTTTTGAGATAAATAACATCAGAAGAAGTGCTATAAGGCCGGTTATAAATCCCAATCTGGCGGCTTTGTGCAAGCCGCCCAGCGTACAACCACCAAATCTGTTATTTGGAGTAGATCTCGCTAAGTGAGTTAAAGAATGCCATGAGGATGCAAAAACGATGGGCCTCATTAAGCCGGGTGGCAAACAGGGGAAGAGGATTTTTCCTTATTGGCAGGGTACCAGTTCGGTGCAGGGGAAGGAACCAGCCATTCAGGTCTGCAATATCGGAACTGGCAGGCTGCCACTGGTGTGAAGGGAAGAATGCCTTTTCCTACAAGGGGCCGGGGTCAACAAGCTCTGCAAGGACGTATGCAGGTGAGGAAAATGCCTCTTAAAGAGATAGATGTTCAAATTGGGGGAAGATTGCATTTGTTTCTTAAACAATGGCAGGAGTTAACATCAGATTCATTTATACTTAACAGGATAGAAAGGGTAAAAATTGAATTTTACTTCGGAGTCACGTGGTCGAGAAGAGCCCATTGACCGGGCCGGGCTCACACACTCGCCGGTCGGAGGACGGCAGAGGCAGCCCGACTCTACACCGCAGCCCGCAGGACACCGCGGGCTGACGGCATGTGTAAAGGAGTGGGGCTTGCGGGTTCACCGTATGAAGCAAGCGCCGGCAGAGCAGCAGCCCGACTCTACACCGCAGCCTGCAGGGATACTGTGGGCTGTCTGCATTACCCAGGTAATGGGGCAGAGCGGCAGCCCGACTCTACACCGCAGCCCGCAGGGTCACTGCAGACTGTCGGCATGAGTACAGCATTGTAAAGTGGGAGTGTGCCAGCTGGCTGGGAACTGCCCAAGGGAACTTTGCAAACTTTACACCTGTTCCAACCTCTTGCCTGCCCGGAAGCCAAGGAGAGGCAAAAATAAAGGGATTTTTTCATTGTGTAATTGTTCATGTTTCTCCTATAGGTGGGAAAGAAATTAGAAACCCTATGATTTTACCATAAAGTTTATTAATTCAGTACTATTATTCTTTCAATTTCGTTGAAAAGACGCTACCCGGAAGTCGGAAAGCCCGTGATCCAGGAGGGTCCGGACTCGGAGACTGCTTTTTGCGGGTAGCGACGGCAGAGCAGGAGCTCCGACTCAACGCCGCAGGCCGCAGGAATACCGCGGACTGACGGCTACGCTACCCTAGGCGGGAGGCTTACCGTTAGCGGCAGTCTATGATCCTGTATGAGAGTCTGGTCACCATTGGAGCGGGGGGGGGGGGGGGGGGGGGGGGGAGAGTGCGCTCCTCCACCGGATGCTTCTTAAAGACCCTCAGGTAAGATACTAACCTTGAGTTGCTGAGCTTCTGTTCTAGACTTTGCTTACAGAAACGATGGATGGAGACCAGAATGAAGGCATCGAAGCATGCCTCCAAGGGCCATGGGACTTCGGATGGGAGTCAGCGGCCACCATTCCCGGAGCTGCCCGCAACACCGGCAGCACCCGCTCTGCGGACTGGGATAAGAACACGGAAATCGGGGAGCCCTGCGCAGCTAGGGCCCGTCTCTCCACCACGGCTGACCATGGAGCAGCAAAGTGGTTGGAGCACCACGCGGGAGCAGGGTAGGCAAGACCCTGACTCCCTACCACTGTCACCTAAGCATAGGGACAGTGGAGCAAAGGTGCGTAAACGTGTGACCCGCTCGGCGGCACGTTCTGTCTCCCCTACTATGCAGGTCACCAGAGGGCGGACCAGGGGGAGAGCTGCGCCCAGGTCGTGCCCGCAGCTGCGGCAGGCATCGACAAGCTGCCGGTGAAACCTGCCAGATTGCAAGCCAGTGGCAGATCTGCTGGAGAGTCGGGGAGCCCTGCAGGAGCAGGAGGTACCGGCACGCCACCGGGTCAGGCTGCCCGAGAGCAGGCCGGTGGCAGCGGAGTACGGTCGTGCAGCCCCGCTGAGGCGGTAAGCGACGACCATGCGCTGTCATAGGCCCATGTGGTCAGAAGTGGCGGTAAGCCCACGCGGAGTTCGGGGAGCCCGGCTGCGGGAGCCGGCACCGACTCATCTCCGCTGCCTTCCCATCTGGCAGGGGGAGCGCTACAGTCCGAACGACGGCGGACCAGCGGCAGGTCCGCGCGGGAGTCGTACGGCCCCGCAGGAGCGGCAGCTGACGACTACCTGCCAGCGGACCCTTGTCATCACCTCGACGAGGTGTGGTTTGCTGGTAGAAGCCCCAGTGATTCAGGAGAACCTGGGGAAGTTGACTTGTCGTCCGCATATGCGGCGGCAGTGGCATGGCTCGGATGGAGCGCATGATGGAGCGTATCCTAGAGCACAATCTCTGCAGCTGGACCAGATGTCCTCCAGTCCTGGAGACACACGGCTGGGCACCCAGCATGTCCCTGTCATTGGTGGGGAATGCCACGGATCAGCAGCTGGCTGACACGTACGAAGGGTTGGAGCAGGAACCAACAGTACCTGAGAAAACCCAGGAGGAACTGCTGAATGTGGTCTCCAACTTCGCCCAGCCGAAGCCCTGAGGTCAGCCTTTGCAGCCCAAACCAGTGGCCAGCATAGACTACCTCACCACACACCAGCTGCAGGAACAGGTCCTTACCGAGGCGATCAACATATACCAGGCCCAAACAACTGCATATCGTTGAATGTACCGACAGTCAACACGCCCATCTGGGGTAACATCAGTCTGGGGATAAGGACACAGGAGCTGAAGTTCCTAAAGATCCTGAAATTGCTGACGTCGGGGATTACTGCCATTGCCAGGGCGGCAGTGCGCAGGCAAACACCATATGCAAGACCTTGGGGGCCACCTGAAAGACCAGTAAGGACCTACCCGCCGGCAGCACCTCAACACAATTCAACGGAACAAGAACCAGAACGTCAGGCCCGCCGGTAACCATGGAGGTAAGCGGGTCTGGTTCTCTTGGAAGTGCTGCATGTATAACCTCACAAGTAGGAGAGCAGTTACATATATTGTGGGATGCATGGGAGCTGATTGTCACTATCCCAGGGAACAAAGCTATAGACATAATAGAGGCATGTAACAGCCTTGCTTGTGCCAGGAAACCGACTATTAGACATACTGCTAAAATAATTGGTAAATTTGTAGCTACATTCTAGCTACATAATTGGGCCATTACACTATCAAAGTTTGCAAAGAGCAAAATCTTGGCATTAAAAACGAATGCTGGACATTTTTACGGGCCTATGCAGCCGCCAATCAAAGCATGAATTGAGCTACAATGGTGGATTAGCAATGTTTGTGATTGTTAAATCCCATCATTACACCAAACCCATTAGTCGTGTTACAAACCGACGCAAGCACCAAGGGCTGGGGAGCTACCGACACCATTTCCAGTTGGGGTGGTAGATGGGATTTGCACGAGTCTACTTTTCTTCAATCACAAGGTATAAACTGTTTAGAAATGTTGGGAGCATGTCACGGGCTACGGGCTTAATGCACTAATCTGCAGCATACGCATGTCCGTCTTCAATAATACCACTGACGTGGCGTATTTAAACCTTATGGGTGGTATCAAGTCAATATCTTGTGATGAATTGGAACAATTAATTAGGCTCTGGTGGATTGAAAGAAATATTTGGATATCAGCTACGTACCTTCCGGTTAAGGTCAATACAGTGGCGGACACCAGGTCACAAGTATTTAATAACGACATCAAGTGGATGTTGAACCTCCATATATTTGCTAAAACCATAGCCTAATATGGACACCAGATATCGACCTCCTTGCGTCCAGGTTGAACCATTGGATACCAACATATGTCTCTTGAGAACCAGATCTTGGGGCAGTGACGATGGATGAGTTCTCGCTACATTGGGGGGAAATGGGTTTTCTATGCTTTCCCCATTCTGCTTCATCAGACAGGTGTTGCAGAAAACGCAACCAGATTCTGCAACAGAAAGGACCATGGACATCATACAGCAGCATGCAGAGAGAGTCCACTAGGAAGCAGTAACTCACCCACATAAGGATATGTGAGGTTTCTATAGCCGGACCCAGACCACCTACATATCTGCTACAATCTCCAATGTGCTGGAATTCTCATGGGCCTGCATTATGATGAGTCCCTCAGTACAGTGCCATATACAGTGTCAGGAGTGCGCTGTCATCCTATCTCAACATTGTAGTGGGATCTCACCAGCTGGTATCCACACTGAAGGTTATGTTCTATCCCTCCCCGACCACGATATATTACCGGAGATATAGGGGTGGTGTTGACCCTACTCAGGAGCTGGTCGCCTTTGGCGGATTTACCACTGGACTTATTCACCTTCAAAGTGGTGATGGTAATGGCACTGAACACAACACAATGGGTCTAAACTCTACAGGAATTACCTGGATAGAATGGTTTCGACCCCCAATAAAGTGACTGTGTTATAGCAGAGTTGCTTAAACTACACAGACCTGTGACTACAGGTCTGAAAATGGGCACCAGGAGATGGCTCAAGGTAGTATTCGGTGCAGCAGGAAGACACTAACATTTTTAAAATGTCATTCTACCAGGGCTGCATCCACATCAGCGGCGAGGACCATGGAGGTGTTCATGGATTATGTCCTCGCAATAGCGGGCTGGGCCAGTGAAACTACATGTCAGCGATTTTATAACAGACCTGTGGCCGCTCCCGCAATGTTGGCGGATTCAGTTTTAAGTGCTGTTCCCTAAACGTTTGTCCCCGAGTTCAGGGGTTTATTGTTGTATTAACAAATGTTATTATTTTTCAGCTTGTTCAAGTCTGAAATACGTTAACATACTTCCTCCATCAGTATTACGGCAGCGTGTGAGCATGGATGTGATCCAGGGCATGTAATCACAGAGCTTTGAAATCTTCACGAAGTCACTCACGTGACTCCGAAGTAAAATAGTAAGATTAAACCGGAACTTACCAGTTTGAAGTTTGATCTTTATTTTATGAGGATTGCGATGAGGGATTTCGTGGTGTCCGCTCCCAACCCTCTATCATAAGGTCAGCTGGTATATTCGAGTTCTTTAATCTTACTATCTTCAGTCATTGTTGTTATCTGTGATTCCACACCGCTGCTTTGAAGAATGTCGCACATGCGTGCCTGGCAGGGTCTTCACGAAATCCCTCATCGCAACTCCTCATAAAATAAAGATCAAACTTCAAACTGGTAAGTTCTTGTTTAATCTTACTATTTTACTCTAATGAGAGTCCACCTAATCAACATGTTCCTAGTCGGAAACTTATATTTTCAGAAGAAGAAAATGTGCTCATACAAGCAGAAATTAATACATTGCACAAGAAAGGGGTGATTGAGAAATCAGTTTATCAAAGTAGTCAGTTTGTGTCAAGTATTTTTCCGAGGTCTAAAAAGACTGGGGGATGTAGAATTATCCTGGATTTGAAGAATTTGAACACATTTGTTAGCTAGAGGCATTTCAAAATGGAAACTTTTTCCATGGCCAAACATCTTGTTTCCAAAGGGTGCTATATGGCAAGCATTGATTTAAAGGATGCATATTATTCAGTGTCTATTCATGGTGATGATAGGAGGTATTTGAAATTTATCTGGATGACTCAGTTGTGGCAATTCAAAGCACTGCCTAATGGATTATCTTCAGATCCTAGATTATTTACTAAACTGTTAAAACCTGTGTTAGCATTACTCAGAGCTCAGGGACATGTGGTAATGGCCTATTTAGATGATACTTCAATTGTTGGAAAGACTCATGCTGAAGCTGAGTCATCTGTTTCTTTTTTTTTAAGTTAGATTTTATTAGAGGCATGTACATATCCTGGTCCGAACCACTACAGACTTTGTTAAACGGTTACATATTAAATATCCAGGATTCCAGGGACTCCGCTATCAATGTAGCTGGGGTCTACATTTATCGGTTACATATTAACATTGACTATAATTATTATTATTATTATTATTTTTTTTTTTAATAGACAGAAAAAATAAAGAAAAAGAGAAGAAAATTAGAAAACTAGAATAAACTATCCATAATACAACTTAGGAGATAGGTCCGTAGGTAAGAAAACATAACTATTCATCTAGTCCTGGGTTCAAGCTTCCGTCAGGTATCAGCGCTGGTCCATTCTACCCCTTCAAATAATCTATGAACGGAGACCATATTCTAATAAATAATTCTGGTTTGTCAATTAAGTCAAATCTAATTTTTTCCAGATTTAAGGTCTCCGACATCTCCATAATCCACATTTTAATTGTGGGGGATGCAGGGTTTTCCCAAAATTTTAATATTAATTTTTTCCCAGTTATTATACTATAATCAAGGAAATGTCTTTGGTTTATTGTAAGTTTTAGGTATTGTTCAGATATGCCCAATATTATTAATTTAGGATCGGACTCCAATTGAGTATTAGCCACTACAGAAATAATTTAAAAATATCCACCCAAAATGTTTTAATTTTTATGCAATTTACAAAGGTATGGGTTAAGTTAGCCTCGGAATATTGACATTTGTCGCAGATAGGCGAGATATTTGGAAAGATTCTATTTAATTTTGTTTTAGAATAATGCAATCTATGTAATATTTTAAATTATATTAAAGAATGTCTGGCGTTTAACGAACATTGATGTATATGTTGTAGACTTTCATCCCAAATATCTTTCGTTATGGGTTGAACTAATTCATTTTCCCATGCTTGTCTATGTAATTCCGTCGACGGATTCTCACTATCTAAAAGAATATTATAAATGTAAGATATTAATTTGACAGTGTTGGGATGTTTATTCAAACATTCATCTAGAATCTCTGGTTCTCTAATTCTATATTCTTGTGTATGTGATTTAACATAATCTTTCAGTTGTAAATGTCTAAGAAAATTATTTGAATGTAATCCATACTTCTGTTGTACCTCCTGAAACGAGAGGAACACACCTTTTCTATGAAGATGTCCCATCTTTTTAATTCCATAATTTTTCTATTGTGCAAAACCTTTATCCAATACTGAAGGTTTAAATGAAGGGTTATTTGCAATAGGGAGCGAAAGTAATAAATTATCCAATTTTAATGTCTTTTTTATTTGTTTCCAAATCCGAATACCGCTATGTATTATTGGGTTTTCACTATAGATTTTTAAATTCAATTTTGTAGGAGTTAAGAAAATCAGGCCAATTTCAAATGGCAGACAATCCTCCTTTTCCATCTTTAACCAGTCTGGTTGTTAATCCATATCTTCCAACCGGAAATTTAAGTTGTTGACATTGACTGCCCAGAATTAAAATAAGAAATTTGGTAAGACTAATCCTTGGATTTACATAAGTGTTTTTTACTTATTCTGTGATTCTTATAATTCCAAATAAAACTTGTTACAATAGTCAACCTTTTTAAAGACATTTTTAGGGAGATATATCGGAATTGATTGGAAGAGGTATAGAAGTTGAGGAAGGAAAATCATTTTAATAGCATTGATTTTACCGAGCATTGAAATAGTGTTTTCCAATATTGAATATTCTTATGCAATTTATTAAGTAAAGGTATGAAATTTGAATTAAATAAAGAAGTATATTTCTTGGTCGCATAGATTCCTAAGAATTTTTCATTCACTATTTTAAAAGGTGATTGTTGCAATATATATGTTAGGTTCCATTATTGGCATAATCTCACTCTTGCTATTCCAGTTGATTCTGTATCCCGAGAATAAACCAAATTGAGTTATAAGATTTAACAGGTTAGGGATACTAATTTCTGGATATGTAATATATAATAATACATCGTCTACATATAGAGAAATTTTATTAACTGTATTTTTAGTATTATACCCATATATTTCTGGAAGTGCTCGAACTCTTTCTGCTAGTGGTTCTATAGCGAGGGTGAATAGTAACGGGGATAGCAGGCATCCTTGTCTACAATCTTTAGATAAGTCGATTTTTTTTTAATAACATTTGATTTGTCATTATTCTGGCTGTTGGGTTGGTATATAGAAGTTTAACCCAAGTGCTGAACTTCTCACCTAATTGAAATTTTTCCATCACTGAAAATAAATAGGGCAATTCAACGATCGAATGCTTTCTCAGCATCTAGCGAGATGACTGCTAAGTCTACATTAGCTATTCGATTTGAATATATAATGTTGAATAATCATCTCAGATTATAATATGAATAACGTTTTGGAATAAAGCCAGTTTGATCAGGGTGTATTAATTTATGAATCACTAAGCTTAATCTATGAGCTAAAATTTTGGTTAATATTTTCTGATCGATGTTTAATAGAGCTATTGCTCTGTATGAACCTGGGTCTTCAAGGTCCTTATCCGTTTTTGGTATAAGTATTATTGTTGATTCATTTAAAGTTTCTGGGAGTTTCTGTTGTATGAATGCTTGAGTATATAATGTCGGTAGGCGTGGCAAGATCAATTCATGACATTTTTTATAAAATTCACTATTTAAACTGAGTCATCTGTTTCAATTGTTAAATTCACTTTTGAACAATTAGGGTTCATCATTCATTCAGATAAATCCAAATTATCACCAGTTCAAATCATTGATTATTTGCGATTTACCATCAATTCAAATCACATGTTGGTAACTTTGCCTAGGGACAAATTGCAATAGTTAATTGAGGACTGTGTTAATCTCCTTAGAGAACAACGGCCTTCAATTAGACAAGTATCCAGTTTAATTGGTAAATTGGTAGCTGCTTTTCCAGCTGTGCAGTATGGTCCTCTGCATTATCAACAATTACAATGATCAAAAGAACAGGCAATATGCCTATGCAATTGTCAGCTGGGGTAATTTCCGACATTCAATGGTGGATTGTAAATGTTTCTAAAAGTTCTAGGAATGTTTTGGTGGAACCACCTTCCATTATATTTCAGACTGATGTAAGTGCGCTGGGTTGGGGTGCAACAGATATGTCTTCCAGTTGTGGAGGCAGATGGAATACTGATGAGACATCCCTTCTTCAATTAAGATGGATCAATTATTTGGAGTTGTTGGGAATCTGGTATGGGCTTAAAGCATATTGCTCTACCAGGAGGAACTTGCATGTGCAGGTTCAGGTTGACAACACCACAGCAGAGGCATATGTAAACCACATGGGTGGAGTCAAGTGATAGACTGGCTAATCAGATCTGGAGCTGGTGCATTGACCAAAATATCTGGCTTTCAGCAATATATTTGCCAGCTAGATTCAGCACTGTAGCTGACACTAGGTCACGCCAGTTCAATGATAAACATAGAATGGATGTTAAATCAGGACATATTTAATCAAGTGATTGCTCAGTATGGAATGCCAGATATTGACTTGTTTGCATCTAGATTAAAAAGTTGCCCAGATATGTTTCATGGGAACCAGATCCTGGTGCAGCAGTGGTGGATGCTCTCTCGTTGCATTGGGGTGGAATGTTTGTTTATGCATTTCCTCCATTCTGAATCATCAGTAGATGCTTGCAAAAGATCAAGCAGGACTCCGCTTCAGGGGTATTGGTAGTGCCGGATTGGCCTACACAACCATGGTTTCCTCTCATATTACAAATGGTTAGTCAGCCTCACATGATTATTCCCAAGCATAAAAAGCTGTTGGTAAATCCAGTAACTGGGGATCAACATCCTTTACATGATAGTATTGATCTGTTAATTTGCAGATTTTAAGGAGGCCATACCTGGGGAGAGGACTGTCTGATCGTACTGTGGATGTTCTCACATCGGCCTGCAGGGATAGTACTCAGAAGCAGTACATCACCTCAATAAGGAAGTGGGAGGAATTCTGTCTACAGCAGAATATCTCATATCAAACTGCAGGGATCACAGACTTTTGGAGTTTTTGTTCACTCATTATTTTGATCAAAAATTAAGTTATATTGCGATCAATACAGCCAGAAGTGCTTTGTCTTCTTATTTATCCATGAATTCAGTTACATTCAGTAGGGACACATCTGTTAGCTTCTCGATTTATGCAGGGAGTTTTCAATTCTAATCCTCCTAAACCCAGGTATGCCGGTATTTGGAATGTGAGTGCAGTTCTTATGCTTCTTCGCCAATGTGCTCCTGTTGCAAGCCTATCTCTAGCCAAATTAACCATGAAGGTGGTCATGCTTATGGCGTTGGTTTCAGCCCAACATGTGCAAACATTGCAAAAGCTACGACTAGACAGAATGCATGTATCGGCAGATGCCATTATATTTTATGTCTATGATTTGCTTAAACATAGTAGAATAGGCATGACAGGATGTAAGATTGTGCTTTCAGCATACCCCACAGATGATCACCTGTGTGTAGTTTCACATTTATCTCGTTACATTGAGGCCACCAGAGCCCTACGAGGAACAGAGTCGGCGTTGTTTATTAGCCACAAAAAAACACACAGTAAGGTGTCGGTGCAAACCATCTCAAGGTGGCTAAAGCAGGTCCTGGCAAGTGCTGGGATTGATACTGATAAATTCAAATCTCATTCCACCAGGGTGGCATAAACGTCCACGGCAAGGGCGATGGACGTGCCAATAGACCATATCCTCACGACCGCAGGATGGTCCAGTGAGCTGACCTTTCAAAGGTTTTATCACAAACCGATTTCAAGGCTAGTGGTGTTTGCTGATTCTGTTTTGAGTTCTGTTATAGTTTCCCCTTGAGTTAGAGGGGTTTGTTATGGTTTCGTTTGTAAATAAACTGTTATTAATTTAACAAATGTTATTATTGATGCATTATTGATTGTTAACGACTTTTGAGTCAATCGATGCAGTGTGAACGCCAGATTTGGGTCTGCGGCATGAAATCACAGAAGTCTTCACTTAGTCACTCGCGTGACTCCAAAGTAAAATAGTAAGATTAAACGAGAACTTACCAGTTTGAAGTTTGATCTTTATTTTATGAGGTGTTCCGATGGTCAAAAATGCTTTTGGCACATAGGCCTTCATCAGTCGGAGTATTGACCATAGATGTTGGGAGGTCAAGTTGTACCTATATAAGATGCTGGTGAGGATGCATTTAGAGTATCGTGTTCAGTTCTGGGGACCATGTTATGGGAAAGATGTTGTTAAGTTGGCAAGGGTGCAGAGAGGATGTACAAGGATGTTGCCAGGACTCGAGGGTTAAAGTTAAAATCCCCTATACCACAACCTTATTTGATCTGCAGCTGTCTGCAATCTCCTGGATAATTTTCTAAAATGTTTTAGAGAGGGAACCTGCCATTCTTGTCTGATCTGCCAGATTTGACTCAAATCCTTGAAGATTGCAACCTTCACGTGGTCCGCCCTGTTTCGACTAATGCAATCAGCGTGACGTGCACAAATGGAAGATCAAATAGAACAAGTTGTCCAACAACTTTAGGCTGTGCACGCCACACGAAAGAAGAAGAACTGATCTTAGAAATAAATAACTAAGCAAGCCGTTTAGTTCATAGATATTTTGTTATGTGCATAACACACTGTTCTCAGCATGTTATGCACAACTTGGGGCCAAAGTGGTGCTGCTGGCAGAGCTGCTGCTTCACAGCCAGAAAATCCAGGTTCAGTCCTTATCTCAGGTGCTGTCTGCGTGGTGTTTGCCCGTTTTCCCTGTGACCATGTGGGTTCCCCCCGGGTGTTCTGCTTTCCTCCCACATCCCAAAGATATGTGGGTTTTGTTGATTAATTGCCCCCTGTGAATTGCCCCTTGTGTGTCGGGAGTGGATGAGAAAGTGGGATAACTTCGAACTATTATGAAAGGGTGATCGATGATCAGCTTGGACGGTGGATCGTAGGGCCTGTTTCCATGCCGCACCTTTCAATCATTCAATCTGATTAACTTAACATACAAGGTTCCCAGAACTACACACAATTTTTGTTTTTTTGTTTTTTTTTGTACTTTTTTTTCCCTACTTAAAGATAGAAAGATAGAGATAGAAAGTGAAAATAGAAAAGAAAATGTGAAAGTTTGGTGAGATTAAAATATTACTAAATAAGCCGTTCTTGGTGATACATTCATGATTTATTTATGTATTTCTTCATCCATTCAGATATTCAGGCCTCAGTCAAGTCCCCGCGCGAACCATTATGACCCAGTAAATATTTAATGTATGGTGACCAAATCCCTTTGAAGAGATCTAACCATCCATAGGGACAAGTCTCAATCTTCCAAGTGAAGTGTCTCCGACATTTCTGTATTTCACATTTTAATGTTGGGGATGCAGGGCCTTTCCAAAATTTTAGTATTTAATTTTTCCATTATTAGGAATAGTCGATAAAAGTTCTTTGATTCCTTGTAATTATTTGTTTCGTTTCCGGTATTCAAGTATTATTAACTTTGGATCAGGAATCATAGTTAATATTAACAAATTCGAGATTATCTTAAATATTTCGTTCCAATATTCTACAATCTTCGTACAATTAGTGAATGAATGTGACAAATTTGTTCTAAGATTTGACATTTATCACATATAGGCGATAATTTTGGAAATATATTATGTAATTAGAATTTAGAGTAATGTAATCTATGTAAAATTTTAAACAGTTTTAGAGCATGTTTTGCATTTAACGAGCAGTAATGTATTGTAAGCTTTCTTCCCATATTTCTGGGCTTATTATTTGACCTAATTCATTTTCCCAAAGCTGTCTGTGTGTTTCGATGATGGAATATCACTTTCCAACAAAATATTGTAAATATATGATATCATTTTTTCTGTATTTGGATATTTATTTCAAGCATTCATCTAAAATTTCACTCTTTCTTATTTCTGAATTCTTGTGTATTTGCAGAGATATATAGTTTCTGATTTGTAAATATCTAAAATATTCATTATTTGAAGCCCGTAAGCTTGTTGTAACTCTTGAAATGAAAGAAAAAAATTTTCCTTATAAAGATCCCCTATGTTTAAAATTCCTTTATTTTTCCATTGTATAAAAGCCTTATCCATCGTTGAGGGTTTAAAGTAAAATTGTTGGCAATAGTAAGACCTAGCGGTATAAATTTTAGTTTTAATGTTTTCTTTATTTGTTCCAAATACGGATTCCGCTTTCTATTATCGAGTTTTCACTATAAATTTTCTTAGGTACATTAATATTAGCAAATATTATAGAGCTAATTTCAAATGGAAAACAGTCTTCTCTTTCCATTTTTAACCAGTTTGGTTTATTATCTGTTTCTTCTAACCAGAAGTTCATATTTTTAATATTAATGCCCAATAATAAAACATAAAATTTGGTAATGCTAAACCCCCGTTTATTTTTAGCTTTACATAAGTGTTTTTATTTATTCTATGGTTCTTATAATCCCAGATAAAGTTAGTGACTATAGAGTCTACTTTTTTAAAAAAAATTTAGGGAGATATATCGGGATTGATTGAAATAAATATAATTAATTGTGGGAGAAAAATCATTTTTATTGCGTTTATTTTACTAACATTGACTAGGTAAACTTTTCCAGTATAAAATATTTTTATTTAATTTATTCAGTAATAACGGCGGAAATTAGACTTAAATAGAGAGTCAAATCTTTTTGTAACAAAAATACAAGATTATTTAATATTTTCATTTGTTATCTTAAAAGGAAATTGTTGTAATATCTGTAAGTTATTCTATGGTTATTGGCATAGTTCACTTTTATTCAATTGATACTGTATCCTGAAATTAAACCAAATTCCGTTATTAGTTTTAACAAATTACGGATACTTATTTCCGGTTTAGTGATATAAAGTAATACATCGTCCGCATATAATGAGATTTTATTCTTAGTATCTTTAGTATCATATCCATATATTTCCGGGTGCAATCTTACCCTTTGGGCAGAGGTTCGATTGCTAACGCAAACAGTAAAGTGATAAAGGACAGCCTTGTCTACAACCTCGAGATAAACTAAATTTAGTTGATAACATACGGTTTGTTGTTATTCTAGCTGTTGGGTTTGCATATAATAATTTGATCCAAGTAGTAAACTTATCACCAAGCTTAAAAGCTTCCATCACCGAAAATAAATAAGGCCATTCCACCTGGTCAAAAGCTTTTTCTGCATCCAGCGAGATAACTACTAAGTCTTTTTTATCACTTCTTTTCGAATATATGATATTAAAATAACCGTCTTAGATTATATGAAGATATCTTTTAGGTATAAATTGTTTGATCAGGATGAATTAATTCGTTAACAACTGTGCTTAATCTTTGTGCTAGTATCTTTGTTAAAATTTTTTGATCCGTATTTAATAAAGCAATTGCTCTATATGATCCTGGTCATCCATTCTTTATTTATTTTGGGGATAAGTGTTATAATAGACTCGTTCAGTGTATCTGGTAATTTCTCTTGTGTATATATCTGTTCATATAATGATTTTAAATATGGGGACCATTTGATCATGAAATTTTATAAAATTCCGAAAAACCTATACCATTCCGGTCCTGGAGTTTTACCATTTTTTAATGATTTAATAGATTCTTGGATTTCTTTTATTGAAATATCAGCATTTAATAGTTCTCTATTTTGTAAATCTAATTCTTTTAAGTTACATATATTTAAAAAGGCATCTATTTCTGTTTTATTTACTGTCGCTTTAGCAGTATACAGATTTTTATAATATTGCATAAATCTTTCATTAATATCTTTGGGTTGTATTAATAATTCACCGTTTTGTGATTTAATCCTATGTATAATTTTTTCAGCTTCAATTTTCCTTAATTGTCGAGCCAATAATTTTTGGGGTTTGTCTCCAAATTGTCTCCAAATTCAAACAGCAATTGTTTAGTATGTTGATAATATTTTAAAACTTGATCAGTATATATTTTGTTTAATTTATACTTCAATGCTACAATTTTATTATGTATTATTATATCTGATTTTGTTGCATTCTGTATATCTAATTGTTTAATCTCCCTTTCTAAGTCCTGTTCTTCCTTCCGAATCTTTTTATTATGGAATGCTTGTGAAGAAATCATAATACCTGAAGATTATGCTTTAAATGTTTCCCATAATAAAGAGCGAGATATTTCTGGTTGATCATTTATTTCAAAAAAACAACTTATATACCACAACCTTATTTGATCTGCAGCTGTCTGCAATCTCCTGGATAATTTTCTAAAATGTTTTAGAGAGGGAACCTGCCATTCTTGTCTGATCTGCCAGATTTGACTCAAATCCTTGAAGATTGCAACCTTCACGTGGTCCGCCCTGTTTCGACTAATGCAATCAGCGTGACGTGCACAAATGGAAGATCAAATAGAACAAGTTGTCCAACAACTTTAGGCTGTGCACGCCACACGAAAGAAGAAGAACTGATCTTAGAAATAAATAACTAAGCAAGCCGTTTAAGTTCATGTTATTTTGTTAATCCATAAAGATGGATTAATTAAATTGCGAACACGTGAAACATTAAAACCGCAGTGTTCGATTGTCACTGCTGCCGTTGACACGTTATTACAGAATTCATTTTAACGGCAAATCAAGTCAAGTCAAGTCAAGTCAAGTCAAAAGAGTTTATTGTCATGTGTCCCTGACAGGACAATGAAATTCTTTCTTTGCATAGCACAACAGAACATAGTAGGCATTGACTACAATTATATACGTAAATACACACATTAATTAATAAATTAATAAAGTGCAAACAGATGGAGTGGTATTAATGTTCAGAGTTTTGTCAGGTTTAATAGCCTGAAGTCTGTGGGGAACTAGCTATTCCTGAACCGGGTCATTGCAGTTCTCAGGCTCCTGTACCTTCTACCTGAAGGTAGCAGGGAGATGAGTGTGTGGCCAGGGTGGTGTGGGTCCTTGATGATGCTGCCAGCCTTTTTTGAGGCAGTGACTGTGGTAGATCCCCTCGATGGAAGGAAGGTCAGAGCCGATGATAGACTGGGCAGTGTTTACTACTTTTTGTAGTCTTTTCCTCTCCAGGGCACTCAAGTTGCCGAACCAAGCCACGATGCATCCGGTCAGCAAGCTCTCTACTGTGCACCTGTAGAAGTTAGAGAGAGTCCTCCTTGACAGACCGACTCTCCGTAATCTTCTCAGGAAGTAGAGGCGCTGATGAGCTTTCTTAATAATTGCATCTGTGTTCTCGGACCAGGAAAGATCTTCACAGATGTGCACGCCCAGGAATTTGAAGCTCTTGACCCTTTCAACCATCGACCCGTTGATATAAACAGGACTGTGGGTCCCCATCCTACTCCTTCCAAAGTCCACAATCAGTTCCTTGGTTTTGCTGTTGTTGAGGGCCAGGTTATTGTGCTGGCACCATATGGACAGTCGCTCGATCTCTCTTCTGTACTCCGACTCATCCCATCAGTGATACGTCCCACAACAGTGGTGTCGTCAGCGAACTTGATGACGACGAATTCGCACTATGACCGGCTACGCAGTCATGAGTATAGAGTGAGTACAGCAGGGGACTCTTAATATGGAGTATCAGTACTGTAGTTATTTAATGAGCAACATTCACAACTATACGTATGCATATATGTCACCATGGTCCAGGATTTATTGACACAGGTTGATCATACGCTGAATAATCCAACCACATTTTTGTTTGGAAGTGGAAAGAAGTAATAGAAATTGCATTCATTGCAATGTATAAAAAGAGTTGAGATACTGTCTTATAATTTTGCTGCATGTCATTGTGGTATATTTCATGTCTTGATTGGTGAATATGTTTAGTTTGTGACTTTATTTGAAGCAGAAATAATATGTGAATGCTTCATTGAGTATAATTCCGACTGTTAACTACGCACTTTGTCCGAGCACATTATCGCATGCGTCATGCAAGGCATCTTAAATGACCACCTAAACTGTCATTTGGCAACCTAAAAAGCTGCCAAGGTTGCCCAGCTGGCAACAGGGAAAAAAAGTTAAGTGAGAGCCCTGCTCTTCTCCCCCCTCCTCCTCTCTCCCCTCCTCCTCTCTCCCCTCCGCCTCTCCCCCTCCTCTCTCCTCCCCCCTCCCCCTCCCCTAACCCTCTCTCCCCCTCCTCTCTCTCTCCACTTCCCCCTCTCTCCCCCCCCTCTCTCCCCCTCCACCCATCTGCCCCCCCTCCCCACTTCTCCCTCCCCTCCCCCCCCGCTCCCCCCACCCTCCATCTCTCGTCTATGCCTTGATTTCAGAACTTTAACATATTTTACCTTCCAAATATGTTAATAAATTTGGACATTTTTTGCACAAATCCACACTGATCGGCGACATTTACAAAAGCAGTTCCAAATGCTTTGACAGTTATGAGTTGTGAATGGACATTATAGAATCACAGTACCTGCACCTGAGACCAGTTTACAGTAGGGAGCCTTGTGGAATGCTTCTCAGGGTCGGAGGCTCGGACTCTCAGGTCCTCTGTACACTTAGCAGGATAGTGCAGAGGGAGGGCAGTTCCAGCCGTGAGCTTAGGCAGGGGGCCAGATTCACGCTGATCAGCCCAAAATTTCACAACAATCATCTTTCATCAGAACCGCCTGAATTTGGAGTTGACCTGTCTCTCTCCCCTGAGATATTGCCTGACCCGCTGCGCATTTTTACCAATTTTAATATTTTTAGGTGAAGTTTAGTGAGACATTAAATCCTGGATGTTGGCAAAGTAACTGTACATCTTTTGACTGAGCTCATTATCAGTGTTCTTGCATAAAGTAATACAACAACTTCAGTTCTCTTTTTTTGGGGGGGTGGGGAATGATTTAATAAAGCCACATATAATTATTCTTCATTTTAGTTTATTCAATAGTAAAATTATGGACCTTTCTTTTTTAGCTCCTGCAAACTTTATAAAACATACTCTCTACCATTTAATCCACAATGTCTTGATTAATTTCATTTCCTTATCTTTTGTTATAAATGCCTATATTTACACACACTAATATAACTAGGTCCTACATCTAGGTTTCTCAAAAATAGACCTATTCAAACCCTAGTGTCAGAATCCGACAGGATCTACATTTCATATTCTATATTCCTGGTCATGGAAATATTTAAACTGCAAATTAGTATCGTGAGATTACAAGCTTTTCAGAATTATTTCAAAACTCCTTTCAGAAATATCTTCGGAATCTTCTCAATTTGTAGTCGGCAGGGCAGTACTCTGCATATCACCAACTTCGATGTGTTGTGCATACTAACGTGCTGTTAATGCCCCCTTAAAACTGTCTAGTGAAGGTGATTTGACTATAAGATTTACTTATTTCCAAATCTAGATCTCCTATTATTATTGGAACTATGAGTGGTCTAGTTCTACAAGTTCTTTCTTGCTAGAATCTTGGGCAAAACCAATGCGCTGAAGGAACTTGGCGGGACGGGCAGCATCTGTGGAGCGAATGGATAAGCAACATTTCGTGTAGGGACGCTTCTTCAGACACACTTTGAAAACTAGTCACCTGGCAACCTTGGAACTGCAATAACCAGATCTAACATACAGCACTGCTGTTAAAAAATATTTTTATATTTTCTCCTCCGGTACATTTTTTCTGTGTGGTCTCTTTGCAACCAGGCAGACAGGTGATAGGTTTATTTGTTTAATAATACCCAAACACATAGTCATTGCAATTAATAGATTTATTTTAATCTTCTTTAATGTTTTTTAATTAAACTTTCCTGCACCTGGCAACTTTGTCACCACAATGATGTGGAATCTGGAAGTAAAAGAATTAATTAATAATCCAAGGGTAATGAGAAGTACACCCCCTACATAAGACATACTGAGAAACGTTAAAACATGCATTTAGACACATTAAAAATAACAAAAAGGGTGAAAGGACTAACAAGCTGCTGGCGAGGCAGCCACTGCGATTTCGGATGGAAACTTTGCAATTGGGCACTGCAATTATTTAGAACATTGAACAGTATAGCAGAAGAATGGGCTAATATTGTCTATGATGAACATGATGACTAGTTAAGGTTATTTTGTCTGCCTTGATCCATATCCCTCCATTCCCTGCACATCCATGTAGCTTTCCAAAAAGTTATTACATGCCCAAGACAGAAAGAAAAGCTGGAATAACTCAGTGGGTCAGGAAGCATCTCTGGAGAAAAGGAATAGGTGATGTTTTGAGTCTGAAGAAACATCTCGACCTGAAACATCACCTATTCCTTTTCTCCAGGCATGCTGCCTGACCCACTGAGATACTCCAGCTTTTGTGTCTCACTTTGGTTTAAACCAGCATCTGCAGTTCCTCCTTGCACTTTAAATGCCCACTTTTGTATCTGCGGTATCTCCCTGATAGCACTTTCCGGGCAACCACCTTGTATATAAAAAACACATCCTTTTTAAGCATGGCCCCTCTTATCTGAAAACCTTAAAGCCAAGCCCTATTACAAACCTTAACAGTAGTTTTCATAGTCGGCACAACAGTCGTTATGTTTGGAGCAGCTTGATGTGCAGCTGCAAGGAAAACGATCTGAGTAGGCACCACATCTTCCAGCGCAAGAGCTCATATCAACCCCTTGGCAACTGCAAGGGCCACCAGAGGTACCACCGTTAATGCCGATTATCTCCCCTGTCTTATAGTAACTGTCAGGGGCTTGAGCTGCAAGAGGGAGAGAAAGGTAGACGAGAGATGAGGAATCTTCACTCTGTAAAGCCCTGTCCCACTGTACGAGGTAATTCAAGAGTTCTCCCACGTTTTCCCCTGATTCGAACTTGAAGAATGTCCGTAGCGGGTCCATAGGATGTCGCGTAACGGCTCGTATGAGTAAAAAGTAACCATTTTTTTCATCACAAGTATTTTTTACTCGTGGACATTTTTCACAGTGTTGAAAAAACGTCACGAGTTACCGGATTTCCCGAGTACCTACCGTTAGTCGTACGAGCCGCTACGAGACATCCACGAATTCTTACGGACCCGCTACGGATCCAGTTCCACTGCTGTCATTAAGAGGTAATGTTTATATACTTACGATCACGTTTCAGCTCAAGTTCAATGGGATAATGATCCGAGACATCTTTGACCTGTAAACAAAATTATATCGAAAGCTTATGTATATTTATTAAAAATTCTTAATTCGCACTTCTAATCACAGACCTAATTCTAATTGCTTCTGATGCATTCTGAACAAAGATGCAAGGATGCAAATATAGAGTCAAAATTCTGACATCATAAATCACACATGGATGAACAGTGGGAGATTTTTTTCAAGATGTTTTTCTATCGAGAACTAGCTTCTGAGAAAAGACCAATTGGGAACCTACATCCAACCCATGAAGACATTTGTCAGAGGGAGCTAGAAGCATCGGACATCAAGATGGCCAATCAGGTAGCAATCTAACATTACAGTCAGCGGAACAACAAATTCTGAAAAGGGAAGAGATGCAAAAGTTACAAGCAAAAGGGGCTAAAAACAGCTCTCAGAAGGAATAAACACGTAGCGTAGTCTACCTAGAGATATACCAGATCCAATAGTGCTGTCATTCCCATCTTGGACTTTATATCCCATGGAAGGCATTACCTAGTGTACAAGGCCATCCTCTCTTTAGGTGCTTACACTGATATAATGCAAATTGTCTTCTTCAATCTGTGCCGTTGGTATTTCATTGGTTCATATTTTATAGCTTAATGGATATGAAAAATGCTATTAATAGATATGGGCACGAAAGATGGGCCAAAGAGCATGTTTCTGTTGTCTACAGCTCTATGTTGAGACGAGTTTCTCTTCCAGGTTAATAAACTTGATCAACATTTTTCATTCTTACTGTCTCATATGGGAGGTCAAAAGCTTTCTGGAAATAGAAGACTTTCACTGAACCAGGAACCACGGTGTCAATGAGACGTTCCCCGGTCATCACAAACCTAAGGAATGAATAAAATGTCACATCATAATCAGAAATGCGAAGCGATCTTTGAATAACTAAATACAGGCAATACAAATACTTGAATCTCTGTGTTTTTTGGACAGTACCTGTCATAGGCACAGTGTGTGTTTTTGCTAACAGTGGTGTCGACTTCATCTCCAATCAACCAATGGAAATTATTATATTGACGCAACCGTATGCTAGGCCAATCTTTGTCTGTGACGTAGTGACAAGCTGCATTGTAATCTCCGAGGATCAGGATGTTCTGCATCAGAAATCAAGAGACAACAAAGTGCTTAGAGATGCTGCTTGTTATTAATGAGCTAAATGCGATTGGGGAGTAAAAGTTACATGATCTGTATTACTGAACATTAATACAAAACACTTGTAATTTCTTTCATTAAACTAAACATAAATTAAAAATTAAGAAAACAACTTTAAAGGGGTATATTATTAAAAGCCAAGAGGGAGAGTTTCAAACTGTATTTAAGAAACTTAATTCTGAAGACACTAGGGAGATCATGAAGAGTATGGAGAAAGAAAATCTATGAAAGATTTTCATAGATCCTGACTGTGTCCCACCTCAGCCTCTTTTCTAGCCTTCATCCAACCTACTACAATCAGTCTGAAGAAGAGACCTGACCCGAAACATCGCCTATCCATGTCGACAGCAAATGCTGCCTGAACTGCTGAGTTACACCAGCACTTTGTGTTTTGCTCAGGATTTTTATCCCCGTTTGACAAACTGATGCGTAACAATTCAACTTTCCTAGAACCCAGCATTTGTTTTTGAATTTGTTGCACGACAATTTAGTGAGTTTAATGGAGCAATGACAATTGTATGCCAGTTGTTTAAGAAGGAACTGAAGATGCTGGAACAATCAAAGGTAGGCAAAAATGCTGGAGAAACTCAGCAGGTGAGGCAGCATCAATGGAGCGAAGGAATGGGTGACGTTTCAGGTCGAGACCCTTCTTCAGACTGATGAGGGGATGGGGGGGCGCGGGAAGAAGAAAGGAAGAGGCGGGGACAGTGGGCTGTGGGAGAGCTGTGAAGGGGAGGGAAAAGAGGGAGAAAGCAAGGACTACCTGAAATTAGAGAAGTTGATGTTCATACCGCTGCAGTGTAAACTATATAAACTATATAATGATGTTTGCCAGTGTTCAGTCTTCCACGTGACGGAGTAGTGTGACATGGATCTGCAGCTAAAGTTCACCAAATGTCAAACTTCTGTTCTGGGTTGAATAATAATAGAGATGTGAAGCAGGACTCCACCATCCTCTCAGAGGATAAAGAAAAACTAAGCTGTACTTCGATCTCTATAATATACTTGTATGTTGGAAAGGGTGCAAAGGAGATCCAACTGCATGTTACCTTGAATTGCAGGCTTGAGTTATAGCGAGAGGTCGGACAGCATGGAATGCAGGAGGACGAGGGGCGACCTCATTGAGGTAGCTGGCAGAGGCTCAGAGAAATAGTGGATTGTAACCAAATTATTGCAAACTTACTGGGGAACTATAAATGACAGGGAAGAGGAAGCCAAAGAAAGTGCAGAGTAAAAACAAAGTGAGGTAGCCAGCTTGTTCACAATAAGCATTAATTAATTTTTTGAGCAGATGGATTTGTGCTTCGTGCCATTATACTGAGTGCACATTTGCCACTAGGCTTTGTCGACCATACCTCTGTATTGAAGTGTTTTCTTGCATCAGCCCAAACATCATACAAGGCATCAACCTCTCTGACTGCATAACTTGGACTGGTGTGGATGGCTGCCAGAACAAAGTCCTTCACAACTGTCAATACACATTGTGCCACATGTTATTAGGAAAGAGTTTGTGAAAGGAGCTTATTTCTTACAATAACACTCAAGAAAAGTCAATGGTTTTCTCAAACAAAGAATCAAAGAAATGCTCAGTAAGCAGATGAGTAGATCTTACTTGTGGTGAGTGAGTGAAAGTGCACTATAAAGGGTTCACGCATGAAAGTGTCAGTCCCACACTGTTCACACCCATCGTCAAAGTGGTACCATCCCACCGGCTTCAGAATGTTCTCTCTGTCAGAATTAGAAGCCAGAGAATGAACCTCATTGCATTAAAGGGTTACTGAACATTGTATTGACAATAAGGTGTATGTGTTTTGGACGTGGTCTGAAGAGATGTTTTTGAATGCTTCTGAATTCCGGCAGTTGCAGTATAATACACATGCAATATTTTGTATGTTTACCACAGTGGATTCAATCAGAAACATAGACAGAATGTTTTAATGTTTTGTGAATCGTCATCAGAATTGAACAGTCATGAGTGCTGACTATGTTGTACATATTTACACAATAGGACAGACTTTATTACCCATTTTTAATTGCCCCTGAGAAGATGGTGGTGTATCCCCCTTCTTGGCAAAACAACGGCTTGCTAATAAGGCAATTAAAAATCAAACACACTGTTGTAGAACTGGAATCCCATCTACGCTAGAGTAGTAAAATCATTAATGACTCAGATAGGTTTTTATAAGATCAGGTTGTTCGACACCCAATATTACTCATGCTATTTAAGATGATTCAATTCACCTGTTACCATGTTGAGAATTATATTTATGTGAATGACGTATGTCTGCAGGGGTGTTATCTCTCAAGCAGTCAAGTTTAATATTGAAGGTACAATGTGATTTTACATGAAACTTTTACAGCTGGAAGAGCTATGATTCCAAACAATATGTAAACATTTTTAATGGTCTTTGTTATTGAGTAATATAGTACTAAAATAGGCTCTTGATTTGACCATCAGGTACTCATTTGTAGTAAGTTTGTCGATATTAAAATGCCTTGGGAATTATTTATTCCAAAACAATCTTCATCAAAAAAACAACCACACACAAGTGACTATTAAATGCCTAATGAATAACATAATGACAAGGAAGAACACATGTTTTAAGTCTACTAAGGTCTTTTTTTAATTCTTAATTATCCCAAAGATGCGGTGACCATGTATTGATCCTAATTGAAATGGTGGCAGAGGAGAGCATTCATATGAACAGTGTTGATGCTCTCGAGAGACGATTGAAATGGAACTGGAAGGGAACAACAACATTTCGAATAACTGAGCAAATTACAATGTCACAGAGAAATTCTGAACTATGATCACTCCAGGGAGGTGGTGTTGACCAAGGTGAGTATGTTTTCAGCTGGAGGACATGGTCTATTTTTGTTTAACTTTGTATCTTTTTTCACATCTGCTGCCTGTCCAGCTGAGTATTTCAAGCATTGTCTATTCAAATGTCAGATTTCCAGCTTTACTCTAAGACAATGAATGCTGCAGATGCTGGAATCTGGAACAAAGCACAAAGTGCTGGAGGTACTCAGCAAGCCAGACAGCAGAATGACATTTCAGGTCAGATCTCTTCCATATTATTTTCTGTTTTGTGTCCTTATCAGGACCATCACTGAATATTTTGCATATCAATCATGAGCTGCCTTGCATCAATTTCCTCAATGAAAGGAGGTCATTACTAGTGGGATGGAGGACTAAACTTAGTTGAGAAAAAGTAACTATTTTGATAGAACAAATAAACAAATGCTAGCAACATGACCCATTTGCCTGGTTAGTTCCCACTTCCCAAAACTAATGATCTGCCTAAACCCAGTTTCCATCAGTACAATTATGGGAGAATTATGGGAAACAATAACCTCTATGAACCATTTCAATCCGGTTTTCGCCACAATCACAGCGCTGAAACAGCCTTGGTAAAAATTACAAATGATCTCCTTCTCGCAGCTGACACTGGCCACTTCTCCATCCTGATCCTCCTCAACCTCACAGCAGCCTCTGACACCATCTCCCACCCAATTCTTCTGGAACGTTTATCTGCCACCGGCATCAACAACAATGCACTACTTTGGTTCAGGTCCTATCTACACGACAGAAAACAATTCATCCAGGGAAATAAAGTCACATCCACAACTGCCACAGTCACTGATGGTGTTCCTCAGGGATCGGTGCTGGGGCCACTGCTTTTTATCATCTATATTCAACCTCTTGGCAATATTCTCCGTCATTTTGGAATCAATTTTCACTGCTACGCCGATGATACACAACTTTACCTCTCCACAAAACCAAACACCTCCCTTCCCCCAACTGCCCTCACCACCTGTCTTCAAGCTATCAGCAACTGGATGTCACTCAACCTTCTAAAACTCAATGGAAATAAAACAGAAATCATTCTAATTGGCTCAAACTCCACACTCTCCAAAACCCACCTGTTCACCATTTCAGTTGATGGCTCACCCATACCCACCACCTCCCGTGTCAAAAGTCTCGGCGTCATTCTGGACAGTACACTTTCCTTTGGCCCCCACATCAGCAATATCACACGCTCTGCATACTTTCATCTCCGCAACATCTCCAGACTCCGCCCCTCCCTCTCCAAAGACAATACAAAAGTCCTCATCCACGCTCTGGTCACATCCCGCATCGATTACTGCAACGCCCTCCTCACTTGCACCTCCAATAAACTTCTTCATCGCCTCCAATGCATTCAGAACTCTGCAGCCCGGATTATCACCCGCACCAGATCATCGGACCACATCACACCCATCCTCACTCAGCTCCACTGGCTCCCTGTGCACCACCGGATTAACTACAAGATTTTACTGCTGACCTTCAAAGCCCTACACCACCTTGCTCCCCAATACCTCTCTGACCTGCTGCTACCATACACTCCTTCCCGGTCACTTCCTTCCTCCTCAGCTGCAAGTTTAACTGTCCCCACATTTAGACTCAGCACCATGGGTGCTAGAGCCTTCAGCTGCTCTGCCCCACGTCTCTGGAGCACTCTCCCACCTCCTATCCGTCACCTGGACACTATCGATCAATTCAAATCACAACTCAAAACACACCTGTTTAGATTAGCATACTCGACATAACTTCCACCATGTTCACCCTAATTTTAATGACTTAAAATGTTTTGTGCATTTTTGTTATTTTTGTTTTTTGTTTTTAATCAACTTGATTTTAATATTGATAACGTATTGTGTTTTTATTTCCTGTAAGGTGTCCTTGGGTGTCCAGAAAGGCGCCAGCAAATAAAATGCATTATTATTATTATTATTATTAATTGTTGATAAACGATTTGAACTAAAATAGACTTACTTGAAAATAAATGCATATTTTTCTCTATAAGTACTATGTCCCAGGTAGTCAGAGATGATGTAATTGTAGTTCAGTTTCGTTGCACTGAAAAAACAAACATTTTATTAGACTTTTTCAAATGAATCTACAAATAGAAAAGCATGCAATATGTGGTTAACACAAAATATAAATAATTTTAAAAGTGCGAGATAACATCTGAAAGATTCAAACTTTAGCTTAATTCTTGAAGATAAATTCCATCTTCAGTGGATGTTATTGGGTTCCATTATAGCACTACTCAGTTGTGTGGTGTAGAAGCACAACGGAGAGTGGGGAGAGTTAATCAGATTACTTTCTGTTCAAAAGAGTAACATTTGATGTTGCACACATTTGCAAAGTGTAGACTCATTGATTAGAAGGAATCCCACGTCTGCATGTTCTCTCCGCAATGGTCTACAAATTCAACGGCACCCTAAAGATTGCTCTAGCTGGGCGTTGCAGTGGGATGAAACAGTGAGCCTTGGGTCCCAAGCACAAGTAAAGGGGCAGAACTGACTGGCTTCACAATGACAGGAATGATTGAGTTTCTAAATATGCAAACCACCAAAGCATTCCAAGGTGGGATTAGAAGATCAGGATGGTGGATGGCATCGGCCAAATGGGCCTGTGCTCTCTCCTGTGTAATGAGGAATGCATGAGTGCTTGGTGGCAATGACTGGTTGGGGGTGAATATCCTTTGGTAATGGGGATGGCAAATTGGGGGATAGCGGTCTAGTGATGATAGTGAGTGAGACCAGCAGATCAAAAAATAGTTGTAGGCCAATCAATGTATAATAGCTTAAAGGGTCAGCAAGAAGACTGATGGTAGGACTGGTGTAGGAAGGGGTGAGGAAGGATCAGAGGTAAGACTTACTGATGAGCAAATATATCTTTAGGAATGGCCAGTTGTCCCAGACTAGCCCGAGTTTGTCTGCAATGCTCCAAGTGAGGAGACACAAGAGACTGCAGTTGCTGGAATCTTGAGCAAAAATCAAAGTGCCGGATGAACTCAGTGGGTCAGGCAGCATCCGTCTGCATTATACATTGTAAATGAATTGGTTGTAATCATGTATTGTCTTTCTGCTGACAGGTTAGCATGCAACAAAAAGCTTTTCACTGTACCTCAGTACATGTGACAATAAACTAAAATGAACTGAACTGAGAGGGAAATTAACAGATTTTTTTGGGGGTTGGAAACCTTCAATTTGAAGAAGGATCTTGACCTGCAACAACCTCTGTCCATTTTCCCCCACAGATGCTGCCTGACCTGCTCCGTTCATCAGGCATTTTTTTTTACTTCAAAAGGAGGATTGTACTGGAAGCAGTGCCATCCCTTGCATCCCAATGAGAAAAATCTGCCAGGAACACATGGCAATTCACTCCTGAAAACTCCCAGTCAACTTTCCAGAGAGACACCAAATGAGCTGGAAATAGTTGTTCTCCCAGAAAAAGCAACATTTTGGTTACACAATGCTGAAGAAAATGAAGGGGTGGCATGGTGGTGAAGCAGTGGAGCTGCTGCCTTACAGAGACAGAGACTTTGATTCAATCCTGACTACGCATGCTGTCTATACAGAGTTTAAGAAAGAACTGCAGATGCTGGAAAAATCGAAGGTGGGCAAACATGCAAGAGAAACTCAGCGGGTGAGGAAGCATCTATGGAGCGAAGGAATAGGTGATGTTTCAGGTTGAGACCCTTCTTAGTCTGAAGAAGGGCCTCAACCCAAAACTTTGCTTAGTCTTTCGCTCCATAGATGCTGCCTCACCCGCTGAGTTTCTCCAGCATTTTTGTCTATACAGAGTTTGTACGTTCTCTCTGTTTCTTCGGCCCACACAGTCCAAAAACGTTCAGGTTTGCAGGTTAATTGCTTTCGGCAAAAATTGTAAATTGTCCCAAGTGTGTAGGATAGTTCAGTGTAGGGGTTGATTGCTGGTCGACATACGCTTGGTGAGCCAAAGAGCATGTTTCCGCGCTGTATCGTTAAAGTCTAAAGTCTAAAATAGCATTATGTGATAACATTTTTTCAGCTACTCTATCAAACGTTTAGCACCTGACTTTTAGGTTTTCACCAGAACTATAGTCCCACCCATCCATCTTCTCTTCCCATTGGTTTTGAGTGTGATACACAAGAGGCACTTGGGGAGATGGGGCTTGACAATTAAACTTTTCCAGATGTCACAGTCTAAATCAGCACATCATTCACTTAAATATCAGCCTGCATTACACTGGTACAGAGCGAAAGCAGTGAATAAAGTTTCTCTTTACTTACTAATTCAGTTCTTTCACTAGATCTGTAACTGCTGAGCTATCGGAATCCATTACTTCTTCAATGGTGATGAGATCATACCTTTTTAAAATCTAATAAAAAAACAAATTAAATGCTTGCTCAATGGGTTTCTACCATAAAATGTTTGCTTGAATTGTGCTTACCCGGATAAGAATGTTAAGAGTGACACGATCATCAACTTTCCTCTGACTAAATCTCTGGATGTTAAAAGATGCAATCTTAAGTCCCTGACTCCATTGCAGTAAGCAACCAAGCACAATGAACATCACACGGAGCTCCATGGTCTGAATGTTGGATTAAAAGAGAAATGGAAAATTAATTGAAATACATGCATAAAAATATAAATGGTTTAATTAAGCATGTAAAATACTCCAAAATGTTGCAAACCTGAAGTCTGAATAAAAAGTGCAGGAGACGTTGAGTGAGTCAAAGAATATTTGCAGTGAAAGAAAAGAGAGTTAATGACCCAGCAAAACACAAAGTGCTGGAGGAACTCAACGGGCCAGGCTGCATCTGTGGAGAGAATGGACAGATGATGTTTTGGATCGGGATACTTCTTCAGATGGAATAGAGTGAGGAGGTGCTTGGTGAACTCACTGTGGTGGATGTTAATTTGTGTTTATTGTGTTTTGTTAATTTATTAAATGTATGACTGCCAGGAACGAAATTTCGTTCAGACCGAAAGGTTTGAATAACAATAAAGGATACTTTACTTTACTTTAGATGGAATAGAGGAGGGTTGGGTGAGAGAATGCTGAAGAAGAGAGGTGGAGGCATTACAAAGCCTGGCAAGTGATAGATGGAAGATAGACACAAAAAAGCTGGAGTAACTCAGCGGGACAGGCAGCATCTCTGGAGAGAAGGAATGGGTGACGTTTCTGGTCAGGAAGAAGGGTCTCGACCCAAAACGTCACCCATTCCTTCGCTCCAGAGATGCTGCCTGTCCCGCTGTGTTACTCCAGCTTTTTGTGTCTATCTTTGGTTTAAACCAGCATCTGTAGTTCCTTCCCACACATATTAGAGGGTACAGGTGAAGGGCAGATGGGTGGAGTAAGTGACAAAGGCTGGAGGTGAAAAGGATATGGAAGGTTATCAGATAAGTGTAGAGGGAAGGGGAAAGAGAGAGACAATGAAAAGGAAAGGGGTGATTAATGACTCATTTTGGGCTGATTCTTCAGCTGTGTACCCATAAACAATCATTGAGTATCAGACATCAGATCAGTATGCCTTTGACTTGCATGGATAAGTGCTGAAGTCTGAGCGAAGCTGGAACTCAAATTTTAACATGTCTGACCACCCGCTTTCCACTACCTGCTCCGCTCCCACACCCATCTCTGAGTCTAGTAGCACAACACTAACATCCTGATGTTAGTCCTTACAGTATATCAACCCCCTCAGCTACGTTAAGGAGGGTTTGCAGATTTCCTTGGCTCCTCAGAGCAGATTTGATGGGCCAACTGGCCTAATTCAGCTCCTATGTCTTAGGATGTTCCCGTTTTAAAGGGCTTACCAATCAAGTGACAAAAGATAAACAAATGTAAGTAATTTAATTTACTTTATTGAACATTTAAAATGAAGGCTACCCTGCGTTATTGCTGTTTGTATAACAGAAATTTACCCCTGCAGAATTCACAAATTGCAAGCCAAAAGAGACTAAAAGGCAAAAAAATCCCAATAATCTATATCTCACTGAAGAAATCGAATGAAATTTACCTTCACAGAATCTATGTGAAAAAGTTAAATTAATAAACATTAAATGTGTTTTTTTTTTCACGTGTTTGATGATGCATACATAGGTAATGTGGCCCTGTATTACAGAAAATCATGATACTGACTGTTTTCTAGGAATGCTACCCACTTAGCATGTGTATTTGCTATCACTTTCAGTGTGTAGAGTCATACAGCACAAAAACAGGCCCTTCAGCCCAACTCATCCATGCCGTGATTTCATAAATTTAATATCTTTTATCTTCCAAATATTTGAATAAATTTGAACATATTTTGGTACAAATCCTCTTTGATCGGCGACATTTAAAAAGCAGTTCCAAATGCTTTGACAGTTATGAGTTGTGAATGGACATAATAGAATCACAGTATTTGCGCCTGAGACCTATATTCAATATCCTGGTCATGGAAAGTTAAACTGCAATTTAGTATTGTGAGATTCCATGCTTTTCAGAACTATTTCCAAACTCCTTTCTGAAATAAGATCTATTTGATGTCATTTCCAAACCTAGATGTTCTATTTTCATTGGAACAATGACTGGTTTGATTCTACAAACAATGTTTCTTTCTTTCCACTTGTTTCTTTGGCAAGAGCCTTTAAAAAAATTATAGTCACTTCCAAACGAAAAAGACAGCCAGGGTAAAAAAAGGTCCCATACAGACAGAATTTTTAATGAGGAATCGGAACGGCAGAGGAATTAAACACATTTCAAGCCTGAGAAATGAAAGAACTGAAGAATTTAGAAAGAATTTAAAAAACGTACTAGAGAAATTGATGAGACTAAATGCAAAAAAAAAATCCCAATATCTACATCTCTCTGAAGAAAGTAGCTAATGAAAAAGGGTATATTCTGATTACCATCTACCAAAATTCCATCATCTGGAATTGTTCCCATGGTTTTGCAAATGTGACCCAACTTTTAAGGAAGGGACTAACCAACAAGTCAGCCAACGTCAATAGCTGGGAAAATGATGGAAACTAAAATGGTAAGATTAAATGAAAACTTACCAGTTCGAAGTTTGATCCTTATTTTATGTGGAGTTACGATGAGGGATTACGTGAAGAAGCCCCACAGGCGCATGCGTGTCATACTTCAAAGCAGTGGCATGAAAACACAGAAACCGATAGCCGAAGTAACATAGTAAGGCTTTAGAAGACTCGAACTACCAGATGATCCTTTCGATTATGAGGGCCAGGAGTGGAGGGCATGTAATCCCTCATCGTAACTCCTCATAAAATAAGGATCAAACTTCAAACTGGTAAGTTCTCGTTTAATCATACTATTTTACTTCAGAGTCACGTGAGTGACGACTTGAAGATTTCAAAGCTCTGTGATTTCATGCTGTAGATGCACTCCATACTACACACTGCTTCAGTTGACACAGTAGGGAATAAATAATATATTGAACATTGGTTTGAATTATCCAATAATCATTTTTTAAATAACAATACAGTAATAACCCCTCTATCCCGGGGAAATTACAAATTCAATTTATAAAGACCAAGCAAATCAATCAACCGGAACCCGAAACAGTGTGCACCAACCCTGGCACTGTCAGGACAGGTTTATCATAATTTTAGAAAAGTTGATTCCTTAGACCATCCTGCGGCCTTGCTGCGGATGTTGATGCCGCCCTGGTGGAGTGAGATTTAAACACATGAGTGTCTACTTCAGCGGAATCCAAAACCTGTTTTACCATCTAGAAATAGTTTATACTGACACCTCTTAAGAGGTTTTTTTGGTGACTGATGAGCATTGCTGTCTCAGAGCCTCTGAGACTCTAAGGTACCTCGATATATTGACTCGGGTGCTTAACTACACATAACCTTTGGTCAACAGGGTATGCTTTAAACTTACTTTGGTTCCGGCCATTCCTGGCCTGCTTTGTTAGATTAAATCATACACATAAAACGTAATTTTATCTGCAGAAGAATACATGCTATCTAGTCGTAACTTTGCAATGTTTGCACTCTTTGCGCTGATACTAGTGCCATGAGCTTAACGACTTTAAGTGTTAACTTCTGAAAAGACAATGACGTAATTGGAGCCCATTGCGAAGCAGTGTGAGAACTATACTGACATCCCACTCCATTACCGCAGTTTACAATATATATTAGCAACTCTAGCTGGCTCTGCGAGCCAGACTTACAGAGTTTAAAAAACACTTGCAGGAAAGACTTAATATTGACTTATCTGCGGGTTACTACTTACCCGCTGGTGGAGCTGCACTCTCCAGCCGGTCGGTGCGACATGCATCGACGTAATGACGCGGATGCGTCTGGCGGGGCTTCTTCACGTAGTCACTCACGTGACTTCGAAGTAATACATATAGGAAGAAACGGGGGTACACAAAAGGCTGGAGAAACTCAGCGGGTGCAGCAGCATCTAAGGAGCGAAGGAGATAGGCGACGTTTCAGGTCAAGACCCTACTTCAGACTGGTCAGGGATCAGGGAAACGAGAGATATAGACGGTGATGTGGAGAGATAAAGAACAATGAATGAAAGATATGCAAAAAAGTATCGATGATAAAGGGAACAAGCCATTGTAAGCTGTTTGTGGTGTGAAAATGAGAAGCTAGTGCGACTAGGGTGGGGGAGGGAGATAGAGAGAGAGGGAATGCCAGGGCCTGAGGGCTGAGGGTGAGGTGGGAAGGGGAGGAGACAGCAAGGGTTAACAGAATTGAGAAAATTCAATGTTCAAGCCCAGAGGATGCAGACTCCCCAAGCGGAATATGAGGTGCTGTTCCTCCAACTTGCGGTGTTGCTCACTCTAGCCGTGGAGGAGGCCGAGGTCCGAGAGGTCAGATACGGAATGGGAGGGGGAGTTGAAGTGCTGAGCCACCGGGAGGTCGGCTTGGTTATTGCGGACCGAGCGGAGGTGTTCGGCGAAACGATCACCAAGCCTCCGATTGGTCTCACCGATATAGATCATCTGGCATCTGGAGCAGCGGATGCAGTAGATGAGTTTGGAGGAGGTGCAGGTGAACCACTGTCGGACCTGGAAGGACTGCTTGGGTCCCTGAAAGGAGTGGAGGGGGGAGGTGAAGGGACAAGTGCAGCATTTCTTGCGGTTGCAAGGGAAAGTGCCCGGGGAAGGGATGGAGCGGGAGGGAAGAGAAGAATTGACAAGGGAGTTGCGGAGGGAGCGGTCTTTGCGGAAGGCAGACGGGGGGAGATGGGAAGATGTAGTGAGTGGAGGGTCACGTTGGAGGTGGCGAAACTGGCAGAGGACTATGTGTTGTATTTGCCGGCTGGTGGGTGTGAAAGGGGGACTCTGCCCTGTTTGCGAGTGGGGGAATGGGGAGAGAGGACAGTGTTGCGGGTATGGAGGAGACCCTGCTGCGAGCCTCATCAATAGTGGGGGAGGGGAATCCCCGTTCTCTGAAGAATGAGGCCATTTGTGATGACCTGGTGTGGAACTCCTCATCCTGGGAGCAGATGCGGCGTAGACGGAGGAATTGGGAATAGGGGATGGAGTCCTTACAGGAAGCAGGGTGGGAGGAAGAGTAGTCCAGGTAGCTGTGGGAGTCAGTTGGTTTTGGTGGATGTTGGTCAGGAGTGTATCACCTGCAATAGAGATGGTGAGGTCAAGGAATGGTAGGGAAATGTCAGAAATGGTCCAAGTGTATTTGAGTGCCGGATGGAAGTTGGTGGTGAAATGAATGAAGTCAGTCAGTTGTGTGTGGGTGCAGGAGGTGACACCAAAGCAGTCGTCGATGTAACGGAGGTAGAGGTCGGGGATGGGGCCTGGTACGCCGAGAACAAGGATTGTTCGACGTACCCAACAAAGAGGCAAGCGTAGCTGGGGCCCATGCGTGTGCCTTGTGTTTAGAGGAAATGGGAGGAATCAAAAGAGAAGTTATTGAGGGTAAGGACCAACTCCGCTAGGCGGAGGAGGGTGTCAGTGGACGGGTATGGGTTGCTCCTTTGATCGAGGAAGAACCGGAGGGTTTTGAGACCGTCCTGGTGGGGGATGGAGGTGTAGAGTGACTGGACGTCCATGGTAAAGATGAGAGGATGGGGGCCTGGAGAATGGAATGCACGGAGCCGACGGAGAGTGTCTGAGGTGTCTTGAACATAGGTGGGGAGGGATTTAACAAAGGGGGATAGGATGGCGTCAAGGTATGTAGAAATGTGTTCGGTGGGCTACGAACAGGCAGAGACAATGGGTCTGCCAGGGCAGTCGGGTTTGTGGATTTTGGGGCTGGGAAATGATGAGGTTGGAGGCTCGGGGGGGTAGGGAGCCGGAGCTGATGAAGTCGGTTATGGTGCTCGAGATGGTGGCCTGGTGTTCGTCAGTGGGGTCATGGTCCAGGGGTAAGTAGGAGGAGGTGTCCGAGTGTTGGCGCGCGGCCTCCGCTTTGTAGAGATCGACGCGCCAGACTACCACGGCACCTCCCTTGTCGGCGGGTTTGATAACCCAGTCTGGGTTGTTACGGAGTGAGTCGATGGCAGTACATTCAGGGCTGGAGAGATTGGAGTGAGACAGGGGAGTGGAGAAGTCGAGGCGGTTGATATCCCGACGGCAGTTCTGGATAAATAGTTCTAGAGCCGGAAGGCTACGAGGGGGGGTCCAAGTGGAGGGGGTACGTTGGAGACAGGAAAAGGGATCATCAGTGGGGGGCAAGGACTTCTTCCCGTGGAAGAAGCCATTGGATGTGGAGTACATGAAATTTTCATCAAGATTTCAATAGATTCCACAGAGGAGGTTAGATTGCAAGATGAGAGCACATGAATTCTTAGAAATGTACTTAGAAATGGACTGAGAATCGGCTATTGGGAAGAATGCAACAAGTGAGAATGAAGGCATCTTTCTCAGGTTGACAAATTTTGACGCGGGGAATCTCAGACTTTGAAGCTTGGGCCTTGCTATTCATAATCAATAATTCATAATTGTCAGATTTCCAAGTTGGCTTATGAGCAATAATGGTGATGTAGTTTAAGTTGCTTTTCTTCCCAAAAGCAAAATTTGAAAGTTATTGATATACATAACAGGTCAATATTTTATCTGTCTTCTCTTCAATTTAGCACAATTGATCTGAAGTTTATTGTCCAAATAACTATCAAGGATATTCCTTGTTTTGATTTTCAGGTGGCTTCAAGAACAACGATGGGCATCTTTAGGAAGAAAATATTTTAAAACTGAAATATTGCACAAAGGAAATACACATCAATTTGCACTCCAAATGGGCTTCCATGATGTTCCTCTAGATACGTGACTTTCAATCATTTTGAGCTAACATAGAGAAAAGTATCTTACCACGCTGTTTTAAAAGACAATAGAGCAGCAAATGTAGATAATAAGCATGAATCATTTTACAATAAAATCCACAAAGATGATAATTACAGCTAATAGCTACACAATTGTTACTATTAATTGAGGAATAATACAACAAATATAATCTATTAATATCATTTACAAAATTGAATTTGAACTAAACTTTGCAATTACTACAGTGGTAATATCAGCATTTTTAAATCGGAAAATAGGAGTAATCTTAGAAAAGGTGCAGAACAAAAATGTGGAACTCAGATGTACTGTACCTGTAGATTAAACTCAGTTCCACTGTAATGTACTTCAAAGTAGTGGGACTACAGTCAGTTTGTGTTTTTCAGCTACTAATATACACTTTGGCTGGATAAACAGTATTGATCGGTATCTCTCGGACGGGGGAAAAATTCTGTTGAACTCACCTGCTTTTAGACTTCAGCCTGCTGTGAATGAGCACCTGTGTTCATGTGTTAACAACTGTAGGATTAAGGTGGGAATGTTTTCCTAGAAAAACGCATGTCTCCAACTGCTTTCTGATAAAATTTTTGGACTTAGATATGTTAATAACACAATAACAAATGGACTATATTCTGTTTACAGACTTTATAGAACCAGATAGATTTAATTTGCCCTGTCGTGTTTAATAAAAATATACAAATAATAAATATTTTCTACTTTCTGAAGCAGAGTCGCGACCCGAAATGTCAACCATTCCTTCTCTCTGGTGTTGCTGCCTGTCCCGTTGAGTTACTCCAGCATTTCATGTCTACCATCGATATTACCAGCATCTGCAGTTCTTTCCTACACGAAAAAATATGTATGGTTAGTTCCATAGACGTTGCTGATTTCAAAAATATTTGTCTAAGTATGCTGCTCTTCATTTACTGGTTCAAATGATAAAGATTCAGAGGCCGCCTGAAAAGATTTACGAGGATGTTGCCAGAACCCGAGGGCCCGAACTACAGAGAATTGAACAAGCTAGGAACTTATTCCTTGGAGCCCTAGAGATGGAGGGGTGATCTTATAGAGGTGTATAGAAACATGAGTGGAATAGATAGGTTAAATGCACAGGGTAATAGATAGGGTAAATAGATAGGGCAAACGCTTTTTCCCAGGGTAGTGGAATCAAGAACCAGGAGTAATAACTTTAAGGTGAGAGGGGAAAGATTTAAAAGGATCCTGAAGA
This sequence comes from Okamejei kenojei, assembly GCA_035221665.1. Lineage (NCBI taxonomy): Eukaryota > Metazoa > Chordata > Chondrichthyes > Rajiformes > Rajidae > Okamejei > Okamejei kenojei. The sequence goes on from CM069161.1 coordinate 18,191,017, forward strand.
CCAATTTTTCGCACAGAGGGTAGCGAGAAAATGGAACGAGGAAATAGTTGAGACAAATACAATGGTAACATTTAAATGATATTTGGACACCGTTGACAGAAAAGAGTTAGAGGGATGCAGGCCAAATGCAGGCAAATGGGACTAGCTTAGATGGAGCATCTTAGTTGGCATGGATGAATAGGGCTGAAGGCATGTTACCATGCTGTATGGCTCCATAACTCTAAAAAAGTTGGAGCATAGAAGTAATCAACAAACGTGGCAGTTTTTAATGGTGGGTCGCTGGTGCGGAGAGTTAGAAGCATCAGATTCCTCGGTGTTAACATCCCGTATGACCTGTCCTGGACCCAGCACAGATGTACTCACAAAGAATGTTTACCACATCTCTACTTTCTTAGAAGTTACAAACATTGGTATGTCTCTGAACACGCTAACAAGCTTTTGTGGCTATACGGCATTAAGTAACCGACAGCTGGCATCACAGCCTGGTATGGCAATCCCAACGTACAGGGATGCCAAATGCTGTAGAGAGTGGTGGACTCAGCCCAGTCCATCACGGGCACAGCCCTCCCCAATATTGTGAGCATCTGTATGCTACTTTCCTACAACTATCAGGTTCTTGAATCACGCTACACAAACCTAACCCTACCTCAACAATGGAACACTATGACCCACCTCTTGCACTATTATGGCTCTATTTTTCTTTTTTCTAATTTCAAATAAAATTCCAAAAAGGAGACAGTGAAAATATATTAAGACAATCGTGCATTAGTGCTTTCTTCCCAGTCTTTTCTTCATTTCCAATTGCTAATGTATAATTTGCTTTTTGTTTGTTTGTCTGGGTCTATGTGTCTGTGTGCTGTTGCAAGCAAGATTTTCTTTGAACCTGTGCCCTGTGCAACTCGTGCATAAGGCAATAATCTGACTTGAGAAGAGAATAAAAAGAGAAAGAGCGATAGCTACAATGTGCATAGAATTTGATCACTGAACAACTTCACAAAATTCCCTATCAATTATGTAACCTAATGACAGATATTGTGCATCATAGTAGTTCATAGACTGATGGAAGAATTCAGAATCCTTGTCTAATCAGGAGAATATAAATTAGTTAATTAATTCAGGTGGCAAGGTGGTGCAGTGTTGGAGTTGCTGCCTTACAGCGCTTACAGTACAGGAGACCCAGGTTGGATCCTGACAATGGGTGCTGTCTGTATGGAGTTTGTACGTTCTTCCCGTGACCGCATGGGTTTTCTGAGATCTTTGGTTTCCTCCCACACTCCAAAGACGTACAGGTTTGTCGGTTAATTGGCTTGGTATAAATGTAAATTGTCCACACAGCTTTGACCACTTTGAGTCTTGAGAGGCCTCACTCTCTCTTTCTGGTTACCTTTGTTTCCTTTATGTACATAAAATCCCTTGGGATTATCCTTAATGCTATCTGCCAGAGCGGTCTCCTGTTCCCTTTTTGCTCTTCTGATTTCATTTTTTAGTTTGCTCCTTAGTTTCCGAAGCACCTGCAGGGATACACTTGATCCCAGCTGCCTATACCTGTCCCATGCCTCTTTCTTATTCTTGGCCTTAATTTCCCTCATAATCCAATCTTTCTTATGTTTGCCCGCCTTGCCCTTCACTTTAATACACGCGCATGTCCTGTGCTCTTGTCAGCAAAGTTTTAAAAATATCCCAATTTCCTGACATTCCTTTTCCTTCAAACAACCTACTCCAATCAACTTGAGCAAGTCCCTCTCTCATACCATCAAAGATGTCCTTCCCCAACTTAACATTTTAACTTGTGGGCTCTCTCTGCCCCTATCCATATCTATCTTAAACCTAATTGAACAATGGTCGCTGGTCCCAAAAAGCTCATCCACAAACACTTGCCCCTCCCAATTTCCCAAGATTAGATCAAGTGTTGCTCTCTCCTGTATGTGTGCCTCTACATATTGCTGGAGAAAACTCTCCTGAACACTTTTGGCAAATTGCACCTCATTGAAACCTTTTACACTATTATATTCCCAGTCAATATTTGGAAAGTTAAAATCCACTACTATTGTTAAGGGTTGTTTTTACTTCTAATAGATAAAAACACAATAATTAATAATAAAGCATTAAAATCTTTATTTCGCCCAGGCGGGTGTGGCAGTCAACTCTCACAGTATGTAAAATACAGACTATAGTGTCACTCTATCCCTACATAAAGAGGTAATGTTCAATCAGATATATTTATACCCCAATAATCAGCAATTCTTTATCTTACAGAGCATTGTACAGCATCTTGCCTGTTAGGATTGACAGGTTCTTCTGATAGAGGAAAGGTTAGCCCATATATGGTTATGCTGAAGAAGCTATTTTTTGCAGATACACGCACTTGTTTTTTTTTATCTTGTTGGTGCACATTACAATCTTGTAGAGTAAAGGGTAAGAGCCAAGTGTCTGAACATTCTCTTGATTGTTTATATCATAGAGAAAAACATTTATGTATTTGTGCTGTTATATCACTAGTAACCTTATATGGGCTAACTTTTCCTCTCCTATGGAAGGAGGGCGACAACATTTATTTTATGATGCTGCAGCCTTGTTAGTGTAATAGGAGAAACGTTAAGCATCCATTTTATTGCTTCTAAATCTACAGCTGAATCATTTTGTAACCTTTAAATCTTTAAACTTTCTCACTACGACAATATTTGATCTGCAGCTGTCTGCAATCTCCTGGCTAATTTTCTAAAATGTTTTAGAGAGGAAACCTGCCATTCTTATCTGATCTGTCATATTTGATTCAAATCACCAGAAATGTAGTTGATTTTACTTCGGAGTCACGTGATGATACGTGAATAGAAGCCCGTACAGCCCGTTGGTGCGTCATGACGTCAGGACGCTGGTGCAGTCGGGCGGGGGGAGCAGCAGCGCTCCTCGAGCGGTAAGTTTAAACCGCGGGTTACATGGGAAAGCTGGAGAATCAGCGGGTGCAGCGGCATCTAAGGAGCGAAGGAGATGGGCGACGTTTCGGGTCGAGACCCTTCTTCAGACTTCACCCCTCCATTCTCCAGCAGTTTTCGTTAACAAGTTGAAACGAGGTAAGGTTTGTTGAAATACTTTACCACAGGTCTTTTTCTGCAACGGTTGGGAGTTTTTGTAGATATGTTGCAGAAAGGGAGAAGGTGTCGGCGAGGCGCTCCGGGGGTAGAAAGGTTTAAAGTGGCAGGAGAGTGTTGAGGATGGAGGCGTCTGGTACACACTGGTCCGGTGCTGGGCTACACAGCCCAGTGGTTGCGGACCCACTGCCGGGGGGCAGTGGAGGCTTGTCAGTAGGGGTGGAAGGCCACTGGCAAGTCTCTGTGGCCCGTAAATGAGTCGGGCTGGAGGTTATACCTCATAGGAGAGTCCGTTTGCTCACGGCTATCCCACGTCGAGATTCTATTTCAAAGAATGCTCGACAGGGACCAGCTCCGTGAGGAGGAGTGGTGCCCAAGCCAGGCTGATGGAGAGCTTGTGCTAGCAGCACCTGTTTCAGGCTGCAGAACTATCCTGCCTGTGAGGAGGATGTTCCAGCTCCGTGAGGAGGAGTGATGCCCAAGCCAGGCTGATGGAGAGCTTGTGCTAGCAGCACCTGTTTCAGGCTGCAGAACTATCCTGCCTGTGAGGAGGATGTTCTATCAGGGCAGTTTGCTGACACTGTTTCTATGCTGGGGGAGGCAAGGTGTTCGATTGGAGGTAATTCCGAACATTGCTGGGAAGTTTGCTGAGTGTAGAGAGGCAGGAAAGGCGATTGATGTAGAATTGGCCGAAGCCATTCAGTATATGCTCTCCCACCGTTACAGGAGCTAGCTATGGATGAAGTAGCAAAAAACTATAAAGCTCCTGTTAATTGTGATCTCCTGAAGGTACCGGTGGTTAATCACCAAATTTGCATAGATGGGTTTGCCTGCTAGGGCCCAGGAGATGAAGTTTTAAAAAAGTGCTTAAACTGTTGTAAGCAGGTATTACAGCTGTGGTGAAAGTTATTGATACAAATGATATGGTTGAAGCACACCAGGATGAACTGGGACTCCTTTGTAATGCATTTTGAAATTAATAATGTCGGGAGGGCCGCTATTAGGCCAGTGCTAACCCGAATTTGGCGAGTTGTGCAAACCGACCAGTGTACCACCACGAAATCTGTTGTTGGTGGTAACCTTGCAAAAAGGGTCAAAGACTGTTATGAGGTTGTTATAACCATGGCCCTCATTAAGCCAGCTGGAAGCAAGGCAAAAAATGTTCTCTACAAGAAGTCGAGGACAACAAGGCCGCAAGGAAAGATGCTGGTAAGGATTATAACATTTGACAGACGATGATTAACTGATGTTCCTGTTCAAATTGGGGAAGGTTAAAATTGTTCTCAAACAATGGCAGCAGTTGACATCAGATTTGTTCATACTTAGTGTATTGAAGGCAGTCGTTACATCAGAAGGGGTAATTGAGCCTTCTGTCTATCAAAGTCAACAATTTCTGTCAAGTATATTTCCCAGATCTAAAAAGACTGGGGGATGTAGAATTATTCTGGATTTATCGAATTTGAACAAATTTGTTTGTTATAGGCATTTCAAAATGGAGAACTTTACCACGTGCAAACATCTAGTGTCCAAAGGTATTAAATGGCAACCATTGATTTAAAGAATGCGTATTACGCAGTGTCTATTCATGGTGATGATAGAAGATATTTGAAATTTATTTGGATGACTGAGCTGTGGCAATTCAGGACATTGCCGAATGGATTAACTTCAGCTCCTAGATTATTTACTAAATTGGTAAAACCTGTGTTAGCATTGCTTAGAGCTCAGGGGCATGTGGTAATGGCCTATTTAGATGATTTCAGGTTGTTGGAAAGACTCATGCTGAAACTCAATCATCAGTTTCAGTTGTTAAAATCACTTTTGAACAAATGGGATTTGTTATTCACCCAGGTAAATCTAAATTATCACCAGTCCAAATTATGATTATCTGGGATTTACCATTAATTCCAATCACATGTTGGTAACTTTACCCAGGGATAAATTGAATCAGTTAATTGAGGACTGTGTTAATCTCGTTGGAGAACAACGGCCTTCGATTAGACAAGTAGCCTGTTTTATTGGGAAGTTGTTGCAGCTTTTCCAGCTGTGCAGTATTGTCCTCTGCATTATCAACAATTACAACCATCAAAGGAACAGGCACTGAGAATACAAAGGGGCTATTTTTGATAGGCCTATGCAGTTGTCAGCTGGGGCGATTGCTGACATACAATGGTGGATAGTACATGTTTCAAAAATTTAAGGAAGGTTTCGTGGAATCACCATCACTGATATTACAGACTGATGTGAGTGCACTGGGTTGGGGTGCAACAGATATGTCTTCTAGTTGTGGAGGCAGATGGAATGTGGATGAGACATCGCTTCCTCAATTAAGAGGGATTGATTATTAGAGTTGTTGGGCACCTGGTATGGGCTCAAAGCTTATTGTTCTACAAGGAGGGATCTGCATGTGCAGCTCAGATTCACAACACCACAGCAGTGGCATATGTAAACCACATGGTGGAGTTAAGTCACAGTCTTGTGATAGACTGGCTAACCAGATTTGGAGCTGGTGTATTGACCAAAATATCTGGCTTTCAGCACTTTATTTGCCAGGAAGAGGTCACATCAGTTAATGACAACATTGAATGGATGTTAAATCAGGATGTGTTTTAACCAAAATGATTGTATGTATTGCCAGATATTGACTTGTTTGCATCTCGATTAAATCATCAGTTTACCTAGATATGTTTCATGGTAACCAGATTCTGGGGCAGTAGCATGGATGCATTTTCGCTGCATTGGGGAGGAATGTTTGTGTATGTATTTCCTTCATTCTGTCTCATCAGCAGATGTTTGCAAAAGATCAAGGAGGACACCGCTTCAGGGGTATTGGTAGTGCCAAATTGGCCTACACGAGCATGGTTTCCCGTTGTATTACAAATGGCTAGGGAGCCTTACATGCTTATGCCCAAGAATAAAAATCTACTGGTAAATCCAGTCACTGGGGATCAACATCCTTTATAGGATCGTATTGATCTGTTAATTTGCAGATTTTAAGGAGGCCATACCTGGGGAGAGGACTGTCTCATCGGACGGTGGATGTTCTCACGTCGGCCTGCAGGGATAGTACACAGCAGCAATATATCACCTATATAAGGAAGTGGGAGCAATTCTGCCTACAGCAGGATATTGTATATCACACGGCAGGGATCACGGATGTATTGGAGTTTGTCAACTCTTTATTTTGACCAAAAATTAAGTTACAGTGCAATTAATTCAGCCAGAAGTGCTCTGTCTTCTTATTTACCTATGAATGCAGAATTGCATACAGTAGGGACACATCCGTTAGTTCACGATTCATGAAGGGAGTTTTCAATTCTAATCCTCCTAAACTCAGGTATGCCGTATTTGCAATGTGAGTGAGGTTTTTATGCTTTCGCCAGTGGGCTCCGGTTACAAGCCTATCTATAGCCAAATTAACTATGAAGGTGGTCATGCTTCTGGTGTTGGTTTCAGCCCAACGTGTACAAACATTGCAAAAGCTACGGCTAGATAGAATTCATGTGTCGGCTGATGCATATATATTTTATGTCTATGAATTTGCTTAAACATAATAAAAGAGGCATGACAGGATGTAAGATTGTGTTTTCAGCATACCCCGCAGATGATCGCTTCTGTATAGTCTCACATTTATCTCGTTACATTGAGATTACTAAACCTCTGAGAGGAATAGAGTTGGCTTTGTTTATTAGTCACAAAAAACCACACAGTAAGGTGTCGGTGCAAACTATTTCAAGGTCCTCCGCGGCCACTGGATGGTTCAGTGAGCTAATTTCAGAGGTTTTGTCACAAGCCGATTTCAAGGCTCGGGGTGTTTGCTGATTCTGGTGTCAGTACTGTTACACTTTTCCCCTGAGTTAGAGGGGTTTGTTATGATTTGTTAGTACATAACCTGTTATTCCATTTAACAAATGTATTACTGAGGCATGATTGATTGTTAACGACTTTTGAGTCAATCCAGGCAGTGTGAACGTCGGATTTGAGTCTGCGGCGTGAATTCACAGTGCTTTGAAGTCTCACGTAGTCACTCACGTGACTCCGAAGTAAAATAGTAAGATTAAACGAGAACTTACCAGTTTGAAGTTTGATCTTTATTTTATGAGGAGTCGAGTTGAGGGACTACGTGCCCTCCGCTCCCACCTCATAGATCTCATCTGGTAGTTCTAGTTTTATCATCTTACCGTTATACTTCGGTCATTGTTAGCTGTGAATTCATTCCGCTGCTTTGAAGATTGACGCACCAACGGCTGTACGGGCTTCTATTCACGTAGTCCTCAACTCGACTCCTCATAAAATAAAGATCAAACTTCAAACTGGTAAGTTCTCGTTTAATCTTACTATTCCTAACTGATCTTAGAAATAAATAACTAGGAAAGCCGTGTAGTTCAAAGACATTTTGTTATGTGCACAACACACTGTTCTCAGCATGTTATGCACAACTTGGGGCCAACGTGGTGCTGCTGGTAGAGCTGCTGCTTCACAGATCCAGAAAACCCAGGTTCAGTCTCAGGTGCTGTCTGTGTGGTGTTCGCACGTTTTCCCTGTGACCATGTAGGTTCCCCCCAGGTGCTCTGCTTTCCTCCCTCATTCCAAATATATGTGGGTATGTTGGTTAATTAGTTGGTTCTTGATTCCCCTATTCTGGATAAAAGACACATGCATTTACTCTATTTATTCCCCTCATGATCTACAAGATCATGTCTCATCCTCCTGCAGTCCTAGTTTGTCCAACTTCTCCCTATGGCTCAGGCCCTGACGATCTGGCAATATCCTCGTAAATCTTCTCCGCACTCTTTTCTGCTTAACCACATCACTCCTATGGCAGGGTGACCAAAACTGAACACAATAATCCAAATGCAGCCTTACCATCTTGTACAACTGTAACATAACTTCCCAACTTTTAAACTCAATAGCTTGACTGATGAAGGCCAATGCACCAAAAGCTTTTTTGATCACCCCACCACTTTCAAGGAATTATGTACCTGCATTCCTAAATCCCTCTACTCTAAAGCACTCCCCAGGGCCCTGCATTCACTGTGAAGGTCCTGCCCTGGTTTGACTTCCCAAAATGCAATACCCCACACTTATCTGCATTAAACCTCATTGATATTTCATCAGCCAACTTGCCCAACCGATCAGGATATGGCTGTAATTATTGATAACCATCTTTGCTATCTACGATACAACCTACTTTAGTGTTATCTGCAAACTTATTAACCATGCTTCTACATTCTCATCTAAATTGTTGACATAAACTCCACAAACAGCAATGGGCCCAGCACCGATCCCAGAGGAACACCATTGGTCACATGCGTCCAGTGTGAGAAACAACCTTACACCATCACCCTCAGCTTCCTTCCTAGAAGCCAATTCTCCATCCAGTCCATTAGCTTTCTCTGGATCCCATGTGAGCGAACTTCCAGGGTAGTCTACAATTCAGAACCTTATCGAAGACCTTACTGAAGTCGATATAGATGTTTATGGCTTTGCCCTCAGCAATTCTTTGATTACCTCTTCAAAAAAACCCAGATTCATTAGACATGATCTCCCTCTTTACATAACCATACTGACTATCCTTAATCAGCCCATCTATCCAAATGCATATTGGTGTGCAGGTGTGCTTCCTTGGACGTAGCTTCAATGGTGTTTACTGTGGACAGCATCACGGTAGGCAAGCTGCAGTGGATGAAGTCGGTGTGGAGGGCTGAAGTTAATGTGCGCCAAGACCAGTGTCTTAAAGCACCTCATCACAGTGGCCGCTGAGTGGAGTCCCCCCCACACACCCCCTCTCCACATCCCCTGCCCCCTTTCCCCACACAAAAATAGAGCCCCCTTTACCCCTCCCCATTCCTTCCCCTTCCCTCACCACCTCACACCCCCTCCCTATTCTGATGCCATTTTCAGAAACATTCCATCAATGTGCTATCTTTTCTTAATTTGTTTTTGATACTATGTTAGTCATGAACCCAATAAAGTGCTTGTAAACTTTATTTAAGGAATTTGAAATTTGACCCCATGTCATTTTTGTGTGTGCAGTTTTGTAAATATATATATATATATATATATATATATATATATATATATATATATATATATATATATATATATATATTTAAATTAATATATTTATATATATACATATATTTATATGTATATATTTATAAATATAATTGCCTTTATGGTTTATGTACATCATCTGACAAATAAGATTAAGAGAGAAATAGTGTTGCTTTAAATCAAAGTTACTCCTGATCCATGAGAAGGAACTTTGAGATCTATTTATCTCTAACTTGCCTCTCACACACAAACACACATTCATATTCATATATATATATATATTATATATGTTAAATTTAATGTTGTGCTCAGTGTGTGTTAAAGCAAAACAAGGGAAACTGCACAAAGGAGGGGGCTGGGGAGGAAGGATGGGATGGAATTAGGCAGAAACATATAGATTAAGCAGGGGAAACATTTAAAAATAAAATTAACTACAATATGTGACGTGATAGATGAGCTATATCACAGACTGCTCCCCTACAACACTGATGCATAATGCGAGATGCATAACGGAAGTCGCGTTTTGCATTGAAAGATGGCGGCCGTGACGCTCCGATACGTAATACACCTCAGTACATCGGGTTCTGCAGGAGTGGAGGACGTTGCTCCGCTCCATCAGCTTTGCACTTGCCGGTCGAACATTAAACCGGGAGCGCGCACGCGCACGCGCACGGCCATGATCGGCCCGGCCATCTGTGGGCGTGTACCGGCCGTACCCGAGCCAACCAGCGAGCGCGGCCGGGTGACTGACGCGCGGTCTACCCAATGGGGGGGAGAGGATTCGGTGACGGGGGCGCTGGTGGCGGTTGGCGATGGCGGCGGGTTTGAACGCGGAACAGTTGGGATGGCGGCTGTTGCGGAGACTGACGGTGAGGGCAGGGATTGGCGCCATCAGCCTGTGGATGGATGGGTGGGTGATGGGGGAAAGAGGGAAGGTCGGGGCGGCAGCGATGAGCGACCAGCGGCGGGAGGGAGGCTCACGTCCCGTCGCCCCCCTTCCTCCCAGTCGTCGTCCTCAGCCTCCCCCCACCCAGTTGTCCTGTGTCGTCTTAACACCCCCCCCCCCCGGTCGTCCCCTGTTCCTCACCCCCCCCCCCCCCCCCCCCCCCCCCTGGTCGTCCCATGTTTCCTCACCCCCACCCCCCCCCCCGGTCGTCCCCTGTTCCTCACCCCACCCCCCCCCCCCCCCCCCCGTCCCCCCCCCCCCCCCCCCCCCCCCCCCCCCCCCCCCCCCCCCCTCGTCCCATGTTTACCCCCCCCCCCACCTCGTCCCATGTTCCTCCCCCCCCCCCCTCGTCCCATGTTTCCCCCCCCCCCCCCCAGTCGTCCCGTGTGCCCACCGCTCAGCCGCAGTCTCCGGGCCCGGGAAGCCTCCCCCCCCCCCCACATGACCGCCCCTCCGCCCCCACGGGACGCTGCTCGACCCGCTGAGTTGAGCAGCGCTTTAGGTGTGATCGTGCTACACTGTCGTCTCCCACCCTTGAATAGACGATCCAGCACGCATCCCACTCTCTGATTTGTCTCAGTGCCTGTTTTATTTCCTCCCGGTCTTTTTTTTTTTTACAGCTTGGTTTAACTAGTTTCCCTGGAGAAGGGCAATGTAAGAGGAGATCAAGACCTAGAAAAGCTTACCTGAAATAGATAATAAGCAAAATAAATAGTGGGGCAGAAAGGAACACAGAAATAGGTTCTGAGAACAGGTTTATAGGTTAGAAACAAGGAGCAGACGATACTGATTTACAACACAAAAGGGCACTAATACTGGGGCATTTCTGGAGAAACATGGACAGGTGGTGAGGTTTCAAGATTTATGGGTTAATTGGTCTATAAATTGCCTGTGGTATGTAGAGAGTACATTTTTGAAAGTAATGATAACAGAACTAGATTATCAACTAGACACAAAATGCTGAAGTAACCTAGCAGGTAGGCAGCATCTCAGGAGAGAAGGAATGGGTGATGATTCAGGTTGCGACCCTTCTCCAGTTTGAAGAAGGGTCTCGATCTGAAACGTCACCCATTCCTTCTCTCCAAAAATGCTGCCTGTCCCACTGTGTTAATGCCCTGTCCCACTTAGGCGATTTTTTTCGGCGACTACAGGTGATTAGGCTGTCACCACATGGTCACGGGGTGACGCCTGTATGGTCGTGAGTAGTCTCCGCAAGTCGTCGAAAGAGTCGCAACGTTTTTCTGGTCGCCGCTGGATTATGAAATGTTCAAAACTTTTCGGCGACTGTGGGCTTGTCGTAGCTTGTCTTCTCCTGTCATAGGTGCTGTCGCCGGGTGCTGACTTTGGTGAATTCCATTGACAACGACCAACGTCAACCGGCGACTGAATTGTCTTCAGTTGACGCCGACAGGGTCGTTGCTTGTCGTAGCTCATCGTGGGTGGACGTAGCTGACTTTGGTTGTCGCCTGTGTGGTTGTAGGTGAACGTACTTATGGGTCGGCGGTTGTCGGTAGCTTGACATTGACTAGATGGTAGGTTGTCGCAGCTTGTCGTAGACATTGTTGTGGGTGGGGTCCAGTCGCCACGACTGTGACAGTCGCCGAAAAAAATCACCTAAGTGGGATAGGCCCTTTCCTCCAGCATTTTGTGTCCATCATTGAACATCTTGGACAATACAGCTCTCCCCTCCATGACATACAGGTCAACCTGAGGAGTACCTTCAGCAACAGACTGGTTCCACCAAGATTCAGTACAGAATACCACAGGATATTCTTTTTCCCTGTGGTTATCAAATTGTAAAACTCTTCCCCCTTCTGTCGTGGGGTAGACTGACTCCCCCTTCCCCCTCCCCAATCTTTGCACATCCCCAATCATTTCCATTCGTAACTTTAATTTCATTTTTCACATATCTTGTGTTTTATGACTGTTGGCAGATCAATTTCCCTCCTAGGGTAAATAAAGTTCTATCGTATCGTATTTTGTGTGTATCTTCGGTGTAAGCCAGCATCTGCAGTTCCTTCCTACACATAACAGAACTAGTGAATGTGTGATTAATGGTCAGTGTGACCCGGTAGGCCAAAGTGCCTGTTTCCATGCTGTATCTCAAAACTAAACTGAAAATGTTTTAAAGGCTAAATTTAAGAGCTGTCTCCAAATGGAAAATAAATCTTGTATTTTTCTCTCTACATTACTTTTACTCAATCAGTCTGAAGAAGAGTACACACCTGAAATGTCGTCTGCCCATTCCCTCCACAGATGCTGCCTGACTGGCTGAGTTCTTCCAACACTTTGCTTTTAACTTTTTTAGCTGTTGAAAGGGCAACCTTCATTCCAGAAAAATGCACAAAATGCAGACGTAACTCAACAGATCATGCAGCATCTCTGGAGAGCATGGATAGTGATGTTCTGGGTAGGGACCTTCAGATTCTCATTCAGAGTTTTCTTGTGACTGCTTCCATTGCTGATACATCCGTTCTTATGCAGGGGACTAAAACGGTATACTGTACTTCAGGTGCAGTCTTACCAATACCCAGTTTTTACAGTAGCTGGGTGAATCTCATCACATTCCGTCGGGTGGGAATGGCAGTAGTTTTGGAGGTTCTGTGTGTAGTATGCTGTCAAATACGGTTTTAGTATAATATAATCTAGCTTTCTTTCATGTCCCATGTTTGCAGGCTGTCAAATCTTAAATTAATGGTATATAACCAGGGTTACATCTGGATTTGTGCAGGATAATCTGATGTCACTTTGTGTCCTGAATTAGTTGATTGCAACATTAATTTAGGGGCACAACATGACAAATCCCCAAATAATTGGGTGTAATCTGGTCTCATATTCTGAATTAGTGGAGCATAATTGGACTCCAGTCCTGAACTAGGGTGGCACAATTATACTGCTGGTGGAGTTGCAGACTAACACCGCTGGAGACCCAAGTTCCATCCTCACCTCAGGCGCTGTCTGTGTAAAGTTTGCATGTTCTCCGTGTGACCATGTGGGTTTCGTCCGAGCGCTCTGATTTCCTCCCGCACCCCAAAAACGTGCGGGCTTGTAGGTTAATTGGTCTCTATAAATTGCCACTACTGTGTGGGGACTGGATGAGAAATTGGGATAAGATCGAACGTGAATGGGTGGTCGATGGTCGACATGAACTCGGTGGGCCGAAGTGCTTGTTTCTATGTTGTACATTCAATCAATCCGGTCTCAAATCCTGAATTATTGGAGTGAATTCTGTTGATGACCATGAAGGGTTAATAATGATTATGACGGCAATGTTGTTGAAGTAGTATTTATTTCCTCTGTACTTTTCCACTGTGAACATGATAAAGTTATCCATATGGGCAAGGGCATTTAACAAATATGGGCTCTTTGTGGAGCCGACTGCGTCACCTCTTGACAAGTTATTGGATGGATAGTTATGTTTAGAACTGATACTTTTTTGAGAGGTGTCAGTCAGTACACCTAGGGCTCTTAACTACATGTTTGCTTTAAAGATTTTATATTTTCATCTACTGGTTCTGAGGTTTATTGTCTCACACCAGATTTGTCATGTACGAGGAAGGACATTCTTGCTATTGAGGGAGTGCAGCGTAGGTTTACAAGGATTATTCCCGGGGTGGCCGAACTGTCATATGCTGAGAGAATGGAGTGGCTGGGCTTGTAAACTCTGGAGTGTAGAAGGATGAGAGGGGATCTTATTGAAACATATAAGATTATTAATGGTTTGGACACGCTTGAGGCAGGAAACATGTTCCCGATGTTGGGGGAATCCAGAACCAGGGGCCACAGTTTAAGAATAAGGGGTAAGCCATTTAGAACGGAGATGATTAAACACTTTTTCTCGCAGAGAGTTGTGAGTTTGTGGAATTCTCTGCTTCAGAGGGCGGTTCTCCGGATTCTTTCAAGAGAGAGCTAGATAGGGCTCTTAAAGATAGCGTAGTCAGGGGATATGGGGAGAAGGCAGGAACGGGGTACTGATTGGGGATGATCAGTCATGATCACATTGAATGGTGGTGCTGGCTCGAAGGGCCGAATGGCCTACTCCTGCACATATTGTCTATTGTCTATTGAACCTGCGTTAGTGGAGTGTAATCTGGGAAAACCCAATGCTATGGTGTGAATGCATCTTTATTGTAAGATGCTTAACAGTAAAAATTAATTGCTAATTTACCTTGCTAATTGAAAGATAAATAGAATAGAAATATCCTGAGATATTATTTCCTTTCATTCAGGCAGGATACCATCTTCCATCTATTAATTTAGTCTAGTTTATTGTCACAAAGGACATTCGGGTACAGTGAAAGCTTTTTGTTGCGTGCTCGCCAATCAGTGGAAATACTATACATGATTACAATCGAGCCATCTAATGTACAGATACAGGATAAAGGGAATAACATACAGTGCAAGATAAAGCCCAATAAAGTCCGATTAAAGATAGTTCATGGGGCTCCAATGAGGTAGATGTAGTTGTGGTTGTTGATAGGATGGATCAGTTGCCTGATGACAGCTGGGAAGAAACTGTCCCTGTATCTGTAGGTGTGCATTTTCATACTTCTGTACCTCGTGCTTGATGGGAGAGGGAGTGCTGTCTATGTCTGTTTATGTCAAGCAAGGTATTTTTTGCATAATTTCATGTTGAGATGCTGTGCTAGTTGTTGAATAAAATTATGCATACATTTATGATTTTTATTTGGAAAGGAGATTCCTGGGTCCACTTTAACCAACCCGGGAAGAATGAATAAAGATATGGGAATGAATGACCCTTCTACAGACTGAAGAAGGTCTGAAGAAGGGTTTCGGCCCGAATCGTTGCCTATTTCCTTCGCTCCATAGATGCTGCCTCACCCGCTGAGTTTCTCCAGCATTTTTGTCTACCTATAGAAATAAATGCGTTGTTTTTAGATATAATTTCTTTTTTTTTCTATCCAAAAAGGGCATTCAGGAATTTTGCATAGCATATTGTATCTGTAAAACAAGTAATAACATTTCTTCTTCTGTTGTGCTGCAGCAAGCAAGAATTTCATTGTCCTATCTGGGACATATGACACTAAAACATTCTTGACTCTTGACCAATGTTGGTGTTGCTCTTTTAGGATTTGAAATGCCCACTTGTGGAAGAAATCGGAGTGGATGATTCAGCTGCGATTATTCAGTTACTGTGCACACCGGGAGAAGACAGACTTCAGATCCTAGAATGGTTATGCATCAGGTACTCACTGGTTTTCCATTCATACTTAGTTGTTCTTGCGATTCATGAAATGTTTGCTCATATTTTATATTTAGTAAGATTGAAGGAAATGAGGCAGAGTGTGAACCCTGTGCTTAATGTCCGATGCTCCCAGCAGCGTTCCTTTTTTCCTACTGCAGTTAAAAATTGGCATTGACTAATGACAAACATAAATGTGCAATGTTATTTGTTCCATGTAATTAATATTGAGCTTGAATCCTTTGACTGGTTATCATATAACTAGGGTCATATATTTTGGTCACTTCTGGGTCGTTTCTGAAGTTGATGAACTTTACTGCGCTGTGGGAGATGTTGAAAATGTTGATGGACTAGATGAAATGTGAATAATATATAGCTTGCTAATTCAGTCATTTTTTAAGATTATGGCTAATCTTTTATGTCAATGCTGGAATCTTCCTCCCTCCGGAATGACTCCAAATTTGAAAGTCACACAGCAAAATATTACTGTACTTCGGGATACTGAAGTATCCTTGTACAAGGGGTCAGATTGCCTAGTTCTGCTCTTATAATGATCTAAGATGACCCAATAAGTGAAGCTATTGTTTTGAAGCTGCACTGTAGGAGCGGGGAGGAGAGACTTGATTCTGACCTTTTCTTATTTGACGCGTAATGTTGACGGACAACAGACCTTTCCCTTTGATCATGAGGATTTAAAGCCCAAATGGTTTAATTTCTTTTTTTCGTTGAATATCATGTATCTGGAAGTATGGAAATATAAATTGATGTTCTTAAAGCAGCTGCCTAATTTGTGCTTTAATCCAAATTTAAAATGAGATATAAGAGCAGTTAGTAGTAGGCCAATATCCCACCATGCATTTGCTCAATAATTCGGTCAAATCGTGGCTAAAGTGATAATGATTTCAATTCCACTGTTCTACATCTCCATAATCTTTGTTTCCACAATAAACCAAAAACCTGTCTTTGATTACATCCAGTGATTCAGGCTCCAAAGAATTGAGAGAAAGAGCTGTTTGTGATTGGGAAGAGGTCTTCAATTGTAAGGAGGGACATTTAAAAAGCAGTAATTTGATTGGCTCAGAGACTGGCACTGCTGTCATTAAAAGGAAGGGAAGGTGTAAAACTGGGAGATAATTATACAATTACTAAAACTCTCATCTTGTCATCTTCTGGTTTGCGTTGTTTTTAAATTTGTGCAAAAACGATCCCCCATAGCGCTACGATATTTCACCATTCTCCTATGCTGCAAGTGCATCCAGTTTTATTAAGATCGGTGAAATATTTTAAAAGTTATTGGTCTATTATACGCCGGGATGGCGACGCCCCTTCCGGCACCCTCTGTCAATCACTGGTGTGGAGAATAAAACTGAAGGAGCGGCGTGTGGGCGAGGGCTGCTGTGTTCGCAAGCTCTCACCCCCTCACAGACCCCCCCCTTCCCCCGCACACACTCACCTCCCCCACACACTCCCCTGCCCCACAGACCCCCCTTCCACAAACACCCCCCCTCCCACAAACACCCCCCCCTCCCCCACACACCCTCCCCTCCCCCCACACCTTCACGTGGTCCGCCCTGTTTCGACGAATGCAATCAAGCTGGCGTGCACAATCATGTAAGCTCAAATAGAACAAGTTGTCCTACAACTTTAGGCTGTGCACGCCATACGCAAGAAGAAGAAGAAGAAGCAGTGTTGAGGTGAAGTGCTGTTTGAAAGTGAGTGCTGCACTGAGGCTTTAGCTCAAGAGGTTTAAGTACTGTATGAGGGTAGGTGATAAATGCATATTACTGGAAACTATTTAATATTTCATTATTGAACATAAGACCTCATAACATATAACCAAAAAGGACAACATTTCTTTCCGACCTTAAATTACAACTGGCTTATAACTTTAATGAGATATTGATTTGTTTTTGCTGTTAATGCAGATTTCATGCAATTTAAATATCCAATTTCACCATGCAAGTATCTAAAAATAGTAAAATAATCAAATCAATTCCTGTCTTGTAGCATCGATCCACGGCTCAAAGGGAAATTTGAAGAGCTACATTACAAGTCCATTCAGGACCATGGAACAGAACTTGTCATAAAAGGTAGGATGTCTTCCTTATATTTCTGCTGTTTATTGTAGAACAGAACTTTATAGTCCAAGGCAATAGTTTCAATGTTTTTTCTTTTTTTCAGTCTCTCTCCCCCTCCCCCCTCTCTCTCCCCTCCCCCTCTCTCTCCCCCTCCCCCTCTCTCTCCCCTCCCCCTCTCTCTCCCCCTCCTCTCCTCTCTCTCTCCCCCCCCTCCCCCTCTCTCTCCCCCCTCCCCCTCTCTCTCCCCCTCCCCCTCTCTCTCTCCCCCTCCCCCTCTCTCTCCCCCTCCCCCTCTCTCTCCCCTCTCCCCTCTCTCTCTCCCCCTCCCCCTCTCTCCCCTCTCCTCTCTCTCTCCCTCCCTCCCCTCTCTCCCCCTCTCTCCCCCTCCCCCTCCCCTCTCTCTCTCCCCCTCTCTCTCCCCCCTCCCCTCCCCTCCCCCCTCTCTCTCTCCCCCTCTCTCCCCTCCCCCCCTCTCTCTCTCCCCCGCTCTCTCCCCTCTCTCTCCCCCCCCTCCCCCCTCTCTCTCCCTCCACCCCTCTCTCTCTCTCCCCCCCTCCCCCCTCTCTCCCATCCCTCCCTCCCTGAAATGAGCTCTCATCATAATCATGTAGAATCTTTGAAAAATGTACCTCTATTTCATTGCAATTAAAACCACCATCTTATATACTTCCTTAATTGTGTAAAACAGCAAACATAATCTGTCTCTTTGTGACTACTTACTTGTGACCATTAAAAAAAAAATAACCCTTTATATGTTTTGTATGCTTTAATTAAAAAAAAAAACACTTGTATAATGCATAATTCTGCTACACTATTACATATCCTGCCAGCTCCATCATAAAAATACTGAATTTATCAAACATGATTTTCCTTTTCAATAAACCATGCTGCTGCTGTCAATTATGATGTTCTAAGAGTCCTATTATCATATAGGACATGGTTGATGTGCATAATGAGCCGAAGGGCCTGTTTCCATGCTATATCTCTAAACCTAAGTGATGGTTTCCAATACTTCACATTGGTCAGATGAATAGCCTCCATTTTTTCTCTCTGGTTAAATGATATATCTCATTTGCAACCTTTCAATCTGTTGGATTTGTTCCAGAATTTGAAGAATTTAGCGAGACAATCATTAATGGACATATTATTTTTGGAGCCAATTCTTTTCGAATCTTGCAATGTAGGGCTGTCACGTCAAGTTTTTCCAGTACTGCTATTTTAGTAGTAATACTTTTAGCTTATCCTAGGTTTCCCTGAATTTCTACCACACTCGAATATATTTCTGGATGGCTATGATATCTAAGCAGTGCACCTTTGTGTGAAATGAATATCGTACTTCTGACATCAAGTTAATTGTACTTCACAGAAATGACCTGCCTTGGGCAAAGTTTGGGAGTGTGCAGTGCGGAAGACTTGGATCTCTTTAGGGTAATATGTTTATTGTTTTTTTCCTAACTCATAAAGTTACATTACATGAATTTCAAATTCACTCTACACGTGGAAAGTTTTCACATTGTTTTTCTGAATGATTGATATTTAATAGCAAGTCTTTGAGTTATTGGTACTCAATGTGGTTTTTGAAATCTTGTTTTGGTAATCTTGACTATGCAATTTGCATTTTAGGATAATTTTCCAATGTCTTTCCAAATGGCATTTATATTTTCTTACAACATTGGAGGTCTTTCAGCCCCAATGCTGTAAGCAATCTTATCGATCCCATTTACTACATCTTTCCTTGGAACCTTTTCCCTTATACCCTGTTTCTCGTACCTTCCAACTGGAATAGAGGTAGTTTGCTGTAACCAATTAATTACCAACCAGCAAACATTTGGCAAGTAGGTAGAAACTATTTACACTTGTGCCAAACACAATTAGTCACGGAGAAGCTGGTAAACATCACAAATTCATTACAGGTACATGTAGTTCACAACGCAAATTAGATATAGTGTGATTAATGAATTAGGGACCATTATTTATTCGAGTCAAATAGCTTATGACATGATTTTGATCGGAAATTGGAGAACCATTTAAACGGAAAAAACTTCTTTGTGTTTGAAATAAAAATCACTCCAGGTGAAATAATGTTTCCATGTAACCTCCCTGCAATAATCATATGCCATTGTCTCCTAAGAACACTGGTTGCTACTATCACTGTGTACACTAATTGAAATTGACAAGCAATAGCTTCTATTGACACGTGCAATGATATTCTTTTAAACAATATGCCGCACACCTTTGGTGATTTTTAGCTTGCAGTAGCAAAAATAGACATTGTTATTTAAAGATACTGCCGGTAAAATAGCATTACACCCCACTTTCCCCCTTTGACACTATTGGTTTTGTAATACAATTTTCTATAAGGTGAAGATTCTTAGGAAGGCACTGTTACATTGCAGCAGAACTACCTGTATAAGATGTTGGGATCAAAACTGGTTCACTGCAGCTGTGAGGCAGCAGCACTACCTGCTGCACCATTAAATTATCATACTGAGCACCAATCAACTGAAGTGCCTGAAAATTGTGCATGACGATGTAACTTGTCCCAGGCAATTTTATTTCATCTTCTCCATGTGGATTTTTGAGGTGATGCATATCTGCTACTCAGGAGGTCATATATTACATAAACTTTATGGTATGTTTTGTCCTGACCATCCCGGTTTGCTATTCTGTCTGCTTGAACATAAATTTTTATGCATGCAGAGTATCAGATGTTAATTGGTTGCATCTAAGGTGCCCAGTGAGAGTGATGGGTCGCCAAACAGCTTCAAGCACTGTTTGCAAAGTCTGTCGCTGGGTGCTCGTTGGCGGACAAAGGCTTTTTCAGTTTAACATTTCTGTTCTTGGCAAATGGGACCAGCTTAGATGAAGCATCTTGGTCGGCATGGACCAGTTGGGCTGAATGGCCTGTGTCCTTTCTCTTTCTCTATGAGTCTAACTGTATCTTGACTATTCTATGACCTTTTCCAGTTTATTTTCTATCAGTTACTAAAATTATCTCGTTGCATGCATGGTTATAAAAGCTGACTACATCTTGCGTTGTGCTCAAATGATCCAAATTTCTTTATTAGTTTTCTGACTTGATAGAATGTTTAAAATTCACCAAAATAGCTTGTGGCTTCATACTTTGTGTTATCGTTATTGATTGCAATGCAGGAACTGCTTAAAATGTGAGACGGCCAACCATTTGCCAGGCAATGTACAAACATGTACCGGTATTTTACCTATAGCTCTGGAGTTATTGCATTACCACTGACCTAAATGTGCCTAGATTGGTATTGTTAATGCATGAACTCCTAAATTGTGCATTACTCCGGTGATTAGTTTGATATTGCATTCTGCACGCATAACTACAGGCGGATGTATACAATACTCTTTGGAGGGTCTAGGCCAATTTAGAATGGAGATTCCAAAAGCTGCTTTATTAGTGGCTGTAGGTTATCACCAATGGAATTATAATTAAAATTATAATTATTTCCTTTTGGTTATTAGGGTCAAGCATGTCCTTTAAGGCAAATGGTGATGATTGATCTGATGTTAGGTGGACTCCAACAATTTAAGCACATTACTGCAGCAACCTCAACAGACATAGAACGTAGTATGTAAGTAGAATAACATTGTCCCATGAATTTAAATTGTTGCCTCGTTCTATTTTATAATTCTATCATTCCTGTTTCTTCAAAATTAAACTACCCCTTCTCACTTTTGGGTACTGAGTGTACCATGTAGATTGTCAAAATGGATACCTCATAAATATTTGGTTTACTCTTAGTACACTGATTACCATCATTTTGGCACAGAAATAAACTCTGATAATTGCAGTTTTATTTTTGTAAAAGATGGCACAGAATGTTTCAATAAGACAATGGAGCAAGATTGAAAGCAGTATGACATTGAATTTATGTTTGAATCGTTGCAATAGTAGTTTATACATTTTACATGGAGCGTTTAATACGACCTAGATGATTATGCAACATTTTGTGCTTCATCTACTTGAACGCTGAAATGTATTTAATCACACCCTCGGAGAGATATTCTTTTTGTAGGAAGTTTGACTGGGAAAACCCATGGTGGGAGCAACTTGGGAAAAAGATTAGATGTATCCTACAAGAAGTATAACAAATATGTTGCATGTTTCTGTTGGAGTTCTGTGGAAGCAGGCCCTTCGGCCTAGCTTGCTGACACCGACCAGCATGACCCATAGATGCTTGTCCCACCTGCCTGCGTTTGGCCCATTTCCCTCCAAACCTATCCTATCCATGTACCTGTCTAAATGCTTCTTAAACCTGTACTAAAACTGTTGATAACATGATTTCTCCACGTTAATGCTTCTTAACATTCAGCCACTGAAATTTTTGTGATAAAGTGATGGTTATACAACAAGCTTTTTGGTCTATTTCCTTTAGGGGCTGGGCCTATCTGAATTAATTTGCTGTTTGTCTGCATTTGGCCCATGGCCCTCTAAATCCTTACACTCCACTAACCTGTCCAAATGTATTTCAAATATTTTAATGGAACCCACCTCCTGAAACCCTCCATCGGTTTCCTCCAAATATTCCCATCCACTGTTGAGAAATTAATTGTTTAGGGTCAGTAAATTGAGATATTGAGATACCTTGAAATACGGTAATCAACTTTTATTTCTTTATTTTAAGGTGTATAAAAAAATGGAATACCCAGCTGCTAAATGATGTTCTGAGTGATCCTCATCTTCGCTTGCCAGCAAACTTGGACTGTACCCCCTCTCTCGACGCACACAGACTACTGAAGAAAGTTGAAGCTAAATTTGAATCACGAGGGAAAACGTAAGTGAATTTATAGTTATTTTGCCATGACAACCTGAATCAACCCTTAAGAAATTCGAGCCTAACATTTTGCTGTCTATAAAATAAAACCTCTTGCAAACCATCCCTAGGATCTCATTAAAAAAAACCTAATTGGACCAAACTTACAGGTTAAGTGATATGGAGTGAAGGATAAGTCTTGGCCTAGATGTCATGGGAACTATTTGTCCTTATTTTTACATTTTACACCCACTTGAGGGAGCTGCTGCATCTAAATGGCCCCTCGAACTGTGCCACTTAAGTAATACAATATCACCCTGAATTGAATGCCAACTTCTTGGAAGAGGGCCTGTGCCAATGATCTTCAGATTCAGTGATTAGCATCGCTGCTGAAACAAAGCTCATGATAACTGGCTACATTCTATTTCTTCATCATGCTGGAGCTAATTAATTACATGCAACGTGATAGAACGAAAATGAGATTTGTTGAATTAATTTATGAAAAGAGTTTGTGTTGTGTGAAGGTATACAAAAAGCTGGAGAAACTCAGCGAGTGCAGCAGCATCTAAGGAGCGAAGGTGATAGGCGACGTTTCGGGTCGAGACCCTTCTTCAGACTGGGGTTGTGTGAAATTATTTACTCTGTTTATCTTAAAATAATTTCAGGAAATCCCCTCCACCGTCTTTTGAATCCCTGGAGAGATTGTTAACAATGCTTTCTGAGGAATTAAAGGAAACAAATGAGCATCTTGAAGAAATTAAGAAAACAGTAAGTTCTTCAATGCATTTTACAATGACCTGATCGATTGTTTGTTAGTTCTTTGTTAGCTCTTGCCATGAAAGAAGCTGATTTGGATCTTTTAAATTTGTCTTTTTTTTAATGGGATTTGTTGGTATTGGGAAGGCAATCATTTTATTGTCGATTTCTATTTCCGCATGGAGCAGTGACTTGCTACTCGTTTCTCAAAGATCAGTTAAGAGTTAACCTTATTAATGGGCCTGGAGTCGTATCCTGGAACAATTTTCCCTCCTTAAAGTGCATTTGGTGAATTTTTGTTTGCAAAAAACTAAATGTTACACAACAGTCCAGAGTTTGATCGTCACCATTACTGTTACCTTTTCAATCTAGATTTTATTTAATCACTTCAATATAAGTTCCCTACCTGCGAAGCTGAACTTGTGTCTATGAATCGGTTGAAA
The DNA here is from genome assembly GCA_035221665.1 of Okamejei kenojei. NCBI lineage: Eukaryota > Metazoa > Chordata > Chondrichthyes > Rajiformes > Rajidae > Okamejei > Okamejei kenojei. Next base: position 18,214,367 of record CM069161.1, read on the forward strand.
ATAGGACTCAATTTAAGCATCATTCTGCTGTGTGGATGATTACCTGTGAGCCAAATCCAGAAACAACGTTAAACTGTCCATTAGATTGGGTGAATGAGAAAAAAAAGCTCTCAATTGGTGAATGTAAAGAAAATATGAACTGATATACTGAATTCAGGTGTTGGCAGAACCTCATATTTTTGTCTGAAGAAGGGTTTCGGCCCGAAACGTTGCCCATTTCCTTCGCTAGTCTGAAGAAGGGTTTCAGCCCAAAACGTTGCCCATTTCCTTTGCTCCCGCTGAGTTTCTCCAGCACTTTTGTCTACCTTCGATTTTCCAGCATCTGCAGTTCCTTCTTAAACTTATATTTTTGAGAACAAGGTTAAATGTGCCTTCACAAATTAGTGAGAAGAAAATTTGATTTCTAGTTTTTTTTGTGAATAGATGCTTCCATGTGAACATTTGCACGAATTTCATTGCACAGGTGAATTATGTATATTCTGGCAAAGTGAAATATCTTCCCAATTTGGTCACTGACATTAGTAACTAGCATACCCAAGTCAGATACAAACAGTTAAATGCTGAACCTTCATTCCCAAAAAAACTTCAAGATTATGCTATATGTATTATTGATGCACAATTTTGATATTGACCATTTCGCTCATTAATTAACAGTTCTGTGTCTGTCAAATGAAATTTCTAATGTCAGCTTTTCATTGGCCTCGTGTCTATTAAAAACGGACTTAGACTTTCTAAGGTAATTTTACATAGCATTCTTACAGCCAGACTGAAGTCTATATCTAACTACTCTTGGAAAGATAAGATCCTATGCTCGATAATGGTAATACTATGCTTTTCAATATCTCATTTGCACTCTGATCAGTAAGGAATTAGTTTAATAATATCTAAATTTAACATTTTGGATAATTTTTGTTTTGCATAGATTGCTTTCATGGGATCCGTGGAAAATAAGGACACCACCATCCAAACCTTGAAGCTCACACTTTCAGACTTTCATCAACAGATGACTGTGTTTTCCTTAGCATTTGAGCATGATTTCAGTATGAACTGTAATAGAGCACCGCCTCAACTTTGCAACTATGGACCACTCTGTAAAACTGTGCATAAACTGCTCACAGCTTGCATCAATGTAAGTTTCTTACTTCAGTATATGTTTTCTTATCAGTACCAGCATTGTTGCATCTTAATCATTGTCCTCTGTTCATTGATTGGATTGTAGTATGAAAGCTCTATCCATTGGGATACTCCAAAGTGATAAGAATTTGTTTGAGAGTTAAATGTAATCTCTGATACCAACAATATAAATATTTGAAGAAGAGCACTAAAGTAATTTCACGGCGTTTTCATAATTTTCTTTTCGGCATTTGTGTGCATATTTAAAAAAAACCCCAGATATTTGTTTAAAATCCAGACTAATCTAATGTAATGGTTTTTAACTGTGTTCTTGAACGAACCAGATTTTTGCATTATTGATTGAAATCTAGGAATTATGTTGGAAAAAAAAAAGCTCCACATTCATTGCAGATTGTGTGGATGGAAGGTAGATTTGAAGTTTGTTGCCAAGTCATTGGCTTGGTTATTGTCAAGAATTAATTAATGAATGTGTGATCCATTGCATAAGCATGAAAATATTAAGTTTCCATCAAATAAAATCAGATGCTAGTGTACGCATGGAGATGTACCTGGTCAATTGGTGGTAAAGGATTTTCTTTCCTGGCTTAGGAAGTATTATGATATGACCCATGCCTTCCACCAAGCTGATATCATTTGTCTACTCATCACAAATGTAGTGAAGGGATCAAAGATCCATTGATTTACAAGCAGTGCTTGATATTGCATCTCCTCGATGAAAATGACTTTTTCAGCAGGCCTGTTCTGGCTGACCATTCCTCCTGGTTAATTGGATAATTTAGGCTTTGTTTGTTTATCTGATAATATAAAGCAACAATTGTGCTCTATGCTGATGTGGATTATGGTACAGAATTCAGTGGTGAGACTGAATCGTACATTACTTATAATCTTCCAACTCTTTGTAAAGGAGCTTGCTGGCACAGCAGAGATAAATGCCACGTGCACAAAGTTGGAGACGGTTGTGAATGGGCTACAGAAAGATGTTGTATACTGGGATGGTGGTGAAGTTGCTACGCTGTGTGAGTACAAAATATTTACAACCAACATCTTTTAATGAGAATTTCTGTTGCATGGTCTTTTCAGCAGAAATGTATTTACAAATAGGTTTTAAAACTTATGGGACATTACATTTATAGTCAATAACCACTATGTGCTGTTATATATTTGAAGCACATTTAAGTTTTACAAGATTACATAGTGAGTTTTGTAACTCTTATCCTAAAAAGGTAATTTTACATGTGACAATAAACTAAACCTCGGTATATGTGACAATAAACTAAACTGAACTGAAACTGGACTAATTCTTATTAGTATTAGCCAACGAATATGTAATACAAAAAACAAATTTTTAATGACCTGAGATGTCAAGAAATTTAAAACAAAAGAATAGTTAATTTCATGACTATTTCTGCATACTGAACATGCATGACGTTTGAGCATTAACATACCACTGAAATTTGATAATATATTTTTATTTCAGCAATACAGGTTGAACAGATGAAGAAGAAATATGTAGAATTTCTGGAAGCTGTTCAGAGCCATGCCTCGTGAAGCTATATTTATACATAGTGTATTTATAGTTGTACTTATGTGCGTAGTGTTTTCTTTTAATGGTAACTCTAACAAAACTGCTCTCCTCTTCTGTTCGAAAATAAAAATATTTTTAAGAAAGTATTCTAGATTGTAATGTTTTTAAGCTTTCTGTATTGCGCTGTAATTTAATATAAATTAGGTGACAAGATTGTTGCATGATTATTGAAAAGATTTTGAGGTTAAAAATACATAATTAAGATTTCCGTAATGATTGCACTTAAGGTTCAGGATTTTCATTTGTTTACTGGTTAATAGTAAACATGTTCCAATTGAAATTGCTGAGGAAATATTTTCCTTTTCACTTCGACAGATGCCATATTACAAATATGTTGTCAGTTCATGTTCTTTAAACTCTGGACATTGTACTCTAGCATGTCATTGTGACAGCCCCCTGGAATATGGGATGGGTGGCTGAGAATTCAAATCCCACACCAGACTTATTCACATTGAAAGTTGTGAAAGTATTGCAGAGTTGGTAGTTCCATCTTTGCTAAGATGCTTTGAGGCTCTGGCTGCAAAACATCCCATGACAATTATTTCAAAGGAAAGTGGAGCATGCCATCCAGTGACTTGCTAATATAAATCATTTGAAGAACATCACCAAAGCACATGGACAAATTGGCTGTTGCATTTCCTCTTTCACGGGAATAGCATATTAAAAAAAACATGGAATTCGTTTTTGGACAAAGTCCCAATACATTTTTTCTTGCAGCTAATTCAGACTTGAACTATGAAGGTAAAAATTGTGGTATTGAAATATCTAATAATATCTGAATTTTAGCCCTGTACATCGTATAATTTTTTCCTGTAACCTTAAGCAATATATAGTTTTATTTAGAATACCTGGTTAAAATCTTTATATTGATTGCCTTAATATATGATTTAAATATACAGAAGTTAGGAAATGAGAGAAGAGAGCACTGAGGTAAAAGATCAACCATGACCTGAATGGCAGATCGGGTACAAGTAGCCAAATAGCTTCCAGCTATTATTTTCATATTTTTTTAAAAAACTACACTTATAATGGAGCTTGTTCATGAGAGACACATTCCTTGTTATTTCAAGTTCTTGAAAAAGTACTGCACTTTTAATGTTTTTCTACAATATGTTTCCATGTGCAAATATTCCAATTTAAAGTATTTCCATGTGTCCATGTAATTTGCTTTCAATAAAAAAGACACCACATTTTTCAAAATTCTGTATGTTATGAATGGCAGATGACCAAGACTCCTGTGCCACTCGGTTAATTACTGCTCTTTGAAGGGCTTTGGCAGATATTGTTGGCTCTAATTTTTTGCTGCTACTGAATTACAGAACATTAAGAATTTTGTGCACTATAGTTATTAGGTCAATCATGTGCAAGCTTGCTGGAAGGAAATATATCAGCCTAATGTAATTTCTTGAGCAAATGTTGCAGGAGGAACTCAGTAAGTCAGCATCTGTGGAAGGAATGGACAGACACATTTGTGTTTGGACCATTTTTCAGATAATTTCTAGCTTGTCAGCTGTAATGTAGGCTATGGCACCTCATACACTCATCTCCGCTAACGTATTGAGAAAGACAGATTCACAATCAAAGTTACATTTGTTACTGCCAGAAGTAATTCTGAAATGTAGGCAACTCTAACTCATCTCATTTGAACTACAATTTGCAAATGATGTCCGGATGTGAATGTGTTAGGAGACTGAACTACAAATAATTGTTGGCTTGTTCACTGAAATATATAAGAAAATGAAGTTTGCACCTCGCATCTGCAACAAAAAAAAAGTCTCTACAACTTACTGCTGCACAGTCTATTGATTATAAAGGCCCATCATAAGACAGTGGATGTATAGAACAAAAACAACAAATAGCACAGCACAGGGACAAGCCCTGCAGCCCACAATGTCTATGATGAACATGTCAAGTTAAGATAATGTCATCTGCCTACTCGTGATCCATATCGCTCCATTCTCTGCATATCCATGTGCTTATCCAAAAGCCTCTTAAACACCATTTTGAGACTTACAACCTGGCACAAAACTCACGATCTAGTGAGCACCAGCACTTTTTTGCCCTCCTGTACACTTCTGAGACTTGAACTACATTCAGATGCACCTGAAAATGCTGGAGGGTGATCTCTCCACGCTTACATACAATATATAAATGATCTCTCCACGCTTACATACAATATATAAATATGCTTATGAACAAGGAAAGTTACCAGAATCATTAAACGAGTCTACAATTACACTTATCCCTAAAGCTGATAAAGATTTGGAGGACCCTGGATCATATAGAGCAATAGCTCTTTTAAATACAGATCAAAACATACTAACTAAAATTTTATCTCGGAGGCTAAGTTTAGTGATTAATAAATTAATACATCATGACCAAACAGGTTTTATTCCAAAACGCTATTCATCCTATAATCTGAGACGTCTATTCAATGTCATGTACTCAAAAAGAGTGAATGATACTGAACTAGCTGTCATATCCTTAGATGCTGAAAAAGCATTTGACCAGGTTGAATGGCCATATTTATTTAAAATAATGCAGAAATTTCAACTGGGGGATATATTCTCCAAATGGGTAAAAATCATATACTCGAATCCAACTGCAAGAATATTAACAAATCAAATGCTATCAGCAAAATTTAAACTCTTTAGGGGTTGTAGACAAGGATGCCCGTTATCACCATTACTATTTGCTCTGGTAATCGAACCATTAGCCGAAAGGATTAGATCAGAACCAGAAATATATGGATATAATACCAAAACTACAACGAATAAAATATCTCTATACGCAGACGACATCTTAATTTATATTACAAAACCGGAGATTAGTATTCCTAATCTATTTAATGTTATAACTAAGTTTAGTACATTTTCTGGGTATAGAATTAATTGGAATAAAAGTGAAATTATGCCTATAACTGGAATAAAATTAAATATATTAGAACAATTCCCACTTAAAATAGTTACGGACAAACTCAGATATTTAGGAATTAATGTATCTAAATCGTATAACTGTCTATTTAAATATAATTACCCTCAATTATTAAATAAACTAAAAAAATATATTTTATATTGGAAAACTCTACCTATATCAATGATCGGTAGAATAAATGCTATAAAAATGATTTTTTTTACCACAATTGTTATATTTATTTCAAGCAATCCCCTTATATCTCCCTAAAATGTTTTTTTAAAAATATACTTTGGTTAATAGTTTTATTTGGGAATATAAAAACCATAGAATAAGTAAAAAACATCTATGTAAATCTAAAATAAATGGTGGACTAGCACTACCAAATTTCCTATATTATTTCTGGGCAGTTCAGATTAAGAATATGAATTTTTGGTTGGTAAATTTAGATCATGAACCAAGCTGGCTAAAGATGGAAAAGGAAGACTGTTTGCCTTTTGATGTAGGATTTATTTATTCTAACATTTCTCCTATTTGTGATAAATGTCAGAACTTGGAAGCTAATTTAACGCATAGTTTTGTAACATGTATAAAACTTAATTATTATTGGATAGAAATCTTTAGAGTTATTTCTGAAGTTCTTAAAATTAAACTAGACCCAGATCCAAAATTAATAATATTAGGAGTCCCGGATTCAAATCTAACATTAACAGTAAACCAAAGAAATTTCTTGGATTACTGTTTGATAATAGGGAAAAAATTAATATTGAAATTTTGGAAGGGAACATTATCCCCCACAATTAAAATGTGGACAGTGGAAATGTTGGAGACGTTGCATTTGGAAAGAATCAGATTTGTCCTAATGGACAAATACGAACTCTTTGAACAGATATGGTCTCCATATACAGAATATTTGAAGGGGTAGCTGTTCTTGGCATCACAACTCAATGGGTACCCGGCAGGATTAGATGAAAATAACTCTTTGTTTTTCTTTTTGATTTGTATACATGTCTCCATTAATATTGTATTTGAAATTGTTATTCACTATTAAGATGCATAGTATAATCTCTCTCTTTTTCTATATAATACTTTATTTTAATTAAATACATACAACAAGAACATATACATATTCATATATATTTTTTTCTCCTCTTTTTTCTTTTTCTCTTTCTTTATAATCAAAATTATTATTTAATCACCACTCTTATTGATTAAAATCTATTTTCTTTTTCTACTTTAAAAAAAATAGAAGTTTATAAGTACTATTCGTAACATTCGTATACTTATTGAAATAAGTTGGTTGTGTATTTGAAAAGTTGTAATACCATTGTTATGATGGATTCCTTTTAATAAAAATATTACAGTGAAAATGCTGGAGGGTGGTACTGCTAATAATTTCTGCAACTTCCTCCAAGTGATTCAATTTTCACAGCTGGATTATAGTCACCGATTCCTTTTGGGTAAGGACGTCTATTGTGATGTCATAGGTTTTGGCAGGTCAGGTTATAAATTACTATATTGTAGCACAGTGTGTCCATCAGTAAATACAACTGGGTGATGTAATAATGACAGTGTCCACAGCAACGACTTCAGACAAGTGTGAATAGGTATCTGCAATGGGGGTTTTTATGACCTCTGACTTTCACTGGTCACCTTTTGTATGGGATGATTAGATAAGCAGACGCCATGGCTGGTGCAGGCTGAGTTCCGTCAAATTCTATAAAATTAGGAAGCGGTCAGTAAATTCAGGCACAAGTTTTAAATTGCTGAAAATCTAGAAGCATCAGTAAAATATTACAAAGTACTAGTTTTACTTTCAGTAATCTGTTTTTCTTTTTTAAAAAAAGGTGAATTATGTACAGTCAGCTATTGTTTCTGAGACTGGGGATACGTGCAGTTTCAGATATGTACTATATGCTATTTAAGCTGCCCATAATTTTAAAACCACTTATAAGCACTATGTTTGCTCAAAGACAGTTTTGAACAAAAACTGTACATGGGTATTTCTCTTTGACTATTTTGCATCTTTACTATATGCTTTATAGCATATTATCAGCTATCATCTTGGTGTTTGGCTCTTTATATAGTAACTGCCCATTACTTTATTCTTTCTTTACAATTACTTGATTCATATTTGTTCCGCTATTTTGCAGATACTGGTCCTACAAATGTGTACGATTTGACATTGTACCTTGGGGAATTTGAAAAGACTGTGATATTGAAAAGTTAATATTTTATATATTTACTGTTTGCGAGCAGTTTGAGCCTTTGTGACTAAGAGTATGTGACATGGGGCATGCCATTGATTGACGCAATATTTATGCACGATATTATTGATTATAGAATTATAATAGCATACAGGGAAGACAGTCATCCTACGTTGGTTCTTGCCCTGCTTTTCTCCTTTAGTCTCGCAAGTTATTGGCTGTCAAGTTTCAATTGAACTTTTTTTTTAAAAAGAGCTTATTGACTCAATTTAAGCTAACCTTGCTGTGGGCAACCTCTAGAGCAAAACCAAATATATAAAATAAATTCCTTTCACTCACCCCCCCCCCCCCCCCCACCCCCGCACCCTACCAGTAAATAGAAACATAGAAACATAGAAATTAGGTGCAGGAGTAGGCCATTCAGCCCTTCGAGCCTGCACCGCCATTCAATATGATCATGGCTGATCATCCAACTCAGTATCCCGTACCTGCCTTCTCTCCATACCCTCTGATCCCCTTAGCCACAAGGGCCACATCCAACTCACTCTTAAATATAGCCAATGAACTGGCCTCAACTACCCTCTGTGGCAGAGAGTTCCAGAGACTCACCACTCTCTGTGTGAAGAAAGTCTTTCTCATCTCGGTCTTAAAGGATTTCCCCTTATCCTTAAGCTGTGACCCCTTGTCCTGGGACTTCCCCAACATCGGGAACAATCTTCCTGCATCTAGCCTGTCCAACCCCTTAAGAATTTTGTAAGTTTCTATAAGATCCCCTCTTAATCTCCTAAATTCCAGAGAGTATAAACCAAGTCTATCCAGTCTTTCTTCATAAGACAGTCCTGACATCCCAGGAATCAGTCTGGTGAACCTTCTCTGCACTCCCTCTATGGCAATAATGTCCTTCCTCAGATTTGGAGACCAAAACTGCACGCAATACTCCAGGTGTGGTCTCACCAAGACCCTGTACAACTGAAGTAGAACCTCCCTGCTCCTGTACTCAAATCCTTTTGCTATGAAAGCTAACATACCATTCGCTTTTTTCACTGCCTGCTGCACCTGCATGCCTACTTTCAATGACTGGTGTACCATGACACCCAGGTCTCGCTGCATCTCCCCTTTTCCTAATCGGCCACCATTTAAATAATATTCTGCTTTCCTGTTTTTGCCACCAAAGTGGATAACCTCACATTTATCCACATTATACTGCATCTGCCAAACATTTGCCCACTCACCCAGCCTATCCAAGTCACCTTGCAGTCTCCTAGCATCCTCCTCACAGCGAACACTGCCCCCCAGCTTAGTGTCATCCGCAAACTTGGAGATATTGCCTTCAATTCCCTCATCCAGATCATTAATATATATTGTAAATAGCTGGGGTCCCAGCACTGAGCCCTGCGGTACCCCACTAGTTACTGCCTGCCATTGTGAAAAGGACCCGTTTACTCCTACTCTTTGCTTCCTGTTTGCCAGCCAGTTCTCTATCCACATCAATACTGAACCCCTAATACCGTATGCTTTAAGTTTGTATACTAATCTCTTATGTGGGACCTTGTCGAAAGCCTTCTGGAAGTCCAGATATACCACATCCACTGGTTCTCCCTTATCCACGCTACTAGTTACATCCTCGAAAAATTCCACAAGATTCGTCAGACATGATTTACCTTTTGTAAATCCATGCTGACTTTGTCCAATGATTTCACCACTTTCCAAATGTGCTGCTATCCCATCTTTAATAACTGACTCTAGCAGTTTCCCCACTACCGATGTTAGACTAACTGGTCTGTAATTCCCCGTTTTCTCTCTCCCTCCCTTCTTAAAAAGAGGGGTTACATTTGCTACCCGCCAATCCTCAGGAACTACTCCAGAATCTAAAGATACCTTTTGCTTGTCAGTTTCGATCTTTGTGTGTCCTAGTGCCATTTCTCTATTTACCTTCTCTAAACTCATCATGTTCTGGTACACCTCTGTCAAACTTCCTAATCTTGTTTAATCCAAGACAAACATCTAACATCATCACTGAAATCTTTCATACTGGGAATCACACAGAGTCCATCTTCTCTGGCACCCACATATCCTTACAATGCATGGTGACCAGAAATTGATGCAGACCTCCAATTATAGCTTAACCATTGTTTTTAGAAATGTTTGACATTAGCTCCCTGTAGTTTATACACCATGTCTCTGAGGCAAAGAATCACTAACAATGTACTAACTATTCTCTCAACATGTTCCTGACATCTTCAAATACTTCATATATACAGCAGGCCACTACACACACTTTAGAAATGTGCAAGATAGTCTCTATTTGTTCTTTTTATTCTTTCTGCCAAGATATATACTGCCTTCTGCTGCCTATTACTTTTTTTTCTGCTTACAGTTTGTCACACCTCCATAAATGGTGTCATCTGCCAATACACCCTATCCAGATTACAAATCTATTGAAAAACAAGGACAAGAAATTGAAAGGTACCCAAGTTAAAACATTTGGTGCACAAGGGGCCAACTATTTATTTGAGGGCTTGCACTTTCCAATGCCATTGATCACACATCTATAATTATATTATGAGCAGTTAAGGGATATTAATTGTTTGAATGTGTCTTACCTGTTGTGGGCAGCACATACAAGGCTATTTTCAATCTTTGGTGAGGTTAGTTCTTGGTCAGCATCAAAGTTGGGGAATTGAGACTGGTGCTTGCACCATTCAGCAAGGTATCAAAAGTGGGTACAAAATAGTTATGGAAAGAATGTGCCTCTATACTACGGGAAAAGTAATTTGACCTCTTTCCTGAGTACGTGGTCGCTGCTACATTTTGCGTGGTTTCTCAGGGTTTGTAGGAGTCCCAAAGACAAATGTAACCATTTACTCCTGTTGTACCTTCCTATGAGGTTCATATGAGAGTACAGAGATAGACAAAGGTGAAAGAGATTTCTCTTTATGATGTGTCAAATGTAATTGATTCCTACTCTGACAGACTGCATTGTCCTTTTTTTTGAATCACTAAGCCAAAACAAAGGTGCTTACGTGGTTACAAATTATCATTTTCTGATACCTGACACCTATATTACACTGAGGACCATGTTGTTGAAGTAAAAACATTTTGGTTTCATGGTGTAATTGTGCAAACCTGACCTTGCCTTTGCCTTTCCCAGGATGAGGTGTTCACAAATGTCCTCATTCTTCAGAGAATGGGGATTCCCCTCCCCCACTATAGATGAGGCTCGCACCTGGGTCTCCTCCATACCCCGCAACACTGCCCTCTCTCCCCATTCCCCCACTCGCAACAAGGGCAGAGCCCCCCTGGTCCTCACCTTTCACCCCACCAGCCGGCAAATACAACACATAGTCCTCCGCCAGTTTCGCCACCTCCAACGTGACCCCTTAACTCGCCACATCTTCCCATCCCCCCCCCCGTCTGCCTTCCGCAAAGACTGCTCCCTCCGCAAGTCCATTGTCAATTCTTCCCTTCCATTGCAACCGCAAGAAATGCTACTTTCCTCCCGCTCTACCCCTTCCCCGGGCACTTTCCCTTGCAACCGCAAGAATTGTCCCTTCACCTCCCCCCTTCGCTCCTTTCAGGGACCCAAGAAGTCCTTCCTGGTCTGACAGAGGTTCACCTGCACCACCTCCAAATTCATCTACTACATCCGCTGCTCCAAATGCCAGATGATCTATATCGGTGAGACCAAGCGGAGGCTTGGCGATCGTTTCGCCGAACACCTACGCTCGGTCCACATTAACCAACCCGACCTCCTGGTGGCTCAGCACTTCAACTCCCCCTCCCATTCCGTATCCGACCTCTCGGTCTTGGGCCTCCTCCACGGCCAGAGTGAGCAACACCGCATGTTGGAGGAACAGCATCTCATATTCCGCTTGGGGAGTCTACATCCTCTGGGCTTGAACATTGAATTTTCAAGCCCAGAGGATGTAGACTCCCCAAGCGGAATATGGGCCCTGGCATTCCCTCTCTCTCTATCTCTCCCCCACCCTAGTTGCACTAGCTTCTCATTTTCACACTACAAACAGCATACAATGGCTTGTTCCCTTTATCATCTATATCTTTTTTGCATATCTTTCATTCATTGTTCTTTATCTCTCCACATCACCGTCTATATCTCTCGCTTCCCTGATCCCTGACCAGTCTGAAGAAGGGTCTCGACCCGAAACGTCGCCTATCTCCTTCGCTCCTTAGATGCTGCTGCACCCGCTGAGTTTCTCCAGCCTTTTGTGTACCCTTTGGACGTACATTGATAGGATAGGTTTAGAGGATCATTGGGCAAGTGTAAGTTGGTAGGACTAGTGTAAATGGGACACGTTGGTCGGCGTGGGCAAGTTGTGCGGGCGGGCCTGTTTCCACGCTGTATGCCTCTGATCTGTGGAGGGAATGGGCAGATGATTTTTCAGGTCAGGACCCCTTTCAGTCTGATATGGCCTGATCTGAGTTGCTCCAGCAATTGTTTTTTTTTTTTTTGCTCAATAATGCTTGCTTAAGCAATGCTAGCAGACGGGGTGGTGATGGGTTAATGTTGGGCACACTTTTCTGTCAGTGATTAGGAAACAAATAATCAGATTGTTTCAATAAAGAAAATCCCAATTCTCCATTCCACCATGTTACTCGGTGAACAATTTCCTCCATTTTGCTGATCATGTTCTTGTTTAATTTCAATTACTATAAATGAGACACCACTAAATCAACATTAAAAACTAGCGCATTCAACATGACAAAAATACACACAAATGACAACGATACATTTACATTCCGAAAGTACCATGTGCCTCCATGTGTTTTGCTACATCCTCTAGTGACTGGTTGATGACTGGTGCCTTGTTGGGGAAGTTACTATAGATGGCCATGGGTGATAATTATGGAACAGCTCTGGGTCTTAGAAAATCCACTTAATCAATGAACCACATTTTCTGAATAAGTATCGGTAGATGACTGGCTGTATCCCCAAATCCACATTTTCCACCTGGGTAGCAATTCAGTGGATTAAGAAACATGGTGGAGGATAGATCATCAGAGTGCCATAACATCCAAGTTAGTGGATGAGAGTGGATGACAACAGTCTGACCCTCTAGAACAATTAGATTCCAATGCCACTGCTTTTGGTTCAATGGAAGAAAAGACATTAGCAGATCAGATGCTACACAGCTTGCACCCTGATACTGTTGTTCACCACTTCTTTGAAGGAAATGCTGTAAAAAAGTGCAAAATTGAGCTTGGGTTGACTGATTTCTCACGTAATAATTTTTAAATTGCTATATCAAAGAAGAATAGTTTACTGCTCTTTACTATGTGCAATCAGTCAAGAGTCAATCAAATTGCTATATGCACTGGCAACAGAATACAATTCTTACTTGCTGCAGTTTAACAGGGTTATTAATACAATACACAAATATACAATAATCAATGCAATAAGTACTACTACATGTTGGTGCAAAATCAAAGTCTAAAGTACAACGAAAAGAAAAGTCCAAACATAGTTGCTTAAGTAGTGGTTAATGTGTTGTTCATAAGTTATAGGAGCTGAATTAGACCATTCGGCCCATCAAGTCTACTCTGCGATTCAATCATAGCTGATCTATCTTTCCCTCTCAACCCCATTCTCCTGCCTTCTCCCCATAACCCCTGACACCGTACTAATCAAGAAAGTGTTCCAGATCATGACGATTGCTGGGACGAACCTGTTTTTAAACCGGATGTCACGGTTCTCGTACTCCTGTACCACCTTCCGGACAGAGCAGCGAGATGAGGGCGTGGCCAGGGTGGTGTGGGCCTTTGATATTTGACACGGGATATATTTAAAAAAATCAAAACAACTTTGGAGACACAAGGAACTACAGATGCTGGCATCTTGACCACAATGCGAAATGTTGGAAGAACTCAGTGGATCAAGCATCTGTGGAGGGAAAGGACAGACAATGTTTTGGGTAAGGACCCTTCTGCAGACTCTGAAGGAGGGTCTCAACCTGGAATGTCAAAAACCCTCAAATTCCTCTGCACTAGAGTCCCTCAACTTTGGTATAGATTTAACAAATAAATAGCATTCCAGGAAATGATTATATTTATTTTTTCATGCCAGAGGGAAGTCTATGAATCTGCAAAAGACAATACTGCCATGGCAGAAAGATCAGCTGCAAAATCAGCCTCCCAGGAAGAGACATCAAGCAAGATAAGCAGTTGGCCAAGAAGGTAGAATATTTGTATTCATTTTCTTCTGTCTAGAGATCCATTTATCAAACGTTATATGAATGTGTCAATAATCAGGCACATCTGGTTTATTCCATACAAGTGGAATGTCTTAGAAAGCGAGAGGTCAGACCAGTAAGACCTTAGAAGTTGTTCACTTATAAATTACATTAATTACTTCAAGTCTGAATCCAATATTCCCGTAACAATTCAAATAATAGAGGAGTAAATATATTTTCCTGGCGCCTCAGATTTGTGTCCTTTGTAAAGTTAGAACAGTATATTTTTTAATTATGTAAGGTGGACCCTACTTCACTCGCAGACATCAAGTGCTTTTCTCTACTTGAGTAGATGGTATTCACCATATGATATATGATGAGCAATCATAAGTAAATGTTACGATTGTCTTAACAGTTTTGCCACATGTCATGCACACAAGATATTTTCTCCTGAATAGATTTCTCGTGACCAGACATTTATTGCATATTTTGCTCTATGTTTAGTGTAATTAATAGCGTACTATTCTGTGAGATGGACTATCACAGTACTGTACTGTTATTTCTTGAACTGTTTGACCAGGTAACTCATTTCTTATAGTTCGAAGAAGGGCAGACATCAGAACACAGTGCAAAGGCGTTCTTCATCTAATCAGATTGTTTCTCAGAAAAGAGCCTCAGGCAGGAATCAGGGAACATATAACCAAAAGCTTCAGGTAGGATTCACTTCAACCACTTAAAGCAAATTGACTTCTTGTAAATTGCTAAATTCCAGATGAAATATCAAAATACATTTTGTTTTGCTCTGCAGACCATTATCAGGATCTTTGGTACATGAGAAATAAGGATACCTTGTTGAAAGAATAAATAAAATAATTTAAAATACTACAGGTTTACAAATCAATTTGTGCTTGTATTGGATGGAATTTAGAGATTTCTACCAGATCCTATTTTGAAGTGGATTACATTTATTGCTTTATCTGATTTGTTATAATCTAGGGGCATATTTGCTCTGAGCATTTCCAGACATATGCATTTGATATTTTTCAAAGATGGTGAATACACAAGAATGATAGCCCATTGGAGATTTTACTGGAGTTTGAGCCGAAGAGCGATCCTCTATTGGTTTAGGTTTATTGCCTTGCTTTGCATGCTACCTAATACATACCTTACATAAATGCAATTAAATCTGAACCATGGACAATAGGTAGTGCAAAGTGAAAGATGTTTAATATTTATGACATTACGTGAAAACAGTCTGTTGCTGCACTTTATTGGATAGCATTAGTAAAATATCCTTGAAAGCGTCCAGATTATTGAATAAATCCAGTGGTTCTCTAATTCCTCAGGGAGGGTGCACCTAGGGTATCTCTGCATGGCCTGAAATACTTATTCCATTGTAAACACAGACATGGCTGGAAATACTTAGTACACATTGAGGAAGCATACGTGGGGAGGGAAACAGAGTTAATATCCTGATGTAGTGGTGGCCAGAGGATTTGGGGTGTCGGAGGAACTGAAGGACATCCACATTAGGCAGGAAATGGTGTTGGGTAGACTGATGGGACTGAAGGCAGATAAATCCCCAGGGCCCTGATGGTCTGCATCCCAGGGTACTTATGGAAGTGGCTCTAGAAATCGATGCATTGGTGATAATTTTCCAATGTTCTCTAGACTCGGGATCAGTTCCTGTGGATTGGAGGGTATCTAATGTTAACCCACTTTTTAAGAAAGGAGGGAGAGAGAAAACAGGGAATTATAGACCAGTTAGCCTGACATCGGTGGTGGGGAAGATGCTAGAGTCAATTATAAAAGATGAAATAGCCGCACATTTGGATAACAGTAACAGGATCGGTCCGAGTCAGCATGGATTTACGAAGGGGAAATCATGCTTGACTAAACTGGAATTTTTTGAGGATGTAACTAGGAAAATGGACAAGGGAGAATCAGTGGATGTAGTGTACCTGGACTTTCAGAAAGCATTTGATAAGGTCCCACATAGGAGATTAGTGGGCAAAATTAGGGCACATGGTATTGGGGGTAGAGTGCTGACAGGAGTAGAGAAGTGGTTGGGAGACAGGAAACAAAGAACAGGGATTAACGGGTCCCTTTCAGAATGGCAGCAGTGACTAGTGGGGTACCGCAAGGCTCGGTGCTGGGCCCGCAGCTATTTACAATATACATCAATGATTTGGATGAAGGGATTCAAAGTAAGATTAGCAAATTTGCAGATGGCACAAAACTTGGTGGCAGTGCGAACTGTGAGGAGAATGCTATGAGAATGCAGGGTGACTTGGGCAGGTTGGGTCAGTGGGCAGATGCATGGCAGATGAAGTTGAATGTGGATAAATGTGAGGTTACCACTTTGGTGACAAAAACAAGAAGGCAGATTACTATCTAAATGGGAAAAGGGGAAGTACAACAGGATCTGGGGGTCCTTGTTCATCAGTCTATGAAAGTAAGCATGCAGGTACAGCAGGCAGTGAAGAAAGCGAATGGCATGTTGGCCTTTGAAAATTCACTGTTTTCAGTGTTTCCAATGTACTGGTTTTAAATTTCTCGAGGGTGTGCTTGCTGAGAGTAATTAAATAAGTATTATTGCTGAAAAAATATTTTATTTTACAACAAGAGGAGTCGAGTATAGGAGCGAAGAGGTCCTTCTGCAGTTGTACAGAGCCCTAGTGAGACCATACCTCTGGAGTATTGTGTGCAGTTTTGGTCCCCTAATTTGAGGAAGGACATTCTTGCTATTGAGGGAGTGCAGCGTAGGTTTACAAGATTAATTTGTTAGGGTGAAAGGAAATAGTAAAAATTGGAAAGAGCCATGGCTTTCAAGGGAAATTGGACACGTTTCGAAAAAAGAGAGATATCTACGATAATTATAGGAGATATGGAGTAAATGAGGTGCTAGAGGAGTATAAAGAATGTAAAAAGAATCTTAAGAAAGAAATTAGGAAGGCTAAAAGAAGATATGAGGTTGCTTTGGCAAGAAAGGTGAAAGTAAATCCAAAGGGTTTCTACAGCTATATTAATAGCAAAAGGATAACGAGGGATAAAATTGGACCATTAGAGAGACAGAATGGACAGCTATCCTGCAGAGCCAAAAGAGATGGGGGAGATATTGAACAATTTCTTTTCTTCGGTATTCACCAAGGAGAAGGATATTGAACTATGTGAAGTAAGGAAAAAAAGTAGAGTAGCTATGGAAACTATGAGATTCAAAGAGGAGGAAGTACTGACACTTTTGAAAAATATAAAAGTGGATAAATCTCCAGGTCCTGATATGATATTCCCTAGGACATTGAGGGAAGTTAGTGTAGAAATAGCAGGAGCTATGACAGAAATATTTCAAATGTCATTAGAAAAGGGAATAGTGCTGGAGGATTGGCGTACTGCGCATGTTGTTCCATTGTTTAAAAAGGGTTCAAAGAATAAACCTAGCAATTATAGACCTGTTAGTTTGACGTCAGTGGTGGGTAAATTAATGGAAAGGATACTTAGAGATAATATATATAAGCATCTGGATAAACAGGGTCTGATCAGGAACAGCCAACAGGGATTTGTGCCTGGAAGGTCATGTTTGACAAACCTTCTTGAATCTTTTGAAGCGGTTACTAGGGAAATTGATGAGGGTAAAGCAGTGGATGTTGTCTATATGGATTTCAGTAAGGCCTTTGACAAGGTTCCCCATGGAAGGTTGTTTAAGAAGGTTCAATCTTTGGGTGTTAATGGTGGAGTAGCAAGATGGATTCAACAGTGGCTGAATGGGAGATGTCAGAGAGTAATGGTGGATGGCTGTTTGTCAGGTTGGAAGCCGGTGACCAGTGGGGTGCCTCAAGGATCTGTGTTGGGTCCACTGTTGTTTGTCATGTACATCAATGATCTGGATGATGGGGTGGAAAATTGGATAAGTAAGTATGCAGATGATACTAAGATAGGTGGTGTTGTGGATAATGAAGTAGATTTTCAAAGTCTACAGAGAGATTTGGGCCATATGGAAAAGTGGGCTGAAAGATGGCAGATGGAGTTTAATGCTGATAAGTGTGAAGTGCTACATCTTGGCAGGACAAATCAAAATAGGACGTACATGGTAAATGGTAGGGAATTGAGGAATGTTGTGGAACAGAGAGATCTAGGAATAACTGTGCATAGTTCCCTGAAGGTGGAATCGCATGTAGATGGGGTGGTAAAGAAAGCCTTTGGTGTGCTGGCCTTTATAAATCAGAGCATTGAATATAGGAGCAGGGAAGTAATGTTAAAATTGTACAAGGCATTGGTGAGACCAATTCTGGAGTATGGTGTACAATTTTGGTCGCCTAATTATAGGAAGGATGTCAACAAAATAGAGAGAGTACAGAGGAGATTTACTAGAATGTTGCCTGGGATCCAGCAACTATGTTACAGGGAAAGGTTGAACAAGTTAGGTCTTTATTCTTTGGAGCGCAGAAGGTTAAGGGGGGACTTGGAGGTCTTTAAAATGATGAAAGGGATAGACAGAGTTGACGTGGATAAGCTTTTCCCATTAAGGGTAGGGAAGATTCAAACAAGAGGGCATGACATGCGGATTAAGGGACGGAAGTTTAGGGGTAACGTGAGGGGGAACTTCTTTACTCAGAGGGTGGTGGGTGTGTGGAATGAGCTTCCAGCAGAAGTGGTGGAGGCAGGATCGATTTTAACATTTAAAAGTAAAGTGGATAGGTATATGGACGGGAAGGGAATGGAGGGGTATGGTCTGAGTGCAGGTAGATGGGACTAGGGGAAAACAAATGGTCGGCACGGACTGGAAGGGCCGAGAGGGCCTGTTTCCGTGCTGTAATTGTTATATGGTGTTATATGGTGTTATTGTCTATACAATATCCCAGGACATTAAAGTGTTTGAGATGAAGCACGTTTTGTGTTGCGGGACCAGGAAGGAAGGTTGAAGGGAAGGAAAGAGACTGCGGTACCCATGAGAGAGTGAGTGACACGAGCAGTTGTGGTGTCAGTTGAAAGAGGGTGGTCACAGTTTTGTTGGAGTTATAAAGAAGATATTAAGGAAATCTGAAGCACCAGCAAAGGAGAGAGGAACAGAATTGAATGCTTCTATCTCCTTCCCAAAGCAGGACAGCTCTGGCAGACATATTGCTTCAACCTGCTCTTGCCCCACCAAACTTATTTCTTCCTGTCTTCCTATCATTCAGCATCTCCACTATATCACAGTCCTTTCCTTTATTCTCCCTGCTCTGACCTACTTTCTCTGCAGATTAAAACTTTTTGCATTTTCTTGTTTGAATGAAAGGTGATCGACCTATCTGTGATTCTCTATCTACTAACGCTGTTGGCTGACGAGTTACTAAAGCTTTACCTGTTTTCATGTCAGATTTTGCAGCATCTGAGGTATTTTGGACGTCACTTTCTTAATCTGGCTAGTAAATCATGGCAGGAAATCATGTAAGAAGTGGGCAATAGTGAGAAAAAATATTTCTGTGGCAATGCTTCACATTGTTTTATGAAGAAAGAAAAAAGGCAATTTGACTTTTTGTTGATTCTCATTTCATTCCTTTACTTTTGGATTTTAATAGGATGATGCAAGAACCCGTGAAACCATTGAAAGGGACAATATCTGCTTATTGGAAAGGATTGCTAGAATAATGAACCCGCCAGGAGGTGCACTTGTTTCGAGTGCTTATAGTTTGAGAAGGTAGGATATAATTTGCCTTTTTAATCTAGCAGTTCTTGGTTAGTTTGGTTTAATTTAGTTTAGTTTAGAGATACAGCATGAAAACCAGCCCACTGGGTCCACACTAGTGTACTATGTTAGATAAACCAATTTATCTAGATGTTTATTTAGATGTTATTTTCAATTAGATGTTAAAAGTCTACAGATAATATCTAACCAGTTGAATATTTTGAAAATTCACTGTTTTCAGTGTTTCCAACTTACTGGTTTTAAATGTCTTGAGGGTGCTTGCTGAGAGTAATTAAATAAGTATTATTAATGAATTTTTTTTTTATTTTACAACCGAGAAAAGTACAGCACACGAACAGGCCCTTCATGTCTGTGTCAACCATAATGTCAAGATAATGTCAAGATAAACCAATCTATCTGCTTGCATATGATCCAGATATTTCCATTCCCTGCATATACATAGAACAAGCTAAAAGCCTCTTAAACACCACTGTCGTATCTGGTTCCACCACCACCCCGGCAGCACGTTCCAGGCACACACCACTCTCGGTGTAAAAACAACCTGCCCTGAATAACTCTTTAAGCTTTCATCCTCACATCTTAAAGATATGCTTTCTGGTATTTAATATTTTCATAGAGTTTACATGTTCTCTCCGTGAATCTTTCAATGGAATGTGAACCAGAATGAAAAATTCAGGTCAATGACTTTCAAATGAACCAAACCTGTTCTCCAACGTCCCAGAACCTACACCTTTTCAGGAACTCTACTCTCACAGAGTTCAATGAGCATGAATACATGTGGGTAAATGCTACACTCTCCTCAAGAATTGCACTCCTTCACTGTGTTAGCATTGATGAGGACATGGATAGAACACCTATCACTTGCCAGGATTTTTTCTCTCTCCCCCACCTCTTTCCCAGTTTCTCCCCCCTACTACAATCAGTCTGAAAAGCATCCACTCAAAATGTCGCCTATCCAAGTCCACCAGAGATGCTGCCTGACCTTCTGCCCACTGAGCAATCACCCTGTACACTAGCACTATCCAACATACTAGTGGCAATTTACAATTTTTACCGAATACAATTAACCTACAAACCTATGTTTGTGGAGTATGGAAGGAAACCGGAGCACCCGGAGAAAACCTGGGCAGTCACAGGAGAACGTACAAACTGTATACAGACAGCACCCAAAGTCAGGATCAAACCCAGGTCTCTGGTGCAGTAAGGCAGCAACTCTCTCGCTGCGCCACCATGCTTCCCCTTGCTCAGGAGCACGTCGGCAGTTTATACTGGATCATTACAGTCAAATGCATTAAAACAAAGTGTATCCTATTCAATTTAGTCTATAACTCTAAGGGAAGATCATACCCTCATTGGTGACTTGTTTTTGGATCAGGCTTTTCTTTTGTGGGACAGACAAAATGCTGGAGTAACTCAGCGGGACAGGCAGCATCTCTGGATAGAAGGAATGGGTGACGTTTCGGGTCGAGCCTTCTTCAGGCTTTTCTATTTTGTATTCAATTTATTGTCATTATCTCATTTTAGAGACAACAAAATGGATTTTCCTTACAGTCAGTAACATAAAAGTAAATAATAATTAAATAAAAAATTTTTTAGAAAAAAGCACAAACACAACATAACCCCACAGCGGCACCAGAGTTAAGGAAGGAACCATAGTCCAGCCAGCCTCCCTGCCGATCTTCCCAGATGTTCACCCGTGGTCGGGGCCTCCCGAGCACCCGCAGGCCCTCTCGCCGGGAACGATGCTCAGGCCCTCACGCTGGGAGCGATGGAATCCCGACGGAGAACATCCTCAGCGGCCCGGACCTCCAGATCAGCCACCTCCCACCGGAGTCCGCGGCTCCCAAAGTCCACAGGCCGAGCCGGGCGGAGACGCAGGACTCCGCGATGTTGGTCAGCGCCGCCTGTGTTGGGAGCTCCGCGAACCACAGCTCCGCGATGTCGGTGCAGCAGGCCCAGCACTCCGGAGCTCCAAATGGCGATCCCCGGTGAGGCATCGCCTGCCCCGCGATGTTTCCATCGCTGCACTGCTGCTGCTGGAGCTCTGATCGGTCCCGGCAGGAACGGCCGCGCCAATCCAGTAGATAGGCCGCGCCATTCCAGTAGGTAGGCTGCGGGGGGGTGAGGGGGGCGAGGACGCGACTCGAATAATAGTCGCATCCTCGCCAGGAAGCGACTGGAGGACGGTATCCCCCTTACCATGCCCTCTTCCCCTCACATAAAGACATTTAAAAAAAACACAAAAAACGTCTTCAAACATAACAAAAAAACAAAAAGATACCGGACTGAAGGCGGAGGCAGCTAGCAACAGCGCAACCGGATGTCCAAATATGTGGTATTGGTCAAAGGCCCAAAGTGTGCTGATCCAACTCCCAGACTTCATTATACCAACACCAACTGAGAGGCTAAGTAAAAAATGTGGCATTCATTGAATTGACCTCAGTGAAATACTTTAAGCTTTGCTCAATGTTTATTTGTATATTCAATTGACTGGTTGTGCTGGTAGTAAACTAAACTTCTTTTGAGGTTTCCTGGCAGAGAATCCTAATCTCAGAATGCAGACTAATACAGATATTAAGTACACTTCTTTTAATTTGGTTGTTTGTATGACTTTAAGGCCAACAAAAACTGATCGTGAAGAAATGAAACTGAAGAAGCAGGTAGGATGTGCATACTTTAATAATCTGACTCTTATACTCCAAAGCAATGAAGGCAAGGATGCTAAATGCCTTCTTTAACACTCTTATCTACTTGTGTTGCCGCTTTCAGGGGGTTTAGGAAGGATAGCTCTGAGTAGGAAATTATTTGGTGTGTCTGTTTCTAATTCCATTTGTCAAATATACAATTGTTATTTGCTCCACTTATGATTGCAGCAACGTGAGACCGAACTTTTACACATTGAAAATGAAAACCTTGCAATGCTGGAGAAATTGGCAACGATAATGGCTCCTCAACCAGGCGGACCTAGCTGGAATGACTATAAGAAAAGCAAGTAGGTCGTTTGGTTTGTTTTGAAATACTTTTATTAGATCTTGTACTTTTTATTTTTCATTATCAGGAACTGGGGGGGGAGGGGGTGTCACTGGGATGGCCAGCATTTGTTGCCTATCGCTATATTACTTTGCAAAAGTGGTTCAAGCTGCCTTCTTGAACTGTTGCGGTCCTTCTGGCGAAAGTAGCTCTAAAAGCATTTTTTCCCATCTATTTTTAACTGTACTTAGTTGTGAAAACCGGTGATATTCATGAACTCACCAGAATTCGAGAACCTCTACGTCAATCAGTCTGCCACGATGATTATCGGTATTGTGCCATTACCTCAGCATCAAGAATTCAAGAATTATCCAGATCTCTGATCTCTCATCCATATTGGTGCTCACGTCTAATTCTCAAGTTTGCAGGCAATCCTGTTTCTTATTTGAATGACAATTTTGTTCTAAATTGATTAAATTGCTTACGTGCCCTTGGGCCATGCTGCAATCCAATGACTGATTGCTTTCAACCTTAAATGAACAATAAAATCACAGACCCTGAGGACAGTACTGCATCTGGTATTCTACCCCAGTGACTTGCTTTTACTGGAAATGTTATCCTTTACAACCATCTGAGTGATGCACCAGCTATTCTACTGCCCACAGAAACTAGAATTGTATTGCTCATCTAAGGTTAAATGTAGACACAAGAAGCAGCCGATGATCAGATCCTGAGCTAAACACAAAACGCTGGAGGAACACAGCAGGCAGTATCTGTGGTGGGAATGAACAGATGATATTTTGAGTCAGGACCTCATAAAATCAGTCACTGCACCATTGTGAACTAGGGAATTGTAATCTGAAGAAGTCTGATGAATGACTACATAAGAAGATATCATTGTGTGCTACTAATTGGGATGAAATTATTTGGCATGAAGAAAAGAAGACCAATGTAATGTAAAAGATACTGCATGTAGACTAATTTATTGAATGAAAAACAATTATTCTATATTATCTGGGTGTATTGGATTTACAGGCCTGTTATGCTGCTGCAAGTAATAATTTAATTGCATATGACATTTAAACATTCTTGACCCTTGAAATCACCCTGCAGAAACTTCCAACTTTCTTTTACATTGATTCTTTTTTTTACTCTTGAATTTTCTTCAAGCTTCAAATCCATAGGTTATGTGCAACCGTTCTACCTACCTTCTGTGAAAATGGAGGGTTGTATTCCTGATAATATCTGAGTGAATATATCTCCTGAAATTGAAGGAAATCCATGCCCTCCCTATCCTTGTTCCATGATCAGAAAGCAAATGGAAAGATGGTGGGTGTGGAATACTGTATGCTGCTGGTCTTGTAGAATACATTTGTTTATTGTTCTAGGTGCGGGAAACTATAAACGCTCGAAACCTGAGCAAAAAACTGCTGGAGGAACTCAGTCAGGCAGCATCTGTGGAGTGATTGGACAGATAATATTTTGGGTTGGGACCCTTCTTCAGATTGATCAGTCTGGAATTCCCACCCTCATCTGAGTTGATGAGCTGATCAGTCTGAAGAAGGGTCATAAGAAATTTGACATCATTCAGGAAAATATTAACACAAAGGGTGATGGGTGTGATGGATAAAGTTTGTGTATTAACTCTTTCATATGGAATGAGCTGCCAGAGGAGGTAGTGAAGGTGATCGCAACATTTAAGAAACATTTAGACAGGTACATGGATAGGACTAGTTTGGAGGGATATGGGCCAAGCGCAGGCAGGTGGAACTCGTATAGATGGGACACGTTGGCTGGTGTGGGCAAGTTGGCCCAAAAGACCTGTTTTTACGTTGTAAAACTTTATGACTCTATTTAGCCTGCTTGATTCTCTCAACCACCTGTGTGTATTGGCTACAAAGTATACTATCTACAGTCGCTCATTAAGGTCGCTACATCAGCAACTCCCAAATCTATGACCACAACCATAAAGGTCAACGCATGCATGGGAACATCACTACTTGCAGGTTCCCTTCCAAGTCACATATCCTGAATTAGAAATGTATTGTCTTTATCATTGCTGGGTCTAGATTGCTGGAACTTTTGATCTTGCAGTGCCATGGTGTTACTTCACCAGAAGACTGTAGCAACTCAAGAAAGTGGCAGCTCACCTCCATATTCTCAAAGAAATTTAGGAACGGACGGTAAATGCTGACCTTCCAGAAGTACCCAGATTCCAAAAATGAATAATGAGAAAAGAAAAGTTATAGAAAACATTTTTGTTTGAGAGGTTGACTAATACCACACAAAGGCGTTTTCACGAGAGATGTTCTGGGTTTATCAGTCTTTTACAATATTGACAAATGGATTTCACTTCAGCAACAATCAGAGCATTAATATTTCCAAAAGCTTTTAGGGACTTGGAGGCAAATTTGTGGTGTTCCCGTGAATGTTGTAAGTCATGAGGATGGCCAGGGTTTAGAAGTTCCAACAAATAGTTAACAAGAAAGAGTCATCAGCTTCTCAGTCATCTTGTTCAGCTCACAGCAAGGGGGTTAACAGAGGGATCCAAATCATCCAGGAGTTTCAGAGTCAAGATTCTTTACTTGGTAAAATGGCTGATTAATGGCACCCAATATTAATCTATCATTCTAATAGCGTGACTCTCCAGCACAGCAATCCTGGTCTATTATTTATTGCCCAAGTTTGATGCATAATTCTGTTATATATTTCCCCCCTCGTGTAAATGAAAAGATAAATTATGTAATTGAATTAAAAATAGCTATATATTAATTAAGTTTACTAATGTATATGGAATTACGTTCTTAATCTTTGTTGAAAATAAATCAAACATAATTTCCTTCATGAAAACATCTATAACCTGCACTGTTACTTCAGTGATGGAACTGTTTGACTGAATATCTGATTTCTTTCAGATGGAGCGGTAAACCAGCACAGGACAAGCTGCCGCTGATTTCACAGGAGCCCAGAAGCGTGATGTCCAGAAAGCCAGTCCCAAAGGAACAGAAGGTGAACAGGCAACTGATAGCTTCCACCTTTCTAGAGCCAAGAGTTTATGTGGAATTTTCATGGTTTTAAACCATTTGTGTGTAGGTACTGGAAATATAGATTATTTTTTTATGTAGCCAAAATATCTAGTCGTTTCAAAGAAACAATGACAAACCTTCTCATCGTATGCATTTTGGTCCATTGCCATATTATTCAGTGCTCCCAATGTCATTGCCATTCATGTAACATTGAATTGGATTGAATTGAAAGATGTGGCATAGAAACAGAGGCCCTTTGGCCCATCCAGTCTAGTTCGACCATCGATCACCAGTTCACACTAGTTCTATGTTATCACACTTTCTCATCCACTCCCTACACACAAGGGGCAATTTACACAGGCCATTAAACCTACAAATCTGAATGTCTTTGAGATGTAGGAGGAAACCGGAACACCGGATGAAACCCGCGCAGTCACAGGGAGAACGTGCACAGGAACAGCACCTGAAGGCAGGAAGGAACACCTAGGTCGCTGGCACTGTGATGCAGCAGCTCTAACAATGGTGGCACATTAGTGCCACTTTGCGGCCATTATATCAATTATTTGTTGAATTTTGTTACAGAGATTATAATCTTAGTGTATCACCAGAAGCTCCCGGTCTGGGAACCAAGCTGTAGAACGCGCCATTCGACTGGGGCAGGTGCAGTTTGTGATTGGTGATGGATAGGCAGCACTAAGCGCATTGGTGATGATCAACAGTCAATCAATACCTGGGTAACACACAATAGTTCTGAAAATCTAACAGATCATCGGATGTATTCTTATATTTTATTTTTCTCCTATTTCCTCACAACATGGAATGAGGCCTTGCAGTCTCTTGTGTATTCAATGGTTATTGGTCCATGGTGCTTTATTGTCACATGTGCAAATGCACAGTGACTTTTTTTTTGCATACTGTTCAGTAATATATTGCCAAACCCAAGCCCAATCTTTTATTAGCAACGTGTACAGAAATAGTCCACCGAGACTGCATGCAAACTTTGCTGGGTTTTAGCGACTCTTTCCAAAGTCCAGTCCGCACTTTAGGTCTTATGGAGCGGAGCTGAGATATTGTAGGTGGGTGGAGTGGTTGAAAACCACGGAATGATGTGTTCCAGATCAGGGAAAGAAAACGTTGGCCTTGATGATTACGATGCTGTACCTTCACTCCATATGCCAATGTTTGCGCATGGATTTTCACAGGCAAAGAACTTTGCTGAAATTGAAGCAGAAAATATCAACATCCTAGAAAAACTGGCCACAATAATGGCTCCAAAACCGGGTGGTTCCACCTGGAACAACTATGATCTAAAAAGGTAGGGAGATTTGGCCTTCTGCTAAATTAGTTTGCAATGTGCATGATCTTAAACGTTTTAGAATTTAAATGAACAAATGCTAGTGCTGAACATATGTTAAGAAAGTGACAACCATCTTGTTATGTATGTGGCTTACTAAAAATGATTTATCTTCATTTAGAAAGTGTTAGAATTTTTTATCTCAGGTGCAGGTTGGGTGCAGCGCTATGGAGTTTAAATATAGCTCTACCGGGCACAGCGTTATGGGCTTTAAATATGGGGCACGGACTGTTCGGGCAAAATTCTCGTATTACAACCAACAAATACAAATTGCAAAAGAAACAACACATTTTGTCAAGTTTTACTTTTTAGTCTCTATGAAGGGTCATGATGGCCATCGCTCACTGCTCCAAAAGAGCTTGACCTGTGATAAAGGAGACAGAATAATGGGAGATGTGGTGGACTTGCAGAGAGGCATCACTACCGCACACTGTGGCGATATCACTGGAGGGGTAGGCAAGTGAGGGATTGAGCAATGGTTGTAGATATCAGAGCACTGCATTGAGGTGGTAAGGAGGGTGGAAGAGAAAACAAGGCCAGTGTTGTGTTTCTGGGAATTCGTGGGTGGGAAGAGATAAAATCAATTTAAAAAAAGGGTGATTACCTGTGATGATCTGGGTGGTGAATTGGGTATAGAGATAGCATCAGGGGGCTACTGCTTTAATTGGTGGAAAGAGATGTGGCAGCAGGGCGACACAGCAGTGGAACTGTTGCCTTGCAGCGCCAGAGACCCAGATTTGATCATAACGATGGGTGCTGTCTGTGAGGCGTTTGTACGCTCTCAATGTGACCGCTTAGGTTTTCTCCGGGTGCTCCAATTTCCTCCCACACCACAAAGACGTGCCAACGTAGTTTAATTGGCTTCTGTAAATTTCCCGTAGTGTGTAGGATGCGAAGGTGGGATAACATTGAACTAGCGTTTAGAAATGTCAACCCAAAATGTTTTTGTTTATTTGAGTATAAAGCAAAATATAGAACAAGTCAGGACTAGATTGAGGGCATACTTTGGTTGCAGCAGGAGATGGAATAATTACATTTATTGGTCCATTTAGGCAACGATGTACTGGTGATCTGTTACTGGAACCATTTGAAGATCTGCCTAAACGAAAATAGCTTTCCTTCATATTTAGTTTTTGCTCCAAGATGTGCAAAGTAGTTATGGCTCTAATTTAAAAAAAGTCAGAAGTGGAATCTTATGGTGTGGAGATTCAAATGTTCTTCATTAAGTGAAATAAATTATTATGTTCTTGGATATCTGAATAATTTGTTGGAATTAACTATTTCTATTGGGAAATATTTTACAATGTTTAGATAATTTACATTTGATATTACAGTTTAATGATTTTTTCCATGTGTGCAGAATTGATTATAATTAATTAAAAAAGCTGTAAAATACAAGGTATTTAATCATTAGCAAATGAAACTAGAAACTTTGTGGTAAAGAACAATGTTTTGGCCATTTCTCTGAAGTAACTTCAATTTAGGAAAAAGAGTTCCCAATCAGTGGCCTGTTTTCTTTATTCCTTGTAGGTACATTGAAACGTATGCCATTGCTGTATAACGGAGTGACTCATTTCAGTATTTTTATTGTTAACTGAAGGTCATTTCTATTCTAGTTTGAGTACGCCTAAATATGTTTCCAAGATGCCAAAAATTTCAACAAGTAAGGCTGCAATAAGTCAGACCAACCGCACAAGGGAGATGAAACTCAAGGTAAAGAAGCCCCCTTTGCAAACTGAAACAAATGTTTGATTGTTGCAATTAATGCAGTTCATATCTGAGTCGTGAATGTGGTATTGCAGTACCAAACACAGTCCCCTCTATTTGGTGTTTACCCTGTCACAGTAAATAATTAACGTGGGTTTTCATGCTAATGGTTTGAACATAGCCTGCTTCTTTATCACAAGATCTTCCTGTCTTTCCGTTTTCATGTTCCCTGATTCCCTGATCAGTAGTCAAGAGTTTAATTGTAATATGAACCAGCAAAGGATCAATTAAATCCTTACTTGCTGCAGCTTAACAGGCTCATTAATGCCATAACACATGGATGAATTTATAATAATAAATAATACAATAGATTAATAATAGCAATACTAAGCAACCATAATAGTGCAAAATCGAAGTCAGTAGTGCATCAGGAGGGTGAGAGGGATCTTATAGAGGTGCACAAAATCATGAGAAGAATAGATCGGGTAGATGCACAAGTTTCTAGCCCAGAGTAGGGGAATCGAGGACCAGAGGACATAGGTTCAAGGTGAAGGGGAAAAGATTTAATAGGAATCTGTAGATTTGTTATTGCATGTGAACCAATCATAGTAGAATAGCATCACAAACCCCACCTTACTGTGTGATTCATACTAACACCCACTCCCTATTCTGGTCAGTCTTAGAAGTGGTAACGATGAACTAACTAACAAACTGATAGCCCGCTATAATATGGGTACTGATTAAAGATGATCTTGAACTCCAGATTGTACAGTCTGTGGACACCCGTGGTGACCGATAGGGGGAGCATGCGGGAGAGGTAGTGTTGTTAGTCATAGCTGCCGGTCGCGGTGGAGTAATGGACATGCTGGAACTAGTGGTGGCCACGGCAGCAGCCTAGACGGGAATGTCCCATAGTAGTTTGCAACGGACGACTTGGCCCGGTATTAGTGCTTTAAGTGGTTTGCTGGACTTGTCATGTGATCGTTTCTGGATGTCGTGTTTCTCCAGGATACGCTTCTGGATTGTGGCTGGCTTCAGCACCTGTGGCACCAGCTTCTGCTGGGCAATTGATATTGGTGGTCTCGTTGTTCTGGACATCAGGCGTTGGGCTGGTGAGCCCAGGACTCCGTTTCTAGCGATGTTTCTGAGGTTTAAAAGGTCGAGGTACACATCTGACTTAGCTAGGTGGGCGTGTTCCATGAGCTGTTTAGCGCTTCTGATGGGCCCGTTACTTTGTGGGTATTCGGGGCCGCTCGTGACATGGTGGAAACTCCATCAGTTGGCAAAGTGTTTGAAGGCGTGACTGATAAACTTCCTTCCGTTGTCGGTTTGCAAGCGGACAGGTGCGCCGAATGTGGAGAAGTGTCTCTGTAGCTTTTGAATGACCATTTCTGATGTGATAGAGGTCAGTAAATCAAGTTCAAACCAGTTAGAGGAGGAGTCGACCAGGACTAGATAATGTTTACCGTGCCATTCGAAAATGTCTGCCGCCAGCGACGTCCAGGGCAGTGCTGGTGGAGGTTGTTGTAGCAGGGGCTGTCTGTCTCTGTTGGTGTGGTGCCAGTAGTCCCAGCATGTCCCTCACTCCACCACGACCGGCGGCTGTGACTAACAACAATACTACCTCTCCCGCATGCTCCCCCTATCGGTCACCACGGGTGTCCCCTGCTGCTTTCTCACTTCCGGGTTCACCGCCTCCCTCTAACTTTTTTGACGAAGGGCGAGAGGGCTTAGTCCGTACGCGTTCGGGCCGTATTAGTAGACCGCTTGACAGATATGGCGAGCATGTTTGAATTCTAAGCTGCATGCGTGTTTAACTATATTCGCTCTTTACGGGGAAGGATGTAGATTGGTTATTGCATGTAAACCAATCATAGTAGAATAGCATCACTAACCCCACCTTACTGTATGATTCATACTAACGCCCACTTCCTACACTGGTCAGTCTTGGAAGCAGTAACGATGAACTAACAACTAACAACCTGCTGTACAGCTATAATATGGGTACTGATTAAAGATGATCTTGAACTCCAGATTGTACAGTCTGCTTATTTACAGAATCCGTGGGGTAACATTTTCACACAAAGGGTGGTGGGTGTATGGAACAAGCTGCCAGAGGAAATAGTTGAAGCTGGGGTAGACACAAAATGCTGTTACTCATTGGCTGAGGCAGCTTCTACGGAGAGAAGGAATTGGCAATGCTTCGGGTCGAGACCCTTCTATCCCATCGTTTAAGAAGCAGTTAGAAAGTTACAAGGATAGGACAGGTTTGGAGGGATATGGACCAAGTGGGACTAGTTTTTAGATTAGAGATACAGAGAAACAGGCCCTTTCGGCCCACTGGGTCCGCGCTGACCAGCGATCCCCGCACATTAACTCCATTCTTTACCCACTATCGACAATTTTTCAATTTACCAAGCCAATTCACCTACAAACCTGTACATCTTTGGAGTGTGGGAGGAAACCGAAGATCTCAGAGAAAACCCACGCAGGTCACGGGGAGAACGTACAAACTCCGCACAGACATCACCCGTAAACGGGATTGAACCCAGGTCTCCGGCGCTGCATTCTACCGCTATGCCACCATGGCCGCTGGGACAGTGTTGGCCGGTGTGGGCAAGTTGGGCCGAAGGGCCTGTTTCCACACTGCATCACTCTATGATTATAACCAAAGACACAGTTCATAAGTTGATAGGACCAGAATTAGGCCATTCAGACCATCAAGCCTACTCCACCATTCAATCATGGCTGATTCCTTCCCAAAGGAACGTCCTTTAATTCTGAGGCAATGACCTCTGGTTCTAGACTCTCCCACTAGTGGAGACACCCTCTCCATGTCCACTCTATCCACGCCTTTCATTAGTCCATAGAAGATTGTAGTTGGCGATGAATGGGCTAATTATTTTAAAGAAATTTCCACATGAATATTCACTTACTGACTGCACAGTGTTTATTTTCACAGGAGGTTCCGGTGGGGCGAAATAGCATTGAAGTCGCTAATCTTGTCATGCTAGAACGACTAGCTAAGATAATGGCTCCGCCACCGGGTGGTCTCAGTTGGAAGGGCTTTGAGAAAAAACAGTAGGATGTCGTTTTACATTTTGTGAATTTGTATCCAATTAATAGAAATATACACAATATGTTCAATTCACTAGTAGTTTGAAAGTTTAAGTAGTTTTATTAAGAAAATCGATTTACAGCCATATAAGGCGCAGTTTCATTTCATTGATATATGTGATGTGGCTGTAATATTGGCCAGCATTTCTTCACCATTCCCAATCATTCTCAAGTAGGCAGGACTAAGCCACGCTAAGAAATATAATTTATTTAAAAAAAAAAAATTTTAAGTGATTTTGACCATTATAAACCACCATACTTCACTCTTTCTCCACAGAAACAAAAATCTGAGCAACTACACTTACCCTTTTTTCTCTTGTTATTGACAGCACTCTGGGTATTTGCACATTTAGAACTTAATCCTTTCACGGCAACTTAATGTTTTGCATTGTGCCTGATGCATTCAAGCGCATTAACCAAAATAAACCCACTCATTGATGAAGGGGAATAGGTACACTGAATACACCGTGTCTTTCTCCCTGGATTGGGGAATCGAGAACTGTAGGGCATAGGTTTATGGTGAAAGGGGAAAGATTTCATAGGAATCTGAGGGGCAACATTTTCACAGAGAGGTTGATGCATGTTTGGAACGCACTACCATAGGAAGTAGGTGAGGCAGGTGCAATAACAACATTTAAAATATATTTGGACAGTTAAATGGGGGGAAAAAAGGATTAGAAGAATATGAGTCAGACATGGGCAAATTGAACTAGCTTAGATGGGCATCTAGGCCGGCATGGACAAGTTGAGGTGAAGGGCCTGTTTCATATTGTATGCCTCTAATGGCTCTTTGAACAGAAGCATCCCATTGTATAATTAATCACAGTAAGTCATAAATATTTGTAAAACAAATCTTAAAAATGAAAATATTGCTATTGATCTGGAGTGTGTACTCTTGGCATTATTGATCTGTAAAACAAACTATACAATTCTTTTCTTTTAGGTTCGAATCAACTGAATTCCCAAAGATTTCCAAGAATAAGGGTGGAATGAGTGGACAAAGATATAGCACAAAGGACCAGAACGAGAGCTGGAGGGTAGGGACAGTCTCTTGTAGTTTGTTCAGCTCGCTATATGCGTTTTTTTTCCTCCTTTATCTTCTCGGCAGCAGTTTACTCGGGCAGGTTTAGTCTGTCAGCCAGTTATTTGGTGCATGTTACGAACCTTTGTGTTGCCTGTTATAAACCAGTAAAACATGGCTTATGACGAGCGTGGTGATATCATGGCCTGTTGTACACATTGTAGTGCTATTCAGTGCACAATACACAGGAGAAGAAAGCGTGTTGGGAATCTCACAGATGTTTTTAGCTAGTGAAAATCTAAATAAGAGATTAAGCTTCTGTAGGCCTTGGAGTTATGCACATGTACCACTGAGTACAATATCCACTCAAGGAAGCATATTAAATGTGTTTAATTTGTTTATTTACATTTAATGCATTTAATCATTTATAAATATTTTTGAGTTTATAACTAATTTAACTAGTTCTTCAAAGAAGTATTTTTTCAGCATTTTTTTTTCTATTAGGTTTCAAGGCCAGTTTATTGTCACATGTACCAATTAAGGTACAGTGAAATTTGAAACAAGACACACAACCACATAAAAGTTAACATAAACATCCATTGCAGTAGATTCCACATTCCTCACTGTGATGGAAGGCAATAAAATTCAATCTTCTTCCTCTTGTTGTTCCGCGGTGAGGGCGATGAAAGCCCCCGCAGCCAACGATCGAAGCCCCCGTCGGGCTTCGAAACTCTCGCGACGGGGCAGTTAAAACTCTCTGCAGCAAGGAGCTCCGAGTCGGCCTCTTCTTATCAGAGACCGCGGGCTTCACGATGTTAAAGTCCACAGGCCCCGCGGTTGGAGCTTCGATCCCTGTCAAAGGAGTCGCAAGCTCCGCGATATTTAAGTCCCGCAGACTCCTGCGGCTTGGAGCGCCCATCGGTCTCCAGGAAAGGCCCCAACTCCACAATGTTAGGCCGCAGTTGGTACGGAGAGATTGAAAAAAAGATTCTCCCAACCCTCACCCCCCCCACATAAAACAAACTAAGGAACACTAAAACATGCTTTTAATACATACTAAAAATAACAAAAAGAAGAAAGGATAAACAGACTATTGGTGAGGCAGCCACTGCTGGTGGTGCCACCCGGTGTTACAATAGATTTATTTTTAAGTTCCTGAATATAAGAGGCATCTAAAAGCATTTGAAATAATCCACAGATTTGATGAAAGGGAAAACTCTGCCCCCGACATTGCAGGGCACAGATTATGGGCTGAAGGGCCTGTTCCTGTGCTGTTCTTTGAGACGTTCTATGTTTACTCTCTCTGAAAGCCTGCTGGGCAGTGTTTCCGGGTGTGGCCTCCATACTGGGTCTCCTAAGACACGCTGCCTGTTAAACCTTGCTATGCAAAGACCAGTGAATCATTATCTTCACACCTGGACCCGGATGCTGCAAAACATACTTGGCTAATAGAATATTATTGTGATTGTGAAAGTCCAAGTAGCAACTCTCGTCCCATAGTTTGTCTCCAACTTGATCTGCACTTTACTTGTACAAGTGGGGTTTTCTTATTAACCCAGTCAAATATTGTTTTTCAGGACATCAACCAGAAATTACCCCCTGTCTCCTCAAACAGCAAGAAAACTAGCAACTAAAAGGTCAATGTTAAGGATTTGATAAGAAGCTGAAGTTCATTACCATCTGTTATTTGAAGTGTGCTGTATTGATCATGGTGGCCTCTTTGTGTATGCGGCAATTAAATTACAGTTAATAAAACTGTTCACTGTTGTGATGGAGTCTTATTTTATTCTAGGAATGGCTCTGAGTAAATTGAAACTACTTTTTCTTTTTCGTTAAAGTGGGAAGGGACTAACTAGAAAACAGTTATAGAGTCATGCAGCACAGAAACAGCCCCTTCAGCCCAACTTGTCCATGCTGACTAAGGTGCTGCATCTAAGCTAGTCCCATTTGCCTTCATTTGGTCCATATCCCTCTAAACCTTTCCTATCCATGTACCTGTCCACATGTATTTTAAATGTTGTGATTGTACATGTCTCATCTACGTGCTCTGGCAGCTCATTTTGTAGACCCACAACCTCTGTGAAAATCTTGATTCCCAGGTTCCTATTAAACCTTTCTCCTCTCACCTTAAACCCATGCCCTCTAGTTCTTGATTTGACCACCCTCGGGGGGAAAAAGACGAAGGCATTCACCCTATCTATTCCCCTCATGATTTTACACACCTCTGTAATATCACCACTTGGTAGGGTTGCCAACTGTCCCGTATTAGCCGGGCATCCCGTATTTTGGGCTACATTGGTTTGTCTCATACAGGACTGCCCTTGTCCTGTATTTGACCGCTACTACTCGGGTCCAAGGGACTGTCGGGTCGGAGTGCCACGTCCGGTCCCGCCTCACCCGTTCCGATGTAGTGCAGCCCATGGAGTGCAGCAACAGCCTGGCCAACTGTCCGACCTTCGGACCTTCGCTTACCACGGCCGACACCACCACCCCTCCTTCTCAAGGCCAATCATCGGTTCATGAGTTGGATGGGGTGCCGGACTTAACATGCGATGTCGCCCGGGTCAAAACTCCTCAGCTGGCCCGCCGACTGGGCTTTGTGTGCAGTCCAGCACCCGGGACAACTCATCATTCACCCAGCCACCGCCTAGTCGGGTCAACGAAAACGATTTGTCCCTTATTTTGACCTTTTGTCCCTTATTTGGGAATGAGAAAGTTGGCAACCCTACCCCTTGGCCTCCTGCGCTCCAAGGAATAAAGTCCTAGTCTGCTCATCCTATCCCTATTGCTCAGGTCTTCATGTTCTGGCAATATCCTATTAAATCTTCTCTGTACTCTTTCCAGCTGAATAGCACCTTTCCTGCAGCAGGGTGACTAAAATAGTTAACCCACATTGGATCAAACTGAAAGATTCTGCTGTGTTTCTTCCTATTAGTCAATCATGAATATTTTTTTTGCCATCACTGAATTTGGCAAAGCAACTCATTCTTAGTTTACTTAGGCCACTCTGAGTACTTTAGGTCACTGATGATTTAATTACACATTCCATGGGCACTGTTAACTTTTCAATAAAAACATTCCACTTTCAACTATCTTCTACCTTGCTGAGTTGAATTTTGAGACATCTTATTTACCCCCAACAATTAAGAAACCTGAAGTGTTTTTTTCTGCAGATTGGCCAGAAAGCATAGTGGTTTCACCAGAAGAGAATAGAAGTTCCTAATATTTCTGCATGGATAAATGTTTATCTGTGACCGAATTGTGGCAGATATTCTATCTTAAATATCCATAACCCAGAAGCACTTCTGCTAAAAACAAAAGACACAAAATGCTGGAGTAACTCAGCAGGTCCGACAGTATCCGTGGAGAACATAGAAGGGTGACGTTTTTGGTCTGGACCTTCCTCAGCACCTCTGCTAAGACTGAGTTCTGATAGATAACCCATGAATGGTTGAATTTAGCGCTTTTGATACTGCTGGTAATCCAATGATTGGCCTGCTTGGAAATGCTTGGATTGACCTGAATGATAATCAGAAATTTGGATTTTAAATGAACAAAATTATGGTGGCAATAATGACAGCTGCAGGAACAATCGGCAGGTTTATATTATAAAATCGTTAACACCATTTTCACAGATATCAAGTTTAACACAGCAATCACAGATGCACTGCTCGTAATTTGGCCATCCTTCACAGACTGAGTTGTTTACAGCCTTTTCCGACTGAATCTAGGGATATCTATGGAATTGATGTTAACTTAAAGTTATTCATGAGCTTACCTTCTCATTAAATACCCTGTTTTTTTTTGTATTTTGTTACATAAAATCCAAATGAAGCTTTAACAGTTCTGAAAACTGAAATGACTAAAATTAGTGAGTTTTCTGGTGTTTAACACTTACAGTGGCTTGCAAAAGTATTCATAGCCCTTGAACTTTTCCACATTTTGTCACGTTACAACCACAAACGTAAATGTATTTTATTGGGATTTTATGTGATAGGCCAACACAAAGTGGCATATAATTGTG
Organism: Okamejei kenojei; assembly: GCA_035221665.1. Taxonomy (NCBI): domain Eukaryota; kingdom Metazoa; phylum Chordata; class Chondrichthyes; order Rajiformes; family Rajidae; genus Okamejei; species Okamejei kenojei. Next base: position 18,251,299 of record CM069161.1, read on the forward strand.
AAGTGGAAGGAAAATGATACATGGTTTTCAAATTTTTTTACAAATAAAAAACTGAAAAGTGTGGCGTGCAAAAGTATTCATCCCCCTTTACTCTGATACCCCTAAATAAAATCTAGTGCAACCAATTGCCTTTAGAAGTCACCTAATTAGTAAATAGAGTCCACTTGTGTGTAATCTAATCTCAGTATAATGCAGCTGTTCTGTGAAGGCCTCAGAGGTTTGTTAGAGAACATTAGTGAACAAACAATGTTCCTTGGACATTATGAAGTCCAAGGAACACACCAGACAGGTCAGGGATAAAGTTGTGGAGAAGTTTAAAACAGGGTTAGGTTATAAAAAAATATCCCAAGCTTTGAACATCTCACAGAGCACTGTTCAATCCATCATTCGAAAATGGAAAGCGTATGGCACAACTGCAAACCTACCAAGACATGCCATCCACCTAAACTGACAGGCCGGGCAAGGAGAGCATTGATCAGAGAAGCAGCCAAGAGGCCCATGGTCACTCTGGAGGAGCTGCAGAGATCCACAGCTCAGGTGGGTGTTTTTCCTTAAATATTTGTTGTCTACGAGAATTATTTAATATTTCGGGCATAAAACATGGAACAGTACCGTACAGCCCTTCGGCCCACAATGTCTGTGTTGAACATGATGCCAAGATAAACTAATAACTTCTGCCAGCACGTGCTCCACATCCCGCTATTCCCTGTGCCTATCTATTTTTCTTCCACAAGAGACAGCAGATGTTGGAATCTGGAGCAAATATCCATCTGCAGGAGATCAGCAGATCGAGCAGCATGAGTCGTGGAAAAGGTGTTCCTCTAGCAGAATGTTGGTCTTTATTATGTTTGTTTGTTCAACCAGGGTAAATACATCATTCTTCCACTATGGAAGAAGTCCCCATGAACCGGCACTTGACAGCATTCAAAGCATAAGTTCCACACCACTGATAAATGAGGTCTTTGCAGCAACCTCAATAATATTTCCAGGACTTGAGGGCCTGAGCTATAGAGAGAGGTGGGGCTAGTTGAACCTGATTCCTTGGAGCACAGGAGGCTAAGAGGTGATCTTATAAAGGAGTATAACATCATAGGGTAAATGCACAGTTTATTTCCCAGGGTATGGGAATCAAGAACATAGGCTTGAGATGAGAGGGCAAAGATTTAATAGGAAGGGGAAACAATTTCACACAGAGGGTGTTGGGTATGTGGATCAAGTTGCCAGAGGAGGTGGGTGAGGCAGGTATAACATTACCATATAAAATACATTTGGACAGGTACAAGGATAGGAAAGACTAAGGAATAGAGGGAAAATGCAGGCAAATGTGACAACATTAGATGGAGCATAATGGTCACCATGGATGAATTGGGCTCAATGGCCTGTTTATCTGCTAAATGTTTCTAACCTATTTTGAGATAATTGGTGGCATTGATACATTTGCCTTTGTCGCAGGAGTCACAGCGAAAATAAACGCACTTTGAGAAAAATGTGTTCTGCATTTTGAATGGATTATGTTGCTATAAATATTGAATCAAATATCACCGACTTTTGCATCTTTATAACCAGCATTGCGTAAAACCTAATGAATACAAAGCCGTTGTGTGGTGTAGGATTTGATTTTCTATAACAAAGGAAGGGGTTGGAACAATTAAGTTAGAATTAAGTGATTGGAGACAGCCTTGGCTGTGATTAAGACAAAGTTACATTCAATCCTATTTAAAATTACAAGATCAAAAGAATAGCTATTGGAGGGAGAGGTCCGGAGAGGATAGTGAACCCATCAAAGATCTTGAGAGGATAGTATACACATCAAAGATGTCAAGATCATCCAATGGTAAATAATTTTCCTTTAATTGAATATTAAGAGGAAATAATGTTGCCAAGTAGTGTCTGTACATTGGACAAAGCATGAATGTCACAATGGTTTTCGTAGCTACAGTCTTGGTCAAACATCTTTTTTTATTCTGATATCAAAAAAAAAGAAAAGAGTTTAGTTTATTTTTTGTGCAGGATATTATTTAACCAATGGCTTTAGGAAATAAAGTTATGTAATGGGAAGTATTTACATTGTTAAATATAGGGTGGAAATTCATATTCATTACTTCCGACAGCTTCAATAGAACATAGAACAGTACAACGCAAAACAGGCCCTTCAGTCCACAATGTCTGTGCCAAACTTAATTAAGTTAATAGGAGCAGAATTTGGCCATTCGGCCCATCAAGTCTACTCCGTTATTCAATCATGGCTGATCTATCTTTCCCTCTCAACCCCTTTTTCCCGCCTTCTCCCCGTAACCCTTGACATCCTTACTAATTAAGAACCTTTGAATCACCTTAAAAATATCCATTGACGTCCTCAAGGCCTTCTGTGGCTATGATTTCCACAGATTCACCACCCTCAGAGTAAATAAATTCCTCCTCATCTCCTTTCTAAAGGAACGTTCTTTTATTCTGAGTCTATGTTCCCTGGTCCTAGATTCTCACACTAGATGAAACATCCTCTTCACACCTATTTTAACCAGGCCTTTCACTAATCAATGTTTCAATGAGGTCCCTTATCCTTCTAAATTCTATAATAATGCCAGGTTAAAGTAATCTCCTCTGCCCGTACGTAGTCTACTGTACATACCTCCATTCCCTGCATATCCATGAGTCTATCTATATAACATAGTGAAGCCCAGAAACAGGCCCTTTATGATGGCAACTTCAGAATCCTACCCAACAGTTAGTTTAGCCACTGATCTCTAGTACAAAACACATTTTTTTAATACAACATTTGTCTATGCTTTGGCCATTTCTAGATTTAATCAATTTACAGAGTGGAACAACACATGTAGATTCCACCACTCAATGTGATCAATGGTTGTGGTCAAGGAAGAGCTTCTTGCCCATGTATAATTCAGTTACATCATTTGTCAATCTGTTTTAAAAAAATATACTTCAAAATGGATTTTTACATTTTGTACTTCTATACACATCTGAATTATTAGACTGCGCTGTGCCATTTCAGCACTGCGCCATTTTTTTTTTTCAGTTTATCATAGTCATACAGCGCAGAAACAGGCCCTTCAGCCCAACTCATCAATGCCGACCAAAATGCCAAGCTAGTCTCATTTGCCTGCATTTTGCCAATATCCCTCTAAATATTTCCTATCCATGTGCCTGTCCAAATGTCTTTTAAACGTTGTTGTTGTACCTGCCTCAACTACTTCTGGCAGCTTGTTCCACCACCCTCATTCCACTGTCATTTTAAACCGATGGTCTGTAGTTCTTGATTCTCCTACCCTGGGAAAAAAAAGGCTGTGCATTGCGTGAAAATATTTTTTTCTGGATGAATGAGGGATTTGACACATAAACTTCTGAGACAGAGGTGACCGTTTTTGTGATAAAATAATTCCTAAATTAAAAATGGTTTTCTGCTGCGGCCACAATAAGATAATTAAATGGATAAAATGTGATTTTACTATGATAGTCTGATCCAGGACATGACATAATAGTAAACTAGTTAGGCAATAATATGCTTTGTCTGAGTATGTCACAAATACATTTGTGACATATTTGATTTTCAGGCACACTCAGTGCATATTAAGGATACATTGATTGTTTAACGACTGAAATATATCTTCCTTTAAAGGAAATCAATAGGGGTAAGTGTCTCTCAATTTAACGCTAGTGAAAGCCCACTTTTCTGTACGGAAGGAGTCATTAGATGCGGACACAGCAGAAGGAATGTCATTAAAAAGTATTTGATATATCTGTGGCCAGAGTCTACAACTGCAGTGTCCACTTTGGCTATTTAACTGTGTTGTCTAGCAGGCTAGTTTATTTTTTCATTCGCCATTTGAATGGATATTGTTGATAAAGGCCGGCCATTGAAGAACGTGTCTGTCACTTTTTGTTCAGTTGACTGGAACCAGCAGAGCTAAATGAAGGAAATGGTTTCCATGGCCATGTTTGACATTCACAAGATCAACCTTGTCCTCAAGTTACACACCCTCATCCCCAAAAATAGTTGCAGTTAGGAACAGGAACTTTGTTTGTTTTGAATTTGCAGAGTTGAAAACACATATATTTTGCCACTTCTTCTATCACTGCTAAAACATTTCCAAAGTGTTTACTAGTGAGGTGTACACAAAAAGCTGGAAAAACTCAGCGGGTGCAGCAGCATCTAAGGAGCGAAGGAGATAGGCAACGTTTCGGGCCGAAACCCTTCTTACTAGTGGGGTTGATCAAAAGTTTCAACTCCTGGTATAATTTAGTTGTTCATTGCTTGGTTGATGGGCAATGAGAATTCTGTAGTCGGATCGGGTAGCAAAGACTGCAGAGGCAATCAAAGGGATTGATCTCAAGTGGAACCATGTAAAGATCAGTAATGAAGTCATGCAACATAGAAACATGCCCTTTGCACAAACTCAGCCATGCTCAGCAAGGTGCCCACCTACGCTAGTCCCATTTGTCCATGTTTGGCCCATGTCCTTCTACACCATTCCTGTCAACATACCTGTCCAAATGGTTTTTAAATGTTGTTATTGTACCTGCCTCAATTTCTTCCTCTGGGAATGAAGATGTTGTTTTATCATCATTAATCCAGGCGATCTTTTGCAATTTTGTTGGTGCCAAAACATGGCGACACCCGGGTACTGTCTAGATTTTACCGGGCTGTATGCAAAACAAAGCGTTTCACTGTACCTAGGTACATGTGACAATAAAGAATCACTGTTCCCATGATGCCTCCAGTGATTCAATCAGAAAGATTCTATGTATGACAGGAAGATAAATGGAGATGCCAGCATCTGAAGTGAGAAAACTAGACTGCAGGCAAATAATGTGGAAAAGGACTGATGTCCTCTCCTGTGCAGGGTGTATATCATGCCTGATTTTGCATTTTTACACCTGTGAATTATGTTATATTGTTTGCTGGAAAAAAAATCTGAATTCTATGTCTTCTCAGAAACAAATGAAGTTTTTAAATAAATAACCTACACACATCAAAAACAAATTATTCCATAAATTACTTTTTCCAGCCACCTGGTGAATAATATAGACAGACTATAGAGGAATATAGTAATGTATTAAGTTCATGTCCTCGTAGCAGATTCAGGCCATTCAGCCCATCAAGTCTACTTTGCCATTCAATCATGGCTGATCTATCTTTCCCTCTCATCCCCATTCTCCTGCCTTCTCCCCATAATCCCTGACACCCTTACAAAAAAAAAATCAAGCATCGCCATCTTAAAAATATCCAGTGACTTGGCCTCCACAGCCGTCTGTGGCAATGAATCCCACCAATTCACTACCATCTGACTAAAGAAATTCCTCCTCATCTCATTTCTAAAGGAATGTCTTTTGACCAGATCATCTCTTTCAGTAATGTTGCTTGAGGAATAATTATTGGCTAGGATCCCCAGGAAATCTCTGCTGTGGAATCTTTAATGTCAACCCAAGTTGGCATTCAGGGTGTTGAAAGACAGAACATCTATTGGTACAATGTTCCCTCATTGAAGTGTCTGCTTATGTTTTTGTGTTCAGTATTTTTCCTTGGGCTTTTCTGAAGTTCAACAGCAAACCAGTTAAGATTTTGGTGGTGTTTTTGCTGAACTTCCTTGGTAATGAATTGGATGTAAGTATTGTTGCTTTGGGAATTTCCCAAGAAATATTCTAATACTGGAATAGTTGTCCAATCAATGATTGGCATGGGTTTCTGCATCCACCGTGAGTCTTATTGGATCTCCTTCTTCCTCAGCAAAAACAATGATTGATCACCAGGAGCCCAAAGCTTATGTAAAGAAGCAAGGAAAATCTAACTGGGAGGAAGAGGTAAACCTTTAACATAGATGTTTTAGAATAATCAGAAGACTGGTTCTCTTTTCATCCAGCTGTAGCAGAGAAATCACAATGTTGCCATAAATAAACCTTTTTCATCAGAGGGTGATATTGAAGATAGATTAGCAAATGATCTAATATGACTTACATTTTAAATATTATATTCTTACTAATCAGCTGATTAATATATTGTATGATTAATTGCACATATTCAAAAAGTGATCTAAAAATTCCAGCTGTTAAGCATTTGTTTTCAGGGGCATCCAAATCTTCTAATTGTTAAACTTAAAAGGGAATAAGAAGAACAAGACTTTTCTACCACATTGGTTAAGGACTGACAAAACATTCTTCGCACATACATGATACAAGTATTTGAAAATAAAATGAAAACCTGTAAATATCGGAAATCTAAAATGATACAGGAAATGCTGGAAAACAGCATTCGGAAGGTGCTTGGGCTTATAAATCTTTGTCAGAATTTGGAAGAGAGAAATACAAAGTTTTCAGTAAAAGAGAAAATGGGGGAAAGATGCGTTTGAATATATTCACATTCATTTAAAGGTTGAGCTTTACGAAATGGCAGATTCAGAATATTGTTTGAAAGCTAAATTAGGAAATTTAGAGCAGTATATATATATGAATGAAAGTAAGTTTAACCAAATAGTCAGTTTAAACAAATTCGACCAAGTTGACTCATCAAACTAAATAATCCCATTTGTCTGCACCTGGCACATATATCTTCAAAGCCTTCTTATCCATGCATCTATCCAAGAGTTTTATACATGTCATAATTGTTCATTCCACTTCCTCTGTCAGCTCATTCCAGATATCCATTACCTTGTTTGTGATAAGTTGCCCCCTCAGATTCCTGATAAATCTTTCCCCGCTCTCCTTAAACCTATGCCTTCCAATTTAAGGTGATATTGACTTTGGATTTTTGAAAGTTAACTTCCATGAGCAAATGAAACTAATATGTCAAACAAGTAAGAAATCAGAAGATAGACACAAAGAGCTGGAGTAGCTCAGCAGGTCAGGCAGCATCTCTGGAGAAAAAAAGATTCAGATTGGGACCCCTCTTCAGGGATGTCACCTATCCTTTTATCCAGAGAGGTTACCTGATCCGCTGATTTACTCCAGCACGTGTCTATCTTTGATATAAACTAGCATCGGCAGCTCCTTTCTACACAAGTAAGAAGTCAGCCTTATCACAAATGCTGGAGCAACTCAGCAAGACAGGCGACATTTGTGGACGGCGTGGACAGACGACACTTTGCGATAGACACATATTGTGACTTGTTGACTGCTGAGTTACTCCAGCACTTTTTCTCATGATTCCAGCATTTTCTCGTGCCTCCAAGAAATCGGCCTTACAGTTTCCACCGATACAATAGTTTATCACATTCATTCATTCTGACTGTTCCTGTGGTTACAGCGGGAGATAAATAAAGCCATCATTAAAAGAGATAATATCAGGATGATAGAAAGACTGCTTCATCAAATCCAAAGGCCCACATCGATTGATTGCTGGAATGAGATGAAACGTGGAAGGTATGTCAGTAATTTTGTTTTATCATTCAAATCAACACATTTTGTTCTCTTCTTCCTCCGTTTTTAGGTAAAGGGGTAAATCAAAACAACCCAGACCCTCAAAACTGCTATTAATTTGTAATTTAAAATTAACTCGCGAACAAAACGTTATCCACCTATCTTTGTAATATCAGCTACAGTTAGAAACATAGAAAATAGGTGCAAGAGTAGGCTATTTGGCCCTTCGAGCCAGCACCGCTATTCAATATGATCATGGCTGATCATCTAGAACCAGGATCCCGTTCCTGCTTTCTCCCCATATCCCCTGATTCCGTTAGCCCTAAGAGCTATGTCTAACTCTTTATTGAATACATCGTTGAAGTTAATTCAACTTCTACTGTAGGTTGTAAATAGATTGCAAATAAATGAAAGACAGCACAGACTCTCTTTTGTGTTAGTTAGCCAGTTCCCTGTCCATCCCAATACACCACGGACAACTTGTGTGTTCTTCTCATGTGCCTTTTATTTTGTACCTTATTTTGTGCCTTCTAGAAATCCAAAAACACTATAACTACTAAACAGCCACAAAGTGCTGGAGTAACTCAGTGGGACAGGCAGCATCTCTGGAGAACATGGATAGGTAATGTTTCAGGTCGGAACCATTCTTTGGAAACCAGTTGGTACTGCAGAGTTGCTGCCAGACCCACTCAGTTACTCCAGCACTTTGTAGGAAAAAGGGTCCCAACACGAAACCTTATCTATCCATGTTCTCCAGAGGTGCTGCCTAACCCGCTGAGTTACTCCAGCACTTTGTGTCCTTTTTTGTAATATAGCATCTGCAGTTCCTTGTTTCTACACTAGATCCTTTTATTCGTCCTTTTATCCTCTGCTTCCACAAGAGGTTATACTGTCTCTCATTGAACATGGTGATATTGGTCAATCGAATATCTTGCTCGGCTACTTTCAAACTGAGTTCAAGAATCATCCAAATTATTTCTAAGACCTCCAAATTACCTCTTTACCAGTATTTTAAGCCTTGCAATAGAAATAAACAATGATAATTTTCTATTTAAAATAAATTATCGATCATTAATGTGAAATATATCTCATTAATGTGCACACATACCGGTTCCTAGGTGATTAATGAAATGATTCCTACAGGTTAACCAGAGATTCAAGAAAACATGAACTGCAAAAAATTGCATCAGATAATCAGGCCTTTGCAAAACGCCTGCAACTGATAGCAGCCCAACCTGGAAGATACTATTTTGATCCAATCAGACAAAAGGTAACTTCCTGCATCTGCACAAGTGCTTTCTTCGACTAATTCTATGGAGTAGGAATGTGTCCTCCATTGTTGCACTAAATGTACATTGCATTAGATCCCTTTGTTTGGCTTCACATTTCACTCTCCTTAGCTGACAGCCTTTTGTCTTCCTTTCATCTCATGTCAAAAGGGCATGTGATAGGAGCAGAATTAGGCCATTCGGCCCATCTAGTCTACTGCCATTCAATCATGGCTGGTCTATCTCTCCTAAGCCCATTCTCCCCATAACCCTGACACAATAAACTAAACAAACAAACTAAACTTCAAACTGCAAAGTTTTTTTTTTGCTTCTCAAACCTCTAGCCTTTGTCACTTACTCTACCCATCTGCCAATCTGATCTGATAGGTTACAATGCAAAACGGAGCTTTCTTCAATCCCTCGGTACATGTGACAATAATAAACCTGAACCTAAGTCCTCACCTGTATCCACATATCACTCACCAGGCTTTGTCCTACCCTCACCTCTTTTCCAGCTTTCTGCCCTCTCCTATGATGTCTGAAGAAGTATCCTGATCACAAACAACGTCTGTCCATTTCCTCTGCAGATGCTGCCTGACCTTTTGAGTTACTCTAGCACTTTGTATTTTGCTCAATATCACACGTGTATTTTCACTTTACTTCTGAAATGTGGTTTCATTGAAATCAATTGGGATGACTGTCACAAGGAAAGTTATGGCTTCACACTTTTACTACATACAGCAAAAGTTGAATTTTTATAATGTACAATATCGTTAATATTATTATTTTGTTGAAAGTGATATTAATTAGGACTTAATTGACAAGGTTCATCCATGCCCTTTCAAACACTGTGTAGCTTAGATAGACACACAGTGCTGGAGTAACTCGACGAGTCAGGCAGCATCTCTGGAGAAAAAGGATGGCTGACGTTTCAGGTCGGGACCCTTCTTCAGATGCATAACATCACCCATCCTTTTTCTCCACAGATGCTGCCTGACCCGCTGAGTTACTCAAGCGCTGTGTGACAATCTTCGGTATAAATCAGCATCTGCAGCTCCTTTCTACACACTGTAGCTTTTAAAAAAAATAATGTACATGTTTGCAAGCATGTGGCCTTAACAGTATATAATTTTAAAGCATTTCCATTATCTTCCTCTTGCATGAAGATACACATTTTATATTACTGTAATGCAAGAGTACAGGAGTAAAAATAGCAGCATTATTATGTATAAGAAGGAACTTCAGATGCTGGAACAATCGAAGTTAGACAAAAATGCTGGAGAAACTCAGCGGGTGAGGCAGCATCTATGGAGCAAAGAAATGGGTGACGATTCGGGTCGAGACCCTTCTTCAGACCCTTCTTCTGAAGAAGGGTCTCGACCCAAAACGTCACCCATTCCTTCGCTCCATAGATACTGCCTCACCCGCTGAGTTTCTCCAGCATTTTAGTCTACCAGCATTATTATGTAGGTGTGTTATATTTTCCATGCTACAGAGTATGTGCACGGGTGAAGTTGTGGGCCAGTGTACGTTGGAATAGAACAAAGGGCATTTAGCTCCTTGAGCATGTTCAGTCATTCAGATCCTTCATGGTCAAGCTGTACCTTGAAACACTTATCCATTTATCCCAATTTTCCTTGACAACCCTACCGGACAAATATCTATCCATTTAAATCTTGAAAGGGGTGTTTTCTTATTAAATTGTAGGACATTTAAAATACATTCCAAAATCTTATTTTGGGAAAAATAAATTGTGTCTCTACAGATGCTCTCAATGTGAGAGTCGTGTGGATGTCATTGGGTAAGTTAATGTTTGTTCTCTGTAAAGTAAATACGTTTTGGGACAATAATTATTGCTTCAAGTTGTTGTTATCGGAGTATCAATAGGCAGAACATCATCTGTTATACAAATGCTAAATGTCTTACTTGTACATTCTTTAAATGTTATTTTTTGGAACTAATGGTCACTGGTAAGTCAGCATGTATTATCTACCTCTACTCTGCAATGGAAGATGGCACTACGTTCTGAAGAAGGGTCCCAACCCAAAATGTAATCTGTCCTTTCCCACCACAGATGCTGCCTGACCCACTGAGTTACTCCAGCATTTTGTATTTTTCTCAAGATTCCAGCATCAGCAGTCTATTGTGTCCCCCACACCATTGTTCAGAAGGGAACTCCAGTAAATAGGAAGGACTGGGTAACATATGTTCAAACTAGAATGCTGTGTGTTTTGGAGAGGAACCTGCAGATAGTGGTACTTTCATGCACCCTTTTCTCTCCTTGGCCAGCTTGCTGGTAGAGGTTGTCGTTGTGGGAGATCTGTTGGTGTTAGCGACTTGTGGATGAAACCCTTTGGTGAGGATAAAGAATCTTTAAAGTTGTGGACTGGGTGCCAATCAATGAGACTGCTTTATCCTGGGTGGTGTTAAGCCTCTTGTGGTGCTGCATTCATTACCGACGTTTCTGTTGGTTGATTTTCTGCTCATTGATGATTCGGGATATTGATGGTTGGAGAATTGGTGATGGTAATGCCATTGAGTGCCAAGGTTGGGTGATTAGGCTCTTGCAGCTGGTTATAGCACAGTGAATGTTGCTTGCCTTTTATCAGTCCCTGCCTGAATGTTATAAGGTCATAAGTGATAGGAGTAGAATTAGGCCATTCGGCCCATCATGTCTACATCATTCAATCATGGCTGATCTATGATCCCCTCTCAACCCCATTCTCCTGCCTTCTCCCCATAACCTCTGACACATGTACTAATCAAGAATCTATCTATCTCTGCCTTAAAAATATCCACTGACTTTGCCCCCAGAGCAAATAATTCCACAGATTCACCACCCTCTGACTAAAGAAATGTCTCCTCATCTCCTTCCTAAAAAAAAGTCCTATAATTCTGAAGCTATGACCTCTAGTCCTAGACTCTCCCATTAGTGGAAACATCCTCCCCACATCCACTCTATAAGTTTCAATGAGGTCCCCCCTCATTCTCCTAAATTTCAGCGAGAACAGGCCCAATGCCGACAAACATTCATCATAGGTTAACCTATTTATTCCTGGGATCATTCTTGTAAACCTCTCCTGGAACCTCTCCAGAGCCAGCACATCCTTCCTCTGATATGATGACCAATATTGCTCACAATATTCCAAATGAGAACATACCATCGCCTTATAGAGCCTCAAGATTACAACCCTGTTTTTGTATAAAATCCCACTAAATAAATGTTAGCATTCAGTTTGCTTTCTTTACTACTGATTCGACTTGCAGATTACCTTTTTGGGAATCCTGCACTAGCACTCCCAAGTTCCTTTGCACCTCCGATTTCTGGATGCTCTCCCCATTTAGAAAATAGTCTACGCCTTTGTTTCTACTACCAAAATGCATGACTCCACACTTTGCTACGTTCCATCTGCCCATTCTCCCAACCCTGTCCAAGTCCTTCTGCAGACTCCCTGCTTTCTCTACACTACCTGCCCCTCCACCTATTTTCGTATCATCCACAAACTTGGCCACAAAGCCTTCAACCCCCTCGTCCAAATCATTAATATAGAACGTGAAGAGTAACCGTCTCAGCAGAGACCCTTGGGGAAACTCCACTAGTCACTGTCAGCCAAGCAGTAAAAGCCCCCTTTATTGCCACTCTTCGCCTTTTGCCATCCAGCCAACCTGTTATCAATGCTAGTATCTGCCCTTTGAAACTGTGGGCTTTTATCTTCCTTAAAGGCCTGGCCCACTTCGGTGATTTTTCTTCGGCAACTGCCAGTGACTGTCGCAGTTGTAGCATGTCGGTGAAAAAGCGGTGACTGGACCCCCCCCATGACAATGTCTACGGCAACGTACCACCTAGTCGACGTCAAGCTACCGACAACCGGCGACCCATTAGGACGTCTACCTACGATCATACCTACGACAACCCTACGACCATACAGGCGACAACCAAAGCCAACCTAGGTCCACTCGCGACGAGCTACGACAAGCAACAACCCTGTCGGCAACTGAAGACAATTCAGTCGCCGGTACCTGTCGCCGGTTGACGTAGGTGGTCGCCAATGGAATTCATCGAAGTCAGCACCCGGCGACAACCAACGTCAACCAAGCGACAACCTACGACAGTACCTACGACAGCTACATCAAACCCACAGTCACCGAAAAGTTTTGGAAATTTCAAAATCCGGCGACAACCAGAAAAACATTACGACTCTTTAGGCGACTTGAGGAGTTGATCCAACTGGGTCGCATGCAAAACAAAACCTTTCACTGTGCTTTGGTACATATAACAATAATAATTCCAAACATAAATTTCCCAGTTGGTTTGGCGGAATTTGAACTTGTAATTAAAACATAAAATTATGGAAACACACAGCAGGGAGGCAACATTTGTGGAGAGAGGAACACAGTTATTTGTTCAAGACGAACGCCCTTTATTAACATGAGAAAGGAAGGGGTGCAAGATTGCAACCTTCACGTGGTCCGCCCTGTTTCGACTAATGCAATCAACTCGACGTGCACAAACGGAAGATCAAACAAGTTGTCCAACAACTTTAGGCTGTGTACGCCACACGAAAGAAGAAGATGAGAAAGGAAGACATTCAATTGGTTTTACGTTGCAGAGAAAGTGGGGGAGGACTCAGGGAAGATTTGAGAAAGCATAAGGCCAGGAATAAGTTGTAGAATCAATGAATCATCTGATCATTGAGTTAATGCGCTGTGGGGGGAAATTAAATCATGTCTTAGTTTCACCAGACTAGGACTCTAAATTTTTATTTTTAACAACTTTCGGTATGTCTCGATGCGTGAAGAGTTAAGTAAAATCAAGAGTGTTTATTATCATATGCACCAACAATAGAAAAATGCCATTCTGACATGCAGCAGCTTAACAGGTCCATAAATATAAAACACACAGACAAATAAAAATATTCACATACATATAATAAATATAAAATAATCGATAATACAATAAATGAATAACCACAATATTGGTGCAAAACACAAAACCACAGCCAGTAGTGCGAACAAAGGCACAGTCCATAGAAGATCACAGCTGCTGAGGTTAGTGTTGTATAGTGTTGTCAGGAACCTGATGGTTGCTGAGAAGAAGCTGTTCTTGAACCTGGTGGTCATGGTTCTTTCTATCTAGTGGTTGCAGTGATGAGAATGTGGCCCGGTGGTGTGGGCCTTTGATGATATTGTCCATTTCAGGATGGTCCATTTTCTTAATTCGAGATTCTACTTTTTGTACCTTGTGCTATAATTTATCTTAATCTAATTTAATTTTAATCCATGCAGGCAAAGAAGGCACAGACCAGATTACAATTGACGTCAGATAGAAGACTTCTGATTTCTTTATGTTGCCCTCCTCTCAGTAGTTTAGTTTATTATTTACTTTGGAATACATTCTGTTTGTTTACAAAATGAACCCTTTACTGCGAGCTGGTGCACTGATTCGATCCATATGGCTGTTCCAGGAATAGAAAATGTCATACAGGAAAAGGCACTGCTCCAAAGACACTATTCTCAAAGGACTCCCAAATGCGACAAGACTGGCATAATGAATTAAATCTGGTTGAACTGTCACTTGGTTTGGAGAGTTTATTTCATTTCATTAGTGAGTTTTACTAATATAAGTTCACTTCATTTGGTTTAGTTTTTTTTTCCTAAAGTCATATGAGGTAAAATTAATGGCATGTCATATTGGAACTCCAGGGGTTAAGTACATTTAATAAGCAAAACAGGCTGCTGTGAGTTTTGCTCACCTAAACTAATTTAGTTTAGCTGAAAGCCTTCAAACCTGCAAAAGGAACTAAAGGTGTTTTAAAAATAGTAACTATCTGACTATCACTACCACAAATTATTTGGAAACCTGTTGTAATAGCAGACAGGAAATCGTAGAAAAGAGAAAACTCAGCTTGAAGTTTTTCATTACTTTTGAGGGTACAACTTAAATGCCCAATCCTGAGACCGTTAGCAGGGTGTTCACAGCATTCATTGTTGTAAGAGATTGTGATAGGAGGGGATAGGCATCAAAAATCAGTGTGTAGATAGCTCATGAAGTTGCTCAAGCAGAAGATCTGGGCATGATGAGATTTCAAAAAATAGAAATTATTTTTTGCACTGTAGGTACATGAAATTGGCAAAATAATGCAGATCCAGGACTAAGATCATCGAATTCTGGGTTTACACAGGAAACTGAAGGCTATTTCTTCTTTTCATTGTGAAATCTCAAAGCATGCCTACTTTGTTGTCCTCTCTCCAAAGTTCTGTGAGACCCTCTCTCACTGCTCCCCCTCTGTGAATCCTGCTGCTCTCCTGCTCGTCCAACATGTTACTCCATTCATCTGCCTATCCCTCTCCTCGCCTACAGCTACCTGTCCCTTTCCAGGCTTTGACCTGCCCACACCTCTACTTGGCAGCTTTCTCCTCCTTCCTCCTATCTGTCTCAAGAAGAGTCCATTCTCTCCATAAATGCTGCCTGGCACACTGAAATCCTCCAGTTCTTTGTTACTGCTCAGGATCCCAGCATCTGCAGTCTTTTGTGTCTCCGCTAATCCTGATGGTATAATTAAGAAAAAAGCACGCAGGTGGTAGATAGGAATGATCAAAATTAAAATTCTCAGAAACATCAGACAGTAGCATTGGGTAGAAGGCGAACCAATAAAGGAAATTAATCAGTGAAAATGAAAGCAAAATCAATGAAAGCAGAAAAGATAGAAGAGATAGTGAGAAGGAACAGAGAATTATTGAGAACTGGACTAAGTGGGACCCATTGGGTCCCATGTTCACACGATGAAATATGCCATCTTCCACTAATTCCCATACTGGTGGCCAGTGGGGGGGGGGGGGGGGGGGGGGGGGGCTTTCTGGAGCGCTAGTATGGGTGTCGTGGGCTAAAGGGGCTGGTTTCCAGAGGGATAGCATGGACATTGTGGGCCAAATGAATTCTTGGGGTGGTAGCTCAGTCACTCAAGCCTGATGTGCTGGCAGCTCACTCACGGCTGGTGGGTTGGCAGTTGACTCACGGCTATTCCTTGAAATTCTATTTCAAGCAGGGTGCAAGGCCACCAAATTCAAATGCAGCTTCCTACCATTTCAAGCAGGGTGCAAGGCCACCAAATTCAAATGCAGTTTCCTACCATTTCAAGCAGGGTGCAAGGCCATCAAATTCAAGTGCAGTTTCATACCACTTCAAGCAGGGTGCAAGGCCACCAAATTCATGTGCAGTTTCCTACGAATTCAAGTAGGGTGCAAGGCCACCGAATTCAAGTGCAGTTTGCGACCACTTCAAGCAGGGTGCAATGCCACCGAATTCATGTGCAGTTTCATACCATTTCAAGCAGGGTGAAACTACCATAAAACCACAAAACATCACACTCACAGTTCAGTAGACGTTCAGTGTGTTCAGTTGATTCACAGCTCAACCCAAGACTTGTGACCTCTCCCTCCCCCATCTTGCAGAGATTGAGCCACACCCACACTTCCGGGTTTTATAATCCCTCCCCCTCCCACTGGAAGGGGCGTGGCCTTCATGGCGTGATTGACAGGAGAGAGATTCTCAACATTTTTTTAAACACTAATAACACTTTTATTTTTCATTGATGGGAAGAATCCTCTGCACCTGATGAGCGGAGGGACACTAAGATGGCCAAAAATCACAGCCATAAATGGTAGCGTTTTATCTAAAATCAATATTCAGTGCAAACAGGAAGTTGTCCAGTTTAGACTTTAAATCTTGTGCTTTATTTCAAACCAACTACCACCAACAACCATTTGCTGTGCTTTGTGCTTTGTTTCAAACCAACCACCACCAACAACCATTTGCTGTGCTTTATTTCAAACCAACCTCATTTTCATTTTCAAGCCACATTAAGGGCACTCAAGATCAATAAAAGCACACTCACAGTTTAGTAGAAATGAGTTCAGTGTTATTCACAGCTCAGACTGAGAGGTGACCCTCTCGCTTCCCCCATCTTGCAGAGACTGACGGAGGCACTCAACACTTCCGGATTTTATACTCCCTCCGGAAGGGGCGTGGCCTTCAGGAGAGAGAATCTCAACATTTTTTAAACACTAATAACTCTTTTATTTTTAATCGATGGGAAAAATCCTCTTGTCCTGCATAGTGGAGGGGAACTCTGAGTAAGATGGCCAAAAATCACAGCCGCAAGTGGCAGCGTTTCTTCTAAAATCAATACACAGAACAACCGGAAGTGGTCAAGATCAGACTTTTAGTAATATAGATTTTCATCATGGCTGCCTGACTGATATATGTGTGTGAGTTAAATAAGATTTTAATGATGTCCTTTTGTCAACAGTGACTGCAGTCTCTCTGGAGAATTGGAATGGACATTAATTGATTGAAAGATGCAGCATGGAAACAGGCCATTCAGCCCATCGTGTTCACACTAGTTTTATGTTATTCCACTTTTGGACTTCCTACACACTAGTGGTGATTTACAGTGGCCAACAAACCTACAAACCAGCATTTTCTGGCGATGTGGAAGGAAACCAGAGCACCTAGATAAAACCACACGGTCACATGGGGAATGTGCGAACTCCACAGAGACAGCACCTGAGGTCAGGATCAAACTCAGATCTCTGGCGCTGTGAGGAGCAGTTATACCAGCTGCACCACTGTGCTACCTAATGTACCCTTTTAATCTGCCAAATGATTTTACAAATAATTTGACTTGAGTATCTCTTCCAAATATATGATACATTACATACAATTTGATTACCAACATATCTTATTCTGAAGATCTTCCAAAGTAAAGTGCTTCAAATACATTTTTGTGCACATAAGCCACGCAACCACACCTCTTATAACACAAATTAAATCAGTATAACCACAAAATATTGTACAATTTCTTTTTAAAGCATGCCACATTTTAAGTAGTTGGTACATAAGAAAATAATAATTTGCGTTTGATTTTATTGTGAGCTGCGGATTGTTTCATTACAATGTTTTGAATTAATTGTTTGAATTAATCTTGATTAAACACAAAAATAATAATTCGGGATAATTCTGATTTTGAGTGATGATGTGATATTAATGATTTCAGTTCTGCCACAACGTATATCTCCAGAAGAACAGGGTATTGCCTGGGCAAAAGAAAATGTGCAGGAGTATCTCAATGGGTCAGGCAGCATTTGTGGAAGGAATGTATAGGAGATGTTTTGGGCCAAGACCTTTCTCCCTATGAGAGGAGAGTGGGCAGAAATTACAGAGAGAGAGTTTCAGAGAATTCCCTAAACCTAAACCTAAATTTCAATTGGAATTCTGAGATCATTCAACCCTCTCTCTTGCTCAATGTCAGTGCTAGTGGGGCTGTGATTACTGAGAGTGTGGGTGAAATCAAGCTCACAGCAGTTTCAAGTGGAGACAGAGCCTAAGACAACAGATCTTCAAGCCCAGCACCAGGATCATCTTGGGGCCAAAGACAGACACAAAGTGCTTTAGTAACTCAGTGAGTCAGGCAGCATCTCTGGAATGAAAAGAATAGGTGATGTTTTGGGTCAGGATCCTTTTTTTCAGACTGAGTCTGAGTTATTCCAACACTTTGTGTATATCTTTGGTATAAGCTAGCATCTGCAGTTCTTTGTTTCTCCATTTTGAGGCCATCCTGACCACCCAGAGAATAATAGACCTGTTCTTCACTGGTAAAGGCCTCTTTTATTGTTTAAAATCTTTCTAGTTATGAAGACTATGTAGATCCAGTTACAATGGATGGAAATAATTAAAAAGTACTTAGCTTAAAAATTCCACTAATATTGACTTCTTACATGGAGTATTGAATTCCATGAGTAATGGCATTTAAGAGATGTTTGGATACGCACATATATATACAGAGAATGGAGGGATATTGATTATGTATGGGAATATAAGAGATTGTTGTTCAAAGGGCCTGTTCTTGTACCGCACTGTTCTATGTTCTATGCTCTGTCTCATCATTTTTGGTTTAGACAAGGAAATTCCTGCAAAAAACTGGATTTCCTTCCTGATGAACGGATGTTCTAAGATGGCGCATTTAATCATAATCATAATAGTATTTTATTAGCCAAGTATGTTTTGCACTATACGAGGAATTTGATTTGCCAAACAGTCATACCAATAAAGAGCAATAAGACAAAATCAATTTTTTAATATCACCTCAGCGACTCCCGCACATTCCTCATTTTGATGGAAGGCAAAAAAAGTTCAATCTTCTTCCCTTCTTTGTTCTCCCGCATCGGGGGCGATCGGACCCTGGGTCGCGGCTAGTCGAACCTTTTGCGACTTTGGAGATCCTGGCATCAGTCTCTATCCGAGATTGCGAGCTCCTTGACGGTGAAATCTGCAGGCTGCGGTTGGAGCGTCGATCCCAGGCGAGGGATCGCAGGCTCCGATGGTAAGTCCACGGCCCCACGTTGGGGCTCAAAGTCAGTCTCGAGCAAGGCCGCCAGCACCATGATGTTAGGCCGCGGAGCGACTGGAAATACAATCTGGTAAACAATCGCATCTCCGGCAAGGTGAAAAAAAAAATCCCTCGACACCCCCCCACACATAAAGCAAACCAGTGAACATTAACACAAACTTTTAAAACACACTAAAAACAACAAAAAAGATGAAAATACAGACAGATTGTTGGCGAGGCTGCGTTCGTTGACGGTGCCATCCAGTGGATGATAACTAATCCCGTCTTAAAGGACTAGTCATCATAAGAGGCAGGGGGAGAAGCAGTCTGCTAATTCCATGTTCCCTTATCATATAGGAAAATTGCACATGCAAAATACAATTAAATTCTCCATTCGTTAATACAAAATGTGTCTCAACAGATAGTTACAAAAGAAGTCTATTGAGGTGAAAAAAAACATTTTTTTTTCTTGAAACTATCCAGTTGTCACAATCATTCTTCCTTATAAAAGGTTTATTGTCAAAAGGTTTATTGTCAACATGCAAAGTGATATTTTAAAAAAAGTATTCATTTACAGAAGCAGACGGTACCAACAAAGATGGCATATATTGTCCACCCGCGTTGTCCCTGAACTGATGAGGTGATGAACAATCCACTGCAGTCATGGGTGTGGAGTCACAGAGCGATAATTTCCTTGAAGGAAATTCATGAACTCTGAATTTTTGAAATGGATTTTTGTTACGATCTCACACTTTCATAGATACCTTTATTGCTTTTTAGTCACTTTCCACTTGACTATTTATTGGAATTTCTAAATCCTCCATCTGTCCTGGCAGGCTTTGAACTCGTATCGGTGGATCAATAGTCCAAACCTCTGGCTGCTGCCGTTATAACTTCACTACAATATTGCATCCTCAACTGAAGCTTTGTGTGCCTCATTCAATGTAATGTTGGCAGACACCTGGGTGGAAATTTGTCCGAAATTCCATATCTTTTCTTCACAATTTAGTTCCAGCAAATGTGAGCAAACTGCGGACTGAATGCAACGGGAAATTATGGCTAGATAGCAAATTTATATCTAGTGACCAAGTATGAAGTCCTACCCTTCACAACATTGTACACAAGCTGACATCACAAATCTACATTGTCTATTGCTTTTCCTACAGGAAGCAAATCCATAAAGCCTTCCTTATGGTCTTCAACTAGCTGCAGTCCCTCTTCATTTATTAATATCGCAACGCATTGTGCATCTAAGGACCATTTCATTTTATTGTTTTAAGATGTTCTGCCCCAATACATGAAGGATGTGTAGGCTTCAGAGAGGGTGCAGAACATAATTACCAAATGCTGCCTGGATTAGAGGGTATTAACTATAAGGAGATTTGGACAAAATAGGATTGTTGTCTCTGGCACAAAAGAAGCTGAGGGGAGATCTGATGGAAGTAACAAAAATAATGGGAGGCGTAGGTAGTGTCGACAATGAGAACATTTTTCACAGGGTGGATATGTGAAAGACTAGAGGCATAGCTTTAAGGTGAGAAAGGCAAGTTTAAAGGAGATGTGGGGGGCAAGTGGATGTCTGGAAATGTCCTGCCAGTGGTGATGCAGGAGGCAGATATGATAGTGGCATTTAAGAGGTTTTTTGGATAAGCATATGATTATGGAGGAATGAAGAGATATAGATAACATTGAGGCCGAAGAGATTATTTTAATTTGGCATCATGTTTGGCACGGACACTGTGGTCCGAAGGGTCTGTTCCTGCGCTGAACCGTTCTATGTTCTAAGTAGAATTCTTCAGCATTTTATTAATGGCAGAACTCAGCTAAATGAAGATGCTTCAAGATGCTAACATATAATAACCTATTTTGTTATGCCTAGTACAACAAGTGGATACTTCTTGTGAAACGCAGGTCTCACCTCAAACACACCACTCCCACATTTAAACATTGAACTTGAAATTAATTTACCTCGCTGTCACCAGTCAAATAATGCTCATAAAAACGTTTTTTTTTTCAATTAAGTTGTAATGTGCTTGTAGTTTCAGTGTTTGTTTTATAAATTTCTTGTCAGCAGATACATTCAAATAATAATGGAGAAATTCAATTCAATTATACACATGCAAAATACAAAGTCTGGGAGGGTTGTGAGTGGGTTGTGAGCATCTGTGGAGGGAAATGGACTGAGGATGTTTTGGGTCAGGATCCTTCAGACTTTGAGTTGAATAGCAGGAAGAAAGCTGGAAAAGAGAAATGCTGGGTGGGGCAAAGCCTAGCAAGTCATAGGTGGATACAGTTGAGGACAGTTGAGTAAGTGATAAAGGCGAGAGATTGAAGGGGGGCAACAGGGAATCAGATAAGGAGAGAAGTGGAGGAGTAAGATATAAAGCCGGATGGAGGGACATGGGTGTGACAGGGACTGGGGGCAGGAGTAAGAAGTGTGTTAAAAGGGAAGTAAAGAGCTCGGTGAACAGAGATGAGCGTTCAGAGGAGGGGAAAGAGCAGGGCCAGCATCAGCAGTTCTTTGTTTCTTCAGGGTGACTAGGATGGTGGGAGAAATGTATGTGCACCATATGAGGTGGGGGGTCGGGGGTGGGTGGTTGTAATTTGAATTTATTTGTCCCATTTGTGTTGAGTCAAGAGATACAGCGAGGAAACAGGCCCTTTGGGCCATTGAGTCTGTGCCAACCCATACGTTAGTTCTATGTTATCACAGTTTTGCATCCTACACACTAGGTGCAAATTATAGAAACCAATTAACCCACAAACCCAGACGTCTTTGGATTGCGGGAGGAAACTGGAGCACCTGGAGGAAATCCACATAAAGACTGTACAGGCAGGACCCCTTAGTCAAGATCAAACCAGGATCTCTGGCGCTGTAAGGCAGCGACTCTACTGCTGCGCTGCTATTATGTCTCAATTGCATCCACGTTCACTTTGTGCTCTAATCGGTTATTTGCATGTGTGTCGACTATCATTAACATCAACAAAAGGTTTACTTCAGATCAATGTTTTGGACTTATTCCAAGATCAGAAGATGGGTTACTTTTATGTTGGCCACATTGTGTTTACACAACTAGGAGCGGATCCAGCTAGTTGGCACCCACATGGGTTCCCGTTCTATGTTATCCAGGATTACTTTCAATTCACTGCAGGCAGTTTGGAGGTCACCTTTCACCAAGACTTTATCGATAAGATGACCATACTTCTCTTCAATCTCAGCTGCTGACTGATTCATTTCCTGGTATTCATCTTCCTAAAGTGAAAGAACAGAATATTTGTGGCAATACTGGTACCATTCTAAATAAAAACAACAAACAAAGGATGAATGAGAAAGGTAAGAGATGGTAGCAGAGAGCAAGTTACAATCACTGCAGGTTTGCAGCCCGTAACACATGTTCAGTGGGAAGTAAGGGAAATACTTTGATTAGTAAGGGTGTCAGGGGTTATGGGGCGAAGGCAGAAGAATGGGAAAGATAGATCAGCCGTGATTGAATGGTGGAGTAGAAGGCCGAAAGGCGTAATTCTGCTCCTAGAATTTATGAACTTACGAACATTTTCCTGCTTCTTTGACATTCTTTGTGGAAGTTCAAGTGGGATTCATGACAAGAGTTGGTGGCAAAAGTTAATTTTAGTGCAGTTTTGAACTGATTGGACTTACTCCTAATTCTTTCATGACACTGTTCTCTGATATATCTGCTGTTGTTGAGATTGGCCTTGGTTCTTGAATAAATGGCTTGACAAATATCACATACGGTTTAAATTCTGCTGTCCTGAGGTGTTTGATTGTCTGTAATCAGGACAAAAGAGAAAATAATTTGTGCAGAATGACGAACTGTTTACTAGATATAGCTGTAACATGGATATTACACTGGAGACAATTCTATCCCTTAAAAACCTCATTATGGATGTTATTTTGTACCATCAAATAATGTCATTTTTCATACAATGAGATCTGAGAGACAGCAGTGACACAAATGATTAGTTGATTTGTTTTTATTGGTCATTCATTATAGAAAATATTGCTACACGGACCTCCAATGAACCCATTAGACGACTGCAACATTTTCACCTCACTATATTTGCAATGACCAGACTGAAAAGCAAGAGTTACAAGACACTTACTTGAGGATTGGCGTCCACTAAGCAAATCTTTTTTTTTAGCATTACCGTGCGGATGGAATCTATAGAGATCCCATAGAGATTGTCTTTGTATTCCCCATGTTCAACAAATCTGAAAAAAAAAAATCAAAAGGCACCAAATCAACACTTTGGACCCATTAACCTCCAGTTAATATCAGGTCCTGTCTATGGAACTGATGCGCTGTAAAGCTGAGAGCTATCTTCTGCACTCTGTATCTTCCTCTTTGTGTTTTACACAAGATTCCAGTATCTGCATTTGCTTTTGTGAGTCTGAAGAATGATCCCAATCCAAAACATTGCCTACCTATTCCTTCCACAGATGCTGCCTGACCTGCTGAGTGACTCCCGCACTTTTTTGATTTATTTGATTCAGAATGTTGCTTTTGGCCAGACTCTAAGAGCATAGGAATCACTGGACCAAAATAAAGTCCATTGACATTGGAGTTGGTATTAGTTTATCACTGTCACATGATGATACTGTGAAAGGCTTTGTTTCGCGTGCTTTTCAAGTAAAAGTCAATCAGCAAAGGGACTTTATCTTGCAATAAATGTTATTCCCTTTATCCTGTATCTGTGCACTGTGGTGTACATGTTTGGGTGTAATCACGTTTTGTCTTTCAGTGCCTGGATAGCACACAACAAAAAGGATTTTCACCGTGTCTCAGTACACATGACTATAAACTAAACTAACTAACTAATGACACAAAGAAAGGAAGCAGTGAGCAGAATATAATGTTACAACTTTTACCAGTCGAGTAACAGCATGATGAAGAATTTAGCAGTAGCTGACTAATCATTGTAATAAAATATTCATATTGTAAAAAACTTCCAGATGGATTGGTCATTATAGAAACTCATCTAAGATTCATTATTCTTAATTCCTCACTGTCAAAAATAAATTCAAATGGAAGTCTGTGTTATACAATGTATGTTGGACATTCCTGAATGTTACAGGTGAACTGTCAACAAAATGACCCTACCTCTTCTTCTGAATATCTGCTGCAAATGAGAGCTTGCTGACAAAATGATACTCCAATCCTTGTCTTTCATGGACCTTCTTTTGCCTTGTTGTTGCTGAATTCAAATAGAATAAGCATTTACACACATAGTAGCCTTTCAGTTCAGAAAATTGGACCGGTGCTTTCTCCATAACATTCATACCAGCCTTTGAATTTAGTTGAAGATGGACACAAAATGCTGGAGTAACTCAGTGGTTCAGGCAGCATCTCTGGAGAAAAGGAATAGCGACATTTCGGGTCGAGACCCTTCATTAGACTGGTTTAAGTTGACTGAATTTAGTTGATTGACTAGTGCGGGCATCACCTGCGGAGGGAATGGATGGATGTCGTTTCCTTATGAGCGCTTTGTCCCACTGCCACTTCCCTTTTCCAGCTTTCTTCCCCTTCTATAATCAGTTCGAAGAACGATCCCAACACGCAACGACATCTGTCCATTCTCTCTGCAGATTGCTGCCTGACCTGCTGAGTTCATCCATCATTTTGTTTAGTTTTTTTATTTTATAAAGGATATATTTCACCAATTTTTTATGACGTATCTCTAACATATGTGGGAATTTGGTGTAACTATTTAAGTGTTAGAGCAATTAATTATTATCCCATGTTGTATATATTTTTTAAATCTGTCACTTGGAAATTACAGGTTAGTTAACTTTACCTGGAATGAGCAAATGTTCGTCGAATGCACTGAGCCAACATTTACTTACAAGGAACAGCCACATTGTAACGATTGGGATTTTCTGCTATTATTCTTTGCCTCATCTCGTTTATTTTGGCTCCTAAAGAACCTGCAGAGGTGCACAAAATCATCGAGGTTTAAAGGCAAGAAACAAAATATAAGATCTGAACAGATTATTACGTTATGATATTTGAACTGATTCCTATAAAAGGTTTGACAAACCTAGCTGAGAACAACAAGAATTGGATTGTTCTGTCCTGTGTACCCATATATTTTTTTAAAAAAAGCTCCTTATGAGGGAGGTAAAATGAGGGAAGTAAAGGGGAAAAGAGAGTTTCGAAAATTTCAGACTCAATGTAGAGGCTTTGGAGAGAGGATTAGTTCAGTTTGGAGTTGCAACGCGGAGACAGGCCCTTCGGCCCATCAGGTCCGCGTTGAACAGCGGTCGCCGCACATTAACACTATCCCACACACACTGGGGACAGTTTTTACATTTACCAAGCCAATTGACCTATAAACCTGTACGTCTTTGGAGTGTGGGAGGAAACCGAAGATCTCGGAGAAAACTCGCGCAGGTCACGAGGAGAACGTACAAACTCCGTACAGACAGCACCCGTAGTCTGGATCGAACCCGGGTCTCCGGCGCTGTAAGGCAGCAACTCTACCGCTGCGCCATTGGGCCACCCTGATTACTAGAATTCTAGATTACAAGAATGCTGCCTGGATTAGAGGGTATTACTTATAATGAGAGATTAAACAAACTTGGATTGTATTCTCTGTAGTAGTGGAGGCTGTGCAGAGACTTGTTAAAAATATATAACGTTATGAGAGGCCAGATAGGGTAGACAGAACTTTTTTTCCCAGGATGGAAGTGTCAAAGACTAGAGGGCTTAACTTTAAGATGAGAGGGGCAATATTTCAAGATGTTTAGTTTAGTTTAGAGATACCACATGGAAACACGTTCTTCATCCCACCGAGGCCATGCCAATCATTGATCACGTCTTCACTAGTTCTATGTTATCCCACTTTCGCATCCTACACGTGAGGGACAATTTAGGGAAGCAAATTAACCTACAAACTTGCCCGTCTTTGGAGTGTGGGAGGAAACGGGAGCACCAGGAGAAAACCAACGTGATGACAGGGAGAATGTACAAACTCCGTATAGATAGCACCCGCAATCAGGATCGAACCTGGGTCTCTGGTGTTGTAAGGGAACTACTCTATCACTATACCACTGAGCTGCATAAATATTCAATGTTGCTATATGGGGCAAGTTCTTTTACGCAAAGAATGGTGAAGTGGCTGGAAAGCGATGCCAGGGTGATGGTGGAGGCAGTAATGATAGTGGCATTTAAGAGGCTTTTAGATAGGGACATAGATATGCAGGGAATGCAAGGATATGGGTCATGTGCAGGCAGAGGAGATTGGTTTAACTTGGCATCATGTTCGGCACAGATATTATGGGATGTGTTCTACTGTTCTCTACTCAATGAAGACCCACAGATCCTACAGCAACTCTACATCTCTATCATCAGTGTGGAAGGCACTTTGGAGCCAAGGTTGGTCTGAACAGCCAACTTCGTACATATCGCCACGTTACAGATATAGGTGTCATGGCCTTACCTGAGAATGATTAACAAACAGCAACAACATAAAAGATATATTGGTAAAACATTGTTACACTTTCGTTCATATTCCAGTGGCTTTGAATATGACTCAGCATTGAACAGTTGCAGTAAGAGGCTTAGAGACACAAGGAACTGCAGATGTTGGCTTACAAAAAAAAGGATGTATAAATGTTATCACTTCAAGCCTCTTCATACTAAAATAAAACACAATGTGCTGGGGTAAGTCAGTGGGTCAGGCAGCATCTCTGAAGGCATGGATTGGAGGCCCAACCTAAAATGTTACCTATCAATGTCTTCCAGACATACTGTGTTGTTGGAGTAAACTTGGTAACCCACTGAGTTACTCCCAAGAACATAGACTTATTCTGTGTTTTATTTCAGTATGAGGATGCTTGATGTGATAACATTTACACATCCTCGGAGTTCTCCGCCTACCCTCTCGCTGCATGGAAGTGCAATGTAGGACGTAGTTTGTATGACCAAGGTGCATTGAGTGGATGATGGAACTCACCAGCAAGGACCACCAGTCGGTGTGGATCATTGGGGCGACGGTGGTAGATAGCCACTTCCTCATAGGTTAGATATTCCACGCTCTCACTCTGCTTCAACGGCTTCTCTTCCGTTTGGTTCGTCTGTCGGGATTTTCTGCTCAGCCGGAAGCTCCTCCGTAAGCCAGCTGTAACACAACGTCAACTGAGGAAGGGGAATCAGGCCACTGGGACTCAGTCTCTTAATAAATGTGACCATGTGGGAAGTCAGGAGCATATAGGTAGTGTGAGTAATTAATTAACTTCTCCAATCAACTGGAACTATTGCTAGTTACATACTGCACCATAAATCTTATGAAATGTTTTAGACCTATTAAATTTAAAAGGGATGCAATCTGGAAATGGATGGAAACAAATTAGAAGTTATGATTTATAAACATTGAAATAAACATTCCAATCAACTGAGTGTTCAATTAATATGTAGCATCATTTTGATGACTAGATGAACTGTATATAATCTTCACTCAAGTTAACTCACACCTTCCATTTTCATTTGCAATTTGGTGTCACTTGCTTTAACTGGGAATGTACTAAATCCTCATGCGGATTACAGTTTTTCCAACAAGATATACTTTAGGCTTAACATGCTTTCACATATCAGCTAGCTATTTATTGCTCACTATTAATTGTTCATCTCATTGATTTGCCCTCAATGCATAGGGAAGGTGTGGTAAGGGATATTAAAAAGGGGCACCTACTTTGTTGTCATGCCGGCCATCGACCACAGCACCACGGCACGGTGGTGCAGAGGTAAAGTTACCCGGGTTTGATCATGACTACAGGTGCTGACTGTGCAGGGTTTGTACGATCGCCCTCTGATTGCCTGGGTTTTCTCTGGATGCTCTGCTTAACTCCCACATTCCAAAGACATGTGGGTTTGTAGGTTGATCGGCTTCTGTAAATTGCCTCTAATGTGTAGAAAGTGGGATGACGTGGAACTAGCGTGAACGCAAACGCTTTGGGCCATTGGGCCCGTTTCCACGCTGTATCTCCAAACATCAAAAACCCATTCCCCTTTATTTCTCTGTTATCCCACTTTCTCACTTAGTCGATAAAAATCAAATTATATACGGGGTTGAGAGTTCTACTTCAACAAGCATTTATAAGCATGTCATATTTTTCAAAGGAGTTTCCCTGATTTTTAGGAGGTCTATCAAATGCCACAAAAAGCAAACCTAAGCCAAGCCACTGTTTTATGATTTCAGATAAAGTAAAATCCACTTTATTTTGCCTCGGATTCTGGAGTTTTCCCTGATTTTTAAGCTGATTACATTCAATTACTCCATTACCTTGTGTTTAAGTCCTTGGCTTATATCACCACTGACAAGTAAATTCGACTTTAGTTTTTGAATCCAAGATTTTGCGGTCAAATTTGATGACTATTCTTCCCAAGAAATTCTAAAACAGTGGCCTTTATTGAAAATGCACAAGATAATTTAGCAAAACCTAAGCTCTCACCTATATAAAGCCCATTCAAATATCCATCACACTCACAGTCCTCTGATGAGGTAGAGAAGCAGCAAATAGAAAAGAAAAGAATAATAAAGTTCAGGAAGTAAAAAGCAGAACACTAATCAATGTTTAAGACCAGCAAATCAATAGTAATATAAGAGCACTCTCTGAATAAAAATAATAAAGCACTACAGGTTCATGTTGAAACTCAGGTTTCCTTGAACAAAATCTGAGCGTCGTCATCCCTTCGGCCCAACTTGTCCACATTGACCAACATGCCCCATCAAACAGCTAACAATGGCCTGTTTTGTTTATCATTGCTACTTTTTTGCATATCTTTCGTGCATTTGTTCTATATCTCTCTACATCATCATCTATTTCTCACGTTTCCCTTTCCCATAACTTTCAGTCTGAAGAAAAGTCTAGATCCAAAACGTCACTTATTCCTCCTCTCCGGAGATGCTGCCTGTCCTGCTGAGTTACTCCAGGACTTTGTGTCTATCTTCGGTTTAAACCAGCATCTGTAGTTCCTTCCTACACATGCGCCATCTACACTAGACCCATCTGCCTGCCTTTGGACCACATCCCACTAAACCTACCCAATCCATGTACCTGTTTAAATGTTTCTTAAATGTTGCGATAGTGTCTGCCTCTACCACCTCCTCCGGCAGCTTGTTCTATACACCCACCACCTTTTCTGTAAAACAGTTACCCCTCAGGTTCACATTAAATATTTCCCTCCTCACCTTAAACCTATGTCCTCCTGTTAAACCTATGTCCTCTGGGTCCTCTTATACATACTCATTACGCATTATATTTTATATTTCACATTTCCAGGATTATGAACATCCACTTTTTTAACTAGATTTTAGGTACCATTTCGGAAAGTGGCACCCATTTCCAGAAATGGCCTAACCTGGTTGTATTGATCGCTTATTACAAGATGCAGTGCATAATTTCCATGTTTATTCAACAATAGCTCCTATGTTTGGAAGGGCAAAAGGCACCAGTCTCATGGAATTTTTTCCCCCTGTAGAATTTTTCCAATATTCATCAAAGACCCACACCATCCTGGCCAAACACTCATCTCACCACTGCCATCGGGAAGAAGGTGCAGGGAGCCTGAGAACTGTAACGTCCAGGTTCAGGAACAACTTCTTCCCTACAGCCATAAGGCTATTAAACACTACAACCACATAAGCTCTGAACTACAATAGATTATTATTATTATTATTATTATTATTATTATTATTATTATTATTATTAATATTAATATTATTATTGCACTGTTATTGTTTGGTTTTTTTTCTGAGTTTTTGTTATATTATTTATCATGATTACAAATTCTGTTGTGCTGCAGCAAGTAAGAATTTCATTGTTTTATCTGGGGTACATGACAATAAAAGACTCTTTACTCTTGTTCATTTAATATCCATAACACCCTGTTGATATCTGTTCTGAATATACTCAGATAATGAAACTCCCAGCCTTTGTCACTGTAATCAAGGTCTTCAGTTACAAAACTTTCTTGCGCATAAAATTATTATTTCAAAGAAAAAAATCCTTAACTGTCAGGTCTATGTACAATCCAGGCACACTGCAATGAAATGTATTCATAATTACTCAACGACCTGAAACGCCACCTGAACATTTCCTGCACAGAAGCTGCCTGACCTGCTGAGTTACTCCAGTATTTTGTGTTTGTCCTCCGAGGTTCTCCAGCACATCATTCTCCCCAATTAAATGAAAATAGTAAGATTAAACGAGAACTTACCAGTTCGAAGTTTGATCTTTATTTTATGAGGAGTAACGATGAGGGATTACGTGAAGAAGCCCCGCCTGGCGCTGGAACGGCATACTTCAAAGCAGCGGCATGAAAAACACAGAACACAATAGCCGGAGTAAGATAGTAAGGCTCATCATAGATTTAGAACTACCAGATGATCATTTATTTTATGAGGGTGTGGAGTGGAGGGCACGTAATCCCTCATCGTTACTCCTCATAAAATAAAGATCAAACTTCGAACTGGTAAGTTCTCGTTTAATCTTACTATTTTACTTCGGAGTCACGTGAGTGACTACGTGAAGATTTTGAAGCTTCTGTGTTTTTCATGTCGTAGAATTCTTCCATACGACAGTCCGGCTAGGTCAACACATACATGAGAAAACCAGACTAGTTTTTAGTTCTTTCCATAAACTTTTAATGATAAAAGAACATATAATAACCCTCTTTTTTACACCTGAGGGAACCATTACAAAGTGATAAAAGATATAAGTGATAACATAATTGATAATATCAATCAATAGTGAAACAAAGCAGGTGATTATAGTGAACCCAACACCGCATGTCCAAAGCCTGTCATTGTGTGAACAGGTTTATTGTAGAACTTTGAAAAAGTTTCTTCTTTACACCACCCTGCGGTTTCTAAAATATGTTCGATTGGTACGTCCTGTAACTTTGCCGCGGATGTAGCTGCTACCCTGGTGGAGTGAGATTTGAACACATCAGTGTCTACTCCTGCTAAAAGTAACACCTGTTTTAACCACCTTGAGATTGTTTGCACTGAAGCTTTTGTGTGTGGTTTCTTATGAGTAATCATTAATGTTTTTTCATCACCTCGAAGAGTTCTAGTAACCTTTACATAATGATTCAAATGTTTAACTACACACAACGTTGGATCAATGGGATAAGCTTGAAACATTACCTTCGCTCCAGTTCTCCCTGGTCTGCTTTGTTGATCAAATCGTAAACATAGAACACAATGTTATCTGCAGTCACATGCATACAGTCTAAACGTAACATTTGTAATGTTTGCACCCTTTGAGCTGAAACCGATGCCATTAACATTACTAATTTAAATGTTAACTTTTCCAATGACAAAACTTCTATTGGAGTCCATTGCCTAAGTAAAGTAAGTACAATGCTAACATCCCAAATTTCTGTATATCTTGGTTTGGGTGGATTTTTGTTAAAGATTCCTTTCATAAATCTAGATATTAATGGATGTGATCCAATTGATTTCTGGTCAGAGATTTGTCCTAAATAAGATGATAAGGCACTACGTGCACTATTAATGGCACTGTAACTTAAGTGTTGTTCAAAATGCAACTCGGCAAGGAACTCCAATATGTTTGCAATGTTCACAGTATGATAGGATATATTTGACTGTCTGCAAAATTTTTCCCATTTCTTTATATGTGTCATATATTGTCTCTGAGTGCTATCTCGCCATGATGCGACTATAATATCCATAGTTCTATCCGACAATCCAAGCTCCTGTAGTGGTCTGGTCAAAACCTGCAGATTAACAAATTCATATAAGCATGTAATGGATGAATTTCTTTGGTTACCGGTTTTATCAATAAATCACTGCTGCTAGGGATTGACATATATGGTTCTTTAATCATGTTTAACATTAATGGGAACCATGGTTGTGTCGGCCAATTTGGAATTACCAATAATCCTGTGGCAGAATCTTGTTCTATTTTCTTCAGACATTGCTGAACCAGAGCAAATGGCGGAAAAGCATAAAAGAACATATTCCCCCAGTTTAGTGAAAAAGCATCTACTGCTACTGCGTCTGGATCTGGTTCCCAAGACACATATTTAGGCAATTGATGATTTAGTCTTGATGCAAACAGATCAATGTCTGGTAACCCATATTGAGCCACAATTTTACTGAAAATTACTGGGTTCAACATCCATTCTGTGTTATCTTTAAACATCCTTGATCTATTGTCTGCCACCACATTGTCTTTACCTGGAATGTAATTTGCCGAAATCCAAATTTGGTGGTTAATACACCATTGCCATATCTGATTGACCAAACAATCACATGATACCGATCTGACTCCACCCATGTGATTAATATATGCAACAGCTGTTTTATTGTCTAATTGTATCAGTACATGCAGATTCTTTTTTGCAGAACAATATGCCTTCAACCCATAAAATGCACCCAATAATTCTAAATAGTTAATACCATATGTTTGGAGAAACATTTCCTCTTGGACAGTCCATCTGCCCCCACAGCTGGTGAATGAATCTGTCGCCCCCCCATCCGAGAGCACTAGCATCTGTTTGTAAAATTACTTCAGGCTGTTGTATCAGAATGTTTTTAGCAGCTTGTGGGACATTTTCAATCCACCATTGTAATTCCAATAAAGCTTCTTTTGTTAACTGCATAGGCCTATCAAAATGGCCTGCTTTCTTTTTTAGAGCTCTTATTTTGTCCCTTTGAAGATTTTGGTAATGTAATGGACCAAATTCCACTGCAGGAAATGCTGCTACTAGTTTACCAATAACCTTTGCTACTTCTCGGATGGAGGGATAAGGTTTGTGAATGAGACCCCTACAGGTCACCAAAATATCATCAATATTATCTGTTGGCAAAGTTACTAACATAGTAACTGAGTTAATTACAAACCCCAAATAGTTAATTGACTGTGCTGGCTGCAGCTGGGACTTAATTGGATGAATCAAGAAACCTAACTTCTCAAATAAAGTTTTAGTTGCTGAAACTGATTTTTCAGCTGATTCCTGATTACTATTGATGATTAAAATGTCATCCAGATAAGCCATAATGATGTGCTTTTGTGCTCTTAATTGTGCTAAAGCTGGTTTCAACAGCTTTGTAAAGAGCCTGGAGCTGAACTTAACCCATTTGGTAAAGTTTTGAATTGCCACAGCTGTCCCAGCCAATTAAATTTTAAATACCTTCGAAAGAACTGATGTATTGGTACTGAATAGTACGCATCCTTTAAATCAATTGTAGCCATATAACAACCTGCTGATATCAAATGTCTTGCAGTGTTAAATGTTTCCATTTTAAAATGTTTATATTCGACAAATTTATTAAGATTTGTAAGGTCCAGAATAATTCTGCAACCACCATCTTTTTTATTTCTTGGAAATATATTTGACACAAATTGATGCTCATGTTCAACAGTTTTTTCAATAACACCTTTTTTAAACAATTTGTCAATTTCCACATTTATTTCTGCCTCTTCAATTGCAGAAAACATGAAACCATAAGCAGGTTTATTTTGTACCGGAGAATTAACACCTTCTTTAAATGTAATAGTAGCTCCTGAAACTGTTTGTAAAATAAACCGATCAGATGTGATGGCAAGCCATTCATCATAAAACATTTGTAATCTCCCTCCAACTGGAGATTTGTCCACAGTTTCTTTAAGCATAGAATAAATTTTTTGTATCTCTCCATATGAACGTGGTGGCCTCCTTCTCCCCGTATACGGGTGAACATTAGGCTGTGTCGGATGATAATATTTTCTTATCATACTCCTGCCTCTGTTTCCAAAATCAAATCCCCTTCTTGACGAAAAATACCTTTTTTGTCCAAAGACGAAAGGTCTCATGTGGCTAATAGATTTAGCCTCTTCATCCATTTCTCTTATTTGTTTAGGCAGGTTTTCTCCAAATAAATAACCAGGAGCTTGAACACCACTTGATCGACACAGACCTGCAAACCTTGGATGAAATATGGGCTGAATCGCAATTTTCCTCATACAATTAATTTCATAGAAGGAATTGCATAATAAGCCCAAAGTATCTTTTTGGATTTTATCCATCTCCAACCCCTCCATTTGCCTTCCAAAAGCAGTAATGGCAGCAGAAATCAATTTGAGGATTCTTTGAAATCTTATTTCTTGTCCTCTCATGCCTGGAGCCCATATAGACGGAGTAACTGTAGGTACCTTCAATGAGGTGCAATTTTCCGTGGTGTGCACTCATAATCCACATCACCACTTGCAGGGTCTGTCTTTTGCAGCCCTGATACACTTGGAATTATATCCAATGAGACTTCCTCCGCCCTTAATCCTGGGTCCGGAGTTTCAAATTCCCAATTTGGCACATAGCCATATTCAGTATATTCAAACCCCTCAGGGTCATTTTGGGAAACGTCTGGGCACTGTGACCCTTGTCTCATTATATTTTGGAGCACTTTCTCCATATGTTCCATTTTTAGCCATATAGCTTTATTATCCGGAGGACTTTCATTATCAGAGTCATTATCAGAAACCAGGGGCCTCACGGATTTCATTTTACATTTTCTAGGAACATTTTCCTCCGTGGTTTGTATTTCTGGAGAAATTATAGTCTCACTAACGGGGTGAATCAGCGGCCACCGGTATCGGAACCGGATCCGCACTAAACTCTTGTCCCGTATCTTTAGCTTCACCCCGGGACGATGTTTTTACCCGCAAAATTTTCCTTTGAGACTTCTCCATTTTCATTTCCATTTATCTGGCTAAATCAGTACGCCAGCGTGACTCTGATTTTAACTTTTACTTTCTCTTTTGCTGGTTTTACCAGCGTAACGTCTTTTTTAGAACGTCCCCACTTTTCCTTACACTTACCTGCGGGTCCGTTCCGGCCGCTGCGAGGAGCTGCGCTCTGCAACTCTTGCTTCTGCCATCAGCGTCGACGTAATGCCGTTCCAGCGCCAGGCGGGGCTTCTTCACGTAGTCACTCACGTGACTCCGAAGTAAAATCAGCGTTGGCTAGTCACAACCATAAAAAATAGATAATTAAATAAAATCAAAGTTTTCTATTGATATTCTTGATAAATACTCTTCAGACTTGCTCAGGAATTGGAACTGAAAGAGCTATTATAAGAAAGATATTACAGTTGATTATATCATATTGAAAATAATCCAACATTGATCAATCCCTGGGTGGTTTCTTCATCCCATTCTACTGTTGCGATTTTGTTATATTACCTTTAAGATTTGCAAGCCAAAAATTAATAATTTAAATTGCATTAAAATAAAAGTGGAGCATTATCCAAATGTTATATGTGATGCAATAGTGTTCTGGCCTCAATTTGTGCACAGTTATGGAATCAAATGTAAAATATTAAAGTGTGCAAATGCCCTATATTATTAGTAAGCATTGAATTGTTACAATGTAGCCATGCATGTTTAAGAAGGGACTGCAGTTGCTGGAAACTCGAAGGTAGACAAAAATGCTGGAGAAACTCAGCGGGTGAGGCAGCATCTATGGAGCGAAGGAAATAGGCAACGTTTCAGGTCGAGACCCTTCTTGTAGCTATGCATGGTCATATGCTGTAAGGATATACAAGCAATTCACAATGGAACACCCACCTTTCTCACAATGTTGGTCGTCTAAGAATAGCATTAATGAGGAAAAAGGAAAATATTGAACAATTTGAGTTTCAACAAAAAAAAATCAATCTGGCTGTTAGGGTTAGTCAGTATTTAGGTATTAAATCAATATCAAATTCATACCTTGAAATTTCCTTTTCAACAGAAACACTTCATAAGTCATATAATGCACAATTGATTATAGTTCTTTTAAAGGATATATCACTCAACATCATCAGGAGGAAAGGTGGGATTACTGACACTTTGATGATCTACCCTTCTTCAGGCTCAGATATTCTGATGAAAGATTTATTCCCAAAACTTATTTGAAAAAATCTACGCAGAGGAATTGCAGATGCAACCTTGGCTAATGCCGATTCACAATGTATAAAGAATATTTTTGATTGTCATTTCAGGTTTCTTTCACTGTTTTGTTTCCATGTTGGAAATGAGGAGAAATGTTTTCACACAGTGGGTTGGCAGGGCCAGGCAATGGTCCACACAAGGTTGTGGTAGAAGCCAATTATATTGAACAATGTTCGATAGAGTTGGGTTAGGTTGAGTTGCTGCTGGGTTAAAAACAAAAAGCAGGGACATTGAACTTTGCATGATTGGCCTTTTAAAGAGCTGATTCAGGCTCAATGGATCACTTTGAAGATTCAAAGGTTCTTCCCTGCTGTCATCAGACTACTGAACGATCCACCCTGAAGCTGGGGTGTAGTCTTCATCTTCCAACCCAACTCAGTGTGGACCTTGGACATTTTCTCTGTTGCTGTTTAGCTACAATGCTACAAAACCAGTACCTTTTCTGTGATGGTACATGCTGGAATGGTGTACCAACTTCTTGAAAAGTTATAAACTAGATTGATGTAGATCAGTCAATAACGTCGCATGAACTTATATGTGTATCAACACCATTTTGTCCACAAAAAAGCACCGTGTAAAACTATATTCTACACTTTAGTATTTTCCTCATTGCACGATTTGCGGTACTTGTGTACTGCTTGACAGCATGCAAACAAAAGCTTTTCAGGGTATCTCAGTACACGTGACAATAATGAACCAATACCAATATCAAATGGCCTCTTGTGTTGTAGGTTTGTGTCATTGTATGGTGGAAGCAGTCATATTCACTACAGTCAGCATTTCTAGTGCTTTTAGTCAAGCAAAATAGTAATAGACATGAGTCTAATGCAATGCAACCTCAGGTTTTTCCGCAGAAGTCAATAGATTGGGACCACTGATGGGGAAACTCGCTGAATTTGATTTATTCCTCACTTTGGATCTACTGGGTCATAATTTGAGTCATGCAAGAAAGTGCCTTTTGCACTTGAATTATAACTGTGGTAGTTCAAATAGCACATAAATAAGGCACGATGGCGTAAGGTTATTTGATATCTGCTTACATGATGATCTTGTGCTGCTTTTCTCTGATTCCAAGGTTACTTGCTTTTGCCAATAGGCAAGCCGTCTGCAATTGAAGGAGAGAGTGGTTAATTTATCAAAAAAAATTTTAATCAAGATCACCATCGTTTCTCAAGGCAGCTGATATCTGCAAGTACCAGGCTTGTTGGTGTTCACATTTTTAACCACTATTAAAGAATTGATTTTTTAGGTCTTTTTGTCGGTCTATCCCAAAATGAAGTAATGAGCCTTGTTGTCCGGAAACAAAGAAACATTGTTGTTCGATTAATGTCCATTGGACTAATCTCAGCAGGAGCAGTGCTCTTCACTTTGATTTCTGCACAGTTGATTTCTCTGCCTCTGCACTAGAGATGGGAAAATACAGCAATCACATTAAACACCCAACTGACTGTGCATGGATCTATGAAGCAACATAATTAACATATCTTGGCCCATTGTTTAAAGCAAAAGCTTTGGAACTCACACTCCAGACTCACACGTGAAGAGCAATCTCTAAACTAAGACAGCAGCGGGCATCCTTAAACCAAAACACAATTCATATTTTCATCAAAGATAGACAATAAGTGCTGGAGAACCTCAGCGGGTCAGAGCAACTCTGGAGAAAAAGGATGGGTGATGTTTTGGGTTGGGAACCTTCTTCAATCACCCATCCTTTTTCTCCAGAGATGTTGCCTGACCCAGTTAGTTACTCCAGCACCATGTGTTTGTCCAATATATAAACCAGCATCTGCAGTTCTTTGTTTCTTCATATTTTCATTATCTCTAATGACCCATTAAACAATTAAGCACTACGGAATGGTGGCACAGCGGTAGAGTTGCTGCCGTACAGCACCAGAGACCCAAGTTCAATCCTCACTACGGATGCCTTCTGTACGGACTTTGTACGTTCTCCCC
Organism: Okamejei kenojei; assembly: GCA_035221665.1. Classification (NCBI taxonomy): domain Eukaryota; kingdom Metazoa; phylum Chordata; class Chondrichthyes; order Rajiformes; family Rajidae; genus Okamejei; species Okamejei kenojei. The sequence goes on from CM069161.1 coordinate 18,289,233, forward strand.
TTGACCGCTTGGGTTTTCTCCGGGAAGCTCACACACTTCAAAGGCATACAGGTTTGCAGGCTGGAGGAGACTTTTCTCAATTCTGTTAACCCTTGCTGTCTCCTCCCCTTCCCACCTCTCCCTCAGCCCTCGGGCCCTGGCATTCCCTCTCTCTCTAGCTCTCTCCCCCACCCTAGTCGCACTAGCTTCTCATTTTCACACTACAAACAGCTTACAATGACTTGTTCCCTTTATCATCGATACTTTTTTGGATATCTTTCATCCACTACAAACCAACTGACTCCCACAGCTACATGGACTACTCTTCCTCCCACCCTGCTTCCTGTAAGGACTCCATCCCCTATTCCCAATTCCTCCCAGGATGAAGTGTTCCACACCAGGTCATCACAAATGGCCTCATTCTTCAGAGAACGGGGATTCCCCTCCCCCACTATAAATGAGGCTCGCACCAGGGTTTCCTCCATACCCCGCAACACTGCCCTCTCTCCCCATACCCCCAATCGCAACAAGGGCAGAGTCCCCCTGGTCCTCACCTTTCACCCCACCAGCCAGCAAATACAACACATAGTCCTCCGCCACTTTCGCCATCTCCAACGTGACCCCTCCACTCGCCACATCTTCCCATCTCCCCCCATGTCTGCCTTCCGCAAATACCGCTCCCTCCGCAACTCCCTTGTCAATTCTTCCCTTCCCTCCCGCTCTACCCTTTCCCCGGGCACTTTCCCTTGCAACCGCAAGAAATGCTACACTTGTCCCTTCACCTCCCCCCTCCACTCCTTTCAGGGACCCAAGCAGTCCTTCCAGGTCTGACAGAGGTTCACCTGCACCACCTCCAACCTCATCTACTGCATCCGCTGCTCCAGATGCCAGATGATCTATATTGGTGAGACCAAGTGGAGGCTTGGCAATCGTTTCGCCGAACACCTCCGCTCGGTCCGCAATAACCAACCCGACCTCCTGGTGGCTCAGTACTTCAACTCCCCCTCCCATTCCGTATCCGACCTCTCGGTCCTGGGCCTCCTCCACGGCCAGAGTGAGCAACACTGCAAGTTGGAGGAACAGCACCTCATATTCCGCTTGGGGAGTCTGCATCCTCTGGGCTTGAACATTGAATTTTCTCAATTCTGTTAACCCTTGCTGCCTCCTCCACTTCCCACCTCTCCCTTAGCCCTCGGGCCCTGGCATTCCCTCCCTCTCTATCTCTCTCCCCCACCCTAGTCGCACTAGCTTCTCACTTTCACACTACAAACAGCTTATAATGGCTTGTTCCCTTTATCATCGATACCTTTTTGCATATCTTTCATTCATTGTTCTTTATCTCTCCACATCACCGTCTATATCTCTCGTTTCCCTGATCCCTGACCAGTCTGAAGAAGGGTCTCGACCCGAAACGTCGCCCATCTCCTTCGCTCCTTAGATGCTGCTGCACCCGCTGAGTTTCTCCAGCCTTTTGTGTACCCCCAGGTTTGTAGGCGAATTAGCTTGGTATCAATGTAAAATTATCCCTAGTGTGTATAGGATAGTGTATGGGATAATGTATGGACATTTGCTGGTTGTCACGGATTCGGTGGGCCAAAGGTCCTGTTTCCGCGCTGTATCTCAAAAACTAAACTAAACTAAAATTATAACCATATAACCATATAACAATTACAGCACGGAAACAGGTCCTCTCGGCCCTTCCAGTCCGTGCCGACCATTTGTTTTCCCCTAGTCCCATCTACCTGCACTCAGACCATAAAATTATGCGCTCACATTCCTGCAGATTCCATTTCCAATTGTTGATGGGGATTTAAAAAACACAAAAAATATTTTTAATTTTCTCATTGTGTTTTATGAATTGTTGTCTGACAGTATAATATAAAAATCAAGTTTAAAAAATCTATTGTGTATCAGGTCAGCCTACCAAAAATAATCTAACCATGTTTTTCTTCCCTCTCTGGTATTCTTCAATGGCAGATGGCACAGGAACAAAGAAACACAAATTGCATCATTAATTATGTACATTTCTCCACAGAACTACGTTTTGCAGGATTTCCAGGTAAGTACTTTCCAGTTACCAAGCAAGTAAATAGATTGAGTGAAATAAGTAATGCTTGGGATGTTTTTGTTCGTGGCAATTTTTTAATAATATATTTTAATATAACATTTTCCAGGACAATCTTCTCACTATTAATGACAGGTTGAAGTAGACTAAAGAATCCTGCAGCATAATCAGCTGTAATTTCATTCAGTATTAGGTAACAGAAGTGACAATTGAGGTGAACTGGATAATTAAGATATTTGTTCTTGAAGTGGAACTTGTTATCTGAGAACGAGCCCAAATTTCGGCAAGTAAGATCAAGAGGTAATCAGCTTTCAGTCTCAAATATGTTTTCTAGTTGGCAATCCACCTCTGCACAATTTAATTTGGCAACAAAGGTTCAAAAGTTCAAAGGTTATTTTATTGGTCACGTACACCAATTGGTGGAGTGAAATGCTTCTTGCCAATGCAGCACATAAAAAAAGAATACAGACATAACAATAATAAAGAGATTTAAACATAAAAAACATCCCCCCACAATGGTTCCCATTATGAGGGAAAGCACAACGTTGAGTCCCCATCCCATGTCCACCCATAGTCAGGCCTATTGAGGCCTCCGCAGTCGCCTTCACGGAGGCCCGATGTTCCTGGTCGTTCTCGCCGGGTGATGGTGCTCCGGAGTCGGGAGAATCCTCTCAGCGGCTTGGGACACCTGGAATGGCTGCTTCCTTACCGGAGTCCGCGGCTTCCGAAGCCAACAAGGCCGCGCTGAATGGAGCTCCAACACTGGCTCCCGATGTTACAGTCAGCGCCGCCGCCCGCGGCTGGTCGCTGCACAGACCCGCAGCTCCACGATGTTTCATCGGCGCTCTCAGCTCACCAGAGTTCCAGCGCGGCGGCCCAGGCAAGGCATCGCCCGCTCCGCTCCGCGATAGCGCTCCAGCGCTGTGCCGCCGGCGAAGCCGAGGTTCTGAGCGGTCCCCTCAGGAAACGCCGCTCCAGGCCCGGAGAAAAGCTGCCCCACCGACCAGGTAGGGACCCTGAAAAGTAGTTTCCCCCTTCCCCCCTCCCTCACCCCCCACATAAAAAAGACTAGAACTCCAAAAACAAAACACTAAAACTCACTAAAAATAAAAAAAAGAGTGAAAAACAAACAGTTGCAGGCTGGGCAGCCATACCATACAGGACGGCGCCCCCTGTCGAGAGATGTTATGTCTGCATCTTAACAAAACAATGTTAAAGGTGATTTCTAAGACATCCTGAACCTTTAAGCGACATAGAACAAATGTAAGGAGACCCAAGGGTTTCGGGTCGAGACCCAAGGGTCGCCTATTTCCTTCGCTTCATAGATGCTGCCTCACCCGCTGAGTTTCTCCAGCATTTTTGTCTACCTTCGATTTTCCAGCATCAGTGGTTCCTTCTTAAACAATAGAACAAATGTAAGATAGACAAAAAAAGCTGGAGTAACTCAACAGGACAGGCAGCATCTCTGGTGAGAAGGGATGAGTGACGTTTCGGGTTGAGACCCTTCTTTAGAATAGTCAGGGGAAAGAGAAATGAGAGATATGGACGGTGATTGCGGGAGATAAAGAACAAAGAATGAAATATATGCACAAAAGTAACGATGATAAAGGAAACAGGCCATTGTTAGCTGTATGTTGGGTGAAAACGAAAAGCTGGTGCGACTTGGGTGAATATACAGATACAGAACCTACCTCTCTTGAAATCTCTTTGATGGAATAAGGCCAGCACGGAGACTTGCATCTCCGACACGCTTCGCTTGCCACCACACCGAGTCCTCCTGGTTCACGACGTGAAGAATGTCCCCTTTTCTGAAAGGTAACCCTGCCTCTTTACAGGGAATTGCTTTATCCTCTCTTGGGTCATAGTCAAACAAAGCTCTCACATGCACCTAAGAAAAAGAAGGAATTCAATTAGAAGTATCTCAATCTATGAACATTGATCAGATTTTCCCCAAGTTCATAAGTTCATAAATGACAGGAGCAGAATTAGGCCATTTAGCCCATCAAGTCTACTCTGCCATTCAATCATGGCTGATCTATTTTTCCCTCTCACCCCTTTACCCTGCCTTCTGCCCATAACCCCTGACACCAAGTTATCTACTCTACAAATGTAAATTGAAAAACTAAACATGATTTAATTTTTATTCATTTTAACTTAGCCCTCTGATAGTCAAGTGTTGACAATTTTCTCCTTGAACTATATTCCGTACTCTGGCATTTTTCTCTTTGCTCTACCTGTTGTACTTGTGTTTGGGTTGATTGTATTCATGTGCAGTATTATCTGATTTGATTAGATACAAACAAACAAAAGCTTTTCTCTGTTCCTTGGTACATGTGACAATAATAAACCTATGCTTCAATCTGTCTTCAATAAGTGACTCTTTATTTGTAAACAATGACCACAATTTTCACATCCAGCCACAAGAGCAAACAAGTGGACCGTAGTTTGGACTTCGCTTTTCTTGTTCCTTTGTAAATGGCGGCAAAATATGGCAATGGATGCATGTATTTCACTGCGCAGTGCATATGTGACAATAAGAAGCATTAAACCATTGGACCATCCTCCCTACATCAATTCTTTCAAGACACGTTACTAAACAAACCCAATACATTGTTTAATCAATCCCCCCCATCCCCATAGTTAAGCACTCTGTTGTTGGTTTTCTATGTTTATCCACCGTTGTCCTTCTGAGCAACAGGACTCACTACCGTTCCATTTAACGCTACCAGCTTGATTGGTTTCTTGCTTCAGATCAATTATTTAACTTCAAGTTTCATGTACCACCACCTGTACTTTGGGATGTCAGTCGTCTTTTGCATGTAACCATATAACCATATAACCATATAACAATTACAGCACGGAAACAGGCCCTCTCGGCCCTTCCAGTCCGTGCCGACCATTTGTTTTCCCCTAGTCCCATCTACCTGCACTCAGACCATACCCCTCCATTCCCTTCACGTCCATATACCTATCCACTTTAGTCTTAAATGTTAAAATCGATCCTGCCTCCGTCTTTGTTATGTTCCCATTTATGGCAATTATATTTGCCTAATTTGACACCAGTTGCTTAATCAGCTCAGTTCCTGCCGTTGATTTTGTGACTCCTTACCTTAGACCTTAATCGCCGACGTGGAACCTTCAGAAAAGCTTTCTAAAAATCCAAGTATAAAAAAAAACAACTTATGTTTCTGCTTTTAGAACATAGGACATTTTGCAGTACAGCACAGGAACACAATGTCTGTGCCTTCTTGCAACCATGATCACAATCAAGAAAATTATCTTACTGCTTCATGTTACTTGACTATACAGTAAGTTCGGGCAGCACCAGTTTTACGTTGATGCATGGCCTCTTACAGAGAGTTCAGCTTGTTGTGCCTCCAAGAAACCCTTCTCACTGAAATGACAGTTCTGTAACTAATTTACCAATTCTCTGAACTCAAGAATACCCAGGATTAAATTCAGAATTAAAGGACGTTCTTTTAGGAAGAAGATGAGGAGAAATTTCTTTAGTCAGAGGGTGGTGAATCTGTGGAATTCCTTGCCACAGAAGGCTATGGAGGCCAAGGCAGTGGATATTTTTAAGATAGAGATAGAGAGATTCTTGATTAGTACAGGTTATGGGGAGAAGGCAGGATAATGGGATTAGGAGAGATCAGCCATGATTGAATGGCAGTGTAGACTTGATGGGCCAAATGGCCTAATTCTACTCCTATTCCTTATGACATAACCTTATAACCCATGATCCATGGACTTCTGATTTCAAATGAACATAGTAAATGGATCAGGGATAGGCTTAGTGGTGCCTCAGGTCTGCTTTGGCTTTTAGTAAGATCCCAATCAATTCTATGTTCTTTTCCACTTTCCAGCTTGAACCCTATATTCTGTGTTTCACTTGGTGTTGAAGCATCTATACTCACCAAACCCAACCCCCACCCACCTTTGAATATGCCTAATGATTCAGTATCCACTGGTGGACAATTCAAGGAATGCAAGTTCACGGCTAACAATTTGGTCAAAAACACAGATCAGTTTCTGGAATTTTAAACATGGAACATTGAACAGTACTGCACAGGAACAGGACCTTCGGTCCACGATGTCTGTGCCAAATGTGATACCAAGTTAAAGTAATCTCCTCTGCCTGCACTTGATCCATCCTTCCATTCCCTACATATCCACGTGTCGACCCAAACGTCTCTTCAATGGCAATATCATATCTCCCTTAATTTGGTAGCACATTTCACACACCCACCACTTTCTGTGTAAAAAAGACTTGCCCCGCATATCTCCTTTAAAATTTCCCTCTCTTATCTTAAAGCTGTGCCCTCTAGTCTTTGACATTTCCGCCTTGGGAAAAAGGTTCTGACTGTCGACGCGATATATGCCCCTCATAATGTTATATACTTCAATCAAGTCTTCCCTCTGGCTCCACGCTGCAGAGAAAACAATTCATGTTTAACCAACGTCTCCTTGTAGACAATATTCTCTAATTCAGGCAGTATTCTGGTGAACCGCTTCTCCACCCTCTCCAAATTCTCCATTATATCCTTCCTATAATGGGACAACCAGAACTGTACGCAATACTCAAAATGCTGTTTAATTAAAGTCCGATAAAGCTGCATCCTGGCTTGCTGACTGTAATAGTCAATGCTCCGACTAATGAAGGCAAACAAACCATATACCTTCTTTACCACTTTATCTATTTATGATGCCACTTTCACAGGCTATGTACTTGGACTGCAAGATCCCCCTGTACATCAATGCTGCTGTTGTGCAGAGTCTTGCCATTAAGTGCATGTTGTCCACTTGCATTCTGAACTCCCCTCCAAAGCTTTCACAACCGTCTTGTAATAGGGCGACCAGAACTGCCTGCAAAATTCCAAATGCAGACGAACCAAAGTTGTATTGATCTGCAACATGACTTCCTGACTCTTTACACTCAATCATTAAACCTTCGACCCTGCAGCATCCCCTAACGGTTCATTTAAAGACAGCTAGAGCGAGTGCAAGATTTGCAGGCTCTCCTTACCTTATATTCGATCAGCAGGGCATCTTCTTTAGCTGCTGGGATCAGCTTTAAGATTATTGAACCTTGCCACTGGGCCTGCAAAACATTTAAATACCTCACACCAGTGGGACATGTTCACCTTCTTTCAACCATGACTGTAGGTAGCACTCAACATTAATCTCCTTTGCATGTCAGGCCTCTCTGCATTTAAAAGCCGATTTCATTGAAATTCCAGCATAAAGTCAGGCAATGTGAGACACAAGAGATAGCAGGTGCTGCATTCTTGAGTAGAAGCCAAACTGCTGGAGGAACTGTGTAGGAAGGAACTGCAGATGCTGGAGTAACTCAGTGGGACAGGCAGCATCTCTGGAGAGAAGGAATGGGTAACATTTCAGTTCGAGACCCTTCCTCAGACCCATTCCTTCTCTCCAGAGATGCTGCCTGTCTCGCTGAGTTACTCCAGCATTTTGTGTCCATCTGCTGGAGGAACTGAATGGGTCAGGCAGCATCTGTGGATGGAAATTAACAGACTGTGGCACCATCTGGTGGCCGGGTCACTGGTTAATCGAACCCTCGTTCATCATGTGATAAGGGGCACGTGACGAGGGGCGGGGATTAGAAAGGAAGTGGAGGGTGTGCCCTGTTGCAGACACACGCAGTTACTCTGGGCTCAGCAACACCACTCTTGGTTTTGATTTTTTTTTTGTTTAATAAAGCTTGTCCTTGAGTTCACAAAGTCTGACTCCTTTATCGCGCTTTAAGACAATGTTTTCGGGTCGGGACCTTTCCATCAGCTATCTCTCTACTCCAGTTTTCAAGAAGGGTCCCCACCCAAAACATTCCTGTCCATTCCTTCCACAGATGCTGCCTGACCTGCTGAGTTCCTCCAGCATGTTCTTTGTGTAGAGTCAAGCAATACAGGAACAAGTATTTTGGCCATGCCTCTTGCCGAGTACCCATCTAAACTCTATTTATCAGCAATTGGTTCACAGCCTCCTTTGTCCAGGCAATTCAAGTGCTTGTTCAGACACTTTTAAAATTTTGTGAGAGTATTTGCCTTCAGGTTGTAACGCCTTCTGGGTTAAAACAGTTTATGTCAGAACTCCTTGAATCTTTTCCTCCTCATCAAGGGCCTGAGCGAGAGGGAGAGATTGATCAGGCTAGGACTCCATTCCTTGAAGCACAGGAGGATGAGGGGTGATCTTAGAGAGGAGTACAAAATGATGAGAGGGATAGCTTGTGTAACTGCACAGAGTCTCATGCCCAGAGTAGGGGAATCGAGAACCGGAGTGCATAGGTTTAAGGTGGGGGGGGGAGATTGAATAGGAACTTGAGGGGTAACAAACGGTGGTTGATGTATGGAACGAGCTGCAGGTGGAGATAGTTGACATTACAATCGCAACATTTAATAAACATTTAGATAGGTACATGGATAGGAGGTTTAGAGGGATATATGGGCCGAACGCAGGCAGATGGAACTAGTGTAGATGGGACATGTTCGTTGGTGTTGGCAGGTTGGGCTTAAGGCCGTGTTTCAATGCTGTACGACTCCATAACTATTGTACAACCCTGCCCACTGGTTTTAGACATCTCCATTATGAAACAAGGTTTCTCACTATCCACACTATCTATTGCCCTCATAAATTTGTGTACTTTATCAGATCCCTAGTCAACCTCCGCTGTTCCAAGGAAATCAAACCCACATCATGTCAGGTGCCCATTTTTTGATGCTATCAGATTACATTGAGTAGCAGTGCAGCAGGGCGTTTAAATGCTGGTAAAATGTACTGTTCAGCTAAATAACACCACTACCTCCTTAAATGTGCCTGTCCATGAAGTTTATTGATTGGATTTGTTATCCTTCTTTGATGGAGATTAGTGTTTGGTTTAGCATTACAGCATGGAAACTGGACCTTCAGGCCACAGAGTCCATGCCAACCATTGATCACCCGTTCACACTAGCTCCATGTTATCCCACTTGCTCATCTACTCGCAACACATTTTACAAAGGCAATTTTATATAGGACAATTAATCTACAAGCCTGCGCATCTTTGGGATGTGGAAGGAAACCGGATCACCCGGAGTTACAGGGAAAACGCGCAAACTCGCCGCAGACAGCACCCGAGGTCAGGATCAAACCTAGGTCTCTGCCCGGTTGTGATGCAGCAGCTCTACCAGCTGTGCCACTGTGCTGTCCAGGGTGTTGTGCTATCACTAACAATTTATTTCACCTAATTTCACTCTTTTATCTGTAATATTATAATTGATGTAATCTATTCTATTTGATGAATGCCACCGACTAGAAAATGGAGAGAGTATTTTTTTTTAAACTTTCATTTCGATATATCATCCTCAGTAACCTCAAGTATTATCATCATCTCACATACAGTGTAAGAATGTTCATCAATCCAATTGCTTCACTTAAGTTTTGAAGTGTTTTCATGCCAGACTTTTAGGTTAAAACAGGCTGCCAAATATTTTCATGCAGTTGCTTTACTTTGCAGTTTTGTAATCTTCAACAATCTGGGATGAAGGAATTCATACAATCAATGTTTTTATTTTTTTTAAAATCAGATATAGACTTGGAATTGAAAGCAGAGATTTTTCATAATCTGCTGGTGTTATATTAGCAGCTCCAAGAAAGGTGAACACTTCACTGTTGACTTAGGTTGTCAATTCAGATAAAGTTTGATCCAATCTGACATCCAAACCTGAAACTATTTAGCTGGTACTCAAAGTGCTTTGTAAAATTAATGCAGCCCGTGTCCCACAGTGGAATATGCGTTACTGAATACAATGCAGGAAAAGTCAGATACAATACATCATTTTAGTTGCACAAGGAACTGACTAATAATGAAAGATGCTTTGTGAAAGAAATAACTACAGATGCCGATTTACCAAAGATAGAGACAAAATGCTGGAGTAACTCAGCGGGTCAGACAGCATCTCTAAAGAAAAGAGATAGGTGACGTTTTGAGCCGGTACCTAAACTCGGGTCTGAAGAAGGGTTCTGACTCAAAACGTCACCTATTCCTTTTCTCCCGAGATGCTGCCTGACCTGTTGAGTTACTCCAGCATTTTGTGTCTATGAAAGATGCTTTAATGACTTTGCAAAAAGTTTCTAAAAATATTTTTTTCGACTAAAAAGAAAATTATCTACCAGGATCTGACTGATTTCTTCTGGTGTCTTCTGCTCAACTGGCATGTCATTCACTTCTCTCAGTTCATCTCCAACGTGTATCAAACCTGGGAAGACAAGATCAAAATAATCTGTCTTTGCAAAGGATTGCTTAATTAAAGGGGAGATAATCATAGCAACCCTCAGTCCCAGCCACCTCCCCATGTTAATCTAACTGGTCCCACTGAGGTGGTAAGTAGAGCAATGAGGAGACTCTCAATCAGATGCAGAGAATGGTGTACTTGTAAATGTGTTAATCTCAAGAGTCAAGAGCGTTTAATTGTCATAAGTACTGGCAAAAGGACAATTAAATTCTTACACGCAGCAGCTTAATATTCTTGTAAATGCAATAATACGCTGATAATATATAATATTAAAAATAATTAAATACATTAGTAACCATGCTGCCTGACTATGACTATTACAGTGAGAAGATCTTACCACTACGGTCTGCCGCTCCTCCCTGCATGATCCGAGCCACAACAACAGCACCGGTTTGCTCGTTCTTCCTAATTGTTGCCCCCTGTTGATGACAAATATTTGCCATTAAATTATGAGGATTTTTGCCTGTTTAGTGTTAGTTTAGTTTAGAGATGCAACATGGAAACTGGCCCTTCAGCCCACTGAGTTCACGCCAACCATCGACCACCCATTCACACTAGTTCTATGTTATCCCAATTTTGTGACCACTCGCTAGAAACTAGGTGCAATTCACATAGACCAATTGACCTAAGCCCGCATGTCTTCGGGATGTGGGCGGAAACCGGAGCACCCAGAGGAAACCCACACGGTCACAGGGAGAACGTGCAAACTCCACATAGACAACACCCGTGATCAGGAATGAACCCTGGTCACTGGCTCTGTGAGGCAGCAGCTTTACCAACTGTACCATTGTGCTGCCCATTTCAACTTGTTTAATTAATACCCATATTTCTCTCAATCAACTGATCGTGCTCTGAAATAACCATGATAGATACAAAGGACACTTAATGCCAACAGTTAAAGTTGTTTGATTATTAAGTTGAAATTAAATTTAAAATTTAAACTTTAGTCCATCAACATCATAAAGTGCGTTATGCATCAGCATCCAGCAGAAATTTAATATACTTCAAAGGAGCAATTACATTTTCTAATATGTTGGGTCAAAATTAACATTAATATTTTAACATTTTACCGCAAAAAAAAAGTTGGCCCTGAGTTTCGTCATTCTATGATAATGCTCGCAGCTCTGATCATTTAATACAGTCCAATTAACTGCAATTAAAGGAGCGGGGTGGGAAGGGAGAGGAAAAGTGGGGGAGGTGAGTAGGGACAGTGGGGGAGAAGGGGTGATAGAGAGAGAGGAGGGCAGTGGGAGAGGTGAGGAGGGAGAGTGGGGATAGTGGGGGGGGGGGGTGGGATGGGGGTAGGTGAGGAGTGGGGAGCAGGGATAGAGGGAGAGGATGGGGTAAGGAGGGGAGAGGGTTATGGAGGGAGGGAGGGAGTGACTGAGGGTAGGGGAAAGGAATGGGAGGGAGAGGTGAGGGAGGGAGTAGAGGAGGAGAGGGGAAAGAAGAGGGTGGGTGAAGAGGAGGGTGAGTGCTGGGCGATGAGGGGAAATGAGCTGCGCCTGCACAGTTGGGGGCTAAGGTGCGTGGTGGAATATTGCGTTGGGGGAACGGGGCCCAATGAGTCCCACTTGGTCTAGTACAATCTAAAATTTAAGCAATTTGTATGGCAATGTGCACAGGTTGATGTTAGCTTCATTTTTAGCCAGTTCTGCCATGAAAGAGTTATGCAATAGAACTTCCTAAAGGAAAATAATTGTTTTAACAAGTTCAGATTGCTAAGTTTCATATATTGTAGAATAATGGAGAGATACACACACCTGCATGCCCTTCAAAAAAGGTTCAAAGGTATTTTATTGACACGTGTACCAATTAAGGTACTGAGGACCAAACACCTATTTAAATTATATCAAAAATGATCTCATTTTATTCTCATCAGCTCCCTCTAGACTCTACCACGGAACTACACACAATGGGCAATTTACAGTGGTCAACGAACTTACCAATCTCGCACATCTTTGGGATGTGGAGGGAAATTGGAGTATTCGGAGGAAACCTATATGGTCAGAGGGAAAACATGCAAACTCCACACAGACAGCACCGGAGGTCAGGATTGAATCCGGGTCTCTGACGCTGTGTAGCAATGGCTCTACCTGCTGCACCACTATGCCTTCCAGTGAGAAGGGATGGCCTCCCTTTCTTCTTCTTCTGGCGTGTGGCGTGCACAGCCTAAAGTTGTAGGACAACTTATTCTATTTGTTCTTATTTGATTGTGCACGCCGGGTTGATAGCATTCGTCGAAACAGGGCGGACCACGTGAAGGCTGCAATCTTCCACCCCCTCCCTTTCTTGAGTCAATGGGTCACACATCCAAACCCATACTCCCTATTATATTGGCCTATGGCTAAGTTATCTAAATCAATGGTAGGCCATGTTGAAACTAATGGTAATTGAAACTGCAGGTCTTTAATCATTGTATTGAATTAAAATTATCCACTCAAGTTTATTTTTAAGGAGTGTTTCCTCCAGGTAAAAGGCAATAATGTTCTTATTTAGTCCAACATTCCATCTTGCACCTTACACGTCCCATCTTACACCTGCACTTTCAGATGCATCAAACATTTATATGGTTATAAATTATTACAGTTGAATTATTAACTATACTTAATTATTCAGCAACATCATTTAGCTAGATTTGCTCTACAATATAGAGTAAGCTAAACAGCATGAATAAAAGCAACGGAATAAATTTGGTGGGAAGGAAGAGGTAATTCCTGTGCTTGCAGCAGCCCTCACAAATGTTATTTTCCAAGGATATATATCCAAAATTATTGCGAACAATTGTTCAGGATTATAATTGCAATTAAAAAGCATTAAACATTTACTCATGGAAGGAGATTTGCTCAAATGCAATGTAATCATATAGTCACAGTCATGCAGCATGAAAACTGGTCCCTCGAGCCAACTTGTCCATGCCGAGGAAAGGTGCCATTAAGTTGGAAAGAGTACAGCGAAGATTGGCAACAATGGGTCCCTCCATGATGAGCTCAATGGATTCTTCGCCCGCTTTGAACTGAAGGGCTCTGGCGGTATGCTGCCCTCTCCATCCATACTCTGTGACTGTATCAATAGACAATAGACAATAGATACAAGAGTAGGACATTCGGCCCTTCGAGCCAGCACTGTCATTCAATGTGATCATGGCTGATCATCCCCAATCAGTACCCCGTTCCTGCCTTCTCCCCATATCCCCTGACTCCGTTATTTTTAAGAGCCCAATCTAGCTCTGTCTTGAAAGCATCCAGAGAACCTGCCTCCACCACCCTCTGAGGCAGAGAATTCCACAGACTCACAACTCTGTGAGAAAAAGTGTTTCCTCGTCTCCATTCTGAATGGCTTACTCTTTATTCTTGAACTATGGCCCCTGGTTCTGGTCTCCCCCAACATCGGGAACATGTTTCCTGCCTCTAGCCTGTCCAAACCCTTAACAATCTTTTGTGTTTCAATGAGATCCCCTCTCATCCTTCTAAACTCCAGAGTGTCCAAGCCCAGCCGCTCCATTCTCTCAGCATATAACAGTCCCGCCATCCCGGGAATTAACCTTGTAAACCTACGCTGCACTCCCTCAATAGCAAGAATGTCCTTCCTCAAATTAGGTGACCAAAACTGCACACAATACTCCAGGTGTGGTCTCACTAGGGCTCTGTACAACATGGAAACAGTGGTATCGAAATGTTTCAAATCAAATCAAAAATGAATAAGATTCCAGTTGCAAGTTTAAATATAATTATGTATACCAATGGTTCTTTGTTCTTCACAAGACGGACAATCTTCATTGATTCCTCTTCATTCTCAACGGCCACGTCATCTGGCATGGGTGGGAGCACTGGACCGAAGGCTTTGCGTGCAATCGTGTCGTGTGCTGAGAGCACAGCCTGTGAATGGCAAACACAACTTGCTTACATACTGGATGCCACTGCAATGGATGCAATGGGTATTTTTAAAGCAAAGATAGATGGGTTCTTGATTAGTATGGTTGTCAGAGATTATGGGGAGAAGGCAGGGGAATGGGGTTAAGAGGGAAAGATAGATCAACCATGATTGAATAACGGAGTAGATTTGATGGGCTGGATGGCCTAATTCTGCTCCTATCCATTATAAACCTATGAACTAAATTCTATATCTGTAACTTTGTTTTTTACTCTGTATTGTGCACAGTTGGATGTTACCGAATAATCAAACATTTATTGTTTTTTATTGATTTTATCAGCAGTTCCATTTCGGATCCTTTAACTATTGATTCTTTAGTTTAGAGATACAGCATGGATTCAGGCCCTACTGCCCACTGAGTCCAGAACCAGGGGTCACAGTTTAAGAATAAGGGGTAGGTCATTTAGGACTGAGATGAGGACACACTTTTTCAGCCAGAGAGTTGTGAATCTGTGGAATTCTCTGCCACAGAAGGCAGTGGAGGCCAATTCACTGGATGCTTTCAAGAGAGAGGTAGATTTAGTTCTTAGGGCTAAAGGAATTAATGGATATGGGGATAAAGAAGGACAGGTTACTGATTTTAGATGATCAGCCATGAATATATTGAATTATTTTTCCACCGTGGGAAAAAGGTTTCTACTGTTTATCCTATAGACATAGACATAGAAAATAGGTGCAGGAGGAGGCCATTCAGCCCTTCGAGCCAGCACCGCCATTCATTGCGATCATGGCTGATCGTCCCCAATCAATAACCCGTGCCTGCCGTCTCCACATATCCCTTGATTTCCACTAGCCCCTAGCGCTCTATCTAACTCTCTCTTAAATCCATCCAGTGATTTGGCCTGCACTGCCCTCTGTGGCAGGGAAATCCACAAATTCACAACTCTCTGGGTGAAAACGTTTTTTTCACCTCAGTCTGAAATGGCCTCCCTTTATTCTAAGACTGTGGCTGCTGGTTCTGGACTCGCCCAACATTGGGAACATTTTTCCTGCATCTAGCTTGTCCAGTTCTTTTATAATTTTATATGTTTCTATGTATGACTCACATCCTTTTATATAATTCCATCTGGTCTCCCCTCAATCTTGGGCATTTAGGAAAAACATCCAAGTTTATCCAACCTTTCCTGGTGTTTAACATTCCTAATTTATTCAAATATTTATTCACTAAAACAAAATTGAATTCTTACCAGGAGGTGCGGTTTGGCTAATAAACATGTCAGTTCCCTGATGTCACTATTGGGTGGTCCACTCTGTAGCTCCTCTGTTACCTGAAAGGAGTTAAAAAAAGTTTACAACAAATCACTGTGCAACTTCTAAATAGTCAGATTTTTTATGAATGTGCCAAATGCTTGATACTAAAGAAATCAGGAATACAACGACCTTCTCTAAAGCCAGGCCGTGATGTTCATCAGATCACAAGCTGGCTACATTTAAGGCCAAATTGATGAAGGTTAGGCAGTTATTCATGGAGTGACACTCCAGCGGAATTCTTTGCCACAGACTGCTGTGGAGACAAAGTCAGTGGATATTTATAAGGCCAAAATTGACAGATTCTTGATTAGTACGGGTATCAGAGATTACGGGAAGAATGGGTGAGTAGACTTGATGGGCCGAATGGCCTAATTCTGCTCCTATCACTTATGAACTTATGGCACAAATTGGCAAGACAATGATTCTGATCGGGTAAATTTAGTAGCTATTGTAAACACAGGAAAAATGTCACAAATCATCAGGGAAGAAGAAATAGTTTCTAACATTTCCATTGTAATATATGTATATTTAAAAGCACATATGCATGTATACATGTACACATTATGTACTATCCTATATGATTATCTATTGATCTATCTATGGTTATACATTTACATAACCATATACATGTACATGGTATGGTACATATACATGTACATGTACATATATACATTTCAATATATATACAATATATATACATTTGTTCAGCCCGTAGGAGGTGTAACCAGCTGCAAATAGTTCAAAAAACGATTTAGACACAACCTGCCAGTTTGCTCAGTTTCAGCATTACTGCAAATCATGTTTCACTCTCACAAGCTTTCTACAGTCTCTATTCCTGAATGAATCACAAGGTTAGAAGAGAGTGCAAAAGATAAGTGTTGGCAATGGTGAGACCCAACCCCACCCACCAGCAACCATGCCCGTCACTCTTTTCACATGTTAATTTGATTTATCACTCCGGGTTAGAGACAAGATTCCTGAATAAGAGACTGAAGGTAGGAAAAAATGCTGGAGTAACTCCGCGGGTGAAGCAGCATCTATGGAGCGAAGGAATAGGTGATGTTTCGGGTTGAGACCCTTCTTCAGACTAAGTTAGTTTGTAATTCCATTAACCCTTCAGTATTCATGTTCTAACAGTTACCAGTTCTGGTAGAATTAAGACTTTACAGCTTTTGATTTTAGCATGGAGTCATGTATGTTTCATGATTGCATCATTACCCTGGTTTGTTAATAATCATAATTACCATATTTATGTGTAAAAATAATTATGAGTTTTATTTTAGAGAGTGAACTAATCTGTACAGTCTCAAGAAAAATAATCTTTATCCTAACTTTGCAACCAATGTGACCAAGGCAGTTCCTCTGCCACCATTATCTGCAGCTCAGTTGTAATGCAAACAACGTTGGCCTTTCATTGTGGAGGAAAGAAATTCGGGTGCTGGTTTAAACCGAAGATAGACGCAAAAAGCTGGAGTAACTCAACAGGTCAGGCAGCATCTCTGGAAGGAAATAATGGGTGACGTTTCGGGTCGAGACCCTTCTTTAATTAGGTCATGAGAGGCAGTGGAATAAAATTGCTGACCAATGATGCCAGTGCACTCTATCATGAAGACCACTTACGGAATCATTAATTACACTTCGCCAGAAGTGCTAATCCATAGATTAGGAAGAATTTATAGTTCTTTTTTGGATCATCTGGCCAAATCTCTAACTAGTTGATTGAATAGCAGGTCTTTCTCAAGTGAAAGTCAATTTTTAAATATTTTCCCTCAAATCTTCATTATGGGTTTAGGACCAAAACACTCAAGTTACTGAAGGTCTAAAGAATGGACATAGAGACATCGGATCAAACCCCACCGTGGCAATAAATAAATTGGATTTCCATAAAATTTCTGGGTAAATAAAGACATCTAGGGCAATAATGAGATGATTAGATCGTTCATTGAGTCACGCAGCACAGAAAAATTATATTTGGTTTCTTGTTACGATGCAAGAACCCATGTGTACCAATCCCATTTCCCCACACTGCCTTCTCTGCCTGGGTGATTCAAGCTCACATCCAGAAAGTTCCTAAATATTAGGAATGTTCCTGCTTCCCTCTCCCCTCAGGCAGACTACTTATAGATATCAGCCAACTTCTGAGTGGAAATATTTTTTGTCAGACTGCATTGAACTCACTTATCCTTACCATACGCCTCTGGTTAAAGACGATTCAGAGTTAGTCAGAGCTATACAACATGAAAACAAAGCCCTTTGGCAGTCCTGGAATACTATCTACAGTACCTCATTGGTGACCCTTGGACTATCTTTGATCGGACTATACTAGCTTTACCTTGCACTAAACATTGTTCCCTTAACATGTATCTATACACTCTAACTTGCATGGACAAGTTGGGCTGAAGGGCCTCTTTTCGTGATGTATGGCTCCATGGCTCTATGGCAATACTTACATCATCAGCCAAAGCTACAGCACTGTGCACTGCAGGTGCTGGGCTCTGTCGGATGTACTGCTGAAGCTTCTGATGGACCTGTAATGAAAATGGCAAATATTAACCCAATCTTTTCCTCTCTCCTAGTAAATCTGCACTTAAATAACCAGCTAAAAATCAGCCAGACTGGTGGGGGTAAATGTTTAACCTCCCATCCATACACAGACATTGTGAAGTGTGTAATATTAACAAAATTATCTTCGTAATGATGCACAAAACTTTCTCAGTATAGACACAAAATGCTGTAGTAACTCAGCGGGACAGCATCTCTGGAGAGAAGGAATGGGTGACGTTTCAGGTGTTGAGTTGAGCTTGATAGAAACAGACAGAATGAAAGCGTCCAAGATCGCAAGCCACCATATTCTATGCTTAGCGTGAATCAATTCACAATATGTGGCCAGCAATATTATTCTCCAGTAATTTTTCAGTCAAGCCCACATGAAGCAAATACCAATATCTTTGGTTTACACTTACTCCCACAAATTGCATTTTAAACAATTACTTTCCCAAACGAGAGTTGGCAGGGGCAGCTTATGGTTGCTGTAAACATGGTGAACGTTTAGTGCATCTGCACGCCAATACTCTACCTTTATGAGTGAGTTGAAACTATTTTCGCTGAAGACCTCTGTAAGGAAGCCAATTTCTGCTGTGAGATTTGCATCTGGTCTAAGCTGTGCAGTCAGAAGAGCCAGCACCTCATGTAACCCTGCAATAAGAACACCACGATAATTCCCTATAGTATTTTTGTTGTTATCACCAGAAAATTATACCATGGGATAGTCGTAGAAAACACCGCATAAATACACCATGGGATCATCGTACACAACACTATGCACCGAGGGATTGCCAAAGAAAAGACTACAATTATGCAAGAGGGAACATTTCAATAGTAAATAACATGATGATATTTTATGTTTGAGACTGGAGTTGTTGATCCTTTTTCATTAATAAAAGTAGACCTTTTGTGAGCATTTGCCCCAAATCCTAAATTTTAGAAAGATTTTCCAATCACCCCTTTTGTGAAGCACCTCATAATACACTTGGGTAGAGTGCAACCCAACAGTACATTGAATTCTCAAATGTTCTCCCATTTCTCTCCTCTATTTCCATTCCACCCTTTATCCATTTCTGAGATTAGGTTCTGGAGGCACTAGAAACCAACAACATTATCTCTGCAGGATTCAACTAAGTATGTTAATAATTACTGATTCAATTTACAACCTACAGTGGCTTGCAAAAGTATTCATATCCCTTGAACTTTTCCACATTTTGTCACGTTACAACCACAAACGTAAATGTATTTTATTGGGATTTTTTGTGATAGACCAACACAAAGTGGTGCATAATTGTGAAGTGGAAGGAAAATGATACATGGTTTCCAAATTTTATTACAAATAAAAAACTGAAAAGTGTGGCGTGCAAAAGTATTCAGCCCCTGAGTCAATACTTTATAGAACCACCTTTCGCTGCAATTACAGCTGCAAGTCTTTTGGGGTATGTATCTACCAACTTTGCACATCTAGAGACTGAAATTTTTGCCCATTCTTCTTTGCAAAATAGCTCAAGCTCAGTCAGATTGGATGGAGAGTGTCTGTGAACAGCAATTTTCAAGTCTTGCCAGAGATTCTCAATTGGATTTAGGTCTGGACTTTGACAGCCATTCTAACACATTAATATGCTTTGATCTAAACCATTCCGTTGTAGCTCTGGCTGTATGTTTAGGGTTGTTGTCCTGCTGGAAGGTGAACCTCCGCCCCAGTCTCAAGTCTTTTGCAGACTCTAACAGGTTTTCTTCCAAGATTGCCCTGTATTTGGCTCCATCCATCTTCCCTTCAACTCTGACCAGCTTCCCTGTCCCTGCTGAAGAAAAGCATCCCCACAGCATGATGTTGCCACCACCATGTTTCACAGTGGGGATGGTGTGTTCAGGGTGATGTGCAGTGTTAGTTTTCCGCCACACATAGCGTTTTGCATTTAGGCCAAAAACTTCAATTTTGGTCTCATCAGACCAGAGCACCTTCCTCCACATGTTTGCTGTGTCCCCCACATGGCTTGCGGCAAACTGCAAACGGGACTTCTTATGGCTTTGTTTCAACAATGGCTTTCTTCTTGCCACTCTTCCATAAAGTCTCGATTTGTGGAGTGCACGACTCATAGTTGTCCTGTGGACAGATTCACCCACCTGAGCTGTGGATCTCTGCAGCTCCTCCAGAGTGACCATGGGCCTCTTGGCTGCTTCTCTGATCAATGCTCTCCTTGCCCGGCCTGTCAGTTTAGGTGGACGGCCATGTCTTGGTAGGTTTGCAGTTGTGCCAAACTCTTTCCATTTTCGGATGATGGATTGAACAGTGCTCTGTGAGATGTTCAAAGCTTGGGATATTTTTTTATAACCTAACCCTGCTTTAAACTTCTCCAAACTTTATCTCTGACCTGTCTGGTGTGTTCCTTGGGCTTCATGATGCCCACAGAACATTGTTTGTTCACTAATGTTCTCTAACAAACCTCTGAGGCCTTCACAGAACAGCTGTATTTATACTGAGATTAGATTACACACAAGTGGATTCTATTTACTAATTAGGTGACTTCTAAAGGCAATTGGTTGCACTGGATTTTATTTAGGGGTATCAGAGAAAAGGGGGCTGAATACTTTTGCACGCCACACTTTTCAGTTTTTTATTTGTAAAAAAAATTGTATCATTTTCCTTCCACTTCACAATTATGTGCCACTTTGTGTTGGTCTATCACATAAAATCTCAATAAAATACATTTACGTTTGTGGTTGTAACGTGACAAAATGTGGAAATGTTCAAGGGGTATGAATACTTTTGCAAGCCACTGTAAATAAAATGCAATCTAAAAGATAGGGTAGGCTTCAAAGCATTCTTTGAATCATTCCCTCTACAGATGCTGACTGATCTGCTGAATTCCTCCAGCACTTTATGTTTTGCTTTAGTTTTCAACCCAACATTTAGATTTCAAGCAATATTACACAAGCAGATTATTCACCATTTATTTCAACGCTATTTGGCAGATCTTACTTAATATAAAGAAGTAGCAGAGAATAATGGAAATACTCGGTAGGCTGAAACCCCTTTGTCACAACTTATTTTAGTGTATTTATTAAGGTTGTCTTTAGACTTTAGAGATACAGGGTGGAAACAGGCCCTTCGGCCCACCAAGTCTGCACTGACAATCACGATCACCCCATACACTATCACTATCTTACACACTAGGGACAATTTATAATTTACCAAAGGCAATGAACCTACAAACCTGCATGTCTTTAGAGCATGAGAGGAATACGAAGCACCCGGAGAAAACTCACACAGTCACAGGGAGAACGTACAAACTGTGCACAGATATCACACATAGTCAAGATCGAACCCTGGTTTTGGGCACTGTATCGCAGCAACTTTAACACTGTGCCACTGTGCCCTCATGCCAATATTGACCACAAGACACTGAACATGAAGCAAATGTCCTAATGATACGTCAAATGGTGTTAAAACTATCAATTCCCAACAGTTATAGCAAACATTTGTTGCATTTTTACTTTTAATCTTTTTAAAGTATATGAACAATTATGCATTCAATTTACAACTTTTAAAAAGGCATCCAAAAATTAGATAGACATAAAAATCACCCTTTTGAATCAAGCAATGTTTCTATTTTAATTTCAGCTTATTTTTTAACTACAACCGATCTCAAATTTTCTGCAGTGCTCTTGCAGCAGTGAAATTTGGTCTTAGCCACAATAAGATTTAAGAAACAACTCTCATTTAAATTTGGCGCACTAAATAAAGGTTATACTGACAAGTTTATCAAACCTAGTAGCTACCATATTGTACTATGGCATTGCTGCTGGTTAGAGCTGCGGTGGCTGAACTGCAGTTGTAATTACAATTACCTAAACCTGAATCTGTTCCCTGAGGGATGTGCGTGCGATTTCACTGCTCGCAGTGGTCAAAGATATTTGGCATACTAATTAGTCAGTTCACTTATGAGCCTCAAGTTACTAATAAGTCAAGTTGAGGCAGAAATAAAATGACTAATTTATATCAAAATTCAACGCTGGATTTACATAAGGACTGCTTTGCATCAATTCATTGATGAGTAGTTTGTTTCGTTTAATATTTGAAAAACACATTAAAGGGCAAAAATCTTGCAGTTTCACATTTTCCACCTCATTGTACTCCGAGGATATCCTTTTGAAGTATAGTCATCGTAATGTGTTGATCATTTTGCAGACAGCAAGTGCATCAAGATAGAACCATAGAGGGTAGACAAAAGTGCTGGAGAAACTCAGCGGGTGCAGCAGCATCTATGGAGCAAAGGAAATAGGCAACGTTTCGGGCCGAAACCCTTCTTCAGACTGATGGAGGGTGGGGGGGAAAACAGGGAGAAGAAAGGAAAAAGGAGGAGGAGGAGCCCGAGGGCTGAGGGAGTGCTAGGAAGGGAAGGAGACAGCAAGGGCTAATGGAATTGGGAGAATTCAATGTTCAGGCCACCGGGATGCAGACTGCCCAGGTGGAATATGAGGTGCTGTTCCTCTAATTTCCAGTGTTGCTCACTCTGGCCATGGAGGAGGCCCAGGACAGAGAGGTTGGATACGGAAAGGGACGGGGAGTTGAAGTGCTGAGCCACCGGGAGGTCAGGTTGGTTAATGCAGACCGAGCAGAGGTGTTCGGCGAGTTTACTTGTTCATAGAGTTGTACAGCGTGGAAACAGGCCCTATGGCCCAAGTTGTCCACACCGACCAACATGTCCCATCTACACTCGTCCCGCCTGCCCGTGCATGGACCATGTTCCTCTAAACCCATCCTATGCATCTTATCCATGTACCTGCCTAAATGTCTCTTAAACTTTGTGACAGAACCTGGCTCAACTACTTCCTCCGGTAGCTCGTTTCATAGATGAATACAATTATCCAATAAAAGTCTTACTGCTGTCAATTGAGGGGGAAATATTGATGAAGACACGTTAAGAGTTAGGAATGTGAAGAGAGTCAAGATTCAAGGCAGTCACGAGAGTTAAGATTCAAGAGAGTCAAGAAAACCAAGAGAGTCAAGAGTCAAGACATGTCTTTCTGTATATGTCCTACTGAGACTCTTCATAGATGCCACATTCTACCTGGACCCTCCTAAAGAACAATGTCGTTGGAAGCTGATCACACAGATAACTGTCATTCAACTATGCTCTTATCCTTGTCTTCCACAGCACAAGATCTTTTTCAAGCAATCTAAGCTTATGTGAGTGATTGTTATCAAAAACTATGGAGATTCTTTTTTGTGGTTTTATTCCAAGTATATCCATAGAATACATTATTTTTGACCAATTTATTAATTTTGTTTTGGAGTTATTCAATTTGGCTATGGTCCTTGATGCAATAGTGTTTTTTGCCACAAAAAAAGAGTAAAATCCACTTTGAGAGTTTGAGAGTCACAGTCAGAGCTGTTCAACCAGTAAACAGGCCCTTTGAACCAAGTTGACCAAATTTGCCTCATTTGCCAATATTTGCCCCACAGTTCTCTAAACTCTTCCTATCTATTATATCTATCCAAATATCATTTAATAGCCGTGATTGTTTCGACTGATACAATTCGCAGTTCCTGTTAATTTTTCTTCTTTAATCTTAAAGATCTAGTATATGAGTGGATTATGTTTTAAGGGAGCACAAAGGTACAGCAAATTGTGCAATAGTTTCATTGCACCAGTGACCCATGTTCCATCCTGATCTAAATTTAGTCACTCATCAATAAAAATACAAATTTAATAATCTATCATCAGTAATGACGACCACGAATGTCTGATTTGTTATAAAAAATCCATATGGTTTATTAATGTTTTCGGAAAACAAATCTGCAATCCTTAAGTGGTGCAGTCAATATATAGTACTCAACACCTGTTAAAATGGCTGACTCTTGACTGGCTTAGCAAACTTCTCATTTAAAGAGGAATTAGAAATCAGCAATCAATGCCTCACTCGTGGCTACCATATATTTTGACTAATCTATTAAACAAAAACTGCATTCATTTACAAATAACTGCCAGAAATGGGAGTTGTATTTCATATACATTAGCTTCATAAGTTTTAGGAGCAGAATTAGACCATTCAGCCCATCCAGTCTACTCCACCATTCAATCATGGCTGATCTATCTTTTCCTCTCAAGCCCATTCTCCTACCTTTGCCCCATAACCCCTGACACCCTTACTAGTCAAGAGTCTGTCAATCTCCACCTTAAAAATTGACTTGGCCTCCACAGCTGTCTGTGGCAATGATTTCCACAGATTCACCATCCTCTGTGTAAACTTCATAATGAATCCCATCTTAATGTATGTTGCACACTTCAGCACGATGCCTCTCTTTTGGTTGTCAAGTAAGCTATGAGGCTTGTACTTTGTTTCTCAACAAATTGGTATCAGCCCGTGGGTTTTTCAGTGTTTTCAATGGAAACACTTTGTAACAATTAGACTTTTTCTCTGATAAACGTTTTTTGTTTCCATTTTCCGTATTCTCTTTGCAAACCATGAACGAAACACATACAAAGCCATAGTGAACAAAATCATCCATGAGTGTGTAGGAAGGTCATCTGTGTTCTGTGTTTTGTGTTTTTTTTAAATGTTATTTTTTGTATGATTGTAAGGGGAAAATTAATTTTGTTGCCTCTTCGTTAAAGACAATGGCAATAAATTAAATGAAATCAAATCAAAAATCAAGGAAGTGCAGATGTTGGTTTACACTGAAGATAGATACAATGAAGGGTCTCGACCCAGAAACGTCATCTGTTCCTCTTCTCCAGAGATGCTGCCTGGCCTGCTGATTTACTCCAGCATTTTGTGTCTAAACCATCCATGACTTGCCTTGCTCGAGGGGTATGTGCCCGCTTAGTTGGATGTACTTGCATTTGCACTTCAAACCAATAACCAATAAAAAATTCAGGAGATACTCAGCAGATCAGGATGAAAGATTATCCTTTGGAAACATGAACTTTATTTTGCTCTATCCACTGATGTTGCTGAACAGCCCCTGGTTTATTTTAATTATTATTTCAGATTTCCATCTTTGCAATTGGATTATAGTCCAAATCAATATAGTGATGATCCGCTTTTACATTGCATTTTCAATATTTATTTAATTCCCCAAAGTGCACCTGGTTAAAAGATCTGGATTGTGTAGGAAATGCAGATGCTGGTTTAAACCCAAGATAGACACAAAAAGCTGGAGTAACTCAGCGGGTTAGGCAGCATCTCTGGAGGAAAGGAATAGGTGACGTTTGTGGATTGCACTTTAAGCAACTTTAAGCAACTGGATTACACTTTTAAAAAGAGATCGAGCATTAAAAATGATACTTTATTTTAAAGAATAAGCAAGAAATGTACCATCATTGAAAATGATTTACTGGTGTAAGCACGGAAGGAACTGTAATATTTTACCTGCTGCAGTAGATAGAGCCGGCATGGTCAGACTGATTCAGGGAAGCAGACCATTCACGCTTGCGGAAACTAACGTTTCATTCAGTGACACTCCTGCAACAGATCAAAAGTATTAATGAGCAGCCCTTCGCCAACTAAACACACATGGTGGTCATGTAATTAGCTTGGATGCAGGAATTCAACGTTGCACAGAACCAGCTCACCAGGAGAAAGATGCAGCTTGTAATGGAGTCACAGGAGACTGCAGCGGCAAGAATCTTTAGCAGCTCATGATGTTAGCAGAATGTGACAGAAGCCTGCAAAGCCATTCCTGTGCCAGGACTGCTGTCGTACAGATTGACCTAAAAAGTTGCCTGCGTGCCCACAAGACATAGTCATACAGTACGGAAGTGTTCCCTTCAACCCAACTCCCTGCCGACCAAGATGTCCCAGCTCAGCTATTCCCATATGTCCATGTTTGGCCATAGCCCTCCAATCATTTCCTATCCATATGGCTGTCCAACTGTTTCTTTTAGAATATTAAATAGAAATAGTAAATATATTTTAAATATTATTTTACCTGCCTCAACTACTTCCCCTTGTGCCTTGTTCCATATACCCACCACCCTCTGTGTGAAAAAAACAGCCTCTCGGGTTCCTATTAAATTGTTCCCATCTCACCAAAACCTATCTGCTCTGGTTCCTGCTTCCCCTGCCTTGGGAGAAAGACTCTGTACATCAACTCTCTCTATTCCCCTCATGATTTTATACGTCTTTAAAAAATCATATCCTGTGCTCCAAGAAATGAAGCTCGATCTCTCCCTGTAGTTCAGACATTCGAACATCCTCGTGAATCTTCTCTGCACTCTTTCCAGCTTAATGGCATCTTTCCTATCGCAGGATGACCGAAACTGAACACACTACTCTAATTATAGCCTCACCAACGTCTTGTACAACTACAATATAATGTACCATCTTTTACACGCAATTATTTGACTGATGAAGGCCAGAAATCCAAAAGCCTTCTTCACCACCCTATTTACCTGCAATGCTATTTTCAGGGAACTATTCAATTCAATTCAATTCAATTCAACTTTAATGTCATTGCACAGATACAACTATGGCTACAACAAAATGCAGTTTAGCGTCAGTTCGTAGTAATAGCAATATATAAATAGATACAGAATGCAGACAATGTGGACGGAGAGACTGGAGAAATCTATCGGCGGGACTCCGATTTCAGCAGTGTGATGGTGTTGTTATAGAAGCTGTTCCTCATCATACTAGTATGTACTATGTGCTTGTAGTCCTTGATCTTTCTGTTCTACCCTAGACTTTACTATTCCCTGTGAATAAATCCAAGCCATCTTGTAAACTGCTGTGTAGGAAGGAACTGCAGATGCTGGATTATACTGAAGATAGACATAAAATGCTGGAGTAACTCAGCAGATCAGGCAGCGTCTCTGGAGAAAAGGTGACGTTTCAGGTTTAAACCCTTGTCTGAAGAAGGGCACTGTCCGAAAACATCGTCTATTCTTATTGTAAACTGCTGTTCCTACTGCTGAAGGAGCAGACAAGCCAGTCTTAATATCTAAACATCCTGGGATGTCAGGACTGTCTTATGAAGAAAGACTGGATAGACTCGGTTTATACTCTCTGGAATTTAGGAGATTGAGAGGGGATCTTATAGAAACTTACAAAATTCTTAAGGGGTTGGACAGGCTAGATGCAGGAAGATTGTTCCCGATGTTGGGGAAGTCCAGGACAAGGGGTCACAGCTTAAGGATAAGGGGGAAATCCTTTAAGACCGAGATGAGAAAGACTTTTTTCACACAGAGAGTGGTGAGTCTCTGGAACTCTCTGCCACAGAGGGTAGTTGAGGCCAGTTCATTGGCTATATTTAAGAGTGAGTTGGATGTGGCCCTTGTGGCTAAGGGGATCAGAGGGTATGGAGAGAAGGCAGGTACGGGATACTGAGTTGGATGATCATGGCTGATCAGCCATGATCATATTGAATGGCGGTGCAGGCTCGAAGGGCTGAATGGCCTACTCCTGCACCTAATTTCTATGTTTCTATGTTTCTATGTAAACAAGAATAGCATCCATTAGAAACATTTTATTGTTTGTGAACATTTCAAATAAATCCCTATATCCCTAGACCAAACAGTCTGAAGAAGGGTCCCGACCTGAACCATCACATATCCATGTTCTCCAGGGATGCTGCCTGAGCTGCTGCGTTACTCCAGCACCTTGTGCCTTTCATGCATATTGGCAGGTTATTTTTACTAACTTGCAGCACTTATATCGACTAATATTGATGTGAAGGCCGATTGCAAAACATGGAACCAAATACTGCAGGACTCAAGAGGAATCTTCAGTTCACAAAGTTTTTGTTAACATTTATTCATTCACCTTTTCAATAGATAATTAAAGATTAGAAAATGGTAAAGCACAAAGTGCTGGAGGAACTCAATGGGGCAGGCTGCATCGGTGGAGGGAAATGGACAGATGATGTGTGAAGAAAGATCTCAACCCGAAACATCACCTATTCCTTTTCTCCAGAGATGCTGCCTGTCCCGCTGAGTTACTCCAGCTTTTTGTGTCTACCTATGGACGTATAATCTTTCAGGTTTGTTTAAGAAGGAACTGCAGATGCTGGAAAATCGAAGGTAGACAAAAATGCTGAAGAAACTCAGCGGGTGAGGCAGCATCTATGGAGCGAAGGAAATAGGCAACATTTTGGGTCCTACAGATCTGAAGAAGAGTTTTGACCCGAAGCGTTGCCAATTTCCTTCGCTCCATAGATGCTGCCTCACCCTAATGTTTCAGGTTAGCTGTTCCTGATAGCGGAGAGAGGATATATCTGGATTAATGGGAAATTCCAGCACCTGCAGTCTTTTGTGTCTCTGATTAGAATAGCGGTCTGGTTTATTTTTCGTACCTTCTTCATTGCAACAATATTGACGCCAGCTGCTCTCAACCGCGATCAATGAGTTCAGTAATTGACTGGGATAAAAGCCAGGGCTTCCTTGGTCTGGGTGGCTCAATATCACACTGAGTAGCAGCCTGATGTTGAAGTTCAGGGAGTGCAATATAATGACATCCTTGCACAGCAGTATCATGCTGTGCGACTCTCACCTAAAGCTCAACATCTTGAGTCTGCTTTTTATACAGTTTGGACAACATTTATTATCTTCTTGACATCAGAACTAATGTCAGAATTCAAATTAATAGCCTCGGAAGTAGAAATGTCCATTATAACATTAGTAACTCAATCCTACAGTCCTGTTGTTCAGCAATATTTTTCAGTTATCCTTTATTTTTAATTTATTCACATATGGACTTTTGCAATGGCCGGTTTATGATGCCTCTCCCACATTGATAGCACTGAAAGGATACAAGTGTCTTTTATTATCATATGTCCCAAAATGGAACAATTCTTACTTGCAGCAGCACAACAGATATGTAAACATAGTACTCTGTCAAACCTGTAATGAACAAAAAAAAGTTCAATATACATAAATGAAAAAAACAGACAAATAAATAAACAATAGTAAATAAACAGTAATTACTGATTAGTACGGGTTTGGGGTTATGGGGAGAAGGCAGGATAATGGGATCAGATTGAAGAGATAGATCAATCAAGATTGAATGGCGGAGTACACTTGATGGACCGAATGGCCTTATTCTGTTCCTATCAATTATGAACTTATAATAATACAAGTTTTATGTTCTTATGGGTCACTGAACATAACAATTTTATATTCGCTAAATGCTGTGAGTTGACTGATTTATTACAGATTATCTTATTGTCAAGTACAACAGGATGCAATGAATACCTCATCCACATGGAGCTCACAGAGTAAACACTGCTCTACAGTGATGATAAATACAACAATAAATGCAATTCGGAGTACTAAACAGTAGAATGGTGCAAGACAGATCAATAGATTTTAAGATACTAAGTGTTTGAATTTCCTCACCTTCCTTTCATTTATTGTGCTCCTGGATCCACATGAAAGTCATGATGTGGACAATAAAAAAATAGTTCTGCACCAAGTTCTGTTCAAAGAACTGACCTACATTTGATTCTATATAAGCAACACTTTCACTTTACAATTCACACTCCTAAACAAATTCCTGCTCGACCCTTGATCTTCCTTCAACTTCACTTCATCATCGGTAGCCATGTTTGCAGTCACTAAAGGGCCTGTCCCACTTACGCGTCCTTGGCTCGCAAATTACACGACCTCGTGGTCGCTTGAGGCGTAAGGGCACCGTATGGCCGCGCGGGGCTGGTCCCACTTAGATGCATGAAGGAGTATGGCGTTGTGCGGGGCCGGTCCCGACATCGCGCGGGGCTCCGAAATTCTTGCAGTGAACGAAATCTTCGCGCGCCAACCGCATGTCGCGGAACTGATGGCCAAAGTGGGACAGGCCCACGACCCTGGTGCGACGCAACGTCTCACCTCTAATAGCAGCAGAAGCAGGCAAACGATCGCCGAACTCGGCCTGGGGCTCACGGCTGTTGCGGTCCGGATCCGCCCCCTCTTCTACTCCCAGAGCGGGGCCACGAAACGTCATCCATTCCTTCTCTCCAGAGATGCTGCCGGCCCCGCTGAGTTACTCCTGCATTTTGTGTCTCTCTTCAATATTCTTTAAAAAGGGTCTGAAAATTCGACCTGAAAATTCACCTATTCCTTCGCTCCATAGATGCTGCCTCACCCGCTGAGTTTCTCCAGCATTTTTGTCTACCACTAGATTCAGAAACAGTTTCTTCCCTTTTGTTATCATTCTTCTGAAAAGTCCTTTACCTATTGTACTTGAGTTTGGCTTGATTATATTTATGTGTAATATTATCTGATCTGACTGGACAGCATGCAAAACAAAGCTTTTTACTGTACCTCAGTGCACATGACAATAATAGCCTAAATGTATTGCTGATGTGCCTCTGATTATCAGGTTGCTTCATGCCACTTCTTCCCAGGAAGAATAAATGGCCCGGGCAACTCAAATGACCTTTGGATTGGATCCACACATGAGTCATTCTCTTCAGAGTAGACAAAAGATAGAGCCACTGGGCAAGTAGCCAGTGAAAGCTAATAGTTTGATGCAATGTGGGTTAGATGAAGCGATAGCTCTTGTTTTCATGCATTTTTACTTGTTCTGAACACGTTTTGAGTTTGGAGTTACTCTGGAGAACTATAATTAGGTGAACTGGCAACTGTTGTTCAGCCCAATGGTACCCTTTTGGTGGAGTTCATAAGTTCATAAGTTCTAGGAGCAGAATTAGGCCATTCAGCCCATCAAGTTTACTCCATCATACAATCATGGTTGATCTGTTTCCCTCTCAGCCCCATTCTCTTGCCTTCTCCCCATAACCCCAGTATTTATCTTTAACCCAGCCAGTTATTCTATTCCATATATCCGTATATCTGTTTCTACATCACTTTTTTCAAATTTACCTTTGTATCTCTATCTATTTTTTTCCTTAATTGCGAACCTGGCCTTTGGAAAAATGTTGACTGGTTGCCTGTCAGGGGGTGAATATACTGGGATACAATGGAGAAACTACACTGTCGATGGGTTTATAATTGGACTGGTGGGAAACTGGCATGAATTGCTTGGTGACTATCAAATTAGTGCAAAAATGCTATAACATTGTTAGAATGTAATGAGAGGATTTGTACCCGAGGTGTTGGATCATAGGTGAAAACTACTAAACACTTGATGAATGACCTTAAGGAGATAATTGTTTGGTGAAGCAATCTGCATGTGAAGATGGCATCCACATAGCGCCACGAGACCCGGGTTCGATCCTGATGTCGGGTGCTGTCTGTGTGGAGATTGCACGTTCTCCAGGGGACCACGTGGGTTTCCTCCAGGTGCTATGGTTTCCTCCCACACCGCAAAGATGTGCGGGTTTGTAGGTTAATTGGCATCCATGCGTTGCCCCTGGTGGATGTGAATGAGGTATCCCATAGAACTAGTGTGAACGGGTGATCGATGGTCGGCATGGACTCAGTGGGCCGAAGGGCCTGTTTCCATGCTGTATCTGTCAATCAATCATTCATGTGGAGTGAACCTCATGTTTGAACTATTCATAAACAATCACATCTATAAATCAGTACACACTGCCCAGGTAACTGGACGTTTCTTTCTTTCTTTCCTCATGTATGTATTCATTATTTTCCTACTGCTGCTTCTCCTATTATCAGTGGAAAGGCAAACAAACACATCCCAGAAGAATATCATAGAATATCCTACAGCATAGAACCTGCCCTTTGACCCGCTGAGTCTGCACCAAACGCGATGACAAGTTAAACTAATCTCCGGTCCTCCCTCCATTCACTCCAGATCCATGTGCCAATCCAAAAGCCTCTTAAATGCCACTATTGTATCTGCCTCCCCCACCACCCCTGGCAGCATGCTCCAGGCACCCACCACTCACTGTGTACAAAAAGCATGTCCCATATGTATCCTTTAATCTTTGCCCCTCTCACCATAAATTCCTATGGCCTATGAAAAAATTCCATATTTTTCACCCCGGGGAAAAATATCTTTGTCTATCCTCTCTATGCCTCTCACAATTTTATATCAGCTAACCTTGTGTTTTGAAATATTCCCAACCGACTGTATCCATAAATCAGTGCAAACACTGTCTAGTAAAGGAATGTAACTTTAATTCCACCTGCATTTATTCATTATGTTTGCATTGATGCTTCCCATGTTATTAGTGGACGTGCTAACAAAGTCATCCCAGAAGGACAACATGAATGTCCTGTTTGCCAGCTGTTGAACATGCAACAGGCAAACACTCAATTTACCTGAGCTTTGCTCTGGAGGTTACAGATAGCCTCTTAAAGAAATCACCAGCTTGGCCGTCATGTGTTCCTGTGTACAAGATGCCATTTCTCCTTCTCTTTGCAAAGTATCTGCATTCAGAACATCTCCTGACGGGCCGCATGTGGCAAGGCAAGTCCCGACGGGCTGGAGGGCCTGGCTTGTCCACCGCAGAGCCGGGACACCCTCCTGGAGTGGGAGCCTCACCCGAGCCTCGCCTCCTGCTCATCCCCCAGGACCGGGAACAGGAGAGGTGGGTGGAAGGTGTGGGCGATGGCGGCAGACGCTGGAAAAAGGGCCGTTAAGAAGAACCGGGTGTCCGAAGAAGGGTCTCAACCTGAAATGTCGCCCATCCCTTCTCTCCAGAGATGCTGCCTGTCCCACTGAGTTACCCCAGCATTTTGTGTCTATAGACAATAGGTGCAGGAGTAGGCCAATCGGCCCTTCGAGCCAGCAACGCCATTTAATGTGATCATGGCTGATCATCCCCAATCAGTACCCTGTTCCTGCCTTCTCCCCATATCCCCTGTCTCCGCTATCTTTAAGAGCCCTATCTAACCTTCTCTTGAAAGTATCCAGAGAACCGGCCTCCACCGCCCTCTGAGGCAGAGAATTCCACAGACTCACAACGCTCTGTGAGAAAAAGTGTTTCCTCATCTCTGTTCTAAATGGCTTATCCCTTATTCTTAAACAGTGGCCCCTGGTTCTGGACTCCCCCAACATCGGGAACATGTTTCCTGCCTCTAGCGTGTCCAAACCCTTAATAATCTTATATGTTTCAATAAGATCCCCTCTCATCCTTCTAAACTCATACAAGTATACAAGCCCAGCCGCTCCATTCTCTCAACACATGACGGTATCTTTGGGGTAAACCAGCATCTGCAATTCCTTCCTACACACGGTGGTCTCAACTTCCGTGCCCTCAAGGTTGGCTGCGGGAGGCACCTCCGGGGCACAAAGGCTGAAGGTGGCCAGACGAGGAGAAGAACGATGGTTCGTGAGATGATTTGGATCATGGCCACGGCTGCAACCGGTCTTCATGGCCAGCTGCAGCTGGGACTTGCAAAATACGCCAAAACCTGGCAACCGGTGTATGGACTCAGTGGACTGTTTCTATGCATCCTGCTCTTAATTGGGGATTGTACTTATTTATGGCAATAATCTTATTGACCTGAATGCAACAATAGCATTTTGCTGTACATTGGTACATGATAATAAAGAACCATTGATCCATTGAATTATTCTGCCCTATGCTCCTACTTGCCTGCTCCTTTAATTCATTCACCCACTCTCACTCTGACCTTTGTCTATGGTCCCCTGCACCCCTAAGGGCCTGTCCCACTATACGAGTTTACCCAAGAGCTTTCCCGAGTTTAAAAAAAAATCAAACTTGTGGTAAGTACGTAGAATGTCGGAGCTTGGGACGTCTCTTAGTGGCTCGTAACGCTAACGGCAGGTACTCGGGAAGCGCGGTAAGCTCGTGAAGTTTTTCCAACATGTTGAAAAATGTCCACGAGAGCCCCCAGTGCCTACGAGCGGTTATTACCGTAATTCTCCGAATTCGAATCAGGGGAAACTCGGGAGAACTCTTGAATTACCTCGTACAGTGGGACAGGCCCTGAACAGTGAGGCTCAATGCAGACTTGAAGCACAATTACCAATGCAGTAGCAGCCTGCTGTCATCTATTGAATTCTCAAACTTCAGGAAACTTTTCCTCTGTACCACAATTGGCCACTTCTGCCAAATGTCTAAACACAAAGTGCTGGAGGAACTCAATAGGTCAGGCAGCAACTGCGGAGGGAATGGACAGGCGATGCTTAAGATCGGGACCCTTCATCAGACTCTGGAATATCCCAATAATGCAGCTTTCTCCACTCTATTAATTTCAGACTCTGAAGAAGAGTCTTGACCTGAAATGGCCCACTCTCTCCACAGACGCTGCCTGACCCACAGAGTTGCACCAGCACTTTGTGTTTTGCACGAGATTCCAGCTTTGGCAGTTCCTTGCGTCACTTTGGATCAGTTTTGCCTCTTGTGGTCTTGTTTGTCCTGCTGGGCATGTCCACAGTGTTATCATCAACAATAAATCACATGAACAGTCATCTGATCTTGCCCTTTCTGTTATATGTTCATTGTTTTACCCTTCCCACCGTTACCATCTCTGCTACCTACAGCTAACTATAGATTGGTTTAGTTTAGAACAGGGTGGCACAGTGATGTAGTGGTAGAATTGCTGTCTCAGAGTGGCAGAGACCCAGGTTTGATCCTGACTGCGGGTGCTCTCTGTATGGAGTTCGTACGTTTTACCCATAACCTGCTTGGGTTTCCTCCAGATGCTCCTGTTTTCTCCCACATTCCAAAGACGCACAGGTTTAAGGTTAATTGGCTTCGGTAAAAAAATGGTAAATTGTCCCGAGTGTGTAGGATAGTGTTAAGCGTGTGCGGGGATCGCTGGTAGGCGTGGATCGCTGGGCCAAAGGACCTGTTTCCATGCTGTGTCTCTAAACTAAACTAGAAATACTGTGTGGGAGTAGGCCTTTTGGACCACCGTCCATCCCGACCATCGATCACCCATACACTAGTTCCTTGTTATCCCATTTTTCATATTTACACACTCGGGTCCAATTAACCTGCAAACCTGTACGTCTTTGGGATGTGGGAGGAAACCAGAGCACCCAGAGAAAACTCAAGCAGCCACAAGGAAAACTCTGCACAGATACCACCTGAAGTCAGGATCGAACCCGGGTCTTTGGCGCTCTGAAGGGCCTGTCCCACTTGGGCATCATTTCCGCCTCATTTACGCGTCATGTTGAAAATTGGTCGACCCGTGGATGGCGCGTGGGTGATGCGTGGGTGATGCATGCATAGCGCATGGAGAGGCGTGGAATCGCATGTAGTGGCGCATGGTATCGCGCGGCGCTCCAGGATTTCGTAGTGTACCGACATCCTCGCGCGCCACCTGCATGATGTATCGCTGACGCATTGGCTACGCACGCTGATGCATTGCCGTCGCACGTGTACCGCGTGGTGACGTCACTGTGTGTTAACGTCCGAAAACATGCATCTCCGCGCTCCGCCCAAACGCAGTCGACCCGCCTTTTACGCGACATGTGAGCGCCGCAACGCGTCACAACCCGGATATAAAGCGCGCGAGTTTTTAAAGTTTCCACTCACCGGAACATTTCTTGCCACGGAGTTCGAACGACATCGCGAATGGCTCCTAAAAGAAGCAGGGCCTTCAGGAACAAAGTTCAAAAGAGGCCAGCCATGCAGGAGCAGAACCAGGTGAAGCAGATTGAGATCCAGGAGGGTCCAGGCCCTGTTCCTGGCCGTGCTGCTGCTCCTGCTCCTGCTCCTGCCTCAGCTCCTGCCTCAGCTCCTGCCTCAGCTCCTGCCTCAGCTCCTGCACCAGCTCCTGCCCCAGCTCCTGCCCCAACTCCTGCCCCAGCTGCAGATTTGGCTCAGGACACTGATGCCTCAGCTGGGCCAGTAATTAAGAAGAAGAGGCTTATGTTAACCAAGCATTACGATTTTAGCAGGGAAGAAGAGGGGGACCTGGTAGGTTGGTATCAGGCCCACCCAGAGATGTATGACAAAGCCCACAGGAATTTCAGGAGCACGGATCTTCAGAACTCGCTGTTGGAAAACAAGGCAAAGGAGTTCTCTGGCTGCAGTTGTAAGTACACACTGCAGTTCCAATTAAGATTACAATTTGATCCACACTTACCTTC
The DNA here is from genome assembly GCA_035221665.1 of Okamejei kenojei. Classification (NCBI taxonomy): domain Eukaryota; kingdom Metazoa; phylum Chordata; class Chondrichthyes; order Rajiformes; family Rajidae; genus Okamejei; species Okamejei kenojei. Next base: position 18,325,227 of record CM069161.1, read on the forward strand.
CTTCATTCTATGTTTTCACAGATGAACAACGGTGCCAATGGTTCAAAAGACAGAGGACAAGGTTCGGGAGGCTGTCGCGCAGTCTGCATAAGTCTGGCTCCACAAGTAAGCCGGTGACTGAGAGACAGCAGTGGATCATGGAGAAATGGGGGTTTGTGCAGAAATACATAGTTTGAGTGGAGAGGAAGGAGAGCTCCAAGAAGGTGAATAGTTAAAAAAAAATGCTAGCTACGTCCAGATGGTCTTGAACATCTGTGATACACATTTACTTTCTTCCAGTTGATCAAGGATGAATGCCCGTGCGTCATCTCTAGTGATGATCAGTCGGATCCTCTTGAGGGAGTCTCTGGGTCCAGCACTGTGGTCAAACAGGTGCACAGCAAGCGGAAGCCGGCACGCACAACTGCGCCTGAATGTGAAGAGGCTGGAGAGCAAAGTCAGCGGGAGATGTTCACAGATGTAAGTGCTTTTGCGTGAATTATCAGAACATTTCTTATTTAACCCACCCCTAGTCCATGTTTCTCCATCGCCTCCCAAAATGTACTTACCCGGATCGCACTCTTATGTTGCAGATCATGCAACAGGCAAAGACAACGGCATAAATGTCATGTCACAACCAAGGACGGTACACGAGAGGACCGTTTATGCCTTTTGAACATTCTTGTGAGAGGAGATGCTGCAAATCCCAGAATGCGAATGGCTTAGCTACTCCCCGGAAGCCTTTGCCTTGGCAAGGGCCCACAGATCTCCTCAGCCAGTAAAATCTTTTAATCAAAGTTCATGGGGTTTATAAAACATTTGACTTTAATGCAGTGTATGAATTACACACTATGAATTCTTTGGTGTTGCAGAGTCTGATGAGGCACATGTCATTCATATGACACCAACAAATGGGGATGATGGCACCACACCATGCTCACCAGGTACACTGTGAAACCTTTTCTGAGTCTGACTCAAGATTATCTGTGACACACAGCATGTGAAAGGTTGTGATTTATTTTATATGATTTGTTTGCCTCCCAACTCATATTAATAGAGGTTTATGTGTTTTACCCACAGGCGATGATGGGACCACGACACATGGCATACCCATGGGTGGCTATCGCACCCAACATCAGGGTAGGCAGCTCAACATGTTGAAAAATGTCCACGAGAGCCCCAAGTACCGACGAATGGCCATTACCGTAAATCTCCGAGTTCTAATCAGGGCAAACCTGGGAGAGCTCTTGGAATGAACTCGTACCGTGCGACAGGGCTTTCACTATTAATAAAATTCTTGTTGTCTGTATGAAAATTTTATCTATGATGATCTTCTCATTTTTCAGTATTGTTAATCATGGAATTAATCTCACATATAGGAACCACGATTTATTAGATAAATAAAACACACAGACATTGAACTGCATTGAAATGCAAAATGTGTCACATAATGTCATATAATGTGGTCAATAAGGAAAGACAGACACAAGCATTTAACTGCTTTTAAAATTATGGCATTTCTATGAAAATCCAATGTGTGAGATATTATTATCATAGTATTAATAATCTCATGTACATAAATTCTCCATTAAAATATATAAATCCTCGTTTTATTAGATCAGTTCCTGCAGTGGTGGTCCTCCGTTTGTGGTGTGAACCTCACCACATATTGTTCTGGCAGGGTACACTGCCCAGCTCAGAGTTGTAGTAAGCACAGAGATGGTCTCTCTGCTCCTTGGCTCTCTTGTTGCTGGTGTTTCTTTGCAATCTGCCCAGTGCCATCATGGGTGCAGCCTGTCTTGCAGCTCTCCATGAATCAGGTGTGACGTTCCCTGTCTGTTTGTCCACCGTCTCACCCTCCACCATGGCTGCTGCTGTACCTCTGGTGCGGATCAGGTTGTGGAGGACACGTGCCGCGTAGCCAATGGTCTGCACATTTTCGGGCTCCTGCTCCATTGTAATCAGCAGGCATCTGAATCTGCTAGCAAGGATACCAAAGGCATTTTCCACAACCCTCCTAGCCCTGGACAGCCTGTAATAAAAGATCCTCCGCTCCCTTGACATCTGCCTATGAGGGTATGTCTTCATCATCCATGGCCTGAGTGCGACGGCATCATCACCAACCAGTGTGTGGGGGATGTCAGGTTTGTCTTCTCCCGGCAGAGGTACTGGATCAGGAAGGCCTGCTCTCCCTTCTTCCAGTGCTTGCCCAAGGGAGGTCTCTCTCCAGATCCCTCCATCTGTGGCACTGCCAGGTGTGCCCACATCCACATACAGGAAGTTGTAGTTTGCATCGACCACAGCTAACAGCATGATGGAATGGAACTTCTTGTAGTTAAAGTACATAGAACCTCTCTTGGGTGGACAGGGGATGGCCACATGCTTCCTGTCAACTGCCCCACATGTGTGCAGAAAATTGCATCCGGTTTGAAAGCCGTACGCCACTCTCCTCCACTCGTCAGGTGTACTAGGGTAGTCAATTATTTCTTCTCCATATGCATTGTTGAACAGGTCTCTCAGACAACCTTGCTGAAGGTGTTCTGAGCCACACGAAAGTTGTAGGAGAGGCTCTAGTACGAGTCTCCTGATGCAAGGTAGCGGAGGGTGATGGCTAGGCGCAGGCTTGGTTCCAGAGTCTTCCTCATAAAGGTGTCAGTTTTTTGCAGAAGAGGACCGACTCGTGTCTTTAGCTCATGAAACAGGTCAGGGGGAATCTGGTGAAGTTTCGAAAGTCAGCCTCATCTTCCCGCTGCAGCTCATGTCATCATGGCCTCATACTGGCCCAATGTGGGTCTCATCTGGAACAAGGACCTCGTCCACACAGACCTCTTCCTGGGTTTCTTGCTAAGCTCTCTTGCCTGGCTGATCTGTAAGCATGAGGGCTGCTGCTAACAGAAGTCTCTGTGGTTGCTGTAGCAATAAAATCTGTAGTTCTTCCATGATGGTCATGATGCAGAATAGCAGCCTGGAACCCCCTTTAAAGGGAAGCAGGGTATTCTAATGATGTCACGCGCACCAGACGGCTGTGATGTCGCATAATGACGCATGGTGATGCGTGATTTGCGCGCGACAGTCGCTACCGGCCTGTCGCGTAAATGACGCGCAAATGACGCCCAGGTGGGACAGGCCCTTGAGGTAGCAACACTACCGCTATGCCACTGTGCTGCTCTAGTCTTGTGTTAGCTTTCCCGAAGGATCTCTGATCAAAGAGTCCGGACCTGAAATATAAACGGTTACTCTTTCTACAGGTGTTGCCTGACCTCCCAAATGTTTCCAGCATTTTCTATTTTTATTCAGATTTCCCCAATCTGATGGTTATGGATTCTTTTATTCACCAAATTCCATCCCTCATTCACTGAATAATCCGACCTGTTTATAATCCAGAGTGCTTCACTAAATTGCATACCTCTTACAGGAATCCTTGGAATTAGTGTTGTCTTGTGGATTCAGAGTAAAGTGTAAAGAATAAATCCTTCATTGGTGTTCAAGGACCAAACCCATAATTCTTCCCGAAAGAACAATATAACAATATTTTGCACTATTTTCATTAAATTATCAACAAGCCTACTTTCATTTATTTTATAATGCTTATTGCAAGCTAGACGTGAAAAGTTTAACAATACTAGCCGTATCATTTAATAAACGTTAAAATTCACTGTAATGAGCTACTTCTGAAGGAGTTAAACGTGCAGTGTGTTACTAAGCATGGTGGTCAATTTAAAAGGCGAAGTTAATTAATAATGTTAGGGTTTCATATTTCATGAGGCACTGAAAGACCATTCAGCCCACTAAGTTAATGCTAGCTCTCATATACATAGGTCAGTATTGCACAGGAACATGCCTTGTGGCCCACAATATCCATGCAGGACAAGTCAAGTCAAGTTTATTCGTCACATACACATACGAGATGTGCCGTGAAATGAAAAGTGGCCGTGCTTGCGGACTTTGTGCAAAAAACAAACAAACAAACAAACTACAAACAGAATGGAACAGAATCACATATTCTTTTACATATTAAATATTGTGGGCGGAAGGAAAAAGGGAAAAAAAAACAGCAATTAAAAAAAAAACAGTAGAATGGCACAGTAAAGTTAGTCCCTGGTGAGATAGGAGTTTACAGTCCTAATGGCCTCTGGGAAGAAACTCCTTCTCAACCTCTCCATTCTCACAGCATGGCAACGGAGGCGTTTGCCTGGCCGTAGCAGCTGGAACAGTCCGTTGCAGGGGTGGAAGGGCTCTCCCATGATCTTATTGGCTCTGGAGTTGCACCTCCTGATGTATAGGTCTTGCAGAGGGGTGAGTGTAGTTCCCATAGTGCGTTCGGCCGAATGCACTACTCTCTGCAGAGCCTTCTTATCCTGGGCAGAGCAATTCCCAAACCAGATTGTGATGTTTCCGGACAAGATGCTTTCCACAGCCGCTGAGTAGAAGCACTGGAGGATCCTCGGAGACACTCTGAATTTCCTCAATTGCCTGAGGTGGTAAAGGTGCTGCCTTGCCTTACTCACGAGTGCTGCAGCGTGTGACGTCCATGTCATATCCTCAGAGATGTAGACTCCCAGGTATTTAAAACACCTCACCCTATCCACAGTATCCCCATTTATCCTCAATGGTGTGTACTTCCTCCAATGATGTGCCCTCCTAAAGTCCACGATCAGCTCCTTAGTTTTTTTGATATTCATGAGGAGGCGGTTGGCCTAACACCAGAGTGCCAGATCAGCCACCTCTTCCCTGTAGGCCTTCTCATCGTTGTCTGAGATCAGGCCCACCACCACAGTGGCATCAGTGAACATGATATCAAGTAAATAATCTCTGCCTGCGTGTGATCCATCTCACTCCATTCCCTGTACATCCATGTGCCTTTCTAAAAACCTCAAATGCCACTGTGCTATCTGCTTCCACCACCAGCCAGGGCAGTGTGTACCAGGCACCCAGCGCTCTCTGTGTAAAATAATCACAAGACCATTCAGCCCATTGCTCCAAGCCAGCTCTCAGAGCAATTCCTTTCCTCCATTAATTTTCCCTGCAATCTAGATTCTCCCTGAATTCTACCATTCACCTACACATGAGAGGCAATTCACATTTGCCAATTATCCTATTAACCTGCATGTCTTTGGGGATTATGGCAAAAACATGCACACTTCGCATAAATAGCATATTAAACATTAATTTAAAAAAACAGGTGGTCCCATTGAAGCATACAACATTCTTACTGGACTTAACAGGTGTTTACGTATTTGATATTTAGACCTTTAAAAGACATTTGTACAGGCATGTGGATGGGATGGGTTTGGACAGCCATGGGCCAAATGCAGGCAAATGTGAATAGCCCCCTATGCCAACTTGGTCAACGTAGAGAAGTTGGGCTGAATGGTCTTTAACCATGCTGTACAACTATGTTAAATGTGAATCCTAATCTGCCCTGGAAAATCTAGCCCTCCCGTCTTCTCAAGTTATGCTGTGATATGAACTCTTCAACATTGAGAAAGGGTTAACCCAAAACATTGCCTGTCCATTCCTTTCACAAATGCTGCCTGAGCCGCTGCGTTCCTCCAGCACTTTGCGTTTTTTCCCTTTAACGCTAATGTCGGGTTTTGTAGAAAAAATCTCCCGTGAATTAAGAGTTAAAAAAAAAATCTATTCCTATCTCTTTCTTAGTCCGAAAAATCTATCCTTAAATTTATAATGCTGACAGTAGAGCCATGTAACTCGTCTAAGTCGTCTAATGGCGACTAAGATGTTAATTGCATTTAAAAAATCATTAACATCTACTCACGTAAAGAAAGTTGCTCAAGCAAAATACATTGTCACATAGTCATAGTGTCGTACAGCATGGAAACAGGCCCTTTGGCCCATCTTGTTCATGCCCCATCCCCGCTAGTCCCACCCGCCCGCATTCAGCCCAAGACCGTCTAAAACTCGTGGAAATGATAAATATCTGCAGAAAAAAACCCATCATTCTCATTACTTGTGACAAACTCACAACGCCTTTTTCTGATCTTTCAACTGTAAAACCCACTACGCCTGCAAACTGTTTTTTGATTTAAAAAAAGTAATTACTTGGAGGGCACGAGGTTTGACAGGGAAGCAACTGGCTGCAGAACTTTTAAAAATCTTGACAATGGAGCATTTTGCAGCATTGCTGCCAAAACCTTCAAGCAGTTCACCAATCAGGGATTCACCAGAGCAGAGCACAAAACATGCAGGCTTTTTCTGGGAGGGACTCAGAGCAAACACTGGCATTTGCAGTCCATAGGTATATTTTGAAATTGGCTCCACTGCTATCTTCCAAATCTTTGGCTGCTTATTTTCCCCTCAGATTCTATCAGTGTGTTAACAGTGAAAACATTAAGATGCCCACCAGAGCTGAATTGGAATACACCCCTCTCACCCACCATCTGAATTTAGTATGGTGCATCAAACATCTTAACCAAAATGGTTCCGTGAAGATTTAACAGTGCCACTGCATTATTGATCAGCTTTTTGGATCAGTTGAATTAAGGGGATATAAAAACACATGGGTTCCTAGAATTTTAAAGTCTGCTTCACAATTATCACCAAAACGCAAAAGGGAGAAAACTGTTACTCACAAGAGCCTTTGTTATTTGCAGGAATAATCAACTTGAGATTTCAATGTACATCATGCAGTCACTGTGAAGTGAGATAAATCCTCTGCTGTATCCATCCTGGGTAATTAGTGCAATCTCTCCTCTGCCTCTCTATCGGAAGGCGGCTTCATCTGAAAATGACTGGGCTGTGGCCACAAGCAGAGCTTGCTACGTCACACTCTGACTTACTGTGGCAGGAGCTAATGTACCATTTCTATTCTCCGTGTTGTTTACTGTAACACAAGTTTAACACTTGTGCAGACGTTAACCCTTTGAGGTACAAAGCACATCATGCAGAGAAGGCCAATTAACCACTTCAGAGCAGGCATACAGTACACATTTATTCAATCAGCATCTTTTGCATTTAAAATCTTGCTGTTTAAATACAGATGCTTCAATTTTCTGGTATAATTATGTTTTTTTTTTTTTTATTTTTTTTAATATCTTTATTTATTAGAGGTACCGTAAGTTACATCAGTGTACATCCCTTATATTGTATTACAGTCATTGTACCCCTTAATTTTTTTAAGGCTTTTGAAAAGAGAGAAAAGAGAGAGAAATAACAGCAAAGAAAGTAGAAGAGTGCAAAAGAGATGTGAAAGTGCAAAAGCGTGACAGAGGGAAAGGAAACCCTTGAAGAGTTAGAGACCGGAGATTAAGAGATAGACCCAGGAGAGGAAAAAAAAGAAAAAGGGAAAGAAAGAGAAAGAAAGAAGAAAAGCCAGTTACTTTATTAGTAGTATAAATATGTTTAATGTTTAAACTGGAGTTGGAGATTGATTGCTTGTGAAGCTTTGCTTGGAATGATGCAGGTTTTTAATTATAAATTATTTCATTGTCTTTTTTCTCTCTTGTACTTACTTCCCTGTTGTTGGTCGGTCATCTCTTGCATGCCAGGAGCTGGCTGCTTCAAGTGAAAATTGTATAGTTTAGTTTAATATTGCTTTAGTTGAGAAGTACAGTGAGAAGCTTTTTGTTGTGTGCTATACAGTCAGTGAAAAGACTATACATGAATACAATCAAGCTGTTCGCAGTGTTCAGATACAGCATGAAAGAAATAATGTTAATGTTTACCATAATGTTTAGTGCAAGTTAAAGTCCAGTAAAGTCTGAGTAAAGATAATTTGAAGGTCTCCAATGAGGGAGATGGGAGGACAGTTCTCTAGTTGGTAAGAAGACAATTCTATTGCCTGATAACAGCTGGGAAGAAGCTGTTCCTGAATCTGGAGGCATGCGTTTGCAAACTTTTATGCCTCTTGCCTGATGGGAGAGGGGAGAAGAGTGGGTGAGACTGGTCCTTTGTTATGCAGGTGACCTTACCGAGTCAGCATGAAATCTAGATGGACTCAATGGAAGGGAGGTTGGTTTGCATGATGGTCTGGCTATGCCCACAACTCTCTGCAATTTCTTGTTGTCTTGGATGGAGCCATTACCAAACCATGCTGTGAAGCATCCCGGAAAATGCTTTCTGTGGCGCATCTGTACAAGTTGTTGAGGGTTGCTGGGGACATGCTGAACTTCCTCAGTCTTCTGAGGGAGTAGAGGCATTGATGGTATGCTTTTTTGGCCATTGCTTTGATGTGGCTGGTCCAGGACAAATTGCTAAGATTTTGAAGCTTTCAACCATCTCTACTTTGGTGCCATCAGCGTATACCAGGGTGTGTGTAATGCTTTGTTTCCTGAAGTCAATCACAGTCTCCTTTGTCTTGTTGACATTGCAGGAAAGGTTGTTGTCTTGTCATCAGGTTACGAGGTTCTCAATCTCCTTCCTGTAACCACCACATCATGATTTGATATCTGGCCCACTACTGTGGTGTTGTCTGCACATTTGTAAATTGAGTTGGATTTGCATTTGGCTGCACAATGGTGGGTGTAAAAGGAGTAAAGAAGGAGGCTGAGAACGCAACCTTGCGGGGCACCAGTGTTGCGGTTTATCATAGAGGATGACTTGTCACCTATCCTCGCTGATTGTAGACTGTAGGACAGGATGTCAAGGATCCAGTTGCAGAGAGGAGAGCTGTCTCCGTAGTTCACACGTTCGGAGATGAGCTTGGATGTGATAATGGCTTTGATAGCAGAGCTGCAGACTATGAATAGGAGTCTGATGTAGGTGTATTTCTTATCCAGGGGTTCCAGGGATGATTGTAGGGCCAGGGAGATGGCATCAGCCATGGACATGTCGTGGTGGTAGGTGACCTGCGGCGGGTCAAGGTTGCTTGGTCGGCTGGATTTAATGTGGTCCATAATCAGCCACTCAAAGCACTTCATGATGCTGGATGTCAAGGCCACTGGACAGTAGTCATTAAGGCACGCGATCTTGCTTTTCTTTGGCACCCGGATGATGGCGGTCTTCCTGACGCAGGTGGGTATCACAGAATGGAGTAGGGAGAGATTATATATGCCCATGAACACTCCCATTAGTTGGTCGATGCGGTTCCTCAGGACGCAGCCAGGGACTCCACTTAATTCAGGAGGAGGGTGGAGGTCATTGCTGCAAAATCACCTTTTGGAATCAGCCCACGAACACAAGGCAAATTCTGGCTGATTTCTGGTCCCCATCCACGGCGATGTTCATACTACTTGGCCACTTGGCCCTGGGATTACTGGAACACAGAACACAGAGCAGTTCAGCGCAGGAGTAGGCCCATCAGCCCCCAATGTCCATGCTGAACACCACGCCAAGATAAACTAATCTCCTCTCCCTCACAATCCATATCCTTCCATTCCCTGCATACCCACATTTAAAATTCTCTTTAACGCCTATATCGTATCTGCCTCCACCACCACCTCTGGCAGAGCATTCCAGGCACCCACCACCCTCTGCGTAAAGAACTTGCCCCACACATCTCCTTTAAAGTTTTCTCCTCTCACCTTCACGTTATGCACTCTAATCTTTGACATAGCCACCTTGGGAAAAAAGGCTCTGACTATCTACCCTTCCATTCTTCTATCTTTTGATGTTCCCCGATAATCTTTCTTAAAAGAAGCATGTTTCTTCTCCTCTGTGAATCAGCAAACATGTGCGGCCACACGTGGGTAAGGAGGAGACTTCTTGGCAATGCTTCTTTTTTATGATTTTAAGTTGTGAAAGAGGTATTCTGAGTATCTCAAACGGTATGAAAACTGCTGGAACATACAAATCAGGCCTGATGGTATCTGAAGAGTAATTTGATCTGACTTTCACCCCCAGAATCTCTTACAGATGTATCACCTATGATATCAGTTTTTCATTATCACAAGGGGCATGGATAATCCTTTTAGTCCCAGGATAGAGGATTTTAAAACTGGAAGGAATAGGCTTGAGAGGGAAGAGATTTAAGAGGAATCTCAGGGGCAACTTTTTCACTCGGAGGGTAGTCCGCATCTGGAATCAGCAGCCAGATGAAGCCACAGAGGCACACACAATTATGACTTTTAATGGACATTTGTGTTGACGTAGGTGCTGTTGTAGGATGTTGCCAGGATGACGTAGGTTGTCGCTAGTTTTTCGGCAACTTGCTACAACAATGACATTCGCTGGCAGTTGCCTAAAAAAATCGGCAAGTGGGCATCGGCAACCTCGGCCCATCACTTTAACAAAGTTGGCTCGATGAAACTCCTGAAGCCTTGGTAACATAATGTTTTACATTGACATCTATGCATGTTCCTAAGGAAGGGAAGTATTTCAGAAGTCTCTTCATCTAGCTTTGGAAATAAGCTTTCCGATTATCAGTTGCATCAATTATACTCTTTCCCTCGCAAACAAACTACCGCTGGAGGAACTCAGTGTGTCGAAAGGCGCTTTTGGGAAGAAAGGGTTCGTCAAAGTTTCGGGTCAGGACCCCTTATCAGGAATTCCCTCCCCCCTCCCCCTCTGCTACACCTCTTTGTGTGTGAACCATGTCTTCTCATGCATATGATAATAAACTTCAACTGAACTTCAACCGGAGTCTGAAGAAGGGTTCCGACCCAAAAGAGGGGATCTTATAGAAACATATATAATTATTAAGGGATTGGACTGGCTAGTTGCAGGAAAAATGTTGGGAGAGTCCAGAACCAGGGCTCACAGTTTAAGAACAAGGGGTAGGCCATTTAGGACCGAGATGAGGAAAAACTTTTTTCACCCAGAGAGTTGTGAATCTGTGGAATTCTCTGCCATAGAAGGCAGTTGAGCCAATTCACTGGATGCACTCAAGAGAAAATTAGATGTAGCTCTTAGAGTTAACGGGATCAAGGAATATGGGGAGAAAGCAGGAACGGGGTACTGATTTTGGATGATTAGCCATGGCAGTGTTGGAGTGAATAGCCGAATGACCTACTCCTGCACCTATTTTACCTCGGAGTTACGTGAGTGACTACGTGAAGAAGCCCCGCCAGGCGCATGCTCGGCATTACGTCGACGCATGTGGCACCGACAGGATGGTGAGCGCAGCTCCCACCAGCGGTAAGTTTAACCCGCAGGTAAGTCACTATTGAACTTTCTTGCTAGTGTTTTTAAACTCTGTAAGTCTGCAGAGCCAGCTAGAGTGCTGATGTATTTTGAAAAAATGTAAAAACTCTGTAACTCGAACTGAAGCTCGAAATACGGAGCCAGCTAGAGTGAAAGTATTTTAAACTGCGGTAATTGAATAGAATGTGCTGGAACCGCAGTTTCCAATTTAGATCGGATCGGGAGATAAGGGCTGCTTTAAAAGCCAGCTCCCGCTATTTACCGCTATTTAGATCGGGTTTGTAGATAACAGCTGCGCTAAATGTCGGCTCCAAATACCCACTAATTGTAAAATAAAGTCTGCTCTGAGTATATGTTATCAGATGCAGTTTTCTTTATGGAAATGTATATAACCCTGTGTGATACTGAGGTTAATACAAATATTCTGCAAGCAGAATGTGCCTGTCAGAATTACAATTTTAAACATATATGGTTTATGCACAAATACAAAACAGTAAAGAAGTAACTCTCCTCCAAGGGAGGACAAGAATGGGGGGGAGGCTGGAAATGGAGAAAATGCTCCACACTTGACTTAGTCAAAGGTTCTTGACCCAGATATGTCTTCCTGTAAGGCAGGCTCCGAAGGAGTTTCCATACGCTGAGTATGGTGCCTATGAAAATGGGATTCTGATTCTCCAGTACCTTGGTTAGGTCTGGATGAGATCCCTAGAGCAAGATAAAATGCTCCAAATTCTAATCAGTCAAGGGTTCTAAAGACCCATGAGATTCTAAGGCAGGCTCTGAAGGAGTTTCCATACACTGAGTATGGTGCCTATGAAGAATGAGAATCTCATTCACCAGTGCCTTGCATAGGTCTGGATGAAGTCTCCCTAGAGCAAGACTCGGGAGTACCAGGGCAGGATGAAACTGACCCTGAAGCTGGTGTCCCTACTTATGTGTATACACCAGAGCACAATAGAAATGCTCCGTGTGTTCCCGATGTAGCACCAAGTTTTGCTATATCGGTATGGACTGGTGAGGCTATGGATGAACCTGGCGGCCAACATTATTTGATTTCTCACCTACTCCAAGAAACTGTTATGACTGAAACAGTAAAAAATATATAAAACACCCGTCTATTGTGCCTTGCTCAGGGTGCCAACAGTAACTCAGTAATTGGGCACCCATGAGTGTAACGATGCGAGGACAGGAAATGTGTTCCAGCATGTCCTCTAGCTGATATTCAGTTGGCACCACTGCATTTGGGGAAGACATACATGGGTCGATAATGTCCAATACTTTTAAGACATGCTTGCGTTACTCTGCAATGCATATTCGAACCCAATTGTATGATGAAAATTGCCATTTGGCTAACATTATACCCAAAAAATGCAGGATTATGTGGGCAAGCTATAACCAGATTTATGATTGATGAAAAACTGCCCAAACAATTAAGGATATTTGCCTTGTAAAACTTCTCATCCCTGCTTTGAGAAACAAACAGGTTGAATACGAACCCTGTATTAAGAGAAGGGATCTTCTGGTTCATTTACGGAAGTACAGAAACGTCATTCCATCACACATGGAATTTCTGGGAAACAACCTCTGGTTGGTTGTAAGATTACAATTGTTTTGTAATTCTGCTTTAAATCTGATCGGCTTGGTGTTTGAATGTACCAGGAACTCATCAGGTAGAGATAATATATCCCAGACACAAGTATGGGGGTTGCTGAGTCATTCTGGGACTCACAAACTTAAATTTATTGTTCCGTATAGGCATTTAAAAAAGTACACTTCAACACTGTAACAAAGTTGTTACCACAAGGCTGCTATATGGCTATTATTAGACCTAAAAAAAAAAAAAGATGCCTTATTATTCAGGTATTTAATTAATTGGATGGGAAGGAATTACCTAATGGGTTAAATTCAGCACTCACACAATTATTGAAACCAGTACTGGTGTTAATGAGGGCTCAGAATCACATTGTAATGACTTATCTAGAGGATATGTTAATTGTAAATGGGAGACAGCTGAAGAACTGGGTTCAGCAACCATAAGCCTATTGAAAGGCTAAGGTTCTGTACATCCAAACAACATGTAAGTTACAGGCATCCCAAACAATTGATTATTTGGGGTTTGTCATTAATACAGTTGATATGTGAGTAACTTTACCAACAATTAAAGTTGGGGATGTTACAAATGCCTATACTTGTCTTGGCATGAATTATTTGGAGTTATTGGGGGCGTTTTATGCATTGATAGCTGTTTGTTCTACAATAAGGAACTTACATGTTCAATTACGAGTAGACAATACCACAGCTGTGGGAGAAGACAATATTGTGGTAAGACAACAGATCACGAAAGATCAATGACGAAGGGTTTGGTGGTTCCAAACTGGTATTGCTTCTCGGCCTTTTGGCTAAGATCAAGTGTAGTATCTGTTCTTATCAGTTCAATATCTGATACGTCCCTTATCCAGGGACCATTACTACACAGCCATTGTTCCCATTGGTGCTCAGAATGATGATTCAGACATTCATGACAAATCCCAGGTGCAGTAATTGTTGGTACATCCAGTAACAGCAGAAATCATCCATTACATGACCGTATTAATTGTTAACCTGCAGGTTCTGATGGAATGTCGGATAGGAGCATGGATGTCAAAAATGCAGTTTGGAGAGATAGCACTAAGAAACAATATATGTTTCATATAAGGAATGGGAAATCTTTTGTATACAGTCAGATATATTTTATCATATTGCAAACATATCGGATGTATTGGAGTTCCTTGGTATGTTGCACCTGAGTTATAGTACCACTAATGGAGCTCGGAGTGCTTTGTCCTCCTATTTAGGACAATTTTCAGAACGACAATTTATCGGGTCTCATCTGTTAATATCCCGATTTTATGAGAGGAATTTTAATAAAATCCTACCAAACCCAGATATACAGAAATCTGGGATGTCAGTATAGTTCTCACATTGCTTCGGCAATGGACTCCAATTACGTCACTGTCTTTTCAGAAGTCAATATTTAAAGTGGTTATGCTCATGCCATTAATATCAGCACAATGAGTACAAACATTACAAATGTTGCGGTTAGATTGTATGCAGTTGTCTGTAGATAAAATAACGTTTTATGTCAATGATCTAAACAAGCAAAGCAAGCCAAGAAAGGCTGGAACCAATGTAATCTTTAAGACGTACTCTGTCAACTAAACATTGTGTGTGGTTAAGCATCTGACTTAATATATATTAAATTAAGAGTCTCCGAGATTGTGAGACACCAATGTTCATTACCCACAAGAAACATATAAAAAAGTGACCGTACAAACTATTTCTAGATGGATAAACAGGTCCTGGATTAACTGCAGTAGACACGGATGTGTTTAAATCTCACTCCACAAGGGCGGTATCAATGTCCACGGCGAAGGTGCAGGACATGCCGCTCGACCAAATTCTGGAGACTGCAGGATGGTCTTAAGAAGAAACTTTTCTAGATTTTATGATAAACCTGTTGTCACAGTGCCAGGGTTGCACATGCTGTGTTGGGTTCTGTTCAAATTGTTTGCTTTGTTGCATATCATTTGTTGTAATGTCCCCTGGGATAGAGGGGTTATTACTTTTATTTTTATTATAATTATTAAAATATTTATTGCATAATTTCAAGCAATATATATTATTTACTCACTACTGTGTAAACTGAAGCAGTGTGTCATATGGAATGATCTACGGCATGAAAATCACAGCGCTTTGAAATCTTCACGTAGTCACTCACGTGATTCCGAAGTAAAATAGTAAGATTAAACGAGAACTTACCTGTTCGAAGTTTGATCTTTATTTTATGAGGGATTACGATGAGGGATTACGTGCCCTTCGCTCCCGACCCTCGTAATCTAAATGATCATTTGGTAGTTCTAGTCTTTGTGAGCCTTACTATCTTACTCCGGCTATTGGTTCTGTGTTTTTCACGCCGCTGCTTTGAAGTATGCCGAGCATGCGCCTGCCGGGGCTTCTTCACGAAATCCCTCATCGTAACTCCTCATAAAATAAAGATCAAACTTCGAACAGGTAAGTTCTCGTTTAATCTTACTATTTTCTATGTTTCTAAAATGTCACCAGTTCCTTTCCTCCAGACATGTTGCCTGGCCTACTGAGTTACTCCAGCACTTTGTGTGAAACTTCAACCGGAATTAGAGATGCAGTCTTAATTATTTTTTAAGCCAGTTGCCCCTGCTTTGAGAGGGAAAACTCAATCTGATGAATCAGATAATTTCATTGCATGGCAGTGATATTTCTATGCATGTTGCAGCCTTTTGATGAATTGTGTGTTGACCTATAACTAAAAGATTATTTAAAACAATCATTGACTAATGATGATAAAACAGGGCACAGTACCATGCTTTTTGTGGGAGATTACTGTGTAAAAAATAGCTGTGGCATTGTCTACTGTGCAGCAGTGATTATACATGGAAGGTGTCCCACTGGCTGGGATGGGTTGAGATTTTGAAAGGCTTTGCAAGATTATCCATTTTGATGGTATTTTCAGCAATTTCATGTGTGTCTTGTTTTAAATAAAACAAACACAAAACATGCTGGAGGAATGAAATCTAGCAGGAAATATTGGTCAGGCCCTATCCGCAGAGAGAGGGACATAGTTCATATTTCAAGTAAATTTTTTCTTTTGAATCAACACACAAAGTGCTGGAGGACTGAACTGGTCAGACATCATCTTTGGATGACATGCAAAGGTGATGTTGCGGGTCAGGATCCTTCTTAGACAATAGACAATAGATTGTAGACTATAGGTGCAGGAGTAGGCCATTCGGCCCTTCGAGCCTGCACTGCCATTCAATATGATCATGGCTGTTCATCCACAATACGCCTTCTAGCCATATCCCCTGACCACGCAATCTTGAAGAGCTCAATCTAACTCTCCCTTGGAAACATCCAGTGAATCAGCCTCCACTGCCTTCTGTCGCAGAGAATTCCACAGATTCACAACTCTCTGGGTGAAAAAGTTTTTCCTTATCTCCATTCTAAATGGTCTACACTTTATTCTTGAACTGAGGCCCCTGGTTCTGGATTCCCCTAACATCGGGAACATGTTACCTGCCTATAGCGTGTCCAAACCTTAATAATCTTATATGTTTCAATAATATCCCCTCTCATCCTTCTAAATTCCAGTGTATACAAGCCCAGCTGCTCCATTCTATCAACATATGACAGTCCCGCCATCCCGGGAATTAACCTTGTAAACCTACGCTGCACTCAATCAATAGCAAGAATGTCTTTCCTCAAATTTGGAGATCAAAACTGCACACAATACTCCAGATGTAATCTCACTAGGGCCCTGTACAACTGCAGAAGGACCTCTTTGCTCCTATACTCAACTCATCTTGTTATGAAGGCTAACATGCTATTAGCTTTCTTCACTGCCTGCTGTTCCTGCATGGCTTACTTTCAGTGACTGATGAACAAGGACCCCCAGATCTTGTCGTACTTCCCCTTTTCCCAACATGATACCATTCAGATAATAATCTGTCTTCCTGTTTTTGCCACCAAAGTGGATAACCTCACATTTATCCACATTAAACTGCATCTGCCATGCATCTGCCCACTCACCCAACCTGTCCAAGTCACCCTGCATCCTCATAGCATCCTCCTCACAGTTCACGCTGCCACCCAGTTTTGTGTCATCTGCAAATTTGCTAATTTTGCTTTTAATCCCTTCATCTAAATCATTAATGTATATTGTAAATAGCTGTGGTCCCAGCACCGAGCCTCGCGGTACTGGGACCACAGCCATTCTTCAGATAGTTCAGTTCGGTGCCTTGTCAAGAGTCAAGAGTGTTTTATTGTCACATGTCCCAGATAGAACAATGAAATTCTTACTTGCTGTAGCACAGCAGAATACGTAAATGTACAGCAGTACATTGTAAAGAATGTAATAAACAAGTGAGAGAAAAAAAAGTTTTATATATATATATATATATATATATATATATATATATATATATATACGCACACACGTACACACATACATACAAACAATGTTCTTCAGAGATGCTACTTGACCTGCTGAATTCCTCCAGCACTTAGTGTTTTGCTCAACACTCCAGCAACGACAGTTCTACGTAACAAGTCTCTATGTTTTTTTAATTTTGTCTCTTCTCTTCCACCACCTCTGCCAGGATCCTTTATTGATTGACTTTACTGACCGTTTCATTCTCAGACTGCTCTCTGGAATAAAAACCAAGTCAGTCAACAAAAAAAAAGCACTGGAGTAACTCAGCGGGTCAGGCAACGTCTGTGGAAGGAAATTACAGTATGAGGAAGTGTCCCGACCGCGAAACATTGTCTGTCCATCCCCTCCACAGATGCTGCCTGACCCACTGAGTTTCTTGGGTCAGCCATTCCTTTCCATGGCAGAAACTGTTGGGTCAAGGGCAACACATTCCCAACATGTAAAGAAGCCCCAACGTCCATCTGAACAATCCCGAGTAGGCCACCTGCTTCTGAAATGAATCAAAGTTTTGGATTACTACGAGTTCTTAATAGTTGGAACCATTTATTCTAAATAAATGAATCAGGCAGAAATTATAACCTTGTTTCTTTATCCGCAGATGCAGACTGCGCTGCTGAGTATTTTCCAGTAGATTTTGTTTTTTTTAATTACCTACAAGTAACTGATTCTCAGCAACACAATACAGTTTAGAAACTTGGTCAAAGTGTACACTATTGGGCACCAAGCATCTCACTCATGCTGACACCATGTAAGTGAGAGTCAAGCAGTCATTTGTTGATTTGTCTGAAGAAGGGTCCCGACTTGAAACATCGCCTGTCTTTTCCTTCCACAGATGTTGCCTGACCCGCTGAGTTCCTCCAGCACATTGTTTCATGCTTGGATAGTGTTTCACTTCTATGTGATGGTTTGGGGTGATGATCAGCTCAGTTTAGTGTTCTGACCCTCAGACTATCCTAGATCAGACTTTAGTTTAAAGTCTGATCTAGGATAGTCTGAGGGTCAGCAATGGTGTAGATTGTAGTTCAGCACTGCTCTCTGGTTCAGTCATAAGGCCATAAGTGATTGGAGCAGAATTAGGACAATAGGCCCATCAAGTCAATTCAATCATGGCTGATCTATCTCGCCCTCCTAACCTCATTCTCCTGCTTTCTTCCCATAACCCCTGATACCCATACCAATCAATAATCTATCTGTCCGTCTTAAAAATATCAATTCTTGGCCTCCACAGGCTTCTGTGGCAAAAAAATCTACAGATTCACAAGCCTCTGACTAAAGAAATTCCTCCTCATCTTCCTAAAGGAACGTCCTTTAATTCTGAAGCTATGACCTCTAGTCCTATACTCTCCCACTAGTGGAAACATCCTCTCCATATCCACTCTATCCAAGCCTTTCGCTATTCGGTAGGTTTCAATGAGGTTCCTCCTCATCCTTCTAAACTTCAGCGAGTACAGGCCCAGTGCTGTCAAATGCTCGTCATATGCTAACCCACTCATTCCTGGGATCATTCTTGCGAACCTTCTCTGGACCCTTTCCAGAGCCAGCACATCCTTCTTCAGATATGGTGCCCAAATGGTCGAAATGATATGCCCAAATGAAATGGTTGTGGTAGGATAATTCAGTTGCCTGGTAACAGCTGGGAAGAAACTGAGGTGTGCGTTTTCATACTTCTATATCTTTTGCCTGATGGGAGAGGGGAGAAGAGGGAATGGAAAGGGTGTGACTCGTCCTTGATTATGCTGCTGGCCTTGCTGAGGCAGCCTGAGGTTTTCATCTAGTCAATGAATGAGCTAGGAAATCCTAGAAGAGCTAGGAATCATCATTTGGTAATATTTCTATGGGGTTACTGTTACATTTAACACTCAGTCTCTTCTAAGGAAAGGAGTTGGTGAATGTTAATGCACAGAACTTATTTTGCTATCAATGTAGGCGCTATTACATATCAGATCTGCATAATGTAGAGCATTGAGACACAGAGTCATTTAATCTGCGGAGAAATAAATTGTTTGTTGAATTATTGCAATCTCTCAGTGAAATCACACACTAAATGGCTGTCTTTCCATTCTTTCAACTTTCAAAGAGGAGAATAAAAGAACTCCATTTAATGACAGCCTTGTAACTGGGAATATACAACAGTGTCTGTACTATTGAACTGTCATTTTGGTCATTTTGAGAGAGCCATTTGTAAAGAAAAAAATGATGTTTCTGCATAATCCTTGTCAGTGAATAATGAAAACTCGGACGCACTGGGATTCTCTCTGACTCCATTATTGCCTGAAGGTATCAGCATGTCAGCATTAAAGCCACTTAGCTTTTGTAGCTTCATCCCATGGGCTTGGTCCTTCTTTAACTGTCTAATATTTAACTCTATGGGCTCTGTCATTCAACATGGTATAGAGACAGACATAATTATGACTTTTAAAAGACATATATGTTCAGATAAATGGTTTAGAGAAGGGTTTAGAGAGCTATAGGCCAAAGGCAGGCAAATGGGACTCGTCTAGTATGCTGCATGACTCTAGTGACAAATTACCTGCACCATAGTGACTAACTCAAGTTGTATTTCTAACACATACCAAAGTTGATAAATTATCCATGGACTCAAATTGTTAGCACTTAATTCTCACATTGTAATTTACTTTTCTTCTAAATCATTGAGCGATTCTATATTTCTTAGTGCAAAATATGTTAAGTGAACCATTGGGGTTTTGATGTATTAGTTATTGGTGTGTTTAATAAATTTAGGGTTTTAATTAGCTTAACTGATGGTCAAAAATTAGTGGCTTTATGCTTGTCACCCAACTTGGGAAACCTTAAGGTATGGTCTGAAAATAGACAGGATTACTTCATTGTACTTATGATGAGTTGCCATGTTGTCATCTGAAACTTGCATTGCCTCAACACAAATTATAGGTGCCCACAGCTTGAAGTGAATATTCTTTCAATAATATTGACTCCAAACCTTAGTGAGGCATTTCTGGACACACATATTGATAGAAAGGATTTAGAGGGCTGTGGGCCAATTGCAGGCAAATGAGACGAGCCTAATGTGCCTATTTGGTCGGTAAGACAAGATAGGCTGAAGGGCCTGTTTTCATATCGTATAGCTCTTGGACTCTATGACATTTAACACCAATGCAACTAGTCTGTGCTAACATACTGTGTGCTCCTCTCCTCTCAGTATTTTCAATGAGGCTGAAAATGAGTATCACACAATGGTACTTTCAGATGGGCTGCAAGGGTCCCTTTGTGACTCGAATATTGATGTGTGTGCCCTAGAAATGTATCTCCAGTCAGCAACATTACATGTGCTATTTTAGTCAAAGTGCTGCCTATAAAATTCAATCCTTGACATCAGTGACACGAACACTGGAGACATAGATCAGTGCGTGGTGTTGACATGACTACTAACTCTCTAGACAGAGCCTCTGGATCAAGGATAACAGTAACCTCAGCAACTAAGATCTTGCCTTTGGGTTTAGAGTCATAGAATGATACAATGTGGAAACAGGCCCTTTGACCCACTTGCCCACACTGGCCACATGTCCCAGCTCCACTAGCCGCACCTGCCCACATTTGGTCCATATCCCTCCAAACCTGTCCTATCCATGTACCTGCCTGAACTGTTTCTTAAATGCTGGGGTAGTCCCTGCCTCAACAACCTCCTCTGACAGCTTGTTCCATACACCCACCACCTTCTGTGTGAAAAACATACCCCTCAGATTCCTATTAAATCTTTTCCCCTTCACCTTGAACCTAAGGTTCAAAGGTTATTTTATTGGTCACATACACCAATTGGTGTAGTGAAATGCTTCTTGCCAATGCAGCACATAAAAAAAAAACAGACATAAAAATAATAAAGAGATTTAAACATAAAAAACATCCCCCCACAATGGTTCCCATTATGAGGGAAGGCATAATGTCCAGTCCCCATCCCATGTCCACCCATATTATGGGCCTATTGAGGCCTCTGCAGCACTGTGCCACCGCCGAAGCCGAGGTTCTGGGCCGTCTCCTCAGGAAACGCCGCTCCAGGCCCGCTGGTAGGCCGCGAGGACAGGTCGAAAGTGCAGCCCGGAGAAAAGCTGCCTCTCCGACCAGGTAGGGACCCTGAAAAGTAGTTTCCCCCCACCCCCCACATAAAAAAGACTAGAAATCCAAAAACAAAACACTAAAACTCACTAAAATTTAAAAAAGAGTGAAAAACAAACAACTGCAGGCTGGGCAGCCATACCATACAGGACGGAGCCCCCTATCGACAACCTATGTTCTCTGGTCCTCGATTCACCTACTCTGGGCAATAGACTTTGTTAAATTTATTGTATATTTATCTGTGTGTTATTGTGTTTATGGCCCTGTTGAGTGCAGCAAGTAAGAATTTCATTATCGGTACATATGACAATTAAACATTCTTGACTACTACAGCTCTGTCAGTTCTGAAGCAGCTGATAAGGCCAGTGAGGGACCTGGAGACTGCCACAACCTGCCTTGATTGGGCAGGCATTTTGGGAGATGGTGTGACCCTGCCAATGTTCAAGAGTCAAGAGTCAACAATCAAGAAACAATAGTGTTTAATTGTCATATATAGCAACAATTAAATAATGAAGCTCTTATCTGCAGCAGCATCACAGGCACGTCAACAAAAAAGCAGACAGATGATATATAATAAACAAAAATAAATAAATAAATTAATAGCCACAATACTAGTTTAAAAAAATCCAAAATCCTTTTTGCAACCAAAGACAATCCCTAGAAGTTCAGAGTTGATATGGTGGTGTTTAGACCTCTGTGGAGGCTGTCATTGGGTATTTGTAAAGCAGAGATTAACAGGTTCTTCATTAGGGTGTCAAAGGTTATAGGCAGGAGAATAAGGTTGAGGAGGGGAAGATAGATCAGCCATGATTGAATTCATGGGTCGAATGGCCTAAATCTGCTTCTATGACATACGAATATACTAACTTATGAAGAACCTGATGATTGTTGGGAAGAAGCCATTCTTGAACCTGATGGTCACAGCTTTCAGATGCCTTCCTCCCGATGGTAGGAGCTTCTATATGCTCATGACCTTTGGATGCAGGTTTCTCCCTGTCTATTCCAATAAATTCTTCATTCTGAGTGATCAGGAGCTGTGGATTTCCATGTTGGTGAGTTTTTTACATCTCCCTCGGTGCTTACTGTAACTGGAGATGATTTTCCCGGCAGTAATTCTTTAACCAGTCAAGTAGCTTTGTATAGATTAACTGACCTAAAAAAAGGGATATTGTTCCAGATGGTTTTACCACAAATGCAACTTAGGAAATATTGTGGCACAAAGCCATGTTTTACTTACTAATGGTCTGAGTCACTTGACTAGATAAAAGTACAGTTAATGCAATTTATAGTTGATGTCATTCGATAAATGCTGTGAGTATGCGTGATGTTGTTTATGCCACTAAATTAGTAATTACTTCACTAAAATATTGGATGACATGGGCATTCCCATTGCGTGATGGTGCCCTTAACAATGACCGGTCAGGAAGGAAGCGAGTGGGGTTTATCATGGTGCATGGACATGTGTGTGCGTGCATGCGTGTGAGCATGTGCATTTATAGTCCTGTATAAGCATTGTATTCCTCTTCCAAAATGGGGTTTGAACTAAATCACGGTGGCGCAGCGGTAGAGTTACTGCCTTACAGCGAATGCAGCGCCGGAGACCCGGGTTTGATTCCGACTATGGATGCTGTCTGTACGGGTTTGTACGTTCTTCCTGACCTGCGTGGGTTTTCTCCGAGATCTTCGGTTTCCTCCCACACTCCAAAGATCTACAGGTTTGTAGGTAAATTGGCTTGGTAAATGTAAAAAATGTCCCTAGTGGGTGTAGGATAGTGTTAATGTGTGGGGATCGCTGGTCGGCACGGACCTGGTGGGCTGAAGGGCCTGTTTCCGTGCTGTATCTCTAAACTAAACTAAAACTAAAATGAAATCACCTTTTTGGAAGCAGAGTTTAATAGACAAACACAACAATACCGTGTATTTCAACAACAGAAAATGGCAGAAGCACTCAGGCAGTCTGGCAGCATTTGTGGAGAGGGAACAATTAAACATTTCCGGTAATTGATGATCAGGTTATTGTTGAATCTACTTTTCTCTCGGCAGATGCTGTCTGACCTGACTCAAGTATTTCTGGAATTTGCTGTTTTTAGTTTCAGACTTGTTGCCTTATATATTGTGTTTCTGATATATAACAGAGAGTGCTTTTAAGTATGGATCATAGAGCAGAGAAATGGGCCTTTGTGTCATCGATGCTGATATGCCACTATATATTCAACATCAAAGATGAAAAAAACACGTGAAGAATCTCGGCGAGCTGTGCAGCAGAATGGTCCTGGTGAGCCACGGCTATCCCCGAAAGCAAGCCTGTCTCGCCCGCCGTGGAACGGGGAACTCATCCACAAAGACCCGGCAGACACAGAAAGACCTAGCGGTCCATGCCCTAGGATGGAAAGCCACCAAGCCCGGCCCCCTAAGACCTGAGAACGACAGAGGAGGGAACCAGCAACTAGGGTCGCGAGGAGCAAGACTGGCAGGAAAGTGAAATTGGGTCTTACCTTCCGTGCCCTCAAGGTTGGCTGCAGGAGGTGTCCAGGTGCACAAATGGTGGCCAGGCGTGGTGAAGGTCCTCGGTTCATTAAACTATCTAGATGAAGGCGACGGCTGGAGGCTCTGCAGCAGCCTGAGGCTCACCTGGATCAGGCGCCACTCCATAAGACATGGCGCGTGGACTGGACTTTGGAAAATGGTGCCAAATCTGGCAACTCGAAAAATAATTTCATGTATTTTGCCTGTGTGACCATTGAACCATAGTGATGGGACAACATTGCTGTGGGGTTAGTTTGTGCATAGAAGTCATTTTTAAAAATCTTGTAAACTAGACAGCACAGACTGTGTGTGCATTACTATTAAATTTATCAATGTTCAGGTGATGAACTACTTGCATAGTATATACCGACTGATTGTGTTATCTGACTGCTTAATAGGCTTTAAACTCCAAACCTTCTGCTGTTGCCCCCATGAACATATGGATTCAGATGCCCACTCTTATCAGACAAAGCAATAAATAAATCACAGCCACCACATTAAATTCAGCAGTCCAATCATTTCCCCAAAAAAGCTCAATGTTATGCTCTGTTTTTAAAGTATAGTATTCTGGTTCATTAAAAATAAATAACCTACTATTTCTGGAGAATCCATCAGCTGTAGATTTATTCAGACAAATTATTCACTTAGTCTTTCTTGTGAGTCTCACAGTAGTTTTAAATACAAAATGGATGATAGCGGTGCCCACAATGTGAAATATTTCGAATACATACAGATGTCACATTATTTCTTGGGGGAAACCTATTACCACAGTTCTGGAAGGAGTACCTTCCTTTCAGAACCTTTCTTGAAACATATTTTCTATCTTTATCTTGAACAACAAATTAATTTCCAAACTACAACAGGGCAGAAATGAATTGTGTTCAAAGGTTTCCAATAGAAAGCGTCATTAATCATTCAGGAGATTTTTGATGACATCAGTTTCTTTTTGCACATTGGAGAAACACTACAATTCCCTTTTGCTTGTGAAGGCATTAATCTCATTCTGTGGAATCTGTATTACTACCAGTAAATATTGCTCAACAATATGTAAGTCAATAGATGGTCAAAGTCTTTTTCCCAGGGAGGAAATGTCAGATAGCATAGGCCATTGCTTTAAGGTGAGAGCGGGAAAGGGGATTTATGGTGCATGTTATTTCACACAGAGGGTGGTAGTTTCCTGGAATGTGCCGCCTGAAGAAGTGGTAGAAGCAGATACAATAGCTACGTTTAAGAAGCAAAACATCAACTGCGGGAGACACTCAGCAGGCCAGGCAGCATTTGTGAAGAGAGGCAGAGAATATAGAACATTGGATATAGAAAAGTACAGCGCATGACTGGCTCTTCTGCCCACAACATCGATTGCAAACATAATGCCAAGACTAACTCTTATCTGCCTGCACATAATCCATATCTCTCCATTCCCTGCCCTATCCAAAAGTCTCATAAATGCCACTATCGTATCGCGCAATAGTTTGTGTTGGGATCTTTTTTATAAAACTGGATGTGAGGGGAAATAGCTGGTAGAAAGAGGTAAAAGAAAGGGTGGGGTAAAGGCTAGCAAGTAATAGATGGATCAATGTGAGGAGAGATGATTTGGATTATGGAGGAGAGAAGGGCAGAGATGGCCATAAAGGTAGGAGGTGATACATGGAGAAGATAAAGGCCTGCAGATGATGGAATCTGATAAGAAAGAGATGTAGAACCAGAGGGAGGGATGAGATGATGGGAATGTGGGGAGGAGGTGGAATAGGGCACACAAAGGGGTAGACTGGGTAATGAACAGAAGGATGAGGTGGAAGAGGAGGAAAGGAATGGGTGACTGGGGGGAGGGAGGGGGTGTGTGCGGAAGTGTGGAAAAAATATGCGCAGAGAGAAGGGGGCAGGGTTACCTGAAATTGAAGAATTTAATGTTCTCAGCAAAGCAGGTGCACCTCTCTTGGCTCAGTGCTAGCACTCAGTGTCGGAGTCATTAGGTTGAGGGCTCCGATTCCACCTTCAGGTACTTGAGCTGAAAAGAGGCTGACAAAAAGACACAACGTGCTGGAGTAACTCAGCAGGTCAGGCAGCATCTCTGGAGGATGTGACGTTTCGGGTCTGGACCCTTCTTATTCTGACCGACCTGAAACATTACCTATCCATGCTCTCCAGAGATGCTGTCTGACCTGCTGAGTTAAGGGCCTGTCCCACTTTCAAGATCTAATTCACAACCTTTTTTACTCGTGAACATTTTTCATCAGGCTAGAAAAAACGCCCCGACCTACTTGATGCCACGGGACCTACCTACGACCTCCTATGACCTCGTGACGACCATGCTGCGAGTATGAGTCAAGGGCAAACTCGGCAGAAGTCGTGAATTAGGTCGTGAAAATGGGACAAGCCCTTTACTCCAGCACGATGTGTCCTTCATGTCAACCAACATCTGCAGTTCCTTGTTTCTACACATAGGGTGACATTCGGTGTAATCCTGAGTGCGGAGCTGTCACATGCACCAATTTTTAGACAAAACATCTGTTCTCTTGAGTAGACTGAAAAGATCTTGTGATCCTATTTTGAAGGAGTAGCCATATTACCCTGAAGAACTCTCCAGAGATGCTGCCTCACCTGCTGAGTTACTGCAGCATTTTGTGTCGACCTTTGATTTAAACCAGCATCTGTAGTTCTTTCTTACACACGTCATATACCATACGTTAGGACAGGGACTAAGTTTCAAACAAGTTGCTTAAATAGCTGTAGAGTGTTTTGAGCCGCTTCGGGCTGGCACAGTTGTGCATCTGGTAGAGCTGCTGCCTCACAGCGCCATAGACCGAAGTACAAGCCTGACCTTGCCTGCTGTCTGTGTGGAGTTTGCATGTTCTTCCAGTGACCACGTAGGTTTCCTCCGGGTGCTCCAGTTTCTCCCACAAAGAGTTATAATTTTGATAATGAAATAAATATTACTCGTAAAAAGGACTCTACATTCAGCATATTGGTCGCTTTTTGATGATTTAAATTTATAGTTTCACCCAATCTCTCATCCCTTTATACCTTTTCTGAATTTACAGCTAGTTACCTCTTCAACTTTATATTACCACTTCAAAGGAGTTGGCAGATTATACATGTAGCATTTACCACCAGGAGCGCCGCACGATTGGCAGCCCCGCCAACAGTGTGTCTGTTTTTTTGCCTTTTTTGTAATTTTTTGTGCGTTTAAAAAGTTTGTGTAAATGTTCTCCAGTTTGTTTAATGTGGGGGGAGGGGGAGGAGGTCGGGGGAAACTTTTATTCAGTCTCTTACCCTGTTACGATTGTTTTCCGGATCGCATCTCCGGTCGCTTTGCAGCCGAATATCGTGACGCTGGAGGCCTCCTTGGACTGACCTTGAGCCCCACTGCGGGGCTTGGACTTAACATCGGAGCTGATCCCTTGCCTGGGATGGCTCCAATGGCAGCCTGCGAACTTTACATCGAGAGCTCGCAGTCTTGGGAGAGGCTGAGCCGGGAGCTCCAACAACGCAGAGGTCTGATCGCCTGGCGCGGGGGAGCTGACATCTCCCCAATGCGGGAGCTGATCGCCCCAACGTGGAGCTCCCAGAATGCTGCCGGCTACGCGAGTCAAGATCGTCCCGTCAACGGAAGGCTCGAGGCCCCCGACCGCGAGAGAACAATGAAGGGAAGAGATTGAACTTTATTTTCGCCTTCCATCACAGTGAGGAATGTGGAGGAGTCACTGTGGTGGATGTTTATGTTAAAATGTTTTTTGTGTGTTCTGTTGCTTTTTATTTGTATGACTGACTTGGCAAATGAAATTCCTCGTATGTTGCAAAACATACTTGGCTAATAAAGTATTATTGTATTGGACTGTATTGTATTTTTATTAGTGTTTGAAAACTGCCTGACTTTTGCAATAGTAATAGAACTAGTCCTAGAACGATAACGCACAGAAACAGGCCCTTCAGCCCATCTTGTCCATGCCAACTAAGTTGGCATCCTGGACGACTCTCATTTGCCTGCATTTTGGCCCATTGCCCTCTAAACCATTCCTATACATATATCTACCTGGATGTCTTTTAAAAGTCATCATTGTATCCACTTCTATAGCTTCCTCTGGCAGTTCATTCCAGATATAGACTACCCTCTCCTAGAGTGAAAAAAATTCCCCTGAAGTCCACTCTCCTCTTAAATCTCTCTCCTCCGCTCTCTACTTCTATAACCTCTATGCTGGGAAAAAAGATTCTGAGCATTCACTTTATCCATGTCCCTCGTGATCTTGTAAGTTTTCATTTTGCTTTTGAGTAATTTGATCCCAATACATTACAATAATGCTCGGATAAATTAAGCCAAATTTCACAAGATCACACTCCCTTTATATCACCCACAGTGGTGGCAAATGCAAGTATTTGAATATATCATTTAGAAATAAGTAGTGGAACCAATATGCTGCCATAAATTAATGGCAATTAGCTTTTGCTGCCAAGTAAACCCTAGCGTTTGTGTTGCAATTTTTTTCTTAATTGACTGAGACATGAATCAATATTTTGAAAGTGTTGCTGTGAAAGAGTTGGCTGACAAATAAACTGCAAGAAATCAAACACTGTGCCCTTACAAGACATTTAGCTGTGTTTTGATTACCATTCCATCATGTGCTACATGATCAAGGTGCTACATAAAAATCATTGTTGGTACATTAGAAAACACAGCAACCCTTAATGTTAGAAAAGTTATTTTCTAAACCTTTGACCCTTTGTATGATAATTTATTTTAAGGTTTTGCATACTTTTGCCACATAAAACCTGTGAGTCACAGTGTCATAGACCAATACAACATGGAAACAGGTCCCTCAGCCCAACCTGTCTATGCTGCGAGAGTTTGGACCATGGAGACAGGAAACTCTGATGTGCAGAGGAACATTAACCTTGTTGTTTTATTAAAAGTTTTACTGTACTTGGCTTTAATAAATGTTTGCTTGTGCTCTTCAAAATGTTCTTTCTCTGGTCATTCATCCAAATCTTTGAATTCTGCATATATTTCATTTCAAATGCCCAGCTTGAAGGAGGCTGCAGAGAGCAGTAGACTGACCTCCCCACCATCAAAGGGATCTGTAGGAGGCACTGCCTCAAAAAGGCAGTCAACAAAAGATATATTTCATTCTGGCCACGCTCTCATTTCTCTGCTACCACAGAGAAGAAGATCTACGAGTAGTTGCTGTACTCAACAGCCAAAAATCTGTAGCCTCCCTTTGATCTGGTATTTTGTTAGTTCACATGCATGATCAATGGTGTTTTATCATTAATATTTTTTTATTCTTGATGTTTAGTGTTTTCTGAGTCATTCATAACTGTCACTGTATGTCATGTTGTTACATGTGGGTGGAGCACCAAGGCAAATTACTTGTATGTGAATACTTGGCCAATAAACTTACTTACTTCCAATAATCTGAAAACCATTACCTCCAGGTTCAAGAACAGCTTCTTCCCAGCAACCATCAGGTTCGTGAACACTGCACAACACTAACCAAAAGCCCATTTCACCAACTATCATCTTCAATAGACTTTGCTTTTGGTTGCAATGCAGGTTTCAGTTTTGCACTGTTTTTGTTTGGTTACTTAGTATTAGTGATTATTAATTAATCATATTGTTGATTATTGTATATTTATTTGAGTGTTATTGTGATAACATGCCTGTGAAGCTGCAGCAAGTAAAAAAAAACATTGTTCTGTTGCCGGTAAATATGACAATTAAACACTCTTAACTTTTGAATAAGAAAAAAGAGCATGAAATATCAAAAGCTGCTGCATTACCTAGCAATGTTACAATATTTTGAGATTTTAAAAATCAAGTCTGCAATTTATCCCATCAGATAAAGCATCAAAATAAGTTTAATTTGACACCTAATTCACTTTCATATCTTCAGTATTAAAAAAGTTATGGCCATTTTCATACTCGGAAATTAGCATCTTGTTCCCTATTGCTTTCCATTGACTTAACACAAAAGTTGTGATCGAGGACAGTCAAAAGCCCATAAATTTATTAAAAATTAAGAGAACTGAAATAAATTTTTAGTTATTATAAATTGAAGCATTCTGAAACATATATGAAACAATCTTACTTGGATGACCTGAAATTAAATCATATAATTAGTTATTTACCCAATTGTAGCTAATTACAAAATTCAATTACTTTATGATCTAACCATCTATCCATTTCTTAAGAAAATATTAACTTTTTTTTAAAGCCTAAGTGTCCAAATAACATTCACACAAGAATTCACAATATTACATGATTTTTAAATCTCATTGTTATGAATTTATAGGCTAAATTGAAGGAAATTAGTGTTTAATGCCCATAAATTAATGGGCATTTAAATCAGCTTGCGAGTGGGATTTTATGGAACACGGTGGATTGGAACGTTGCGGTTGCGGTGAATTTAAACCCCATATCGGCAGGAAAAACACTGCCAGTTCGTATGGGGAATAAATCACCGTTTCGCAACATGAAATATTGATTAAGGTTATCTTGAAAGGTTATATGAAAAAATAAACAGCTTTCACTTACCTGTCGCCTACGTAAAATCTGTCCCCGTTGTCGGCGTTCACGGCATTAGGAGCTAATTTTTATTTTACTGTGGCGCTGAAATAGTCGGGCGATTAAAAAAAAAATTTACTTACCGGCAGTCGGAACGAATCTCCAGAAAAAGCTTGCACTCCAAGAAAATATAATTCCGGATGGCAGGGAAAAATCGCATTTTAACCCCGGCCCCCCTTAAAGGCGCCAAAGTCGCACACACGGCCAGTGACAGAACTGCAGCACTGCTAAAGGTAACTTTTGTAACATACCTACATTACCTGCCTGGGTATTTTGTACTGGAAAATGAATTGTTAAATATGGTTCTGTGAATTTTGTTTGGTGTTAGAGTCATAGTCATAGAATGATACAGAGTGGAAACAGGCCCTTCGGCCCAACTTGCCCACACCAGCCAACATGTCCCATCTACACTAGTCGCACCTACCCACATCCCTGGTCCATATCCCTCCAAACCTGTCCTATACATGTACTTGTCTAACTACATCTTAAACGTTGAGATAGTCCCTGCCTCAACTACCTCCTCTGGCAGCATCTTCCAATCTTTGTGTGAAAACGTTACCCCTCAAATTCCTATTAAATTATTTTTCCCCTTCACCTTAAACCTATGTCCTCTGGTCCTTGATTCACCTACTCTAGGCAAGAGACTCTGTGCATCTACCCAATCTATTATTCTCATGACTTTATGCATTGGTAATAGGTAGTACAGCTGGAGACAATGTTGCTGTGAGATTTCCCCTGGGTGTTAGAAAGCCTGGAGAAGTACTTACAGATCTTGAATTTAAAGAAGCATCCATCATGAACATTCGCAGGGTAGGTTTAAATCAGTAGATTTAATCGGGCTTGCATCAGCACAGCCCTGCTGGTGCAAAGGGTGTGCAAATTGCTCTGTCAAGGTGCAGTCACGGATTCATAGAGCTGCATAGCACAGTAACTGTTCTGGAGTGTGCACGAAGGAACTGCAGATGCTGGTTTAAACTGAAATTAGACACAAAAAGCTGGACTAACTCAGCGGGACAGGCAGCATCCCTGGAGAAAAGGAATGGGTGACGTTTCGGGTCGGGAACCTCCTTCAACTGTTCATACTGAGCTAGTCCCATTTGCCTGCATTTGGCCCATATCCCTCTCTAAAACCCTTTCTATGTCCAAATGTCTTCTTTATAAGTTGTAATTGCGTCCGCCTCTATAGCTCCGCCTAGCAACTCATTGTGGATACTGACTACCGTCTGAATGAAGACGTTGCCATGGCGATACATACAGTAAGTGGTTGAAACCATTAGCTCCCTGCCTGCAGAGTGGCAGAGTGAATCGGAGTGACGGAGGGTCACAATGGAATGCTTTCGCAAACCTGCCAGCAGGCATTCACCAAGTACGTTGATTTAGAGTTGAGAAATACGACCCCTTATGTTCTCATTTGAAACTACATCTGACTGATTGGGTTATTTACTGATTCCAAATCAATCTTGTGCTCAGAGTCTATAAGTTACCAAAGAAGTGGTTTGAATTGAATTGTTGTTAGTGCTTTTATGGTACACCCTGGCACAGTGTCCCAGCATCTCTAAGAAAGTTAATAACTAGATTTTCAAATCTTTTGAATATTGAATTATCAATTTTAGCACAAAAAGACGACTAAATTTAAAAAAGTAAAATTTCTTAGAATAGCTTGAGCAGTTTACAGGATGATGATCTATCAAAGACACAAGGGCGGCAGAGTGGTGCAGCAGTAGAGCTGCTGCCTTACAGCGCCAGGGACCTGGGTTCGATCCTAACTATGGGTGCTGTACTTTTGTATGTTGTCCCGTGGGTTTTCTCCGGGTGCTCCGGTTTGCTCCCACACTCCAAAGACATACAGATTTGTAGGTTAATTGGCTTCGGTAAAAATTGTAAATTGTCCCTAGTGTGAAGGACAATGCCAGTGTACGGGGATCATTGATCAGGACGGACTCGGTGGTCCAAAGGACTTGTTTCCGCCAACACCGAGGAACAATACATGTACCGACACCTTGTTGTTTCCAGTAAAATAACTGGTTATCATTAATGGGTAACATACCTAGTGATATATAAAATTGTTGAGCATAATGATACCTAGATTCCATTATAATTAAACAAAATAAATAAGGCTACAGTTATGGAGAATTAGACACAAGGACTGCAGTTTGAAAACCATCTCAGTGTGAAGTGTGTTCATTAAGCTGAGCTTGCTCCCTTCACCCATTGCTTTTGTATTTAAGGACTGTCCTTAAATATAAAAGCAGTGGGTGAACAGAGTCCTCTAGTCCTTCTAGTTTTAATCCAGGGTCCTCTAGTGCCTCAGTTTTACGGTTCCCATTCTTCTCTTCAATGTCCTTGCAACAGGGCCGGATTTAGATGAAGAGAGGCCCTAGGCTATTCCACTTGTGAGGCCCCTCCCAATCCCCCACCCCCACGACGAGAGGAAGATGGAAGAGTCCACCAGATTGACACTGATGTGCCGCCGAGTGTGGCCAATGAGATAAGGGCTGGAAAGCTGCGCTTTTTATTTATTGCCAGTGCTAGTGTCGAATTATGTTTTGTGTGTTGATTTGATTGCCTGTTACTGTTCGACCGTGTTAGTGTGTGCACATTAAAAATATGATGCAAAATGAAAGTCGAAAAAAAAAGGAATACATATTTTTCAGTATTGTTATCAAGGAAAATAAAGCAGTTCCAATTATTTGATATTATTTATATGGAGGAGAAAATATATTTGCTCTAAAACCTAACTTAATTTTGCTATCTCACTAAAAATAATCCCCCTTTCCCTCTCCCCTCCTCCTTCCCCTCCTTCCCCACTCTCTTTCTCCCCCTCTCCTCCCCTCCCTCTCTCTCCCCCCTCTGTCTCAACCCCCTCTTTACCCCTCTCACATCCCTCCCTCCCCCTTTCTCTTTCCCTCCCACGCAGCGAGGCTCCGACTCCGCGCCGCAGACACCGCAGCCCCCCCACCACCTCGGCCCGGAGAAATGGGCCCTCCCGCAACGCAATGTTCCACTACTTACCTGGAGTAGACACGAGGCACTGAGGTGAGTGCAAATGGAGATCTGAACCCGCCCGGGCCCACTGCGCACGCGCGGAGTGACAGCGTCATTTTGCGTCGCTACTGCATTACCGGCATCCCCCAACTGCGCAGGCGCGGATGGTTGCAATTTTTTCCCCCAAAACATCCAGTGGGCCGGCACAAGAATTTCGGGTAATTTCCGTCAAAGTGGAAATTTTTCTCGGGAATTTATCTACTCTGGGGAAAAAAACACCTTGGCTGGAGGCCCCCTAGATTTTGAAGCCCTGGGCTTCAGCCTATGAAGCCTATAGGTAAATCCGGCCCTGCTGAGGCCCAGCTAGATCCCAAGGCCCTAAGCTTAAGCTTGCGAACCGTATATGTAAATCCGACCCTGCAACTAGCTCCACCTCTGTCACCTCCTCCAGCCCAGCACTGCTCCAGGGTTGCTGCATTCCTCTAACTTTGTTTCCTTCAGCCTGACTAACCATACCTCAGATGTAACAGTCTGGAATTGTCTCTGCAAACAACTTCACACTTGCACCTTTCTTTTCTTTAAGGCATGTTGTGAAACCCATTTTTACCCAACTTAGTTTCATAGAAATATAGAAAATAGGTGCAGGAGTAGGCAATTCGGCCCTTCGATATGATCATGGCTGATCATCCAACTCAGTATCCCGTACCAGCCTTCTCTCCATACCCTCTGATCCCTTTAACCACAAGGGCTGCATCTAACTCCCTCTGAAATATAGCCAATGAACTGGCCTCAACTACCTTCTGTGGAAGAGAATTCCAGAGATTCACCACTCTGTGTGAAAAATGTTTTTCTCATCTCGGTCCTAAAAGATTTCACCCTTATCCTTAAACTTGTCCTGGACTTCCTCAACATCGGGAACAATCTTCCTGCATCTAGCCTGTCCAACCCCTTAAGAATGTTGTAAGTTTCTATAAGATCCCCCCTCAACCTTCTAAATTCTAGCGAGTACAAGCCGAGT
This sequence comes from Okamejei kenojei, assembly GCA_035221665.1. Taxonomy (NCBI): domain Eukaryota; kingdom Metazoa; phylum Chordata; class Chondrichthyes; order Rajiformes; family Rajidae; genus Okamejei; species Okamejei kenojei. The sequence goes on from CM069161.1 coordinate 18,359,427, forward strand.
CTATCCAGTCTTTCTTCATATGAAAGTCCTGACATCCCAGGAATCAGTCTGGTGAACCTTCTCTGTATTCCCTCTATGGCAAGAATGTCTTTCCTCAGATTTGGAGACCAAAACTGTACGCAATACTCCAGGTGTGGTCTCACCAAGTCGCTGTAAAACTGCAGTAGAACCTCCCTGCTCTTATACTCAAATCCTTTTGCTATGAATGCTAACATACCATTCGCTTTCTTCACTGCCTGCTGCACCTGCATGCCTACTTTCAATGACTGGTGTACCACGACACCCAGGTCTCGTTGCAAGGTGTACTTCAATGACTGGTGTACCATGATACCCAGGTCTCGTTTCACCACTGTGCTGCCTTAGTTCTCAGCATTGGACAGAACCCTAGCTTATGGAAGGACCATTCAGAAGCCTGATGACAGGGGAAAAAGTTATTCCTGAATTTGGTGTAACATGGTTTCAGTCTGCCACGTTTTAAGCATTTCCCTCCTTAGACGTTAAATATTTACATCAAAACAAAGCATTCAATAATGTATTGTGGCTTTGGCATGTATTTGACATCGCGGTGCCGTGTCATATTCTGGCACTGTTACTGTTGTTGGTGCAATGTTTGTGTTTCACTGAAAGCTGATCATGAGCTGCTTTAGAATAAACCAACACAGCACATAAGCCTTACGACAGATGGGCACACTGTGAGGCATGCAAAATATATTCCCACGAGGCAGCCGCATTTTAATAATTGACGTTGTTTTTTAATTGGCTTTATTCTCAACTTCTTCATTAGTCATTGTTAATATTTTGAAAAACAAATTGGAATCAGGCCATTGTCTCCGCATTACACCTCCACTCACTTACCTCACTCTCCCCACCTACACTCCAAATCTCACAAGTGCCTTTAAAAGCCTCAAGGTGATTTTTGAGTATCAAGGATGTATCCTTTGGGACTGAAGGCTCTCGTTGAGGAGATTTGTGGATCTAACTCCTTGAACTTCAAAACCCAAACAAAAAGCCATCTGCTGGCTCCATTGCCAACAGAGTGCTCTATCTATCTCCAATCCCTTCAGTTACAGAGCTCAAGATAGTAAGAGCAAGAGTAGGTTACCAAGCCCCTTAATCTTGCCCCAACACTCTATATGATCATAGACAATCTATGCTGTCCTCAACTCCTTCTTATGTCCCAGTTCCCCTTAGCTCTCAATTCTTTGATCTTTCCAATATTTATCTATCTCCACCTGAAATATATCCAATGACCTGGCTTCCACAGCACTTGGCGACAATGAATGTTAGAGATTTACTAGCTCCTGAGAGAAGAAATGTCTGCGCGCATTAGTGTTGAAATGACCAGTCCCTTATTTTGGAGCTACGTTCCCTTGTTCTCACTAGTGGGAGAGTCATGAACACTCAGCATGCATCCTGTAAAGGTTCTTTTACATGTTATATGTTGGAATAAGGTCATCCCCCATTCTGCTAAAACTCCATGAATACTGATCCCAACCGTCTAGCCTTTCTTGGCAGGACAACTTCTCATCTCAGAAATTAGCTTGAGATGATTCAAGATTCATGATTCAATTTAATTGTCACATGTACCAATTAAGGTACAGTGAAATTTACCATGTAACACCCCATGCAATGCCCCTGTCCCACTTAGGAAACCTGAACGGTTTCCTGAGACTTTGCGCCCCACCCAAGGTTTCCGTGAGGTTCCCGGAGGTTTTTGTCATCCGGCAATGACCTTCAACTAGCATCACAACCAGCTTCGACTAAAAATTTACCGATTTTTAAAACAGAAACCACTTTTGACCATTAGGGAGACTGACAAAAACCTCCGGGAACCGCATGGAAACCTTGGGTGGGGCGCAAAGTCTCCAGAGGTTTCCGTTCAGGTTTCCTAAGTGGGACAGGGGCATTAAGGTTCCAGAATCTCCCTCATGCAGATTCAGGGACAGTTTCTTCCCAGCTGTTATCAGGCAACTGAACCATCCTACCAACAACTAGACAGCGGCAAACGGAAAAGAGGTGGACAAAAGAAGAGATTCAAAGACGCCTTAAAAGCTAGCATGAAGAAATGTGCAATCGACATCGACAATTGGGAAACCAATGCCAAGGACAGGAAACTCTGGCGAGCCATCATCCAAGAAGGAACAGAGACCTTTAAAGCCAAGAGATGCGCAGAATTAGAAGAAAAGAGAAGAAATCGGAAAGAGAGGCAGCAACAACCAAAGTAAATGAAAGTAAAAATATTGTTTGCCTTCTTAACTACTTGTTGGATCTGCCTGTTAACTTTTGGCGATTCATGCACTGGACTAGAAGAGCTAGATCGCCCAAACAGCTTATTTGCAGTGTCTCCATTTAAATAAAATCCTTTTGAACTGCTAGCCAGAAAATCCCATTTTCATATTTAAAGTTGATGTGTGGAACTATGATAGAGAACAATTTAACTTTGCACCTTATATCCTTCCTCAGCTAATGATGCTCCAAGAACATCAATGATTGGCCATAAAGACCATTTTTCTTTTTTTATTGACATCCTCTGTCTCGGTTTATATCTGTCTGCAGTCTCTATCTTGCTTTCTCTGATTTTTTTAATTTTCCTACCACTTCCTGGTTCTCTTTCGTGCTCTCTTCCTCCCCCTCCCCCGTCCCCCTCCCCCTCCCCCTCCCCCGTCCCCCTCCCCCTCTCCTCCTCCCCATCACTCCCCCTCCTCTCCCTCTCTCTCTCTCTCTCTCTCTCTCTCTCTCTTTCTTTCTCTGTATCTCTAAGTCTTTCACCTCTATTTCTGTCTGACAGGTTCTGCTCACAAGTGTATACATGTGTGTGTATTACTTTTTCTCATTGATGTTCAGAAGGCTTGATTGTTTTCATTTAACTCTTTAACGAAGTTCTACAATGCGACAGGCAACTGCACTTACACATTACAGAACCATCTGACTGAACCGCCATAATAAGTTGGACCTTTAAATAAATTGTTTCAAATGTCTTGCGTGAATACAAATCAGCTTTCTCAGCTGGATGCCTTTGTAAATACCTCGGATACAACATGTTCATAGTATCTGCACTCACCAGTCAAGCCATCCCCACCCCTCTATCCCCATCCCCCCTCCTTTCCACCAGCAACTTACAACAAGGGAAGAGATGAGAAATGAGTTATGACTTGACGATTTATGTTATTTCTCCATTAATCTCACAAAAATCTGAAGTTCTGACACAATTCCTATTGATATTCATTGAATGTCATGAAGTTGCTGGATTTGTGGCATAAGTAACAGATGATTGTCACTGCAGCTTTCAAGTTGGTACTTCATGCAACAAGGTCCATTTTAACGTTGTGATTTAAAGTCCTGACACAATGCATAATCTTGGAAGCTCAGCAGAGGAGGTAAACAAAATTGCTGGAGAAACTCAGCGGGTGCGGCAGCATCTATGGAGCGAAGGAAATAGGCAATGTTTCAGCCCGAAACCCTTCTTCAGACTGATGCAGGGTGGGGAGGGGGGATGGGACGGGAAGAAGAAAGGAAGAGGAGGAGCCAGAGGGCTGAGGGAGAGCTGAGAAGGGGAGGAGACAGCAAGGGCTACTGGAAATTGGAGAAGTCAATGTTTATGCCGCTAGGGTGCAAACTGCCCAAGCGGAGTATGAGGTGCTGCTCCTCCAGTTTCTGATGGTGCTCACTCTGGCAATGGAGGAGGCCCAGGACAGAAAGGTCGGATTCGGAATGGGAGGTGGAGTTGAAGTGCTGAGCCACAGGGAGATCAGGTTGGTTAATGCGGACCGAGCGGAGGTGTTCGGCGAAACGATCGCCAAGCCTACGCTTGGTCTCACCGATGTAGATCAGCTGACATCTAGAGCAGTGGATGCAATAGATGAGGTTGGAGGAGGTGCAGATGAACTTGTGTCGCAACTGAAACGACTGCTTGGGTCCTTGAATGGAGTGGAGGGGGGATGTAAAGCGACAAGTGTAGCACCTCTTGCGGTTGCAAGGGAAAGTGCCCGGGGAGGGGGTGGTGCGGGAGGGAAGGGAAGAATTGACCAGGGCGTTACAGAGGGAGCGGTCTTTGCGGAAAGCAGACGGGGGGAGATGGGAAGATGTGGCGAGTGGTGGGGTCACATTGGAGGTGGCGAAAATGACGGAGGACTATGTATTGCATGTGCCGGCTAGTGGGCTGGAAGGTGAGGACTAAGGGGACTCTGCCTTTGTTCCGAATGGAGGGGATGGGGAGAGAGAGAGCAGTGTTGCAGGGTATTGAAGAGACCCTGGTGAGAGCCTCATCTATGGTAGGGGAGGGGAACCCCTGTTCCCTGAAGAATGAGGACATTTCCGATGCCCTGGTGTGGAACAGAACAGAGGAACAGTTTCAATATTTTTCTTCATTCTTCTTTCTTTGCCTTAACTCAATCTTTTTTCCCTTCTCTTTATTACTCTTTTGATACTCTGATTAGACCCTAACAGGATTTGTGCACTTTTTTTGAACATTTACACCCAGTCCTTTTTTTTTGTTGACAAAAAGATGCCAGTGAGCAGATCAATTAAAAACTCAGCTACAATTAACAACATTTACCAATATACCCCACCCTTCAGTTTTGATTTTGTGACCATTTAATTTCTAATTTAATAAACTAATAACTAAATATATAAAGTATATACAATTTGAAAATCTAGCAAATAATGTTTATGATGTGAGAACATGTTCCTTTTAGACTTTAGCGACACAGCATGGAAATAGGCCCTTTGGCCCACCGAGTCCATGTTAATGGTAAGATTAAACGAGCTTACCAGTTTGAAGTTTGATCTTGATTTTATGAGGAGTTACGTTGGTGATTACGTGAAGAAGACCCACCAGGCCGCATGCTCACCAATCTTCAAAACAGCGGTATGAAATCACAAATAACAACACTGAAGTGACATAGTAAGATGCGTGACTCGAGAACTACCAGATGATCCTTTATGAGAGAGGGTTGGGTGTGGCGGGCATGTAATCACCAACGTAACTCCTCATAAAATCAAGATCAAACTTTAAACTGGTAAGTTATCGTTTAATCTTACTATTTTACTTCGGAGTCACGTGAGTGATTCCGTGAAGAGTTCAAAGCTTTGTGATTTCATGCCGCAGATTACAAATCTCGGCATCCCACTTCAGTGATTGACTCGAATGAGAAATTAATGCATTAGTAGTAACATTGCTTTTAATGCAGTAATAAAGTTTATTTAAAAAATATTTTAAAAAACAGTACCCCTCTATCCCAGGCACTTTAAACAGAACTTAAAATAGCATTGGCAAACAGCCCTGGATCGGCAATCGGCCGATGATAGAAATACTGAAATATCAACTCATTTGCCCATGATAGTTGGGGCCGGATGATACGCTGACGTTGATGCTCACCTGGTGGAATAAGATATACAATCATCAGTGTAAATACCTGTGTAACCCAGAACCTGCTGCAGCCACCTTGAAATAGTCTGCGACCTACCTCAGTGTAGTTGTTTGTTTACTAATAAACAATGCTGATTCCATACTTCTTAGGTTTTTGGTGTCCTTGATAACATAGACGTGAGACCGTGGGGTATCCAAAATGATCTTAAATCATGCCACCCCTAGTCTACTCTGCTTGTGTAGACCAGAATGTAAAATGCAATGGCACCTGCAGCCAATTCCATCCCATCTAGCCGCAGCGTTTGCAATGTTTGCCGTCGTTGTGCTGATATTAGTGTCATAACAAAGGATATAGCTGGAATCCCTTGGTGAAGTAATGTTTACACATTTACAATAACCAACTGCATAATCTTGTAGTGGGAGAACTTGGGTCCAGTTCTTTTAACAACTCAATATCCGGGTTGAGCCCGACAGCGTAGTTCCCTTACGTTGCAGTTGTAGTGTCTCTATAACTAAATTATTGTCAAATACCATTTAAAATCAACTGGAAAACATCAGTAATCTGTACCGTATTAAATGTAACATTAACACTTAACAAACAACACTTCCGATCCCCTCAATAGAAATGTACTGCTTTTTGGGTGCTATCCCTGCAAACTGCAGTGAGCACCTTAATGGCTTGATGTGACAACCTGAGGCAATCCATTAAAAATGTGTAAGTCAATAATTGTTTTACTGTGCAAAGGCTGGTCTCCTGAACCACAGTTTGAACAGCAAGTTCTTGTTTTTTGGAATAACCGTATATCGTTGTGCCATAATGCCTGATGAAGCAGGCAACATGGACGCTTGGTCAGTCCAATAGTACGAACACAAGTGAAGTCTTGCTGACTGTTTTAAGACCTGGCTAATGAGGCAAAAATTAGGAAAACAAAAAAGACCATTCCTCCTATTCAAGCAAGAATGTATTTCTCTGCACTGTTGTGCCACATATTTTTGCAATCAGTGAATAAACGTACACCAACATGTCGATATTTTATGTAGTATTGAACCATACTTTCATCATACTTTGAGATCCAACTTATTCTGTGTTACCATCGATCTGAACTGGATGATACACCAGTGGCAAAGAGATCAATTACAGGATATTTTTACTTGATGACCATGTGACTAACATATGTCACCATCGTAGAGTAGCAACTTGAATTTGAGCATGTAGAATATGTATATTCACTCAAAAACCCCTTATGGGTGCATTTAGTGTACATATTTAGTTGATACCAACAACTGAAGAATTGTTAACTCATGCAATCTCCAATACCTCTGAGTAGGTGATGGTATTTGGAACTTCTCATCTTAGAGTCCTAAATATCAGTTTGTAATAACTGAATTCAACCGACCACACTACAGTAGCGAGTTTCAAGTTCAAGTTCAATGAGTTATTGTCATGTTCAGCAATGCTGAATACTGTTACTTCATCATTGTGGCTGAGGTAGCTTCAGCTGACAATAGCATAAAGTTGTTAACAATGATCTAATTGCTACTTACACAATATCAGTTCCTTGATTTGCTCGGCTGAAGCACAACTGCTATATTGCCATTTACTCTTGATGAAAATAACTCAGTTTTGTAACAGATTGCTATAACTCCAATCTCTTGCCACAAGGCGTAGACAATGCTAATAATAATTAAAGGTAAATCCCAATGACCAACAAACAGTTTATCCCATACCACAAAGCTTTACTGTTATAGTACAGTTATATTGTCTTTGATAGCCTCTGCAATGGGATTTGTATAGCATGTATCTCTTACCTTATGAATCTGTTGTAGTCAGGAAAATAAGTTTTCATATTCGGAAAGTTCATATGCTCGATACTCTCCATATGCCACTCCTGCCTTATTCCATGGGTGGTTTGCATGAGAACTTTTGCCCAATTCCCAAACCCTGGCCATAATCCAAACTTACTTGGAATGCTTCAGCTATGCCTCATCCAAATAATTTTACTCTTTGTGTGTTGTACAAAACAAATGTAAATATTACAACTTGTGAATGGTGCACTACCCAAATTTTGGAAGAGCTAGACTCATTTAGTTGAGTATGATTGGAAAGTGCATGGAATTTCTGAGCTATCATGCTGCCCCCAGCTCCAGTGAACCGCTATTGCCGATGAGCGCCTGGGGTGCGTTCTGAACGATGTCTTTTGCCCGCCGTAGGCCTAATTGATTCGCCTGCCAGGCTTCTTCCCCTGTAGAATAGACCTACCTGAATAACAGATTCAGCGGCTGGCTCTCACATCCCCCTGTTGGCGTTGTTCACTGCCGGCACATATCTGCTTGAGTCTGTTTTATTGACATCTTTAGAGCCTGGAGTCATCTTGACCTTTTTCTCTTCCCTCCTCAGAGAGGGTGATTCGTAGGCAACTCAGGCGCTGCCACAGGCCGCAGGATACCAATACTGATACGAACCCATTGGCCTTAACCCAATAGAAGATTCTACTGGGATGGCAACTTTGTTGTCAGGAAAAGGTACCTCTGACACATGCCCTTCATCCCTTTGGGTATGTCCCACGGCCATACCCTGAGACTCAGTGTCAGCAGGATACTGACCCATCTTGGTCTCTGCCTCCGAGAGGGAGACCTCTGTAACACTGTATGCAACAGTTGCTGTATTTGGGATAGTCGTTTCAAACGCACTATCCAGCCCCGGTGAGGAATTCATCCCCCGACTCCGTGGGCCTTGCTCTCGAGCCCCAGTGGAGAATCATCTCCCGTCTCCGTGGGTGAGCAGATTATGTGTGAACTTGAGCAACCCTGTCCCAGGCGTTGCTGGTGCTGCCTTACGTAAAGGCCGGCGCTTTTTGACATGAAACAGCCCTGCATCAGGCGCTCCCGTAGGCCGGCACTTCACACATGAAGCAGCCCTATCAGGCGCTGCTGGCACGGCTCTCCCATAGGCCGGTAATGTCACAAATGAAACAGCCCTGTATCAGGTGCTGCTGGCACGGCTCTCCCGTAGGCCGGCACTTTCATACATGAAGCAGCCCTGTCAGGCGCTGCTGGCGCGGCCGGTCCCATAGGCCCGCGCTATTGCAGTGTAAGCTCACTAAATCATCATTTTTAGTGTACAACTTTACCTGTGAAGGGTAAAAATAATTCATAGCAACATGTGCCTAAACAACGAGGATTACATTGTCAGAACATTATGATTTTAACTTTGCCTTTAGCTTTTAACTTTAAGAAAAACACTATAAAATACATACATTTTATTAAAGGAGAAACCCTTTATAGCCCGACTCATCTGAGTCCAAATAGGGCTGAATGAGTCCCATTTAATTTCTTGCCTGGGACCAACGTCCGTGAGCCACTGACCCCACTGTTAGTGACTCCAGCGTTGTTTCCTTGCCGTTCCAACAGCATCCCACAGGCTGGGAGCAGATGGCCTCCCTGTCAGCCACTCTGCTTAAATTTCTTGCCGTTTTTACGGCATTCCTGCAGGCTGGGAGCCGCTGACTGTACTGTTAGCGGCTCCTTATCTTGAAACCTGAACTTTGCTGGTTATCCGCATTTGCGGTCGGAATGGGGTTTCCCCACAGTCCATAACCGGCAACTCGTCGGGCTGCGAAACTGGCAGGAAAAACCTCTGTAAAAAGAAGCTCCTGCCTGAAAAACCCTGGTAAGTAAAAAACCGAACTTACCTTTTAGGTTTAACTTACCACCGGCAGGAGCTCTGTCCTGCCAGACTGGTGCTTGCGCCAATGCGGCTGACGTACTGGTGCGCATGTGGCCTGGCGGGTCTTCTTCACGGAATCACTCATGTGAGATAGAAGTAAAACCAGTGATCACTGCATACACTAGCACTATCCTACACACTAGAGACAATTTACAATTTATAGAAGCCAATTAACCTACAAACCTGTACATCTTTGAAGTGTGGGAGGCAACCGGAACACCTGGAGAAAACCCACATGGTCACAGGGAGATTGTACAAACTCCATACAGACAACATCCGTGGTCAAGGTTGAATCTGGGTCTCCTGCACTGTAAGGCAGCAACTCTACCGCTACACCACTGTGCCGCCCAAAAAGGTACCATCGCAAAAAAAGGCTGTGGTAATACTACAGAAGATGCTTCAGTACAGGAAATGATCATGTTCAAATCTGACGTCACTTCTGGCAATTCTATTCACTTACTTATTTTTATCTTTCTTCTCCAAGGCTCAGCCACTTGCTATGCTGGTGATTGCTTTGATGGGATCTGAATAATAAAATCCTCCTTTTATCAACTCCCTCTTTGGCCTTCTTCAACTCTCCTTGGGCAACAAATTTCAAACCTATATATCTTTTATATTTTGTCACTGCTCTGAAGCAGAGAATGTGAACTTTCTTGATATAATCAGCCAACAATGGCAGCTGCATTTTCTGTTGCCTTGGCCCTAAATTCTGGACTTTACTCTTGGAATTTCCACCTCTCCCCTCCGTTGTGCTTCTCCTGAAAACATGTCTGTTTGTCATCTCTCCTGATTTCCTTAATTGTAAATGATTTTATTATTGTTTGATGACAGTCCTGTTCAGTGTCCTGTGATAGTTATTATATTAGAGGCACTATTTAAATACAACACTCCACGGAGCAGAAGACCACATGGTCAGAGCACTGAATCATTAATAAGGTGCTGTCTGTGTGGATTTTGCACGTTCTCCCGATGAGCGTAGGGCAGCTTCCTTTGGATGCTCCGGTTTCCTCCCACATCCCAAAGATATGAGGGTTGGAAGATCTGTTGGCCACAATAAACTGCCCTGAGTGTGTAGGTGAGTGGTGGAATCTGGACTGAAGTTGAAAAAATGTAAAAAGCATTAAAAAAAAAAGATTAATGTTGGATTAGTGTACATTGGGAGTTGATGGGCAGCACAGACTTGGTGGGCCGATGAGCCTGTTTCGGTGCTATATAACCCTGCAACTCTGACTCTTTATGGTTAGTTTTGCGTATTGTCACGTGTACCGAGGTACAGTGAAAAGCTTTTTGTCGCCTGCGATCCAATCAGCGAAAAGACTACACATGATTACAATCGAGCCATCCACAGTGTCCAAATACAAGATAAAGGGAAGAACATTTATTAAAAGGTAAATTCCGGTAAAGTCTGATTAAAGATAGTCCGAGGGTCTCCGATGAGGTAGAAAGGTAGCCCAGGGTTGCTCTCTAGTTGTTAGGATAGTTCAGTTGCCTGATAACAGCTGGGAAGCAAACTGGCCTTGAATCTGGAGGTGTGCCTTGTCACACTTCTGTACATCTTGCAGGATGGGAGTGGGGGGAAGGGAGAGTGACCAGAGTGAGACACATCCTTGATTATGCTGGCGGCCTTGCCAACGTGAAGCAAAAATCCTATAGCGAGCAAGATAGTCCGCTCGATTAAAAAGACGTAGTATGGTCATGGGCAGATTCATGGGTCCTGTTTCCGTAACTGGCTTCCGTCTCCGCACCAAAGATCCCATAGGATAATAGTGCGGAGACGGAAGCCGGTTACGGAAACATCCTCGTAAAAATAAAAGTTATTTGGTAAAAATCTTCCCCTCATTTTCAAAATTTAAATTTATTAACACAAACTGTTCCCCCGCAACGTTGATTACACTGTGAGTCGGGTCGGGTCGGGTCCGGTTACGAAAATGGATGAAAAAAATGCCCATGTTCCGTTCCGTTGCGTACTACATGTCAGCCCATTGCATTTAGCAGGAGTGGTCTATCTTGCTCCGCTATAGGATCTTTGGCGTGAAGTGTAGATGGAGTCAATGGAAGGGAAGTTAGTTTGCGTCTGCAGCACTGGTTTAGAAAATGAAGGCTTGACCGCCTTTTCTTTACAATCCAAACTCCATTATAAATCAAATGTGTTGTACAGTCGCGTCAGCAATTTCACTCCAGCCTCTGAAATTTATCAACGGAATAAATTTCAGGATAGAATCGAGTGTGCTGTCATGACTAAACAGACACGTGTAGCATCCCGAACTGTGGGTGGATTCCTGAGCAATTAACAGTCTGTTTCTCTCCATGCACAGCTCCCTTGTGAATAAACAAAGGATTGGTAACTACTCTACTTTGTGGCCTTCCAATTCTCTGTTTCTCAGTCACAGTTTTCTTGGCATGTACACCATTGCAAAGAGATGTATAGCAGTGTGGCGCAACACAGTCTCATAATTATTTTTCTGGTAAACTCTCACCACTTTCTATGGGCAAATGGGACTCGCCTCATAGTGCTAGGGGTAACTTCTTTGGCAATTTGGTCGGCATTGGGCAAAGAGGCCTGTTTCCGCACTGTGTGGCTCTATGACTCAATTATTCCATTACTGACTTTAAAAGAATTATAGCCTGTCAAAGTATAATTGCTTTGTTGAGAATGTAGATAAGTAGATTGTGTCCTGAATGTGTGTGTAAAAACAACTACTTTATTTTATTCTGCACCTTGATGCATGTTCCTTTTAAAACAAAATACTGTGTTTTAATCATGGTGTCCTGGGATATACATTTTGGTCATTTTTTGTTCAATATTTCTTTAATGCTTGGCATACCATAAGTTAAATGCATTCTTGGTGACTGAATAATATCTCATAAACATTACACTAGATGAATCAAAATTGTCACAAAAGTTAATATTTTTTGGAAGGGCTTTACATATATTTTGATAAGGAGTCCAATACTACGTTAGAACAGTTGCTATCAACAGTTTTGGTTTCAAATTGAACCTGACCACATGAAAAAACCCATCTTTCCACAAGGGGTCATTGTTTGATTAAAAACAGAGAACCATTTTGATACGCCTGTAATGGAAATTCTAAAAACAATTGAAAAAACAATTAAGTTTATATTTAGACTTCCTGCAATAGAATTTAAATTATTGCCCTATAGACCCCCATCAATGGTGTCCAAAAAACTTCTCATTATTGAATTTACTCACTGACACCTGTAGCAAAATTCTATATTCAAATGCATTTCTTCAATTTTTGTCACCTCATAGAAAACATAGAACCGTACTGCACAGGATCAGGCCCTTCAGCCCACAAGATTTGTGCTGAACTTGATGGCAAGGTAAACCAATCTCCTCATGTGGTCCATATCCCTCCATTCCCAGCATATCCACGTGCCAATCTACAAGCCTTTTAAATACCCCTATCATATCTGCTTCCACCAACACCATTGGCAGCACATCCGAGGCACCTGCTACACTCTGTGTAAACGATTTGCTCTCCACATCTCCTTTACATTTTGTCTTTCTCGCTTTAAGGCTACGCCCTCTAGCCCTTGACATTTCCATCCTGGGATAAAGAGGGACATAAATAGGGACTAGTCTTTCCTATTTATGCCGAACATGTTTTTATATATTTCCATCAGGTCACCCTGCAACCTCTGACTCTCCAGAGAAATTATCCAAATATGTCCAACCTCTTCTTGCAGCTAAGATGGCATTCTGGTAAACATCTCCTGCACTCTATCCAAAGGCTCCACAACCTTCCTATAATGGGGCGACCAGAATGACTTTACTCCAAATGCAGCTAAACCTTCTTCTTCTTGCATATGGCATGCACAGCCTAAGGTTGCAGATCAAATTGTTCTCTTTGATCTTGTTTGTGCACATCGGGTTGATTGCATTAGTCGAAACAGGGCGGACCATATGAAGGTTTCAATCTCCCACTCTGCAGCTAAACCAAAGACCTATAAATATGTAACACGACTTGCTGATTTTGTACTCAAAGCCCCAACTTTGAGGGCAAGCATACCAAACGCATTCTTTACTACCCCATCTACTTGTGCTGTCACAATTTCTGTTAGAATCAGAAGCATTCATTCTAACTCCATAAGAATACCAAGATACCAAAAACTAAATTTGCCATTCACTACAACACCAAAGAATGGCAGTGTGTACTTTGAGTTCACATCAATGTAATCCATTGTCAGATGAAGGCAGTGGGATGAGTAGATTTGTTCTTGCTGGCCTTTGTTTTCTCTGGACTCTTTTCGTGACCGAGCCTTCGAGCTCTCTGTACATCCTTCTACAGATGTGCCGTGGGAAGCATTTTATCGGGATGCATCATAGTGTGGTTTGGGAACAGTTCCAAGCAAGACTGCAAGTCAGTGTAGAGAAATATGGACGCAGAACGAGCCATCACTCAAACCCACCTCCCTTCCATTAACTCAAGTTACACTTCACGAAGCCTGATGACTTGATGTTTGGTGGAGTCATAGTTCAGAGGGAGATGTCCGATAACTAGTTCTGCAATTTGTGAAACCACAGCAGCACTACCCTTGGAGCTCGGTTGGAGTTGATATTTTGTAACTAGTGCAAGGATCTGAGCTACACCTGACAATGGAGAACATTGATGTGACCTCAAAGTACAAACAGTCATTCTATGGTTCAGTAGTGAATGGCAACTTTTGTTTTTGGTCTGTTGGTATTCATATGGAGTTAGCATTACTACTTCTAATCCTAATGAAAATTGAGACATCACAAGTAGATAAAGTAGTAAAGAAGGCTTTTGGTTTGCTTGCCTTCATCGGGTGGGGCAAAGAGTATAAACGTCAGGAAGGCATGTTTAGGTTGGATCATGTTCGAGTAAGTATAGGGGTGGAAAAAATTGAGATGGTCTGCAATTAGCCTTAGGTTAGAGTTTGTCATTTACTCTGCTTGATAATGTAGTTGAAAGCTTCCAAACAGCTAATATTAGAAAGATTTGAAAGAAGGGAATATAGTAATATAGACCATTAGAGTCAGATTAGCAACTTACCTCTTCATGCCTGATATATTGTTCAGCCACATTGTTGCTGAATGGTTTCCTTTTCTTTGCCTTGTATTCTTTGATTAGCTGCCTGGTACTTTCTGTAATAGTTCAATTTAAAAACAATGCTCAATAAAACATGGTATGATTGGATTTTTTTATGCTGATGTTTCTTTTATGACTTACGGCAATGTTGCAGAACACCAATCAGACTGTAAAAAAATATATTGATATCTTACAAAAAGAACAAACTGATTGTAGGCATCATCCCTTAACCTGGTGTATATATGCCTCCATGCCCATCTCATCATTATAGCATTTATTCCTGAGTTGCAATATCTCCCTGTTTCAGATAGTTTAGTTTAGTTTAGTTTAGTTTAGTTTAGTTTAGTTTAGTTTAGTTTAGAGATACAGCATGGAAACAGGCTAGACACAAAATGCTGGAGTATCTCAGTGGGACAGGCAGCATTTCTGGATGTCACCCATTCTTTCTATCCAGAGATGCTGCCTGCCCCGCTGAGTTACTCCAGCATTTTGTGTTTATCTTCAGTTTAAACCAGCATCTGCAGTTCCTTCCTACACATGGAAACAGGCTCTTCTGCCCACGCCAACCATCAATCTCCCATTCACTAATTCTATGTCATCCTACTTTCGTATCCTACGCACTGGGGGCTATTTACAGAAGCCAATTAACGACAAAATTGAACATCTTTGGAATGTGGGAGGAAACCGGAGCACAAGGGAAAAGCCCATGCAGTCACAGGGAGAACGTACAAACTCTGCACAGACAGCAACCATAGTCAGGATCGAACCCCGACTCTGGTACTGTAAGGCAGCAGCTTTACCGCCGTGTCGCCCTTTGGTATTGTGGAACATTCCTTGAAGAACTTGCTGTCATGACCATACTCACAATGCAATAACAACATGTAGAGATCACTACTGTAATCTGATCATAGAATCATGGAATCATGGAAAACTTTATTGTCATTCAGACCTTGCGGTGATGCACATGGCACAAACAATATTGAACGTAGAGACACGCTGAGAATATATTAAGAGTTTTGCACTGTTTTTGTTTTGTATATATTTATTTATTTTTTTAAAATATTGTAATATTTCCTTTGTAACCACACTTCACCCCACATGAGTAAGACAAGACCCATCCAATGATCCATTCAGCTCAAATTTGGCACACAGCTCAGAGCTAATGATGTTTGATTATTAGATTAGACTAGATCCCTTAAGGTTTGCAAGGTTGTTTGAGAGGCTGCCTTTATTAATACAATAATCTCATTAATGCAAGAGTAACATTGCTTGTGGTATATTCTTCTCTGACTTCTACCCAAATAGTAGACACATAGAGATTTATTCCTCCCAAGTTTAGTTTAGTTTAATTTAGTAAAGAGATACAGCGTGGAAATGAGCCCTTTGACCCGCCATGTCAGCACCGACCAGCAATCCCCGTACACTAGCACTATCCTACACAGTAGGGATAATTTATAATCTTTACTAAAACTCTGTACAGAGAACACCCATAGTCAGGATTGAACCCGGGTCACTGATGCTGTAAGGCAGCAACTCTACAGCTGCGCCATTGTGCCACCCACTAACTGTTTTAGCCGAATAATTTCCTCCCACTGTTCCAATATTATTGAGATGTTTCCTGTTCTAGATATGAAGAAATGTTAAATATGATAGGGTTGGAACAAATTAAATGTGTCCAGTATACTTGTGCTAGCATGCCTGAAGTGATAATTAATATTTACATTCAAATTCACAGCCATCTACAATGCCTTATCCTTATAAAGTGGATAATTGCCAAGATCATCAAAAATAACTGGTGACAGCAATGGAAATTGTAAAACATGAGAAGTGAGATGACATTAAAGGAGCCACCAGGTGGCGCCGTACGCTGGCAGCCTTACCAAAAGTCTGTCTCGTCCTTTTCTTCTTGTTGTTTTTAGTCTGTTGTTTAATATATGTTTTAGTGTATCTTGTGGTCAAGGAAAGAGCATTCACATCGCGGCCCTGTTTTTACCAATGTTTCCACCGCCATGCACAAGAAGTGCAAGTCAGACACCATTGTTTGCAGATGCCGAGAAGTGTGGTCAGCTCTGGCTGAACAGCTTCTAATCTTGTGTGTGGACTTGATAAGAAGTGTATCTTTAGTTTAGTATTATGTGGGGGGGTGGGGGAAAACTTTTTTAATCTCTTTCTTCGAAAGAGATGCGACTTTTCCTTATCGTACCTCCGTCCCCACTGCGGCCCAACATCGAGGAGCTGGTGGCCCCTTGCTGGGGATCGATTTTAGGAGCTCCAACTGCGGGAGCCTGTGGACTTAACATCATGGAGCTGGTGATTCCTTTGTCAGGGATCGACCGGAAGCTATAACTGCGGGAGCTTCGACCGCCTCGATCGCGGGATCTTTGATCGCCCTGACGCGGGAGCTTCGAGCACCGCAACTGCGCATGGTTCGACTGCCCCGACCGCAGGAGAAAAGGAGGGAAGAAGATAATACGTTACTGCCTTCCATCACAGTGCGCTGTGGTGGATGTTTATGTTAATTTGTATGTAGTTGTGTGTCTTGTTGCTTTTTTGGTATGACTGTATGGCAAATCAAATTCTTATATGTTTTTACATATTTGGCTAATAAATTAATTGCAATTACAATTACAATAATCTGAGGATGTGCTTGAGACAGGTACAAAAACATTTAGAAGAGCTTTGGACCAGTACATGAATAAGAAAGGTTTAGAGAGATTTGGGCCAAACACTGGCAATTGGGATTAGCTTAGATGGGGCATCTTGGTCAGCATGGACACGTTAGGTGGAAGGGTCTCTTTCTGTGCTGTATAACTCAATGATTCTAAAGTCCAATTTGTTCATGTTTATTCTTTTATTCAGTCTCTCCTGCACTTAGTTCATCACTGGTACCTTTCCATTTTCCTGTTGTATATAGGGCACCGTGTTGTATATAGGTGGCACCACGGTAGAGTTGCAGCCTTACTGCGCCAAAGACCCGGGTTCC
The DNA here is from genome assembly GCA_035221665.1 of Okamejei kenojei. Classification (NCBI taxonomy): domain Eukaryota; kingdom Metazoa; phylum Chordata; class Chondrichthyes; order Rajiformes; family Rajidae; genus Okamejei; species Okamejei kenojei. The sequence continues at coordinate 18,376,577 of CM069161.1, forward strand.
TCTGGACTTTATTTCTTAAATCGTAGGAGGCTGAAGGATGATATTATTGAGGTGCATCAAACTATGAGGGGAATAGAAAAGCTGAACACATGGAGTCATTTTCTCAAGATTGGGGAATCTTGAACTAGAGGGCATAGGTTTAAAGAAAAAGGGGAAACATTTAATACAAACCCGAGGGGCAACTTTTTCCACAGAAATTGTGATGGGATATGGAACGAGATGCCAGAAGAACCAGGTGAGGTAGATACAATGGCATTTAAAAGACATTTGGGCAGGTACATGGATAGGAAAGGTTTAGAAGGATATGGGTCAAATTGGGCAAATGGAACTAGCTTAGATGAGGCATCTTGGTGGGCACAGAGTAGTAGGGATGAAGGGTCTGTTCCCCAGCTATATGACTATGATTCTTATTCTGACTGTATGACTTGCTTAATCCAATTCCCAGCTTTTAGTCCCTAGTCCTGGAGTTACCCAAAAGTACTTTTTAAGTGCAATTAACCTTTCTGCCTCCATCACCTTTTAGCCAGTGAGTTCCCGATCCTATCCTGCATGCAAACTATTTTCTGAAACTTTGCTCTAATGCTATCAGTTGGTCTGTCGCCCTTGTTTGTTGAGACCCCTCAAACCCTTTCCTCTCAAAATGTTACTGTCAGCTCAGTGCTAGCCAACTCTCACGAAATGGGGCGGCTCCTACAAGATAGCAGATGCGGCAGTTTTGTCAGTTTTGGGCCGAGATGATCTGCCATAAATTACAACACTATTGTGAAAGTATAAAGAACATAAATGAAGGGGAACAAATATGTGCATACATTATTGGTGTTTGGTTATAGGTACATTAAATGAATACTGAACAGAATTTTTTTTTCATTTTCATTCCCAGTAATTATCAAGATGGATTTTGTTTCAAACATCGTTGATTGGTAAGATAACAGTGTAATCTTTTGCCTTTGTGTCTCTATGCACTCTGTGCCAGGAGTGGTGTGAATCAGTCAGCTGGTAAATTAGAAACAAGGAACTGGAGATGCTGGTTTATAAAAAAGGACAAACAAAGTGCTGGAGTAAACTCAACAGTTCAAGCAGCATCTCTGGAGAACACGGATAGGTGACGTTTAGGGTCAGGACCCTTCTTCAGACTAATTGTAGGAGAAAAGGGTGGGGGGGGTGGAAGAAAACTGGAAGAGAGGAGAGGTAGGATGATACAGGCAAGGTTGGGGGGGTTGATGGTTAGAACTTTGTTTTTGTTGTTTGTACTTTTTTTAAAGGACTTTTGGTTCAGAGAAACATTTCGTTCAGAGTCCTTTTCTCCAAGGTTGGGATGTCTAGAGCAAGTTCCAGCACTCTGCCTGTCATAAACCACCTGCCTGTGTTCACCAATTACCTGCTGCACTTTGCCTTCCTCTTTTCCCTTTCTATCCCTCCTTCCCCACCCACCCCTCCCCCGCCCACATAGACTGAAGAAGGACCCCATAACCTGAAACATCACCTATCGATCATCTCCAGAGATGTTGCCTGACCCACTGTTACTCCAGCACTTTGTGTCCAGGCTGGTAATCTACATTTTCATTTGCAATACACAGGATATCAGGCATCATATCAGACATTGCAAAGTTTCACGGAGATGCAAGTGACCGCAGATGCTAGAATCTGCAGCGACAGATGGAACTCAGCAGGTCGAGCAGCATCTGTGGGTGAAAGGTCCAGTCAACATTTTGGTCAAAACCCCTGCATCAGATCCAAGAGTGGAGAGGGCAGATCCCTTCCTTCACCAGGGCTTCATTCCTGCTATTTCAGATCAATCTGTTGAGTCCACTAGATGTGGAATGTGCTGGTCTAGAAATAAATGTCATGTTGTCTTGGGTGCAGTGAAGCTTAATGGCTTATCTTTGATTCCACTAAAAACACAGTCAAAAAGAGAAAAGCTGAATAGGATTTCCCAGAGGAATGGAAACATAAATCAAAGGGCGAATCAACCCACTTACTGGCATGTCAACTGAGTCGGCTTCTTAGTATAAGGTGCTGTTTATCAGTATTATTATTTCCAATCATTTTTTTCAGATTCATTACTTTAATTTAGTTTAGTTCAGATACAGATCGGAAACAGGACCTTCAGCCCTCCGAGTCTGCGTTGACCAGCAATCCCCGTACATTAACACTAGCCCACATACTAGGGACAATTTACATTTATACAAAGCCAATTAACCGACAAACCTGTTTGTCTTTGGAGTGTGGAGGGAAACCCACGATCTCGGAGAAAATCCCACGCGGTCACAGGGAGAACATACAAACTCTGTGCAGACAGCACTGGTAGTCAGGATTGAACCCCGGTCCCAGGCCACTGGATGGCATTAATAGCTTTATTCTGTGAGGGAAATGTCTGTGATCCTATGTTATCTAGACAGCCTGCAACACAGAGAGAGGTGGCGTTATTTCCTTGTTTCATTTGGGCCCAGAGGAAGATCAGATGAAAGAATATCAGACAGGTTAGGGACCCAACACATTGCTCATTGACTCAACACATTAAAGAACATATGAAAATTGAAATAAATGGGGTTTGTATTTTGGTGCCCTGCATGCAGAAAATTGATTTTAAAGTCTGAAGAAGGGTCTCGACCCGAAACATCACCCATTCCTTCTCTCCAGAGATGCTGCCTGTACTGCTGAGTTACTCCAGCATTTTGTGCCTATCTTCAGTGTAAACCAGCATCTGCAGTTCCTTCCTAAACAAAATGATTTTTAATATGATTTGTTGTGTCCTTGGGAAGAAAGAATGGATGTATTAGTCTGGAATTAAAACTGTTCCTTTGCAGCTATTTGCCTTTGACTGCGGCGGTATATTTTACAGTTGTGCAAGAGTGTAACATCGGGTTTCCGGATGAGGTAGGCCTTGCACAATGTCCTGATGAAGGCGAATTCCAGATCTCCAGTTTGGGAATAGTTGCTAAGCAATAAACTAATTGTTTGAATACTTCTGTTGTCTGCTAAAGAGACTATTAAAAAGTTTGCAAATTGTACATTAAAGTGGAAAGGTCACAACTGCAGGGAAGGATGGAACGTAGAACATAGAATAGTACAGTACAGGAAGAGGCCCTTTGGGCCACAATGTCTGTGCTGAACCTGCTGAATCATCTTTCTCCTCTTGCAATCTTCTCCCCACTGCACTCCCGCCTGTCATCTCTTGATGATGTCTCTCCATTTGCACCTTCCTGCATCCTCCAACAATGTCATAATCATCTACTCAATTAAACCTTAATTGGAAGGTGCTAGGAGTCAATTAAACTGTGCAAGAGTCAGTAACTTTAATCGATGAGGAAGATGCTCCTCAGTTGCCCTATGACTTTAAAGAAAAGGAACCACCTTACATTCGTGGACCGATTTCCATGCCTGGGAACATTTCAATTAGTATATAATTCATGCTGGAGGCTGCCATCTGTAAATGGGACACCGAATAGCAGTATAGGAGCAGCATCCTGAATTGTCCAAGTGTGCATGCACGGCATAACTTCAAATGTCCCTGACTGTAGCATCTGGATCCCAGGCATGTGGTATTTTTCAGGATTTGTTGGAGACACTGGGCCAAACCATGTGGGTTCTCAACAATGCTGGTGACCAGCACAGAATTAGAAATGTTGCTGCAATCTTTTGCTGCAAATGATCATCAGAGATGTTATCACTAATGATTTGCTGGTTGTCACTTCAGGAAAAATTCTGACATAGATTGTCCATGAATGCAATACCATAGAAACAAAATTGAGGAAACTTTTTAATGCCCAAGGTCCAGGTTGCAGATGCATGGGAAGTATTCCATGAGCACAAGGCCCTAGTCTTTGCCCTGTTTGCTGAATTAGATTCATATCCAGTATTCCATTCCTTGCCGTTCCCTCATCAGTTATGCAGCCACCCACCCATCCTTCAACAGAGGAGCACTTAGTTGTCAAGCACCTCCGCAATTATTGTGGAAAATTCGTGACGCACAAGCAGCAAATATGGCAAATAAATAATTAACGTCCATCCACAGAGTCACTTCATTAATTATAATAAAAAATAATTCACTCTTGCTCTAACTTCCAGACTATCATTCATCATTGTTTTTAATATAAAATGCTAGCTGTCCAAAGACCAAACATTAACACAAAGTGGTACGTGCTTTCAAGCTTTTGTATCTTCTGCGCAATGAGAGGGGGAGAAGAGGGAATGAGTGGGGTGAGAAATGTCTTTGATTATGTTGGCTGCTTTTCCGAGGCAGCATGAAGTGTAGATGGAGTCAATGGTGGGGATTCTAGTCTTAGTGATGGACTGGGCTACATCTATAACTCTTCAGCAAATTCTTGTGGAGAGCTGATCCCAAACAAAAAATGACAGCAAGCTTGGAAGAAACAAGTTCTATGGGGCAACAATAGGTGGAAACAATGGGTCTGCTGGTCCTGGGAAGAAGTAGGAGATCTCGTGACAAAGTGAGGGCAGTGACTATTCTGGAAGAAGGGTCTGAAGAAGGGTCTCAACCCGAATCGTCACCCATTGCTTCTCTCTAGAGATGCTGCCTGTCCCGCTGAGTTACTCCAGCTTTTTGTGTCTATCTTTAAATCAGCATCTGCAGTTCCTTCCTACTCCATTTGGGAAGCAATGGCTTGATGTTTGGTGGAGTCATGGTTCAGAAGTCTGCTAGCTAATTCTGCAATTTGACAAACCACAACAGCCCCATCCGTGGTGCTGGGTTAGGGTTGGTCTTTTGTAACCAGTGTTGCGTGTTTCGATTGGATTATGTTTGAAAAAGTAAAGGGGTGGAAAATCGACAAGGTCAGCAATTTGCCTTAGAGTAGAGTTTGCCCTGCATGATACAGCAGCTGCATCACACCATCCTTATGGTCTATGCGTGAATTTCCTCACTGCTTTTTTGCTCAAGGCATTAACCAATTTTCAAAGATTTTCCGAGACCATGAGAGAAAATTATCAAAGCAGCCCGCTCAGTTCTGGCAGAAGATTTCAAGGCTCTTGTTTTCTTTGATTTTACAGTGACTTTTATCAGTAGGGGGCAGCATCATATCTCATTCACATTTTCATTGCAATCCTTGACAAATTGTAGCTTTGTAAAGGATACGGCTTTTGTAATATATAAACTGAATTTTCCTTGATATATTTCATTTGATTATTTATCAGCATTTTAACATTTTCAAGATACTCCCCCACATTTAAACATTGTAGTTATTCAAGTTAGAATAACTTTTTATTTTTACTGTCACAATGATTTTTTTCCTGGTACAACAGAACGTACTTTAAAGAAAAATGGAGAAGGAATGGAATATTTTATTGTCATATCTGACAATGCAAATTCTTTCATGGCAAATGTAATCCTATTAAACAATGGTCTTGAATGCTTAAACTTTGTATTGTTAAAATGATGTGTGATTCTCACTTAAGTTACTTCTGCCTGTGCCTTGGTGTTTCGTTTTATTTCACGGTCCTGCCAGTCTCATTTGTACATCACTTTATCTTTTTTTTAGTTGTCTGCCTCTCTTTCTCACTGTTGTTTGCTCATTCTGTTTATCACTTCCCCGAGGGGAAGATTGCAAGGCAGCAGTGTGCTCCAATTGGCCAGCCCACTGCCGTGTACAGCTCCCATCTCTACAAGCACCGTGATGCTGGGTAACAGTTCTCAGGGAGTCTCCAAGACCACAACAGCATTCCTGTTACAAAGCTGCACATGCTCCCGAGCTTCTAACCTCTTCTGATCATCACAGAGCAGCTGAATCGACGAGTCCCTACTTCCCTTCGCTGTCTCGAAACGTTAAACTCCCTAGCAACGGGGAAAGCATCCCTCAAAGTGAGAATCCTAAGCTACCTAGCAACTAAACAATGTCATTTAGTGCCTTTCCAACTTCCAGATTTGAAAGGAGACCGGTGTCATTGCACAAAGACTGAAGCTACATCAAGGATAAAGCAACACTGGACGAGGATTAATGGTCTCAGGGCACAGCTGAAAGGATGTCTGCACTCCGTCGGAAATTCGGTGAAGACTACCAAGTTGTCAATACTTCCAGGGGTTCCACCTACAACGCTCCCATAAAAAAGAAAAGACAAAGGTTTGTTGACAAGAACGGTCGGTGTAACGTGCAGCATGGGAACTTAGGCGGAGAGACAAGTAGGTACATTTCTGATTTGTTCACAACTTTAGTGGATCTGAAGTGGAGATGGAACCTCTTAATTTTCATTATGACTTACACGATAGCCTGGCTAGTGATGGCTTCAATGTGGTGGATCATAGCCTTCATCCGTGGAGACATAGATCAGACCCACGGTGAGAACTACACTCCGTGTGTGGCCAATGTCTACAACTTTCCATCCGCTTTTCTTTTCTTCATAGAAACAGAAGCCACCATTGGTTACGGCTTCAGATACATCACCGAGAAATGCCCCGAGGGCATCCTCCTCTTCTTGTTCCAGTCCTTGCTTGGCTCCATTGTGGATGCCTTTCTGATCGGGTGCATGTTCATGAAAATGTCCCAGCCAAAGAAAAGGGCAGAGACTTTGATGTTCAGCCGCAGCGTAGTCATCTCCCAGCGCGACGGCAAAATGTGCCTGATGTTTCGAGTAGGGAACCTTAGAAACAGCCATATGGTCTCTGCTCAGATGAGATGCAAAGTGATAAAGGTAAGCGCTGTCAAACATTAACTAATTTCCAGGTAAATGTGTTTAAGCCAAACCAGGCTCTCTAACTAGATTTGGCTATGCAGATAAAGTGTTGGACTGAACTAGTTAATTAAAACAAACCTTTTTTTTAATTGCAAGATGTTATTGTCCTCAGTAATGGAGATGTTGCAAATGTAATTTACTGAGTGGAAAATAAAATGAGGCTTAAGGAAGAGCAATATTGTTCCCAGGGCAATTCAGCAACAGAAGAGTTAACATGGTACGGCTACGTCAAGTGATACTTTCATGAATAGACTGCTTCAGAGTATGTTCAAATACTACAAGCATTTGCTTTGGTTTCGGATCTCTGCATAGATAGCAAAATGATGGGACGGGAGGTCAGAATAAGTGTGCTATCATCAATACACAGCGACTGATAGAGCTGCTGCCCCACAGTACCAGAGACCTAGGTTCGATCCTGACCTCAGGTGCTGTCTGTATCGAGTTTACACGTTCTCCCTCTGACTGCATGGGTTTCCTTCGGGTGCTCCGGTTTCTTCCCACATCTCAGATTTGGAGGTTAATTGGCCCCTGTAAATTGCCACCAGTGTGTAGGGAGTGGATGCAAAAGTGGGATAACATAGTAACAGTGTGAACAGGTGATCGATGGTCGGTGTGGACTCAGTGGGCCGAAGGACCAGTTTCCATGCTGGATCTTTCAATTAGTCTACCAAAACTCATATGTTGTTTCTCTCTCCTGCCCAAATGTTACTCAATGTGCACAATAATGAAACTATACCACCTTCATAATATTACACTGCTGTGCAATGAACATTGTCAATGTATAACTTTAATCATTATTTATGAAGCATTGCCCCAGAATTTGTCGGATGGAATCCCCAGCAACTGAGTGGGAGGTGTCCACACTGCCAGGTACTGCCGGGGCTCAGTCAAATGCAGGCACTAATTGGGACACAACTTTGGGCAGTTACATGGTTAATGGGAACACAAGTATCTGATGAAGGGCAACGAGAGGAAGGTGGTGATAAAGTGCGTGGATTATTTCTCCCATCCATAACTATAAACTTTTTTTTTTAAATGATGGGGGGACCTTTGGAGAATTGGGGTCTATGAGTGACTGAATAAACATGATGTCAAACCCATGTACGTTTACATTTATGATGTAGCTACTGGACACTAATGCCTTTGACAGTCAATGTAATGTTCTTGAAATGCAATCACTGTTATCATATAACATGTCAGGGAATGGATGTGTTATAAGGTCCTACCAGTGGTAATGAGGTAAATCACAAAATAAGGTCATGTTGATGGATTAATTTGAGGACCTTTACCAGGAGAGCTTTATGTAACCCGCTGAAAAGGGTGGACAGAATATTGATTAATGCTTCATGTATAAATGATCATACTCCCAACAGTGCAACTTGTCTTCAGAGCTGCTGTGAAATATCAATTGAAATAGAAGGCCTGAATGAGATTTAAACCCATGGCCATCCAACTCTGGAGACTAGAGCACAGTTATTGAGTTGAGGCTGACCTGATACCTGACAGGTAGAAAGAATAGAAACTAGACTCTGCATCATCAGCTCTACACATGCCTCGTGAAAGCAGCCAACATTACCAAGGACCTTTCTCATCCCACTCATTCCCTTACCACTACAACATGGAGCGCAGGAGGATGAGGGGTGATCTTATACAGGTGTACAAATTCATGTGAGGAATAGATTGGGTAGTGTCTTGCCCAGATTAGGGGAATCGAGGACCCGAGGACATACTGTAGGTTCAAGGATGAGGGGGAATAGATTTAATAGGAATCCGAGGGGTAACTTTTTCACACAAAGAGTGGTGGGTGTATGGAACAAGCTGCCTGATGAGGTTGTTGAGGCTGGAACTATCCCATTGTTTAATAAACAGTTAGACCGGTACATGGATAGGACAGGTTTGGAGGGACATGGACCAAACGCAGGCAAGTGGGACTAGTGTAGCTGGGATATTGTTGGCCAGTGTGGGCAAGTTGGGCCGAAGGGCCTGTTTCCACACTGTATCACTCTATGACTCTAACCTCAAATAAGCTCTGAACTACATAGACTATTATTGTTATTATTGCACTATTATTGTTTTTTTGTTGTGTATAGGTATGTGTGCGTGTGTATATATATATATATATATATATAATCTACATCAGAATCAGAATCAGAATCACACTTTATTTGCTACGTATGTTTTGCAACATACGAGGAATTTCTTTGGTCAGTCATACAATTAAAAATAACAGATTACTCAAAAACACATTTTAACATGAACATCCACCACAGTGACTCCTACACATTCCTCACTGTGATGGAAGGCGAAATAAAGTTCAAGTCCTTCCCTTAGTTCTTCCTCGGTCGTGGGCCTCAAGCCGCCGTTGACGGGACGATTTTGACTCCCGTAGCCGGCGGCGTTTGGGCCCTCCACGTCGAGGCAATCAGCTCCCACATTGGGGGGATGTCAGCTCCCCCGCGCCCAGCGATCAAACCTCGTGCCGGGGCTGGTCGAGCCTTCCGTAACGTTGGAGCTGCCGACTAGCCTCACCCGAGACTGCGAGCCCTTGGTGTTGGTTCTGCGGTGGTCACGGTGGGAGCGATCCCAGGCAAGGGATCAGCTCCAATGTTAAGTCCGCGCCCCACGGTGGGGCTCACGACAGTCCGAGGAGGCTTCCAGCTCCAGCGATGGTAGGCCGCAGATCCTGGAGAGTGTGTGATCCGAAAATTAATCACATCTCCGGCAAGGTAGGAACTTGAAAAAAAGTTTTCCCCGATCCCCTCCCCCCTCCCCCCACATAAAACAAACCGAAGAACATTAAAACAAAAACTTTTAACAAACTAAAAAATAACAAAAAGAGTGAAAAGACAAACAGACTGCCGGCAGGGCTGCCATCTCCCCGGCGCCCCTGGTGGTCCCATATATGTGTATTTGTGAGTATGGGTATCTGTACATGCACTGAACTCTGTTTTCTCTTTCTCATTTATTATTTTGTTTACATTGTTCTATGTTTTCATATTCTGTCGTGCTGCTGCAAGTAAGAATTTGATTGTTCTATCTGGGACATATGACAATAACACACTCTTGACTCTTGACTCTTGAACTCCTGTCTCCCATCAAGAGATAAAAGCTTGAACAGCTTCTTCCCCACCGTGTTCAGATTACTGAAAGAACCACCCATAAACTAGGACATAGTCCCAATCTTCCAATCGACTTCATTGCAGACCTAGGACCTTTCCTCCGTAACTGTAAAACTATAACATTGTAACATTATATTCTGCATTCTGATATTTTTCTCTTTGCGCTATTGGTAGTACTTACATGTGACTATGTATAGTACGATTTTTAATGGATAGCACACAAACAAAGGCTTTTTACTGCATCTCAGTACACATGACAACAATAAACTAGTATCAATATAGTAGCAGGGACATCCGACCTGTGGAGATTTCTGCCCTTCAATCAGTCCACCCCCCCCCCCCCCCCCCCCCCCCCCCCCCCCCCCCCCCCCCCAAAGCTGAGCTCAATAATTTACCCCTTGTAAGGGACAGATGGAAGTTCTACATTTTAGCTGAAATTGAAAACAAGTTCATCTGTGTCACTCCCTTTTTCCCAGTGAGCACTGCCAGCCATCAAGTGGATCTCTGGTGAAATTACTGGGCAGTTTATGGGCCATCACATTCAACGTAACATCGGGCGATATAAAAAGAGAAAATGTTGGAAAAACTCAGCAAGTCAGGCAGGATCTGAAGAAAGGGTCTGAAAATTTGTCAGAACTATCACTTCTGATGAAGGTGTCAGGGGTAATGGGGAGAAGGCAGGAGAATTGGGTTGAGGGGGAAAGATAGATCATCCAATGATTGAATGGCGGAGTAGACTTGATGGGCCAAATGGCCTAATTCTGCTGCAATCATTTATGAATTTATGAACTTGTGAAGGCTCATACATCCAAGACATTGACTGTCCCTTTTTACAGAGATACTGCCTGACCCACTGAGTTTTTGCAGCATTTTCTGTTTTTTTGTATCAGAGTTTTAGCATCTGCATTTTTATTTGGTTTCCATTTACCCAGCTGACTCACAGTCATGTCGAAGTCCTGTTTTGTACAACTCGAAGGTGTGAAGATATCTACAGCATTAACAGAAAACTGAGCACCTTCAAATCACCAAAATCAATAGTGAATTCAAAGGATGCTTGTAGATCATCACTGTGTCAGGCAATTTAATTACATTTTCAAATATTAGTGAATGTGAAAATGTTAAAGTGAGAAAGTGCCAAAGGCAACTTGGGGGAGAGAAAATAAAGCTATCCCAAGAAGATATGTAAGGAAGAGAGGACCAGACCCCTCAGGCCTGCCCTGACATTCATTACGATCATGGCTGATTGATGCCAGCCAAATAGACCCCTCAAGCTTGCACTGACATTCATGGCTGATTAATGTTGGCCCATTGCACGTCAATTCCCCCAAAACCTCAATTACTTGATCTTTCCAATATTTATCTTTCTCCACCTGAAATACATCTAATGATCCAGCTTCCACCCCCTTCGAGGGCAGAGAATTCCAGGGATTCACAACCTGTGGAGAGAATAAACCTCCACAAACCTCATCTGTAAAAGAGCGGTCCTTTATCTTGTAGTTGCTTGTTTGTGACTCCCTCTCACCATGTGAACAATCCCTAAACTTAAATACAGATCATAATAAATGATAAATAAAGGATAGATGTTTAATTAATGTTTACATTGCACTGTCAGTCTAACACGTTATGCAAAACGATAATTATATGATTTAAATAGAACTGAAAATAGATGAGGATTTAGGGTACAGTTTGTTACAACCTCAATTTTGCTGGAAATCATTTTATAATAAAATGTGTATGATTTTAAAATCTATTTGCAAAGCCAGTTTGTTATAAAGATGTGTATCTAATCCAATGTGCAGTGGGCATAAAAGATAGTTTCATGTCTCGATTTATTTTTATGTTTGCATGAATCAAAACTATCGGAAACCAATGCAGGCGCAATAAACAATTACTAATTGTTTTGAAATTCATTCGTGCCTATCTCTATGGAAACGTAAAATATTAGCTGCAGAAGTAGTTTGTGATAATCATATATTTTGTTTCAGACTTATTTTGTAATATGCATGTAATAGATTTGTAATTTAATTTAAAAAAAAATCAAAATTATGTTAAATGGAACCATTTCATTTATAGGTCAGATAGACTCACATTTAAAACTTCTGCATCCATTTATTAACATAAAATAAATTGTTGGAATAAGACATTGATACAAATCTAGAGGTCTTCATGGAAACTGATTATTTTTTATCAAAACACTTTTAGAAATGAAATGTCAGGAAAAGTAAAAAAATTAGTTTATTACCATAATTATGATGGGATTCGTGATCAGTTATCTTAGAATTGTTCTTGCATTTTCAGCCATGAGATTCCATGCTTTTTATTGGCAAGATAATTTAAACTCTTTAACCTTTTCAAAGCTCGAATTGACATTTCTGTCCACTAATCAAAAATGGCATTTCCTATTTATTTCTAATTGCCTCATGAATTGAACCATTTTCCCTTCCCATTGCACATGCAATGCACTCTGCTGAAGGAACACAATGCGGGCAAGGATCTTTTTCTTACAATCTGTCTCCAAGACTACCATGCAATGTCAAGGAAGCCTTGATTTCAAACTAACATCCTTTCTCCTTTTCAAATGAAAGAATTGACTACAAATCGGAACCACTTTCTTTTAACTTCAGATAGTTGCAACCTGTTGAGGCAAAGTCTTTCATAGGATAAACTGAAGTAGAGAAGGGCTTCCAGTCCTCTGTGACACTGAGATTCTATAAGATAATCTTTTTACCTCAGTGTCATTTTCCAACCTTTAAGAAACTGTTAGACAAGTACATGGCAAGTAGGGCAGGTTTGGAGTGATATGGACCAAACTTAGGCAGGTTGGACTAGTGTAGCTGGGATAGCTGGGAGATGTTGGCCGGTGTGGGCAAAATGGGCCGATGGGCGTGTTTCCACGCTGTATGACTCTAGGACTCTATAATCCCATGATCTTTAATTCCCTTAATGTGCAGGAAGGAACTGCAGATGCTGGTTTAAATCGAAGATAAACACAAAATGCTGGAGTAACTCAGTGGGACAGGCAGCATCTCTGGAGAGAAGGAATGGGTGACATTTCGGGTCGAGACCTTTCTTCAGACTGAATTGATTCCCTTAATATCTACAAAGCTATTAAACTTTTTCTAGAATATCTGATGCATTGAATTCACCAACCTCTGAGCGAAGAATATTCTCCTCAACAATGACTTGAATTATTTATTTTAACACTGTGATCCTCGGTTCCCAGACAGAAACCTCCAACTCACTATCTATTCTCTCGTGGCACTACAATCTTTCTTTCATGTTCAAAAATATTCCTTTGCCCAACAGTGTCTGTGCTGAACATAATGTTAAACCAATCTCAGATAGACACAAAATGCAGGAGTAGCTCAGAGGGACAGGCAGCATCTCTGGTGAAAAGGAATGGGTGACGTTTCGGGTCGAGGGGGGAGGGGATGGAGGGAGAGAGAAAGCTAGGGCTACTTGAAGTTAGAGATGTCAATGTTCACATCGCTGGGGTGTAAGCTACCCAAGCAAAATATGAGCTGCTGTTCCTCCAATTTGCGCTGGGCCTCACTCTGACAATGGAGGAGGCCAGGACAGAATGGGAGGGGGAGTTAATGTGTTGAGCAGCCGGGAGATCAGGTGGGTTTAGGTGGACTGAGCGGAGGTGTTAAGCAAAATGATCGCCGAGCCTGCGCTTGGTCTCACCGATATATAGGAGTCCACACCTGGAACAGCAGATACAGTAGATGAGTTTGGAGGAGGTGCAAGTGAATCTCTGCCTCACCTGAAAAGACTGTCTGAGTCCTTGGACGGAGTCGAGGGAGGAAGTATAGGGATATGTGTTGCATCTCCTATGGTTTCAGGGGAAAGTACCTGGGGAGGGGGTGATTTGGGTGGGAAGGTGTGGAAAGCGGAAAGGGAAGATGTGGCTACTAGTGGGATCTCTTTGGAGGTGGTGAAAATGTTGGAGGATTATGTGCTGTATGCAATGGCTGATGGGGTGTAAGGTGAGGACAAAGGCGACTCTGTCCGTGTTACGAATGGGGGGGAGGGGGAGCAAGAGCAGAGCAGATCGAGGAGACCCTAGTGAGGGACTCATCTATAATGGAAAAGGGAACCCCTGTTCCCTATAGAATGAGAACACCTCCGATGACCTGGTATGGAACACCTCATCTTGGGCACAGATGTGGCACAGACGGAAGAATTGGGAGTAGGGTATAGAGTCTTTATAGGAAGCAGGGTGGGGAAAAAATGTAGTCTAGGGACTCAGTGGGTTTATAATAGATGTCATTTAGATAGCTAATCTCATCTGCACGTGATCCTGTACATTTTTGGAGTGTGGGAGGAAACCGGAGCGCCCGCAGAAAACCCACACGGGTCACGGCGAGAATGTATAAACTACGTACGGACAGCACCTGTAGTCAGGATCGAGCCCTGGTCTCTGGCGTTGTAAGGCAACTCTACTGCTGCGCCACCATACTGCTCCATCTGTGCCAATATCCTCAATGTTCTCATAGACTCATAGATACAGTGTTTAAACAGGCCCTTCGTCCCAACTTGCCCACACAGGCCAACATGTCCCAGCCACATTAGTGTCACCTGCCTGCGTTTGGTCCATATCCCTCCAAACCTGTCCTATCCATGTACCTGTCCAACTGTTTCTTAAATGTTGCGATTGTTCCAGCCTCTACTACCTCTTCTGGCAGCTTGTTCCCTACATCCACCACCCTTTGTGTAAAAACGTTACTCCTCAGATTCCTATTAAATCTTTTCCCCCTCGCCTTAAACCTATGTCCTCTGGTCCTTGATCCATCTATCCTGGGCAAGAGGCTCTGTGCATCTACCTGATCTACTCCTCTCATGATTTTATATACCTCTCTAAGATCACCCCTCATCTTCCTGTTCTCCAAGGAATATTCCTAGCCCACTCATCCTCTCCCTATAGCTCAGACCCACTATTCATGGCAACATCCTTGTAAATTCTCTCGTGATCTTTCTCCGCTCTGCTTTGCTAAAGTGGCAGAACTCTTCTGTTTGTAGTGTGGTGGTGGAAGCTAATTTCCATGTATCAGATCCAATTGATTCAAATCCCAGCATTGTTGTCATGTATTTTTAAAATTGAAAGACTTTAGATGTTGCAATTGAAGGCCTGTGTACAACAATGTCTTTGTGCCACATATCACTTCAGATTACTTTTGTGTGAGACGGAAAATCATTTGCTTTGCGATTCATGGAGTTAATCTAGTTGAAGCTATTAAAGTCTTGACACATGGCCGAATTAAACTGTACACTGTTTACAGAGCTGTGTCTCATTGAATCAACGAATCATAGAGCCATTCAGTGCAGACGCAGGTCAACTGGCCACCATGTCCATGACAACCTTTGAGCAGCTCCCTCTACTAATCCTCAAGTCAGTCGAGTTTATAAGCGTGAGGTGTTGTATTTTGGGAAGACAGGATCAAAGCACATGGTCCTGTGTGGATCTACTTCTGACCTCACAGTGAAGGGTAGGCCTTGGGGAGTGTTGTAGAGCAGAGGAATCCAGAACAGCAAGTACATAGTTCCCAAAGCGTGGTGTTAAAGGGTGATAGGGTAATGAAGAAGGCTTTAGGCGTGCTGATCTTTATCAGCCAGGGAAGTGAGTTTAGAAGTTGGGACATTATTTTACAGTTGTACAAGATGTTGGTGCGGTCACACTTGCAGAATTGTGTTCAGTTGTGATCATCCAGCTATAGCAAAGATGCCATTAAGCTGGAAAGAGTGCTTAGAAGGTTTACAGTTGACAAAGACTTGAGGGCCAGAGCAATAGGGAAGGGATGGGAAGGCTAGGACTATATATTCCTTGGTCTGCGGGAGGCTAAGGGGTGATCTTATAGGGGGTATAAATTTATGCAGGGAATAGATAGGGTGAATGGGCAGAGTATTTTACCCAGGATAGGGCGATCAAGAATTAGGGAACATAGATTTACGGTGAGAGGGGAAGGATTTGTTAGGGCAACCTTTTCACACAGAGGGTGATGGGTGTATGGAACGAGCTGTCAGAGGAGGTAGTTGGGGCAGGTGCAATAGCAACATAAACCCACTGCCGCGTGGGTTTTCTCTGGATGCTCCGGTCTCCGCCCACACTCCAAAGATGTACAGGTTTGTAGGTTAATTGATTTCAGAAAAATTGTAATTTGTTCTTTGTGTGTCGGACAGTGCAAGTTTAGATGATCGCTGGTCAGAGCGGACTCAGCAGGCTGAAGGGCCTGATTCCGCACTGTATGTCTAAAGTAAAGTAAAATTAAAAGACCTTTGGACAGGAAATGGATAAGAAAGGTTTAGTGGGATATGAGCCAAACATAGGTAAATGGGACTATCTTAGATCAGACATCTGGATTGGCATGGAATCGAGACAATTCCCTGAGTTAACCAAGCTGCTGTGTCTGCCTTGAGAAAGCATGAAAAGTACTCTGTCCCGATGTGTGACAAGAAATATTTATGCCACAGAAATATGAGTAATGACCAAATCATCCAAACGAAACTCTGACCTCCTATCATTAACCATCACCAGTGGCAGAAACACTGAGTCACTCACCATGATATCCTGGGGACACCCCTAACACTGTGGATAAAAGAACAGTCAGCGTCTGAAGATGGGTTCCGACCCAAAATGGCGTCTGTACATTCCCTTCTTCGATGTGTTTTGCTCAGGATTCCAGCATCTGCATTTTCTCATGACTCCATTTTTGCTTCTCCATCATTTCCTGACTCTCCATCTTCCTCAAAGGCACAAGTTTGGTGCTTGATGGACCCACTTGCCTGGATGAACGAACACCGAAGAAGATGACCACTACCCAGGAAGAAGCAATCTGACTGAATTATGCCACATCACCGCTGTAAGAGTGGTAATGTTTAAAGGAGATGTGCGGGACAAGTTTTTTTTACACAGAGAGTGGTGGGTGCCTGGAACGCGCTGCCATTGGTGGTGGTGGAGGCAGATTCAACAGTGGCATTTAAGAGGCACTGAGATAGGCACATGGATATTGGAGGGATACGGGTCATGTCTGGTAGAGGTGATTAATTTTATTGGGCACAATGTGCTTAGCATGGATGCTGTGGGCTGATGGGCCAGTTTCTGTGCTATGCTGTTCTGTGTTCTCCACCAAAAACACTGTAGAAGTGCCTTCTTCAGAAAGACGGCAAAGGGCCTGTCCCACCAGCATGCGACTCCATGCGGTGAGCGCGACCTAACGTGGTCGCTTGAGCCGTCCGGCCTCGCGGGGCCGGTCCCACTTCGATCGCCGGAGCCATATGGAGTTGTGCGGAGCTGGTCCCGACATCGCGCAGGGCTCCGAAAAACTGACCGTGTTCAAAAGTTCCACGCGGCAACGGCCTGTCGGCCCGCAGCCGCCTCGACGCATTACGCATCACGCATCACCTCAACATCGTGCCTCCATGCCCCTCTCTGTGTGCCTCCGTGCCCCTCTCTGTGTGCCTCTGTGTCTCTGTGTGTCCCTCTCTGTCCTTGCGAACTTACCGCGGATTTTGCTCCAACTTCGCGCCACTTCGCGCCACTCACCAGACCTCCACGTGGCCCCCGCTGCCGGTTTGGTCGCGCATGCTGGTGGGACCGGCCCTGTACGGGGATCACTCAACCTCTGCGCGGCCCCCGCTTCCAGTTTGGTCGCGCTTGCCGCATGCAGGTCGCATGCTCGTGGGACAGGCCCTTAACAGTTTAAGAATGCACATCAACATCACGTTCTCAAGGGACAATAGATAAATAGACAATAGACAATAGGTGCAGGAGTAGGCCATTTGGCCCTTTGAGCCAGCACCGCCATTCAATGTGATCAAAGGTCCTAATTGATTTATTTTCCTGTAATGACCAATTTCAACGTGAATAAAAGGTTGCAAATCTGAGAGCAACAACATGGAATATCCAGCTGTATTATTTTAAACACCGTTTAAAGTGATATTTGTGTGTCCTGCGTCTTATTTTGTTTTATATCCCTGATATAACATACCACTTATTTAATTCAAAAGATGGCACGCACTGGTGCACTGATAACAAATGGATTGTCGCACTGAGTCACTGAATCACACAGCACCAAAACAGGCATTTCAGCCGGACTCTTCGGTGCTGACCAAAATACCCCATCTCAGGGAGACCCATTGCTTGTGTTTGCTTACATCTCTCCTCTCCATGTACCCATCCAAATGCATTTTAATTGTTGATATAATATGCATCAACTAGCTCGTTCCATATACTCACCACCCTCTATGTGAAAAGGTTGCTCCTCGGGTTCATATTAAATCTTTCCTCTTGCACTTAGAAACATAGAAAATAGGTGCAGCAGTAGGCCATTTGGCCCTTCGGTCATTCAATATGATCATTCAATATGACCATGGCTGAACATCCAAAATCAGTACCCCATTCCGGCTTTTTCCCTATATCCCTTGATTCCCTTAGCCCTAAGAGCTAAATCAAACTCTCTCTCTTTAAGCCCACTGGTTCTTGATTTCCCTATCGTGGAGATTATAACTCTTTGTATTCACCCTATCTATTCCCCTCATGATTTTATACAACTATAGAAGATTACCCCTCAGCCTCCTGCACTTTAGTAGTTTTCTTAAATGCTACTGGGAGTTTCACTGAGATCTCTTTTACTTTTTATGCATGTTCATCATTGAATAGTGATTAATTCTGCAGCACTGTGTGGAACAATCACTCAGTAGCTATAGCAACAAATATTCCTTCAGATCTTAGTTCAAATGCTAATACTTCTGTTTTTATTGCTTGCACCATGAAACAATACATTGTTCGTACTTTGACACCTACGATATCATTATCTGAAATGGGAAAAGGCTTCAGATTGGCTGCTATTTGACAGTGCACTACAGAGGCAAGTGCAGTCTCAGTGTTTGTGTGATCTTTGATAGAATGTACCTTATGATGTCCCATTGGAATCAGGCACTCTCATCTCTCCAATATTACCAAGCATGTACTCATTTTTCTTGTCTTTTGATCTACAAATACAGAAGAGATGGATAAATCATTTACTCTCATGAATCAGATCGTGCCGCTCTGAATCCGGTTGTCAGAGGATGCGAGGGGGATTTGATTAAAAGATTGATTGAAAGATACAGCATGGAAAAAGACCCTTCAGCCCATCAAGTTCACGCCAACCATCCTTCACCATTAATTATAGTTCAGTTTAGTTTAGTGCTGCAGCGTGGAAACAACTTCTTTGGCCCACCGATTCCGCGCTGACCAGCAATCCCTACGTACTATCCTACACACACACTAGAGACAATTTATCATTTTAGCAAGCCAATTAACACGTCTTTGGAGGAAACGGGAGATCCCGGAGAAAACCCAGGCAGGTCACCGGGAGAACGTACAAGCTCCGTACAGACAGCGCCGGTAGACAGGGTCGAACCCGGGTCTCTGGCGCTGTAAGGCAGCAACTCTACCGCTGCACCACCATGCCACCCAACTGTTCACATGGATTCTATATTATTCCACTTTCACATCCACTCTTCACACGCCAGGGGTTGCTTGATCATTTATTCATAGAGAGATACAGCAAGGAAACTAAACAACCCTTTGGTTCACTGAGTCCACGCTGACCATACATTTACACTTATCCCACACTCATCTAATCCTTCTTTATTCTCTTCATATTGTCAAGAATTCTCTCTGGATTCTACCAATCACCTACACAAAAAGGACAATTTTAAAGCAGCCAATGAACCTACTGACCTTCGAGCCTTTGCGATGTGAGGGGAAACCAGAGCACCTGGGAAAACCCACGCAGTCATAGAAAGAGCTTGCTATCACCACACAGTCAACACCTGAGGTCAGGATCAAAACCGGGTCCCCTCACTGCAAGTCAGTGGCTTCTACAGGTAGTACCACTGTGCTGTACCAGTAGTAAATGGGTTCCTTTTCTTGGCTTCAGTTTGCTGCTGTTGTACTATTGTCTGTACGCGAGAGCTTTCTGGGGTGCAAGGATTGCCCCGGAGACTTAAGGGTCTGTCCCACTTGGGCGTCATTTGCGCGTCACGCAGGCGCGTCACGCACGTGCGTCATGCATCGTAACGCGTAAATTATGTTGTGTAAATGACGCGCAAATGACGCCCAAGTGGGACAGGCCCTTTAAGCACAAAAACCTGAGCAGACGCTGTGGTGAATTGTTGAGAGACTGCACACTACTTCTAAGGGTGCCTCCATTCAGATGAAATGTTAAACCAAGGATGGATAACCCCCCCCAGGTCAATGCACAACATCTCATGGCACTAATTTGAAGAACAGCAGGGCTATCGTCCCTCATGTTCCAGCCAATAATTATCTGCCAGTTGACATAATTAAAACAAATTATCTGGTCATTAAATCTAGCTATTCACTGGGGGGCAAATTGCTTTCTGCACTTCCTACTTTATTATCGTCACTGCATTCAGGATATAATTCAATAATAGTGGAAAGCTTGGAAAATTGAAAGGCTGCAAAAATCCTTGTATACATCTACATCTTTTGTGGCACGGTGGCACAGCGATAGAGTTGCTGCTTTACTGTGCCAGAGACCCGAGTTCAATCCCGACTACGGGTGCTGTCTGCATGGAGTTTGTATGTTCTCCCTGTGACCGAGTGGGTTTTCTCCGAGCTCTATGGTTTCCACCCACACTCCAAAGACGTACAGGTTTGTAGGTTAATTGGCTTGGTATAAATGTGAATTGTCCCTGGTGTGTGTAGGGTAGTGTTAATGTGCAGGGATCGCTGGTCGGTGTGGGCTCGTTGGCCAAAGGGCCTGTTACCGTGCTCTATCTTTAAACTAAACTAAACTAAACTTTTCATCTGCCCCTTCTTGAAGTACCTTGGCTGCAACAGTGAACCTAGCCCAAGTTATTAAGATTCTGGTGGTTGTTATAATATCTGAAAGTAGTTGAATCTGTCTTTCTCTTGCAAAGTTGTCAATACTTTCCTTACTTTGGGGTTTATTAAAATCAAACATTAAGTGCAAAAGGCAATGAAGTCTAACAATAAAATTGTATTGGACTATTTCTCTGTATCCCTTAAAGCTGCTTCAAATAGCAATTGGGTCATTAATGAGGACCCAATGCTTGCTTCCAATCCAGCCTATTGCTTAATGCAATTGCAAATCTCAGCCTTGGTTAACTTTGCAGATATTCCTTGTGGCATTTTGGAAGGGGTTGAAACCACAGTAGTTGAAAGATCCAGTGATCTTGTCTACAAACAGACCTTGCTTTGGTCATTGGTAGCAGACGGACTGCAGAAGGGGATACGACTCTGTGAGAGCCATCTTGTAGACATAGTGTTCCTTTATCTTTATGTGGTAATCCGAGAGCACGTCGATCCAACCGGGACCTGACTGGGACTCTAGGTGTTGGAAGGAACGGCAGATGCTGGTTTAAACTGAAGGTGGACACAAAAAGCTGGACTAACTCAGTGGGTCAGGCAGCATCTCTGAAGAAAACGAATAGGTGACGGTTTGGGTCGAGACCCTTCTTCAGACTGAGAGTCAGGGTAAAGGGAAATGAGAGATATGTAGATCGTGATTTAGAAAGACATAGAACAAATGGATGAAATACATGCAAAAAGTAACAATGATCAGGGAAAGGTGGAGCCCACAATGTTCCATTGTTGGCTGTGGGCTAGGTGATAACGAGTTATACAGCCAGTGAAATTCAACAGGATGACAGTGAAACTAGAACAATAACTTAGGTGGGGGAGGGAAGGAGAACGAGGGTATGCAAGGGTTACTTAAAGTTAGTGAATCAATATTTATACCACTGGGTTGCAAGCTGTCCAAACTGGGAAGGTGTTGGGTTTGGCTGCGAGAACAATGGGGGGGGGGGGGGGGGGGAGCTAAGTCTCCGAAGTGTGAAGGGTATTACCATTGCATTGAATGGTTTGAGCCCTTGCATTCAATTTTCAAATGCATAATCATATACACAAAGTAGAATTGCTGAGGGGTTCAATGGCACATTGCTATGTAATGAGATAGAATTAATTCCAAGGAGAATTCTGATGAGGACCATTTCTAGGTCTTCCCTGCATCACTTCATGAAGTTGGCCAGGCTCTTCCTGGTACGGGTCACCCTTATGCACCTGATGTGATTATATCATTGCCCATGCCACGGCCCTTGTGGAGCACCATTGGCCACTCCTAGGAGAACAAGGTCTACTTAAAGCAAAGCTGAATCGAGGGGGCGATATTCTAGAGATATCCAAAATCATGAGAACAATAAATGCACAGTTTTTCGCCCAGGGTAGGAGAATCGAGAACCAGAGGACGTAGGATTAAGGTGAGGTGGGGAAAGATGAAATAGGAACCTGAGGGGTAACTTTTTTTAACGAGGGTTATAGCTGTATGGAATGAGGTGCCAGAGGAGGTAGTTGAGGCAACATTTAAGGAGCATTTAGATAGGTTCGTGGATAGGATAGATTTAGAGGGATATGGGCCAACCGCAGGCTAGTGGGATTAATGTAGATGGAGCTTGTTGGTGGGAGTGGGCAAGTTGGGCTGATAAGCCTGTTTCAGCGCTGCACGACTATATGACTCTGTACTCAGGAAACTCCAAGAAAAATCCCAGCCTTTGACTTTCACCCCCTGATCCAGCAATCTCTTGGGGGCTGCAATAATGGCCCCAACTTCCAACCCCTACCAATTAGCATGTTGTTACCATATCATAGACTACGAATGCCCTCTCCACCATACAATGGGTCCACACTCTGACAGTTCTCACCCTGCCCCTCTCAATACAAGTGACACTCGCCACAGAGGATCTTTAACTAAACCTCTGCTGCATTGCCTACCCAGCTCAACTATTTCGGATAGGTACATGGATAGGAAAGGTTTAGAAGGACAAAGGGTGGTGTGTGTATGGAATGAGATGCTGGACGAGGTAGTTGAGGCAGGTACTATCGCAACGGTTAAGCATTAAGATAAGTACATGGATAGTATAGGATTAGAGGCATATGGGCCAAACGCAGGCAGGCGGGACTAGTGTAGATAGGGCACCGTGGTTGGCATGAATAAGTTGGGCTGAAGGACCTGTATCCGTGCTGTATGTGAATTTGTGGACGATATACTATTGAGGTGTTGCACCCTCAGTGTATGCAACTTTTGAACACGCGCTCTTCGAGTGAAAGATATGCCCAACGGGTGTAAAGATGATTAATTAGCCTGTCCGTCACGTCTGGTGACCACAATGCTATAAATTACTGAGTTCAATTTAATGCACCTACTTTATATGCAGCAGCTCACCACATTTTTCTGAAGGAGCTTACTTCATTGTATTTGGTGAAATAGCTGCAGGTTCTTTGATATTCTCACCTTCTTTCTTCACATTTTGTGATTGACTTTACTTTGGGAACAGTGTGATCTTTTTACTGCGGTTCAGACACCCATCATGCCTGTTTCCAGCTCAGCAATTGATGTTCGAAGTAAATTCATCACAATGGCAGCAATAGCAGCAGAACAGGAACCCAGCGCATCTTTATCTGTCACACGAATTGAGGCGGTGTAGATGAATCCTTATGAACACAGAATGTCTTTTTCAACATGAACACTCTCTCAATATCAAAATGATTATATTGTAGCTTGGTTTTGTCACTTATCCCTGTTGAAGACTGCGTAAACCTGACAATGACACCCTTAATTTGGAAAAGTAGACACCAAGTGCTAAATGCATCCCTGGAGAACCTGGACAGGTGACGTTTCTGGTCAGGATCCTTCTTTAGAAGGTTTCTACCTTTACCTGGTCTACATGAAACTAGTCAACAGAGTCTAATTTGTTGACGTCAATAACAGACGTCAATAAGCCTAATGTTTTAGATAATTTGACTTATTCAGTAACTATGTTTGCGTTAGGTATTTAGAACATTTAATTTGACACTGCAGAAGCAGCTCATCCATTAAAATTCCAATTTAAAATACTATAGTTTAGAACAAAACCTATTTTGCTGAGAAATAATTCATTATGATGTTGTTTAATTTTACATTTTATCTCAAAGCCTTCATTGCATGATTTTCTTGTGGGAAATAAATTTCAGTTCATTATCCATGATGGCAGAAAGGACGTTAACTGCAATTCTAATCGTCATTCAATCTTAATAATGATCTTTCAAAATTAAGCAAGTGAGCTGTAATGAACTGGTTAAAGGGTGTGAATGTGGAAAATGTATTTACAGTAATTTATCTTCGGTTGCTACATCCGTGCAATGCTCTGATTAGTTCCTATCTTGAGCACCCTCTACAAGGCTTCATTCAATTTTAGAGTCGTAGTGACTTAGCTCATATCAGAGAGAGTCATTTAGTCAGAGAGCTGTGCAGTACAGAAATGGGCCCTTCATCCCACCTTGTCCAAGCAACAAAACTGGCACACTGGGCTTGTCCATTTGCCTGCACAGCCCATAGCCCTCTTAACCCTTCCTATCCATATACCTGTCCAGGGTACACAAAAGGCTGGAGAAACTCAGCGGGTGCAGCAACATCTAAAGAGCGAAGGAGATAGGCGACGTTTCGGGTCGAGACCCTTCTTCAGGGTCTTCATATACCTGTCCAGATCTTTTAAAAGTCGCAATTGCATCTGCTTCGATATCTTCCTCGGATATGGATCCCAGATATGGATTACCCCCTGCGTGGAAAAGGTTCTCACTGATGTCCCTCTTATATCTTCCCCCTCTCATCATTAGCCTATGCCCTCTCATTTGAAAATCCTCTACTCTGGGGAGACTATGACTGGTCACTTTGTGCATGCCCCTAATGATCTTGTACCCTCAGCCTGGTCTAGTATATATGGAAATGGAAAATGTTGCCCAGCAAGTTAGGTGGCATCTGTGAAGAGAGGGCAAAATAAAGTTGCCATGGGAATCTCTGTCATCTTGTGCTGTCACCCCATTGCCATTTGTCATTAACATAGAAACATAGAAACATAGAAATTAGGTGCAGGAGCAGGCTATTTGGCCCTTCGAGCCTGCACCGCCATTCAATATGATCAATGCTGATCATCCAACTCAGTATCATGTACCTACCTTCTCTCCATACCCCCTGATCCCTTCAGCCACAAGGACCACATCCAACTCCCTCTTAAATATGGCCAATGAACTGGCCTCAACTACCTTCTGTGGCATAGAATTCCACAGATTCACCACTCTCTGTGTGAAAAACAATTTTCTCATCTCGGTCGTAAAAGACTTCCCCCTTATCCTTAACTGTGACCCCTTGTCCTGGACTTCCCAACATCGGGAACAATCTTCCTGCATCTAGCCTGTCCAACCCCTTAAGAATTTTGTAAGTCTCTATGAGATCACCCCTCAATCTTCTAAATTCCAGCAAGTACAAGCCGAGTCTATCCAATCTTTCTTCATATGGAAGTCGTGCCATCCCAGGAATCAGTGTGATGAACCTTCTCTGTACTCCCTCTATGGCAAGAATGTCTTTCCTCAGAATAGGAGACCAAAACTGTACGCAATACTCCAGGTGTGGCCTCACCAAGACCCTGTACAACTGCAGTAGAACCTCCCTGCTCTTGTACTCAAATCCTTTTGCTATGAATGCCAACATACCATTCACTTTCTTCACAGCCTGCACCTGCATGCCTACTTTCAATGACTGGTGTACCATGACACCCAGGTCTCGCTGCATCTTCCCTTTTCCTAATCAGTCACCATTCAAATAATAGTCTACCTTCCTGTTTTTGCCACCAAAGTGGATAACCTCGCATTTATCCGCATCTGCCATGTATTTGCCCACTCACACAGTCTATCTAAGTCATCCTGCAGCCTCTTAGCATCATCCTCACAGCTAACACTGCCCCCCCAGCTTTGTATCATCCGCAAACTTCGAGATGTTGCATTTAATTCCCTCGTCCAAATCATGAATGTATATTCTAAATAGCTGGGGTCCCAGCACTGAGCCTTGCGGTACCCCACTAGTCACTGCCTGCCATCCTGAAAAGGACCCGTTCACTCCTACTCTTTGCTTCCTGTCTGCCAGCCAGTTCTCTATCCACATCAATACTGAACCACCAATACCGTGTGCTTTAAGTTTGTATACCAATCTCTTGTGTGGGACCTTGTCGAAGGCCTTCTGAAAGTCCAGATATAACACATCCACTGCTTCTCCCTTATCCACTCTACTAGTTACATCCTCAAAAAATTCAATAAGATTCGTCAGACATGATTTACCCTTCGAATCATGTCTGACTTTGTCCAATGATTTCACCACTTTCCAAATGCGTTGCTATCCCATCTTTAATAACTGACTCTAGCAGTTTCCCCACTACCGATGTTAGACTAACTGGTCTGTAATTCCCCATTTTCTCTCTCCTCCCTTTTTAAAAAGTGGGGTTACATTAGCTACCCTCCAATCCTCAGGAACTACTCCAGAATCTAAAGAGTTTTGAAAAATTATCACTAAGGCATCTGCTATTTCTGGGGCTACTTCCTTAAGTACCCTGGGATGCAGCCTATCTGGCCCTGGGGATTTATCGGCCTTTAATCTATTTAATTTACCTAACACCACTTTCCGGCTAACCTGGATTTCACTCATTTCCTCCATCTCATTTGACCCGCGATCCCCTGCTATTTCCGGCAAATTATTTATGTCTTCCTTAGTGAAGACAGAACCAAAGTAGTTATTCAATTCGTCTGCCATGTCCTTGTTCCCCATGATCAATTCACCCGTTTCTGACTGCAGGGGACCTACATTTGTTTTAACTAATCTTTTGCACTACACATATCGATAAAAATGTTTGCAGTCAGTTTTTATGTTTCCTGCCAGTTTTCTCTCATACTCCATTTTCTCTTTTCTAATTAAGCCCTTTGTCCTCCTCTGTTGGTCTCTGAATTTCTCCCAGTCCTCTGGTCGGCTGCTTTTTCTGGCTAATTTGTACGCTTCATCTTTTTCTTTGATTCTATCCCTGATTTTCTTCGTTATCCACGGATGCGCCACCTTCCCTGATTTATTCTTTTGCCATACTGGGATGAACAATTGTTGTAGTTCATCCATGCAGTCTTTAAATGCCTTCCATTGCATATCCACCGTCAACCCTTCAAGACTCAATTGCCAGTCCATCTTGGCCAATTCACGTCTCATACCCTAAAAGTTACCTTTCTTTACGTTCAGAACCCGTGTTTCTGATCCAACAATGTCACTCTGCATCCTAATGAAGAACTCAACCATATTATGGTCACTCTTGCCCAAGGGGCCACGTACAACAAGGCTGCTAACTAACCCTTCCTCATTACTCAATATCCAGTCTAGAATAGCCTGCTCTCTCGTTGGTTCCTCCACATGTTGGTTTAGAAAACTATCCCGCATACATTCCAAGAAATCCAATTCCTCAACACCCCTGCCAATTTGATTCACCCAATCTATATGTAGATTGAAGTCACCCATTATAACGGTTTTACCTTCGTTGCACGCATTTCTAATTGCCTGTTTGATGCCATCCTCAACTCCACTACTACTGTTAGGTGGCCTGTAGAGAACACCCACTAGCGTTTTCTGCCCCTTAGTGTTTCGCAGCTCCACCCATATCGATTCCACATCCTCCAAGCTAATGTCATTCCTTTCTATTGCGTTAATCTCCTCTCTAACCAGCAACGCTACCCCACCTCCTTTTCCTCTCTGTTTATCCTTCCTGAATATTGAATATCCCTGGATGTTCAGCTCCCAGCCTTGGTCACCCTGGAGCCATGTCTCCGTGATCCCAACTATATCATAATTACTAATAGCTATCTGCACATTCAACTCATCCACCTTATTACGAATACCCCTCGCATTGAGACACAAAGCCTTTAGGCTTGTTTTTACAACACTCTTGGCCCTTTTACAATTATGTTGAAAAGTGGCCCTTTTAGATTTTTGCCCTGGATTTGTTTTCCTGCCACTTTTCACCTTGCTACCTATTGCTCCTATCCTCATTTTACACCCCTCTGTCTCTCTGATCACACATTTAAGAAACCCTCCACTTCTTATTCTCCGTTTGTTATTTTTTTCTTCTTTCCTCCCTACGTGTTGCGTCTGACTGCTTCTCTTCTCTGCCTCCTGCCTCACAAACGGACTACTTGCCTTCTCTATTTGAGTCCCTCCCCCCAACCGATCTAGTTTAAAGTCTCCCCAGTAGCCTTTGCAAATCTCCCCACCAGGATATTGGTTCCCCTCGGGTTCAAGTGCAACCCGTCATTTTTGTACAGGTCACACCTTCCCCAAAAGAGGTCCCAATGATCCAGAAACTTGAATCTCTGCGCTCTGCACCAGTCCTTTAGCCACGCATTTATCCTCCACCTTGCTCCATTCCTACTCTCACTGTCGTGTGGTACAGGCAGTAATCCTGAGATTGTTACCTTTGCGTACCTTCTCCTTCACACTCCTCCTAACTCCCTAAATTCTCCTTTCAGGACCTCCTCTCTTTTTCTACCTATGTCATTGGTACCTATATGTACCACAACCTCTGGCTCCTCTCCCTCCCATTTCAAGATATCTTGGACACGTTCAGTCACATCCCGGACCCTGGCACCAGGGAGGCAAACTACCATCCGGGTCTCCTGACTGCGTCCACAGAATCGCCCATCTGACCCCCTAACTATAGCGTCCCCTATTACTGCTGCCCTCCTCTTCTTTTCCTTACCCTTCTGAGCAACAGGGCCGGTCTTTGTACCGGAGGCCCGGTCGCTGTTGCTACCCCCAGGTAGGCTGTGCCCCCCAACAGTACTCAAACAGGAATACTTATTGCCAAGGTGTACAGCCACCGGGGTACTCTCTAGTCCCTGCCTCTGCCCCTTGCCTCTCCTAACCGTGACCCACTTTTCTGCCTCCTGTGGTTTTGGAGTGACCACCTGTCTGTAGCTCCTCTCTATGGCTTCCTCACTCTTCCTGACCAGACGGAGGTCATCGAGCTGCTGCTCCAGGTACCGAATACGGTCCATTTGGAGCGCCAACTTGACGCACCTGGCGCAGATGTGGATGTCTGGAGAGCTATCTGACTGCATGACCTCCCACATCTGACATCCAGAACAGTAAACTGCCCTGGCACTCATCCTCCCCCTTACCCTGGATACAATACAATGTACAATACAATGCAAGGATTTTAGCTGAAAGAAATCAGCAGGGATCTGACTGCCAATCAGCTGCTCCCTCGAGTCGTCTTCCACCAATCAGCGGCTTCCTCAACTGCGAGCTGGGACTTTTGAACTGCGAGCTGCGAATGGAACGTTACGGATTTGGGCTCCTCCCACTGCAACCGCTCCTGGTCCTCATTCAACTTTCTTGCGTTCTTGGTATCCTGTCTCACCCATCTTTCTCAATGTTCTAAAACTTACTTTTACCAACTCTGGAGTTTGATCATCATAATGAAAGATCATCACAATGAAACATTGACTTTGTTTCTCTCTCTGCAGATGTTGCTTGACCTGCAACATATTTCCAAAACTTTCTGCTTTTATTTCAGATCCCCAGCATCTGCATTATTTTGCTTTTTGCCGTGTTTTCTTATGTGGGGAGTTGAGGGATGTAAGCAATTAGTGTCATGATGTAAGTTGGCCATGAATTAACTGAACATTGGAAAACGCTGGAGGGGGGGAAGGAGTAGGTGGTTGAAGGTTTAACTCATTCCTTCCTGGGTATAAAATGGAAATATTTAGTTTGGGTTGAAGTCAGCAAGTGAAATGGCTGAAGATACAAGGAACTGCAGATGCTGGAATTTGAGCAAAATACTAGATGGTGGTGTAACTCAGCAGGTCAGGCAGCATCTGTGGAGAAAATGGATAACAGAGTCTGAGGGGGTCGCTGGTCGGTGCAGACTCATTGGGCCGAAGGGGCTGTTTTTTCCATGCTGTATCTCAAAAACTAGATCAAAAACTAAATTTAAACTCAGGAAGCCTAGTTTCTTTCACTATCAGCATTAGGGGGCCACTTTCATTAGGTCTGGCCCTGGTTAGAAATGAAGGTGGTCTGCCTGATCAACCAGATGGCAGGAGTTTGATGCAACTGAAAGGCTCACTGCTCTGTTTCAAGCAGCAGTTAATATTCAACACTGTTTCTTAAATCCAGGCCTCATAAAGATAGGTTTTGAAAATAAACCTATAGTTTTATTGACTGGTTGGTGTCAAGTTTACTGAATTCAAATTCTCAAACTGCCATTCTAGGAGTATTGATGGATTCCCAGTTAAATAAACATACTTGCTACACTGACTTATACATCTCTGTTTTACCACTCCAGCTTCATAACCATTGGGTTATTCTACCTCATTATCACTCTTCTTTATTAACTAATCTAGCTAGTTAACACCTGTATATTCGATAACATAACTAGGACATTAAATTCGACCTTATTAGTTTTACTAACCTAGTTTTACTAACTAACTACACTTCTAGAATCAAAAGTTCCAAATGAGAGTGGAAGCATAATTTTCATTTGTATATCCTAATTAGTTTTCTAAGATCCTAAACAGATCAGAAAACATTAAATCTCACTTTCTGCCTATCTTGGTTACATGCCAAGAAGACACAAAGTGCTGAACTAGCTCACCAGGTCGGGCGGCATCTTTGAAGAATATGGATAAATGAGGTTTCATGTCAGGACCCTTCTTCAGTCTGCCTGACCTGCTGAGCTACTCCAGCACTCTGTGTCTTCTTTTGTAAACCAGCAACTGCAGTTCCTTGTTTCTTAGGCCTTGTTTCTGGAGCCTGCAAGGAATGCTCTCTTCTCCTGCCTAGAAGTGAGTTAAACATTGGACCTACTGAATCTGTGAACTAAACCATACTTACTTCTCACTTCAAACTACAGGAGTAACTCGGCAGGTCAGGCAGCATCTCTGAAGAAAGAGGAGATTAAAGAAATTACGGACTTGTAAAACTCAAACAAATTATCAAGTTTAAACCCAGAGAGTTGTGAATCTGTGGAATTCTCTGCCACAGAAGGCAGTGGAGGGCAATTTGCTGGGTGTTTTCAAGATAGTTCGATACAGCTCTTAGGAATAATGGAATCAAGGGATATGGGGAGAAAGCAGGAATGGGGTACTGATGTTGGATGATCAGCCATGATTATATTGAATGCCGGCGCTGGCTCAAAGGGCTGAATGGCCTACTCCTGCACCTATTTTCTATGTTTCTATATTAAAATGAAAGTCAACTGACCAATTTTGTTTTCTGAAAACTACAAACAGTCATGGAAGTGAATAAATGAGATGCAAATTGACATGTTTAAGAAAGAACTGCAGATGCTGGAAAAATCAAAGGTAGACAAAAAAGCTGGAAAAACTCAGCGGGACAGGCAGCATTTATGTAGCGAAGGAATAGGCGACGTTTGAGATAGTCAAGACCCTTCTTCAGACCAATGTCGGGGGGGGGCAAGAAAAAGAAAGGAAGAGGCGGAAAAAGTAGATTGACGCAGTCGGATAGTCGGCGACTAAACTGTCTCCCCCACCTTGTTTGACATGTGAGGAGGGGCCTGTGAACCCCCAGCAGGACCAAAAACAAGACCTGTCAAAGGGCAGATGAGCTACTAGCGAGCCATCCACACCAGTAGATGTTGTGATCAGTGTCGTACATGGCATTGTAACGCACCGTGCCCGTTGATGTTTTCAACGATGATGATGATGATGGTATAAAGAGGGGACGTTCTATTTAATAATCAAGCGGGAAAGTTACATTGAACTGGGTCCAATAATAATATTGTTTTATCTCTCATGTGTTCAGTCCAGGCAGACCCCGGAAGGAGAGTTCTTACCCCTGGATCAGTGTGAGTTGGATGTCGGCTTTGGCACTGGCGCCGACCAGCTGTTCCTTGTTTCACCTCTGACTATTTGCCATGAAATAACCCCTGCCAGCCCCTTCTTTGATCTATCCCAACGATCTCTCCGAAGTGATCAGTTTGAGATTGTGGTGATACTGGAAGGAATTGTCGAGACTACTGGTAAGTCCGTTTATTTATGCAGGTCGTTAATATATTTTATTTCCTCTTTGTATATAATCAATAATACTTCCAACTGCCTCCTATGTCCTTTTACCCATCAAGATTTTTCATTGTGGAATGTCATTAGGTTTAACTGGACCTACTTTTTAAATGAGCTTGAATGAGGGCAGGGAAGGTTTACAAGGATGTTGCCAGGACTCGAGGGCCTGAGCTACAGTGAGAGTTTGGACAGATCTACACTTTATTCCTTAGAGCACAGGAGGCTGAGGGATGATCTTATAGAGGTGTATAAAAAGAGGACGATTTATTGGGAGCCTAAGGGGCAACTTTCTCACTTAGAAGGTGGTGGGTACGTGAAACAAGCAACAAGCTGGAATCTTGAGCAAATCACAGCTTGGTTTGGGAACAGCTCCATCGAAGACCGCAAGAAATTACAGCGAATTGTGGATACAGCCCAGACCATCACACAAACGAACCTCCTTTCTATTCACTCCATTTATACCTCACGCTTCCTCGTCAAGGCCAGCAGCATAATCAAGGATGAGTTGCACCCTGGCCTCTTCCTCTTCTCCCCTCTTCCATCAGGCAAAAGGTACAGAAGTGTGAAAACGCACACCTCCAGATTCAGGGACAGTTTCTTCCCAGCTGTCCCAGGCAGCAGTGCTGAACTACTATCTACCTCATTGGTGACTCTCGGATTATCCTTGATCGGATCTTGCTGCTTTTACCTTGCACTAAATGTTATTCCGTTATCATGTATCTGTACACTGTAAATGGCTCGATTGTAATCATGTATTGTCTTTCTGCTGAACGCAACAAAAGCTTTTCACTGTACCTCGGTAAACGTGACAATGAACTAAACTGACCTGAAGTGCTGGAGTAATTCAATGGGTCAGGCAGTATCTGTGGAGGGACCCTTTCTTCAGAGTGATTGTGGTAGGGGACAGAAAGCTGGGAAAAAGAGGTAGAGACAGGACAAAGCCTGGCAAGTGCTAGGTGGATATAGGTAAGGGGGGTGATTAGCAAATGAGTGGATAAAGGCTGGAGCTGAAAATCAGGCAAATGGTGACCAACAAAGACAAAAGGGTGTTAGTTGATGAACGAAGGGGAAGTGAAATGTAAAGCCAGAGGGCGGGATATACGTAGGCAATAAGGGGATGAGAAAGTGTTATAATCATCTTGTTCTTGTGAAAAGACATGAGTAACCCAGCAGAAACTTTCAAGTAAAGCAATCCATCATTTTGCTTTAAAAGTCAATCTGAAGAATCTGGTTGCTTGCTATCAGCACAATGTATGTTTTTATTACATTTCAATCACACAAAAGTACTGAGGGAAAAATTGCTGCCAGGCCTAACATGAACCATTCAGGAGGGTCCCGACCAGAAACGTCACCCATACATGTCCTCCAGAGATGCTGCCTGACTCGTTGAGTTACTCCAGCACTTTGTGTCCTTTTATGTAAAACAGCATCTGCAATTCCTGGTGTCTATGGTCTCTACTTGGTTTGTTGTTTATGTGGCATCGGTTGCAACGCAAAATACCAACCCCGTTGAGATATTTGTCAGCGGTGAAACTAACATGATTATAGAATTTACTGAGAGAGACAGGCTTGCAAGTTATGTACAAGTAATTTAAAATTTAGGCTTAGAACCGTATAAAGTGCAAACAGTCAGTGGTCTGAAATTATGAGTAAAGTCTGGTTTCCGTATAAGACAACTGTTTTTGATAAAGGCATCAACGCAATAGACAATAGACAATAGACATTAGGTGCAGGAGTAGGCCATTCTACCCTTCGAGCCAGCACCGCCATTCAATGTGATCATGGCTGATCACCCCCAAGCAGTACCCCATTCCTGCCTTCTCCCCATATCCCCTGACTCCACTATTTTTAAGAGCCCTATCTAGCTCTCTCTTGAAAGCATCCACCGCTCTCTGAGGCAGAGAATTCCACAGACTCACCACCCTCTGTGAGAAAAAGTGTTACCGCGTCTCTGTTCTAAATGGCTTACTCCTTATTCTTATCCTGTGGCCCATGTTTCTGGACTTCCCCCAACATCGGGAACATGTTTCCTGCCTCTAGCGCGTCCAAGCCCTTAACAATCTTATATGTTTCAATGAGATCCCCTCTCATCCTTCTAAACTCCAGAGTGTACAAGCCCAGCTGCTCCATTCTCTCAGCATATGACAGTCCTGCCATCCCGGGAATTAACCTTGTAAACCTACGCTGCACTCCTTCAATAGCAAGAATGTCCTTCCTCAAATTAGGAATAGGAATTGATGTTCAAACAACCAAATATTTAAATATAATAAAATAACAATTAATACATTAAGAACCAGGCCATAATAGTGCAAAACTTAATTCCGTGGTGCAACCAAAACAAAGTTCACAGTAGATCATAGTTGCTGAGGTAAGGCTGTGGTTAGTGTTGTGCAGTGTTCAAGAGCCTGATAATTGAACACTGCATTTAAGAAGCTGTTCTTAAGCATGGAGGCTCCGGCAACATCTTTCCGATGGTAGGAGCAAATTGAGAGACCAGGATGGTGTGGGCTTTGATGATACTGGCGGCCTTTCTGAGGCAACGCCTCCTGTAGATCCTTTCAATGGTGGGGAGGTCAGTGCCCGTGATGGAATGGGCAACGCCTCACTCTTTCTGTAGCCTCTTTCATGCCTCGGTGTTTGATTTGCTGAACCAAGCCACGTTGCAACCAGTCAATATGCTCGTTGCTGTATATCCGTAGAACTTCAATAGGTATTCGACGATATACCAAATCTCCTCAATCTTCTAAAGAAGTAGAGGCACCAATGAGCTTTCTTTGAGATTGCATCAATGTGCTGTGCCCAGGCCAAATCTTCAGCAAAAACACACCCAAGAACTTGAAGTTGTTCATTCTCTCCACCACCTTCTCGTCCATAAAGACAGCTTTGTGGATCCTCAGCTTTCCCTTCCTGATGTTTCCTCTCACATCCCAAAGATGTTCAGATTAGGTGGATAATTGGCCTCTGTAAATGGCCTCTGTAAATGAGCCCCTATTGCGTCAGCTGTGGATGAGAACATGTGAAGACATAGAACTAGTGTGAATGGGTGATTGATGGTTGGCATGGATTTGGTGGGCAGAAGGACCTGTTTCCATGCTGTATCGTTGTACCAAACTAAACTGAAGTGTCTGGCAGAGGGAGCATTGGAGTCTGAAATCTTATTATGAAACCACATAATTCCAATGTTTGCCTTTAACAGACAGGAGGTAAGCACTCTGCTCAGCAGTATTATCTCTTATCAATGCCTGAGTATAATCTTCTCCCTTATATTTCCAAGAAAAAGGATTGAAATCTATTTATTAAAATCTACGTAGATAGAGGGTTTTTTTTAATGAGCTATTTCCTGCTTCGTGTTGGCTGTTCAATTCTTGTGACGAAGCAATAGAGAAAATAGCATTTCTTTATGATCTGTTTGGCCGTCTTTTTAATGAGGTTTGACAGTGCAAGAGAAAGGAAATGTTTTTATGTTTTCAACAAATCAGAGTAGTAAACAGTCTGAATGGTGTGGTCTTTGTCGATATTGGCTGCTTTTCTGAGACACCGCCTCCTGTAGATCCCTTCGATGCTGGGGAGGTCAGTACCTGTGATGGACCGGGCAATGGCCACCACTTCCTGTAGCCACCTTCATCCACAGGCGTTTGAGTTGTCAAACCAGGCCATGATGCAACTGGTCAGAACGTTTGCAGTGTGCCTTCACTGGAGGTTTTGGAGGGACCCCTTGCTTTTTTGCCTCCTTCTTGCTCAAACCATGCAACATTTCCAGGCATTTCCGTCAGTTTATGGGTGAGGAATCTCCACTCATCAAATATAAGATCAAACTGTTTTACTAAATCAAAAGAAGAAATTGTACAAGTCATTGGTGAGACCACACTTGGAGCACTGTGTGCAGCTCTGGTAGCCCAGCTAGAGGATGGATGTCATTAAATTGGAAAGACTGCAGGTCTGCAGAAATTAGAGATTCGCCAGGATGTTTTCAAGAGGGAGATTTAGCTCTTAGGGCAAAAGAATCAAAGGATATGGGGGAAAAAGCAGGAACGGGGAACTATTTTTCTATGTTTTTATGTTTCTTTATCTGGGCTTGTGGAGTGGGAGATTGCAACCTTCACGTGGTCCGCCCTGTTTTGACAAATGCAATCAACCTGTGCGCACAATCAAATAAGATCAAATAGAACAAGTTGTCCTACAACTTTAGGCCGTGCACGCCATATGCAAGAAAAAGATCTGGGCTTGTGCGTGAGTTGCAGGGAGAGGTTGAAAGACTGGGCCTTTTCCCTTTGGAGCATTGGAGGCCGAGGGTTAATCTTTTTGAGATCTACAAAATCCCGAGGGGCATGGATAAAGTGATCATTTACAGTCTTTTTCCCAGGATAGAGGATTCTAAAACTAGAAGGAATAGGGTTAAGTGAGAGAGGAAATTTAAGAGGGATCTTAGGGTCGACTTTTTAACTCCGAGGTAGTTCATATCTTTAATGACGTGCCAGAGGAAGCTATTGAAGTGAATACAATTGCGACTTTTAAAAGACATTTGGACAGATGTATGAATAAGCCAATATTCATGAGTATGAGTAGTCCAATATGGCAACTTGGTCAGCATGGACTAGGAGGCCCAAAGGGCCTGGTTCTGTGATAAAGAGCTCTATGACTGAGAAAGTATCCTTCCTCTTTTATCACTTCCTTTTCAATGGCAAATATTCACCATTATGACACGAAAAGTTTCCGACATGCCTCATCATCCCTCATTCCAATCTTCAAAGTCTAATATTGACTTTCATAATAGAGTCAAACATTATCTTTCTAACCCTACACATGCAGTAGGTTTCTGGCGGTACGCTGCTTTGATTGTACAAAATCATGCCATGCATCAGAGGGGCATATTTTGTGCATGAGTAACACTGTATGTAGTTGACATCATATTTAGACAGACAGCTTCCTCCAAAAATATCCACGTGTCAGTTTTCGGAAGTGAACTCTCAATAATCACATTTCGAGCACTTCAGTTGATAATGTGGTTCCATTTTAGCATTTTGAAGAAGCACAATGAACTGCATGGGTTAAGGGCTGGACTGATGCTAATCATTTTATTCAAATAGAAAATTTGACAAAGCTTGCTTTAATTCTGTACTGATGTCGTGATTGTTTGTTGCATGTCTCTGCATGCGCGCGGTGTCATGCCTCTGCATGCGCGCGGTGTCATGTCTCTGCATGCGCGCGGTGTCATGTCTCTGCATGCGCGCGGTGTCATGTCTCTGCATGCGCGCGGTGTCATGTCTCTGCATGCGCGCGGTGTCATGTCTCTGCATTGCGCGGTGTCATGTCTCTGCATGCGCGCGGTGTCATGTCTCTGCATGCGCGCGGTGTCATGTCTCTGCATGCGCGCGGTCATGTCTCTGCATGCGCGCGGTGTCATGCCTCTGCATGCGCGCGGTGTCATGTCTCTGCATGCGCGCGGTGTCAATGGCTTTAGATGGGACGGTCCCTTTGAAGAGACCAATGTTGGATTAATCACTGGAAATAAAATAGCCTTCCTGATTGTCAGAAAGGCAGAGACACCAACACCACCCTGGCCACACACTCATTTCACCCTTGCCATTGGGAAGAAGGTACAGGAACCTGAAAACTATAACGTCTGGGTTCAGGAACAGTTTCTTACCTACAGCCATTCGGCTATTAAACACAACAACCTCAAATGAGCTCTGAACTGCATGCACTATTATTGTGTTTTTTGTACATGTGTGTGTGTGTGTATATCTATGATCTCTATATATATGTGTGTATTTGTGAGTATGTGTATATACACACACACTGAACCTTTGTTCTCACTCTCGTTTATTATACTGTTTACAGTGTACTATATTTACATATTCTGTTATGCTGCTGCAAGTAAGAATTCCATTGTTCTATCTTGGACATATGACAATAAAACACTCGACTTTTGACTAATCCCATTTCTATTTTTCTGATTTTCCTTTCCAAGTGCCCCAGATTCCACCATTTACTTGGATATGAGGGGCAATTTATATTAACCTATCAACCTGCATGTCTTTGGGAGCATTGTGACTTGTAAACTAGGCTGCCTGGAACCTGAAGCTGGTTGATATAAAAGTCTTTATTTGTCAGGAGAAGCAAACATTCTCTTGAAATCCTATCAGTAGCATCTCCTAAACTCAGACAACATCAGGTTTTTGTGCTCAAGATCAAAGATAACAGCATGTCATTCATTACCAGTTCAATAGCTGCAGTGAAGGTTTGCACACTTTGATATTTAAGTCTGACAAGATGTTGCATTGAACTACAGACTGTAGCTGACAAGACAGTCCCTGACTATCTAAACATCTTTAATGAGACAAAATAATTAATCTGGATGATCTAAAAACTTCTGAGAACAGGGAACCGAGACACCCATCATGGTGTGATGGCTGGCTCTCGTGAGTGAACAAATACCCTAATTGTTGATAGACAGAAATGCCAATGATCAAAGCGCTGGAGGAACTCAGCAGGTCAGGCAGCATCTAGGGAGGAAATAGAGAAGTGACGTTTTAGGTTGGGATATTGATTTGGTTCTTGATTTGGATTTTTTTTTAATAGTCCAAACTAAAATCAGAATAGATTTACTATCAGAATTGATAGTAACAGCCTGGATCTTGTTAATCAAGGTTTTCACAGAAATCGTAGAGGTTCATAACTTCTAGGAGCTGAATTTGGCCATTTGACCCATCAAGTCTACTCCACCATTTAATCATGGCTGATCTATCTTTCTCTCTCAACCCTATTCCCCTGCCTTCTCCCCTAATCTGAAACAATTCAGATCACTTACAGAAGGACTGAAGGAGGGTCTTGACACAAAACATCACCTACTGATGTTCTTCAGGGATCTTGCCTCACCCGTTGAGTTACCCCAGCAATTTGTGTCTTTTTTTGTAAACCGGCATCTGCAGTTCCTTGTTTTGACTTTCTATGTCATTTACTCGTGATCATAGTCACTCATGCTGATTTGACAGTAGTTGAGAAATGTGGTGCCTTAAAATGAATAGTGCTTACCATTCTACAACTCCCACTGCTTTCTGTCAGCTTTAGTGTGGAATCTGTTAAGAAGTGGGCTGTGGCTTTCCATTGACGAGGTTTGAGTTGTGTAGGTTGGTTTCAAGAATTTGCTAGTTGTAGGAAAGTAGCTGTTCCTGAACCTGCTGGTGTGGAACTTCAGGCTTCTGAAGAAGGGTCGCAACCCGAAACGTCACCCATTCCTTCTCTCCAGAGATGCTGCCTCTCCCGCAGAATTACTCCAGCTTTTTGTGTCTATCTTAGGTTTAAACTGGCATTTGCAATTCAACACATTTCTACACATGGTCCAAGCTCTTCAGCTGTTTACGACACAGCTTGGTGCAGGGGGCCATCTTCTCATGTTGGTAAACTTGTGCAAGGTGCAGGAGACCAACAACAGCTCAATTTAGGAAGCAAACCAACCATCCTAGCAGCCTCTTCATTTAACATTACAGAACGCCAGCTCGAAGACTTGTTCACCCTCAGTCTCCTTAGTTTGCCAAGCACTTATCCCCCAGTGATCGAGATTATTGTAAGATCCTTCCCTCTTTATTCCAGCTTCCCTTTTGCTCACTAATTTTCTCTGATTGTTAGGTTGCTTTTAAAATCTTCAGAAGACAGATAAAGAAAATGTTCAAAATCTGTGTCATCCATTTCCCATTATTAATCCTGCCCTCATTCTGTAAAGTAAGAACATTTCATCTAGTCATGCTCGTCTTGTTTACATACTCATGTACATTTGTTATACTTCAGGAATCAAAAGTCAAGAGTGTTTAATTGTCATGTGTTCAGACCACAGAACAATTAAATCCTTATTGGCTGTGGCTTAACAGGCCAATAAATGCAATAGCAGAGAGATAAATATGTAATAATTAATAATACGATAAACTAATAGCAGTAACAATAGTAATAAGAGTGCAAAACCGAAGTCTGTAGTGCAGCCAAAGACACAGTTCATCACAGTTTTGTGGTGTGTTAGGTTAGTGGTTAGTGTTGTGCAGGGTGTTTCAAGAGCCTGAGGGTTACTGGGAAGAAGCTGTTCTTGAACGAGGTGTCGGTCTTTGATGATATCAGCTGCCTCTTTGAGTTTAGTTTATTCTCATAATGAGTTTTCTCCTTTTTTTTCTATTTTAGAAATCCTTTGTTTTTTCTAAAATATTCCAATCTTCTGGCCTACCATTAATCTTTACAATGTAGTACGTCTTTGCTTTCAAGTTGATATAATCTTTAACATCTTTAGTAAGCCACCAAGGGCTTATTCTTCACGGATGGTTTTTATTTCCCAAAGGAATACATCTTTGCTCAAGCTGGAATTAAAGGAATGAAGGAATCAATGAAGGATGTAGGCTTGAAAGACATTGAGGAGATAAAGAAAGACCAGAGAGGGATTTAAAAGTGAGAGTGAGTAATTTAAAACTGCCTGACTAGGGACGTATATATCAGCAAGCATGGCGGATAGGCTAAATATCTAGTAACTCCTCTGTGCAGAACCATATATAGATTTGCGGGTTAATTGGTCTTTGTAAGGGAGGAGGCGAGAGTGCGGTAACAGAGAATGAAAGGATATGGGTGATTGATGGTCGACATGGACTTTATCAATAATGGTCAATAGTGCTTTGGTTGCATAGTGAAATTCTCATTGCATATATTACACATGCGAGCGGCACCATTATTCAAAGTCCAAAGTCCGGTCGGTCTGCGTGGGCCGAAGGGTCTGTTTCCATGCTGTATCTTTCAATTATAAAAGATGAAATAGTGGCACATTTGGATAGCAGTAGCAGGATCGGTCCGAGTCAGCATGGATATACGAAGGGGAAATCGTGCTTGACTAATCTTCTGGAATTTTTTGAGGATGTAACTAGGAAAATGGACAAGGGAGAGAGAGCCAGTGGATGTAGTGTACCTGGACTTTCAGAAAGTATTTGATAAGGTCCTACATAGGAGATTAGTTGGCAAAATTAGAGCATATGGTATTGGGGGTAGGGTACTGGCATGGATAGAAAATTGGTTGGCAGACAGGAAACAAAGAGTAGGGAAAAACGGGCACCTTTCAAAATGGCAGGCAGTAACTAGTGGGGTACCGCAGGGCTCAGTGCTGGGACTGCAGCTATTTACAATATATATTAGTAATTTAGATGAAGGGATTAAAAGTAACATTAGCAAATTTGCAGATGACGCAAAGCTGGGTGGCAGTGTGAACTGTGAGGAAGATGCTATGAGGATGCAGGGTGACTTGGACAGGTTGGGTGAGTGGGCAGATGCATGGCAGATGCAGGTTAATGTGGATAAATGTGAGGTTATCTACTATGGTGGCAAAAACAGGAAGGCAGATCATTATCGAAATGGTGTCAAGTTGGGAAAAGGGGAAGTACAATGAGATCGGGGGGTCCTTGTTCATCAGTCACTGAAAGTAAGCATGCAGGTACAGCAGGCAGTGAAGAAAGCGAATGGCATGTTGGCCTTCATAACAAGAGAAGTTGAGTATAGGAGCAATGGGGTCCTTCTGCCGTTGTACAGGGCCCTAGTGAGATCACACCTGGAGTATTGTGTGCAGTTTTGGTCTCCAAATTTTAGGAAGATCATTCTTGCTATTGAGGGAGTACAGCGTAGGTTCACAAGCTTATTTCCCGGGATGGCGTGACTGTTATATGTTGATAGAATGGAGCAGCTGGGCTTGTATACTCTAGAATTTAGAAAGATGAGAGGGGATGTTATTGAAACATATAAGATTATAAAGGGTTTGGTGACGCTAGAAGCAGGAAACATATTCCAGATGTTGGGGGAGTCCAGAACCAGGGACCACAGTTTAAGAATAAGGGGGTAAGCTATTTAGAACGGAGATGAGGAAAAACGTTTTCACATAGAGAGTTGTGAATCTGTGGAATTCTCTGCCTCAGAAGGCAATGGAGTCCAATTTTCTGGATGCGGAGTCAAGGGATATGGGGAGAAGGCAGGAACGAGGTACTGATTGTGGATGATCAGCCATGATCACAGTGAATGGCGGTGCTGGCTTGAAGGGCCGAATGACCTACTCCTGCACCTAATGTCTATTGTCTATAATTAATATGACCATTAATCTCTGATCCCAGGCACTGGCCAGCATTAATACTGTGCAAATGACTGAAGAAACCGAAACAATACTATCATTTGACAAAAAACCTTGTAAAGACTTTTTTTTTAAATACACGCGTGTGGAATTTGTAGACTGTGGGTAGGTTGCCCTGATTAGATTCCTGCACCCATTGTTACAGAATTATCTTTACCCCTTGCTGATTTCCACCAGAAACATATGAAACACTTCTCATACATTGGGAGATATCCGGAAAAGCTCCATATGGTAGTTACGAGAGCTTTTATTCTGAAAAGTGCCTGGAGTGCTGCTAGGCTTTTAACACATTTTACCTGCAGTGGAGATGGCCATGAAGCTTTCAAATCAAATGTTTCAACAAAATTTCCAACACTTAACTGGTGCATCATTTGCATTGTCATTGACTTACAGGCGCTGCACTTTTCATCAGAAAAACAAAGCAACAAGTCCGACATTTATGCTCTATTTAAATAGTAGATATGAATACTTAGAAGGGGTGCATTAAGTTGTCATATAAAATAATACCAATCTGATATCAGACAGCAGAAGACTGTTAGAAAGAAACTGTATATAAAGATGTTTATGAACTTTATTGTCTTCGGATGTTTAAATATACGGAAGATGAACAAGCAGATATAACATAATCCAGTATAACAAAGTTCTTCAAGCGGTTAGGATCAAAGGATATAGAAGGCACAGTGGCGTAGTGTTAGAGTTGCTGTCTTACAGCGCCAGAGTCCCAGTTTTCGATTCTGACTATGGGTGCTGTCTGTATGGAGTTTGTGTGCTCTGCCAATGACCTGTGTGGGTTTTTTCTGGGTGATCCGGTTTCCTCCCACAGTCCAGAGGTTTGTAGGCTAATCGGCTTGGTACAATTGTAAATTGCCCCTAGTGTGTGTAGAATAGTGTTAGTGTGTGGAGATCGCTGGTCGGTGCAGACTTGGTAGGCCTTTGGGCCTTTTTCCGCACTGTAACTCTAAACTCTAAAACACTAACAAGAAAATTTATGACAAGTATATTTATACGTAACAGATATCCGGAAAAACAGCTTCTGCACTTACTGGGAGATGTATATTGGATTAATCAACCATGTAATGTAATAAAGACAAAACCACTGGGTTATTCAGAACATAATTATATCATGTGTTAAGGAGATTAGCGTCCCTCCAGGATGTGATTTGGTGGGCTAAATGACCTCTTCTCTAACATATGTTCCTATCAAAAAATATGCATTGTACATCTACATGAAGCATAACTGATAAAATTAGTTACATGAAATGTTGGTTGCAAATGGAAAGCAGTCAAATAATTTATTTTGGATGAATTGGAAAGTGTTTAAACTGGAAAGAGTGCAGAGATTTATGGGGATATTACCAAGACTTGAAAGGTTGAGAAGTAGGGAGAGGTTGCAAAGGCTAGGATTAATTCTTTGGAGTGTTGGACACTGAGGGGTGATCTCATAGAGGTGCATAAAATTATTATACAATAGATACAGAGAATAGAGGGTTGGGGGATTCAGGAGCTAGGGGGTAGAGGCATAAGGTGAAAGTGGAAAGATTTAATAGGACCCTGTGGGGCAACTTTTTCCCACAGAGGGTGGTGGGCATATGGAAAGAGTTGCCAGAAGTAGTTGAGGCAAGTACAATAACGGCATTGTACAGGTACATGAATGGGAAAGATTTAGAGGGATGTGGTCCAAATGCAGGCAAATGGGACATGCTTGATTGGGCCATTTTGGTCGGCAAGGACGAGTTGGGCCAAACAGGCTGCTTCTGTACTGCATTACACTATAGCTCTATTGCTGCTCGTGTATTGTTGAGTTTTTCTGCTTGTTTGAACTCCAGTTTCATCGCATCAAGCAGAGTGAAACACGAGAGATAAGAAGAAATTCCATTTGCTCTCCTGCAGCAAAGTAATTTAAAGATAATATCAGAAGCTGATGGCGTACTGTATTAGTGTGCTCTTTATTTCATTTCCCCTACCAGATATCAGTAGTTTCTCTGAGTGAGAGGGAATTACGTGCCTGGAAATACTCAATAGCCAAAAGATTTGGCCACCATGCCTCACCACGCGCCATGCGCGCATCAGGACGCGCCAACCAATTTTTAGGATGTCGCGTAAATGAAGTGCAAATGACGCCCAAGTGGGACAGGCCCATTAAGCTGATTTGGCGTGCAACTAGTATGAGGGTGGCCAAACTAATTTCACAGTGCCGGATTAACTCAACAGTTCAGGCAGTATCTGTGGAGGGAGTGGATAGACGATGTTTTGGGTCTGGACTCTTCTTCAGACTGATTGTAGTGAGGGCGGTTGGGGGAGGGGGAGCTGGCAAAGAGGTAGGGGTTGGACAAAGGCTGGCAAGTGAAAGGGTGGGGTTGATTTGCAGATGGATGAATAAGTGCAAGAGATAAAAATGAGACAAAAGAATGTTGGATAAGGAGCAAAGAGGAGTGAAATGTGAAGCTGGGGTATGGGTGTTTCTGTAAATACGGCACTCAGTAGTGAAACTGAAGATCTCCAAATTTTCAGGTGATTTTCCTGTTTTTTTATGTAATATTCCCATTGTTTCATATCCTGTATTTTAAGTAGTATTAATCATGGTGTGTAGCCAAAGTAATGAGATGAAGCAAAAGTAAATAC
This sequence comes from Okamejei kenojei, assembly GCA_035221665.1. Taxonomy (NCBI): domain Eukaryota; kingdom Metazoa; phylum Chordata; class Chondrichthyes; order Rajiformes; family Rajidae; genus Okamejei; species Okamejei kenojei. The sequence goes on from CM069161.1 coordinate 18,421,095, forward strand.
ATTTGCTTTTACAAAGAAAAATATCAGATATGTCCCTGTTTTTTTTGTGACATTTTTCATGCAGGATTTCATCAAAGCCTTAGGCTAATTCATACCAATTAAATAATTCTAGAAAGCCAAATTCTGATTAAGCTTATGATTTTTATCATTTATCATCCAATAAGATGGTTTTCTGATGCCCAAGCTTTTTGCAGCAGAACGTGAGTAGCAGTGTCCATTTGGTCACATGCGAAATATGTCTGACATTTTGTGTGGGAGCTTCAAAATCAGTAAGCGTTCCATAAGTTTTCTATGTTTTATAAATATTGTTTGGTCTATTTTTTTTAATTTTGAAAGCATTATCACTCCTCTTCTTTCCTTATCTGACATGGCCAAACTTTGGTCGATTTTGATCACAAATTAGCTCAAAAGGATCATAGGTAGGCACCATTTTTTATCCTGTGATATTTCATTATGATTTAATATCTTTGAAATTTTGCCACCCTATGTCACAGGTTGGTACCCTTATTTACGGAAACACCCATATGTAAATATAAAGGGTGGCATACGGGTGGATGGAGACAGGGAGGGTTGGGGGAGAAGAGGGGCGGCATAATGAAGGAACGGGGGCGCCCCAAGGTGGGGACAAAAGAGAGAGGGAGAAAGCCAGAGGAGGGTTACTTAAAATTGGACCCCAGGTACTTTTCCCAGCACCGTAGGAGATGCAACGTATGTCCCTACACCATCCCCCCCTCCCGACTCCGTCCAAGGACCCGACAGTCTTTTCAGGTGAAGCAGAGGTTCACGTGCACCTCCTCCAACCTCATCTATTGTATCCACTGTTCCAGGTGTGGACTCCTGTATATCGGTGAGACCAAGCGCAGGCTCGGCAATCGTTTTGCTGAACATCTCTGCTCAATCCGCCTAAACCTACCTGATCTCCCAGTTGCTCAACACTTTAACTCTCCCTCCCATTCCCACACTGACCTTTCTGTCCTGGGCCTCCTCCATTGTCAGAATGAGGCCCAGCCCAAATTGGAGGAACTGCACCCCATATTTTGCTTGGGTAGTTTACACTCCAGCGCTATGAATATTGACTTTTCTAACTTTAAGTAGCCCTTACTTTCCCTCTCTCTCCATTCCCTTCCCCTTCCCAGTTCTCTGACCAGTCTTACTGTCTCTGACTACATTTTATCGCTGTACCACCCACTCCCCTGACATTAGTCTGACAATGGTCTTGACCCGAAACGTCACCCATTCCTTCTCTCCAGAGATGCTGCCTGTTCCACCGAGTTACTCCAGCATTTTGTGTCTAGCTTCGATTTAAACCAGCATCTGCTGTTCTTTCTTATATATTGGAGATTCATTGTTCATTCCATTAGGTTTTAAGCTGTCTGAGTAACCCAGCAGTATGAACATCAAATTCTCTGGTTTGCTTGAATTTTAAACTTCCTAGGGTGCAGGCGTTCAGAGACAGACCAAGTCTCACTGACAAACTCTGTTCAGGAGCACTTGGCAAAAGCCTTGGACTGTTCATATTGTCTCTAAGGACAAAATACTTTCCTTCCATGTCCATAATATGATTTAGAGAGCAATGAGCCAAATGCAGGTAAATGGGACTGGCCTAGTATGCCAAATTGGTTGGCATGGCCAATACGTTTAGATTTTACTTTACTTTTTAGCCTTTAGAGATATAGCGCCGAAACAGGCCCTTCAGCTCACCAAGTCCATTCCTTCCAGCAATCACCCCATACATGAATCTACACTCACTAGGGACAATTCTTATAACTTACCAAAGCCAATTAATCAATAAACCTGTACGCCTTTGGAGTATGGGAGGAAACTGGAGCGCCTGGAGAAAACCCACGCGGTCACAGGGAGAACGTACAAACTCCATACAGACTGCATTCATTGTCAGGATCAAACCTGAGTCTCTGGCGCTATAAGGCAGCAACACTACCACTGCACCACTGTGCCACAGACAAGCGAGGATGAAGGGGCTATTTCAGTGCTGTACAGTTCTACAATGTTTTTGACCAGGAGTTTAAGGTCTAACGGTGAGGTTGTAGGTCCTGTGTAGGACCGGTGAGGTGACGGGTGTCTGATCATTTAACAGCACCATGCAATGATAATGGATCATTCACAATGTTCTTTTACAGCAGATTCAGGTTCACCAGGTAGCTAGGCAAAGCATTTTATTTCAGTGATTCTGCTGATCAGTGGATTTTCGTTTGAACGTGCTTTGTTGGCTGATTAGTACTGAACAAGACAAAGGGATGAAAACTATCTGTATGTTTCTCCCTAATCTGATTCATGATATGCAAACCTTGAACAATGTAACTCAGAGAAATTCTATATTGTGTGGAATTTCTCACATTTGTTAATCTGGTTCTGAAAATGGCCCATCGAAGTCATCAATCCACATAAGCCAATGGTCTCCTCTTGACAGTATCTGCTTGGCTGAACAATAAATCACAAGAGAATTCACATTCGATGTTGCAATCCCTCTTTAAAGGCTGCATGACAAGAACATTTAGGTAAATTTATTGTCATCAGTGATATTGAAACATTATTCTGTGACACTGTCCCTTGTTCTACATTTACTTTTTGACTTAACAAAGCCGTTTCTTTGCATTTTTGTTGCTTCATTTAATACCTTTATGTGGCTTTCTATCATTCACTTATACGGTAAATGAGCATAAGAATTTCCAGTCTTTCCTATGTAATGTAGCTAATAGGTGTTGCCAATTAGACTTCTGTTGGTATCTCCATGAAAATCAAATATGCCTCTTGTTGGAAATGACGTGAGGTGATGTTGTTGGCAGTTTTTTGTGTAAAATCTCCTCCCCCACCCCCCCCCCCCCCCCCACCCCCCCCCCCCCCCCCCCCCCCCCCCCCCTCCACCCCAAGTCCCAATTCATACCTGACTGGATTCATTAGTTGTTTGCCATTTTACTGGTGTTAGTGGAGTGTTTCATCTCGCATGGGGTATAAATCCTCTCACCACCAGTCAGAGAGGCAGCTGGTGACAGCAAATTGCACTGATGCGGGTTATAAAGTACCGCAGAGCACCCCTCTGCTTCAGCAGAAGGAAGTGAGCAGTGGGACATGGTTTTAAGAAGATGCACTGTTACATAAAGTAAGTCTCAGAGAGGTGTCGTGTGCAGGAATATAATTAAAAAGGACATTAATATTGCAAGGAAAGGTGGTGGCCGGATATGTGGATGTTGCTGCAATGTCACATCAACCTGTAGAAATTTAGCTCGGATGACAAGTTCAGAGCAGGTTGGGGCTGCCTTAATTACCAGGATTTTAAATTAGTTTTGGATGCTCCTTCTGTCCTTCATTTTAACGGTAGTGTTAGCATTTCAGCAATTTTTATAGCAAAATCTGGCATGCTTAATTTTTTGTTCAGTGCAAAGCTGGAGTTGTGGGCATATAGCAATTGAGTTTTACAGGAATAAGACATTTGATAAGATTACATACAGCACTTTACTTGCACTTGCTTGCTTTTAACTCTATCAGCAATGTATGTCATATTCAGGGCTCAAATGATTCATGTCTAGTTGACAACTCATCTTTTCCTTTTATCAAATACACATACACACACAGTATCTGCTGTGGAATTTTTCAAGTTTCCATCTTTAATCCATATTACCAGGATTTCCTTCTGAGCTTATTCATTGCACTACCGTCTGTTGTGTTTGCATGGCATGCCAGGCACACTGATCCCTCTGTCATACATTGTTTGAAATGAATCTGCAGATATCTACTTTATTGCACAATTCTAAAGAAGTTTTGATTCACTATTAGCACACTGCCATGACCATCTTCTTTAGGAAAAAGAAGGAATTATGTTTCATGACATCATTTAGTTTTAGCTTTAGGATGGAAACAGGCCCTTCGGCCCACTGAGTCTGCGTCGACCAGTGATCACCCATACACTAGTTCTATCCTTGAAGCTAGGGACAATTTATAGAAGCCAATTAATATACAAGCCTATATGTCTTTGGAGTGTGGGGGGAAGCCGGAGCCCACGGAGAGAACCCACGTGGTCACAAACTCCGTACAGACAGCACGTGTAGTCAGGATCGAACCCAGGTCTTTGGCACTGTAGGGCAGCAACTCTACCCTTCCTTGTACCTCCATATTAACTTCACAGATTCTATACACCTTTGATGTGAAGTATGTGATGTGAAGCTGTTCTGTGATCTTGGGTACAAACGCAGATGTGTAAAGTAAGTGTTAAAACAGGCTTCTCAGCTGAAATGGAGTAACTGTTTTTAGCACACATCAAGCAAGCAGGCTGGTTAAGAAAAAACAAATAGGTGCTCGGCGAAACAGTTTCACCCACATGAAGGAACTGGTAAATCATGAGGTCTCAGATCATGCAGCCTCAAGGACAAAAAGTGGTAAGACAACAAGGCAGACCTTCAATCACTGTGACATCCGAGATTTAGCTGGACTATAAAACCCCTATTCCCATGGCCAGTTTCAGAAAATGTGGTTGACTGTTTGTAGATTTGGGTAGATGCGAAGGGTTTATTGAGTATATAAGTGCAGGCTGCTCACCGGGCTCCAACTGGGATGGGGATTGATACCAAGACCATCGAACTCTCCAGGTCAGGCCATTGTTAAGGCCATTGTCAGGGCGTTGTTTTGTTGCTATTACACTGTTTTAAAAAATGTTTCATTTTAAATTTCATATTCTCTGTCTCCAAGTGTTCTCTCTCCATTATTGATCTGAATCCTTGAAACCGGCTTGTATCATTACGTCCCACTGGATTTTGGGTCATGTTGTTTCTACTCCTCATACAAGCAAATCATCACCTTATTCAAAATGTTTATATCAAAACCATGTTCCTTAATCACCTCAGTGGAATGTGTCTGTTGTAGATCGTGGGCCCAGATAACAGGTGTGCATCGCAAAACCATAACCTTCTCAATCACCAGCAAGAAAGATTTACCATTTAATCTTCAGCAGTTTCTATGATGGATATGGCTTTCCAACAGGGAATATTTAACATTAAGTAGTGTATCTTTCATCCTTTGCTTGAACAGACGTAATTGTGTAATTAACAAAGGAATGATTGGGTTAAACTGGTCTCCTGTAACATTCCCTGTCACCATGAGACCTGTCCCTTCAGCACACCTCACCAAGGTTGCGATCTCACAATGTACGATTGTGATAAAGCATCAAGAATTGGCAGTAAAATGGAGACACAAGAGACTGCAGATGCTGGTATCTTGTGCAAAAGACAAACAGCTGGAGGAACTGGGCATGTCAGGCAGTGCAGATTTATTTAGCTAGAGGTGCTTGAATCAACGGAATTCCTTGTCATAGACGGTGGTGGAGGCCAAGTCAATGGATATTTTTAAAGTGAGGGATAATGGGTTAGTTTAGTTTAGTTTATTATTTTCACATGCATTGAGGTAGAGTGAGCAGCTTTTTTTGTTATGTGCTATCCAGGATAAAGTAAATAGCGTTTAGTGAAGATAAAGTCCAGTAAAGTCTGATTAAAGATTGTCCAAGGGTCTCCATTTAGATAATGGTTGGTCAGGATCGCTCTGTAGTTGGTGATAGGATGGTTCAGTTGCCTAATAACGGCTGGGTAGAAACTGTCCCTGAATCTAGTTGATTAGTAGGGGTGTCAAAGGTTACTAGGACAAGGCAGGAGAATGGGGTTGAGAGGGCAAAACTGACCATCCATGATTGAATGGGGAGCAGACTCGATGGGGCAAATGGCTTAATTCTTCTCCTATGACTTATGATCTAATGATCTAAGGAAGAAAATGGACTGACGATGTTTCAGCTCGGGACCTATCATCAGTCTAATTAACAAACATTTTGTGTCTGGACCCTTCTTCAGTCTAAAGGGTCCTGAACAAAATTGCCATTAGTCCATTTCCTTCCATAGATGCTGCCTACCGGCTGAGTTCTTCCAGCACTATGTTTTCTGCTCAAGAATTGGCAGTGTTGCATCACTCTGGTTGTTTGAATCAAACTGTGGATTTGAATAGACAGAAAAAAACAATCTAACTTTTCTCCTCTTTCTCTGCTCCCTTTTAACATCTTTCTGCTTCATAGAAAACATAGAAATTAGGTGCAGGAGTAGGCCATTCAGCCCTTCGAGCCTGCACCGCCATTCAATATGATCATGGCTGATCATCCAACTCAGTATCCCGTACCTGCCTTCTCTCCATACCCTCTGATCCCCTTAGCCACAAGGGCCACATCCAACTCACTCTTAAATATAGCCAATGAACTGGCCTCAACTACCCTCTGTGGCAGAGAGTTCCAGAGACTCACCACTCTCTGTGTGAAAAAGTCTTTCTCATCTCGGTCTTAAAGGATTTCCCCCTTATCCTTAAGCTGTGACCCCTTGTCCTGGACTTCCCAACATCGGGAACAATCTTCCTGCATCTAGCCTGTCCAACCCTTAAGAATTTTGTAAGTTTCTATAAGATCCCCTCTTAATCTCCTAAATTCCAGAGAGTATAATGGCAATAATGTCCTTCCTCAGATTTGGAGACCAAAACTGCACGCAATACTCCAGGTGTGGTCTCACCAAGACCCTGTACAACTGAAGTAGAACCTCCTGCTCCTGTACTCAAATCCTTTTGCTATGAAAGCTAACATACCATTCGCTTTTTTCACTGCCTGCTGCACCTGCATGCCTACTTTCAATGATGGTGTACCATGACACCCAGGTCTCGCTGCATCTCCCTTTTCCTAATCGGCCACCATTTAAATAATAGTCTGCTTTCCTGTTTTTTGCCACCAAAGTGGATAACCTCACATTTATCTGCTTCATGTATTTAGCTAACTCCCTTCTAAGTGTTGTGACTGAATTGATTTACAATGAACTTTGGTAATGCATTCTATATTCTAAGAATTATGTATGAATGGATTTCTTCTAATCTCCTCTTTATGCTTTTTACACTAATCCTGAAGTTAAATATATGATTCATCAGTCACTGGTAATCATCTGTGCACTGTCTATTCACACACAGCTGCTCAGAATTTTGGATGAATTTTGAGTTAATACAATCCAAGTTTTCCCAAAGTATCTTATCTTTTGATAACCCCTGACTATCTTGTGTTGAATTAAGATCTTGTGTCAAACTGGAGGGTCGCGACCCGAAACGTCGCCCATTCCTTCTCGCCAGAGATGCTGAGTTACTGTTTGTGTCTACCTTCGATTTAAACCAGCATCTGCAGTTCTTTCTTGCACATAATACATTTATCAGTTGATTGGGCCTGTAATCAGCTGACATGAATGCAGAATTAACAGTACTCAGTAATAGATTGATCAATAGCATTGAAACAAGCTCTTCATGGGGAGAAGGCAAGCATTATTGATTGGGGCCGATCAGTCATGATCACAATGGATGGCGGTGCTGGCTAGAAGGGCCAAATGGCCTCCTCCCGCACCTATTTTCTATGTTTCTATATTTCTATGAGACAGTTTCAGTCATTAGGGTCAACTGTACCAATTTACTGTACATTTATAGAAACATAGAAAATAGGTGCAGGAGGAGACCATTTAGCCCTTCCAGCCTGCACCGCCATTCATTGTGATCATGGCTGAACATCCACAATCAGTAACCCGTGCCTGCCTTTTCCCCATGTCCCTTGATTCTGCTAGCCCCTAGAGCTCTATCTAACTCCCTTTTAAATTCATCCAGTGAATTGGCCTCTACTGCCTACTGAATTCTACAAATTCACAACTCTTTGGGTGAAAATTACTTTTTTTCCATCTCAGTTTTAAATGGCCTCCCCTTGACTCTTAGACTGTGGCCCCTGGTTCTGGACTCCCCCTTCATGTGGAACATTTTTCCTGCATCTAGCTCGTCCAGTTAATAATTGTATTTAATAAATACATTTAGTAAATACATTTTATAAATAAATTTATAATTGTAGACATTTCTATAAGATCCCCTCTCATCCTTCTAAATTCCAGCGAATACAAGCCCAGTCTTTCCAATTTTTCCTCATATGACAGTCCCGCCATCCTGGGGATTACGCTGCACTGCCTCAATAGCAAGGATGTCCTTCCTCGTATTAGGAGACCAAAACTGAACACAATACTCCAGATGTGGTCTCACCAGGGCCCTGTACAACTGCAGAAGGACCTCTTTACTCCTATACACAGATCCTCTCGTTATGAAAGCCAACATGCCATTAGCTTTCTTCACTGCCTGCTGTACTTGCATGTTTACTTTCAGTGACTGATGTACAAGGAATCCCAGGTCTCATTGCACTTCCCTTTTTCCCAATCTGACACCATTGAGATAATAATCTGCCTTCTTGTTCGTGCCGCCATGATGTTCAAATGTGTCTAACATTAACATGTTCTGATACATAAATAAAGGGTCATTTTTGAAATTCCAATCTGCTTGGAACATTTTAAATCCTCTGTCATTCTGCTTTGCAGGAATGACGTGTCAAGCAAGGACATCGTATACGGAAGACGAAGTTCTTTGGGGCCATAGATTCCTTCCGGTCATGTCCTTGGAAGAAGGCTTTTTCCGTGTGGACTATTCCCAGTTCCATTCCACGTTCGAGGTCCCCACTTCTCCGTACAGCATAAAGGAACAAGAGGAGAAGCTTTCCATGACACCGCTCAGCGCCACCCCTTACACCGGCAACAGCAAGAACAGGAAGGAGCGAATCTTCTCCCTGGATTGCATCAATGCCCTGGAGGAAAAGAACAGCAGACTGCCGGCCAAGCTGCAGAAAATGAGTTCCTGCAAGGAAGAGATACAGATGAAGGTCCTGAGAATGACTGCAGATATAGGAGAGAAAACATGCAGCACTGGCGATCTCCCTCTGAAAGTGCAGAGGATAAGTTCAATTGCCAACAATGCTGCTATTGAGGAAAGACTCCCTCTGAAGGCCTTCAATGCCAATCCCGAACCCATCACTCAATCGACGGGAGATCTGCCACGTGCCCTACAACCTGCAGGGTCACGAATGGAAGGCAATTTACCTGCCAAGCTGAGAAAAATGAATTCTGATCGTCTCATTTAGAAGCAGACAATGGAAAAAGGCACAATCTTTCTTGGAGGTAATCTGTAAAACCTCAGAGATTGAAGACTCACATTGAAATGGATTGAGGATTTAAATACACTTAGTTAATGTTGGCTTGCAAAATCACGCGACTACAATGTTTTAACTTGAAGGACAATGTGAAATTATGTGTTGTATACGCTTCATAGTCAGAATACTAAATTAGCCTAAAGTAAGGATAAATATGAAAGAGGTTGTTTTTCTAGAGCAGCCCAATAGAGCTATATTGAGCCAAGTTTACTTTGGGTTAAAGTCTTGAGTAAAACAAATTTGTGGAGCTCTACTTGTGGATAGATTGTAACCTTTAATCAACTATCATCACTCTGAGTCACGCTGGTGAGCAGAGCCCTAAGATTGATATCTAACCTGTGCCAAGCAAACCTATCTCAATTGCATGAAAGTGGAAGCTTAAAACTGATTTTAACATCCTCTGGCTAAGGAAGAAAAAATCACCCTGATCTTCACTTCCAATTGAGGTCTCTTGTTTCTAATGTGGTGTTCTTACTATTGACTAGGTTCAACAGCATTAGTAAACTGAGGTAAAATGAAAAGATTTTTAAAACCGACACATTACTGCAGCAATTGCACCATGTCTAACCATCTCCACATTGTGTCCAACCCAAAGCTATACTTTTTCTTAGTCGGTCAAGGAAATGAAGATTTATCAAAATAAATAGGTAAGCAAACATTTGAGTTTCATACTGAAAGTAACGGAAACACCAGCACTTGTTCAGTCATCATTGCCCGCGTTTGGCCCATATCCCTCTAAACCTGGCCTATCCATGTACCTGTCTAAATGTTTCTTCAACGCTGCGATAGTACCAGCCTCAACTACCTCCTCTGGCAGCCCGTTCCATACACCCACCATCCTTTGTGCAAAAAAGATACCCTTCAGATTCCTATTAATTCTTTCCCCCCTCGCCTTAAACCTACGTCCTCTAGCACTCGATTCCCCCACTTTGGGCACGAGACTCTGTGCGTCTGCCTGATCTACTGCGCTTTAACAAGAATGCCAAGTTCTCAGAGGGAGTGCTGAGCAGATGCTTTCAAGAGAGAGCTAGATAGGGCTCTTAAAAATAGCAGAGTCAGGGGATATGGGGAGAAGGCAGGAACGGGGTACCGATTGGGGATGATCAGCCATGATCACATTGAATGGCGGTGCTGACTCGAAGGGCCGAATGGGTTGGGATGGAGGTGATGAAACATAGAAACCTAGAAACATAGAAAATAGTTGCAGGAGTAGGCCATTCGCCCCTTTGAGGCAGCACCGCCATTCAATATGATCATGGCTGATCATGTAAAATCACTACCCCGACCCTGCTTTTCCCCCATATCACTTTAGCCTAAGAGCTAAATCTAACACGCTCTTGAAAACGTCAACTAATTTGGTTGCAATGAGGTTGATGAGGTTGCAATGCAATGAATGAGTAGCATGGCACAAGGGTGACAAGAGACCAGATAAGTGTTAGCTCTGCTGCAGCAAGAGCAGGCAACAGGTCTGCATTACTTTCAGGATAGACAAGTTAACAAATCTCAGTAAGCTTCAGTGATCTGTGACAGGCACCATAGGCGAGAATATTTGAGGCTAAATATATTTTTAAAGATCTTAGCTGAAATTTTTTTTAAATCCTGCAGTTATACAGAGTAATTTGAATCAAAACACAATCTGCTGATTCTGGAATCTTGAGCAAAAAACAAAGTGCTAGAGGAACTCAGCAGGTCAGGCAGCATCTGTGGAGGGATTGTGTAGGAAGGAACTGCAGATGCTGGTTTAAACCGAAGATAGACACAAAAAGCTGGAGTAACTCAGCGGGACAGGCAGCATTTCTGGAGAGAAGGAATGTGTGACGTTTTGCGTCGAGACCTTTCTTCAGATTGCCCGAAGAAAACTAGTCTGAAGAAGGGTCTCAACCCGAAACGTCACCCATTCCTTCTCTCTAGAGATGCTGCCTGTCCCGCTGAGTTACTCCAGCTTTTTGTGTCTATCTGTGGAGGGATTGGACAGACTGAAGAGGGTCCTGATCCGAAACATCATATGTCCATTCACTTCACAAATGCTGCCTGATCCGCTGAGTTCCTCCAATCATCCAGGATCTGAGGGCTTTAGCTATTGGGAGAGGATGGCCATACTGAGACTTTATTTTTAGAGCACAGGAGGCTGTGATGCATAAATACATCACAGTATAGAGATGCATAAAATTATGAGTGGAATAGATGGGGTGAATTCACAGTCATTTTCCAGGATAGGGGAATCAAGAACTGAGGGAAAAGGTTTAAGATGAGAGGGGAAGATGAAGATTTCTATGTAACTTTATCTCACAGAGGGTTTTGGATATATGGAAAAGCTGCCAGATGAGTAGTTGAGAGAGTTAACAATATTTAAAAGACATTTGGACAGGTGCATAGACAGGAAAGGTCAAACACGGCTAAATTGGATTAGCTTGGACGGTCATCTTGGTTTTGCATGGACGAATTGGCCAAAGGGCCTATTTCCATGTGCATGACTATAACTGCCCATCTATCACCCCTTCCTTTCAAATGTTCAGAGCCTTTGCATCTTACACCCTTTGAAGAAGCAAACTCCAAAGACCCATGACTCTCTGAGAGATTTTTTTTTTGCCTCATTTTAAGTTGTTAGCAGGACTTTTATCAAAAGTCTAGGTTGGTGTGGAGATCATTTCCCCTGGATGGATAATCAATCTGGTCCAGTGAGTTTCGTCACGGTGCTCCAGTTTCCTCCCACATCCCCAAAACATGGGTGTTTGTAAGCTAATTTGTATCTGTAAATTGTCCCTCGAGTGTAGTGATGCTAAAGTGGGATAAATATTCACGTTATTCACATTATTTCCTTTATCGTGTATCTGTACGCTTTGGATGGCTCGATTGTAGTCATGTATTGTCTTTCCCCAAAAGATGTTGGTTAACACACAACAAAAGCTTTTCACCGTACCTTGGTACATGTGACCTTAAACTAAACTAAACATAGAATAAGTGTAATGGGTGTTGACTCAGTGGGCCAAAGGGCCTCATGCCATGCTGTATCTCTAAACTAAACTAAAATTGGATAATGGATTGGCTTTTTAGGATAAAGATGAGGAAAACAAATATTTTTGCAAAAGGTTGTGTATCATTGCATATCTCACCTCCTGAGTGCAGTATGGTCATTGAGTGTCTTCATGGCTGAGATGGATAAGGTTTTGAATATTGGGAATCATTGTGTGTGAAGGGATAGCGTTCTTGAGGTGATCAACCATGACCTTTTTGAATGGCAGGGCACACTCCAGGGAAGTTGTGTTGCTATGGCTTGCATTCTAAAACAACCAGGGAAATTTGACAGAGCGACAGATACCACGTTCAGCTATTGAAACACTTCTTATTGAGGTTTGGAGAGGAAAACCAAATGACCTTCTTCGCAAAGAGGTGAAGGTTTGAACAATCTCATCAGAAAAAGATGCTTCTGACATATTTAAATAACACAAAAAGAAATGGAATGAAGCTGTAAGCTCACAATGTCCATTAGTTTGCCATTGAAGAGACAATTAGTTCTTGCTGGAAACTGAAACGATTAAAGCAGCATTTGACAAAAGAAAAATTACATTGATTCATTCCATTGAATTTACTTATGTCTTTTCAGCAATATTTAATTCATGGTTATGTTGAGTGACGTGCTCATTTGATTTAAACTGTGGCCCAAACTCCATACCCAACACCAATATGGGAGCACCTTTACCAGAGGGACCACAATGTATTGAGATGGTAGTTCACCCCTACTTCTCCAGAGCTTTTAGAGATGCACAATAAATACTGGCCTTGTCAACAATGCCCACATCTTGGAAATGGAATAATTTTTTTTTAAAAGCTTCTATTAAATAGAAATCCTCCGAAAATTGCTGTTCGGTTGTTTTCTAATCTTGTTTTATTTTGTTGGAGTCAGTCTACAGATGCAAACCCAATGATAGACAAGGCCCAGGGAATTATAGAGCCTTTCCAATCAGAAGTGGAAAATCTCACCATGGAATCATCTTTTCTCTAACAGTTGAAGGCCGTTAAATATCAAACAAGGGATGTTTGCATTTAAAAGTAATGTAAAATGGAAAAAAAAATGAATTGATAAGAAATGATTAAAATCAATTGAATGCACTTAAATTAGCTCAATGAAACACTTAACTCAAAAATATATATAAATATAAATTGTGTCCCCAGCCTTCCTTGTAGATAACAAACCATTGGAGGAACTCAGCAAGTCAGGAAACATCTACAGAGGGAATGGATAGGTAATGTTTTTGGTTGGGACCCTTCTCCGGACTGATGAAGTAGGGTGAGAAAGCATGGCAAGTGATAGGTGGATACAGGTGAGGGATTGGCAGATGGGTGGAGTAAGTGACAAAGGCTAGAGGTGAAATGGAAACAAAATTGTGTCAGATAAGGAAAGAAGGAGTTAAATGTAAATCTGAAGAAAGAAAAGAGATATATGAGTGGCGGGGGGGGGGAGGGGGGAGGCGAAGAGATGATAATGGGAGATATGGGCCTTCGGGATGGGAGATGATTGGAATGTTTCAAGAACTGATCATAAAAGTTTTCATAAATATCCAAGCCTTGAACGAAGTGACAACACAATTCCTCTCGTAATCCGGTTGGCAAACCAAACATGTCATTAGAAACTGCCGTCTCCTTGAACTTGAACTTCTCTATGACTATCTGCAAAATAGTCGCATTGTTATGATATCATTGGGGATTCGTGCTTTGTTCAATCTTCGATCACTGGAACAGCGTTTAAGTAGACTATGAATATATGACTATATGACACTTGAATATATGAATGCATGGCAGCAAAATTGTGACAATGGAAAAAAATACAGTAATAAAAAGATGAATTACTGGAAAAAAATCATGTTTTTGTTTGGTGTTGAAATGCATGCAATATCCCCATGTTAATGCAATGCCGTCAATTATTATTTAGCGAATACATATCCACAGAGTGTCCGCCTCAGTGTTGTTCTGAGTTTGGTGAGCGGACCACCTTCGACTACGCGTACTATTATAGCAAGATGCGACACTAAATTACAGAAGAGTGTAACCTTAAAATTGTTTCTAAACTGTTTTAAAAAGGGTCAAATAAACTCTCTGCTTTTGTATTAACTACTCTGAACAGGTCCTGCCACGTTCAGTGATTTATGTGCAAATATATCCAGAGCTCTCTGGTCCTGCAGCCAAAATGTGTAGGAAGGAACTGCAGATGCGGATTTACACTGAAGAGAGACACAAAATGCTGGAGTAACTCAGCGGGGCAGGCAGCATCTCTGGAGAGAAGGGTTGGGTGAAGTTTTGGGTTGAGACCCTTCTTCGGTCTGAAAAAAGGTCTGGATTCGAAAGGTCACCCATTCCTTCTCTCCAGAGATACTGCCTGTCCCGCTGAGTTACTCTAGCACTTTGTGTCTATCTTCTCTGTTCCTGCACTCCCTTTAGAAGCATCTCACTTAATCTCTTTTATTCCTCCATGTCTTTTCTGGCAAAATCATCTTCTAATGTCATATTTGTTTTATTTATTCATGGGATGTGGATATCTCAGATAATCTGGTGACCTTGTTTACAAAATTGTAAGCGGCATACATCAAATGAGTTACCACGAGGCTGAGGAGTGACCTTATTGAGGTGCACAAGATTAAGAGGGGCATGGATGAGGTGACCACTCACACCCTTTTCTCCCATGGTAGGGGGTGGTCTGAAACTAGAAGGCAGAGCTGTGAGGTGAGAGGGAAAACATTTAAAAGGGATTTGAGGGACAACTTTTTCCAGACAGAGGATGGTGCATCCTGTCAGAGGAAGCGGTATAAGCTGGTACAACTATGACGTTTGAGACACACTTGGACAGGTACACGAATAGGAAATGTTTGAGGAACATGGGTCAGGGGCAGGAAAGTGGGATTGGCTCAATTAGACCACTTGGTGGTCATGGATGTGTTTGACCGCATGGCCTGTTTCCATTCTCTCTGACTCAATGACTCTAATTTTGGCTTTTATTGACTATCTCATTTATTTATTGACAATTAGTCTCTAAAGCAGGTGTCAATTACAGGGCACCAAGCTAAGGATGGCTGGGCAGGACAGATAGTTTATACAACACTGCTAATATAAGTGTATATATAGTTTATATAACGCCCCCTAACGTCAGTCCGAAGAAGGGTCTCGGCCCGAAACGTCACCCATTCCTTCTCTCCAGAGATGCTGCCTATCCCACTGAGTTACTCCAGCATCTTGTGTTTATCTTTGGTTTAAAGCAGCATCTGCAGTTCCTTCATACACTTAGTTTATATAACATGCTGGTTGTTTCATGGTTCCTGTTATTAAAAGCAATGTTTATAATTCCAGATTTATTTAATTACTTGAACTTAAGTTGTCCAGCTGCCATAGTGAGATTGAGATTCTTGCGTCTGGATCAACAGCCCAGAGATAGTAGAGGCGTTTGTCATAACCTTCTAATCCACTCTGGATACAGCAGACATGCCAAAGGATTGGAAAATAACTGATGTGATAACCTTATTCAGAAGGAGTGTAAAGAACTATTTTGTTTTTTTTAATTCAGGCTGTTACTGCCTAAATAATGTTAACTAATCTTTCCTGGGACCATCGAATGTCTTCTGAAATTCTAAATTAATGAAAGCAAGCACAATTTGCTTTTGCGTCAGAAGGAACTGCAGGTGCTGGTTTAAACTGTAGACACAAAAAGCTGGAATAACTCAGCGGAACAGGCAGCATCTCTGGAGAGAAGGAATGGGTGGCGTTTCAGATCGAGACCCTTCTTCAGTCTGAAGAAAGGTCCTCGAGCCCGAAACGTGCCTATTTATTTCCTTCTCTCCGAAGAGATGCTGCCAGGGATCCTGCTGAGTTACCCAGCTTTATGTGAATGGCTATATGAATTTTTCTTAATATGATGAGTCGAGAGGTCATACTGAGCCCACCGGAGGTCCTACGTCTTAAAGTGCCTATTTATCTTTCTCTCTTCATTGATTCTGAAAGTTTCTTTACTAAGCATTCTAGGCACCCACCATTCTCTGTGCAAAAAACACTTGCCCCGCACACCTTCAAATTTTCCCCATCTTAAAGTTATGCTAAGAAATGCATATAGAAATCTCAAAATGGCAAACGCTTCTGAAGTGATCACATCATTTTTTTTGTTGTTCATCCTCTTGCACCTCGTGGAACGATGAACTGTTTTGATTAAACACAGTCATCGACTTAACAGGTCCCTGCATCACCCTGAAGTAATTTAGGACTTTTAAAAGTTTAATTAGCATTGATACCAAAACAATGAAATGTTAATGAGAAAATGCTGCCAAAATAAAACCTTTTTCTTGAACCAGTTGGAGCAGCTGCCTGAGTATTTAAAACCTTAGGGACCCTGAGCAAAATAAATAGCTCTGTCTGATTGCCTTTTTATGCTGAGAAATGACAGATATTAACTACCTTGGCACATTGCTTTTGTGGTAAATTCATTATTTTCCACAGCCCCAAGGTAACATTTTCAATGTATCATGAATCCCGATTAACTACATTCGATCAGACTTTGTTCAATATTATTTCAATTTTGATAATCTATTTATGCATAAAATTATATTAAAATGACAACTCTACAAGTAAGCAGTCACCCATATTAAATTGATTTACTTCTAACACCTAAATGATATTTATCAGCACATTACACTTTAATGGTAAAATTCAGGCGAAAAGAAACTTGCATTTTTTCTTACGTTTTCACACTATCCTTTTCATAAGGTAACGGGGACAGATCTTGCCTTTTCGTATTTATCTGCTAAGTAGATTTTGTCCATCTCGTCCAGTTACAGATGGCAATTCTAATGTACGTAGATGGCAATCCTGATATACTCACAGCCATCTCTTGATTCCACTCCTTAATTCTATTCCAATTTAGATCAAAGTAATTAAAAACTTCAAAGTTTCAAAAAAGTACAATTATTTTTTTGTTTAAGTAACACCCACCACGGAAAACCCCGGCATTCCCTCTCTCTCTCCATCCGTCCTCCACCCAAGTTGCACCAGCTTCTCGTTTTCACCCAACAAACAGCTAACAAAGGCGTTTCCTTTATCATCGTTACTTTTTTGCAATTTTTCATTAATTCTTTTATATCTCAACATCATCGTCTATATCTCTCATTTCCCTTTCCCGTGACTATCAGTCTGAAGAAGGGTCTTGACCCGAAACGTCATCCATTCCTTCTCTCCAGAGATGCTGCCTGTCCCGCTGAGCTAATCCAGCATTTTGTGACCACCTATCCCATCTCCCTTTCCTATTGCCCCCTCTCCCCAGTACACACCATTTCTTCCACTATCCCACCACCCTCTTCCCTATCCCTCCCTTTGGCTTTAGACTTCACTTCTCATCTCTCCTAATGTGACATCCTTAGTCTCCTTTTCATCTCTAGCCTCCGCCTAGTCCACCCATTTGCCAATAAAACCCCCCCTCACCTTTATCCACACTTCTCTTGCCACCTCTTTATCCCCTTTCTCCCCCTTACTATAATTAATTTGAAGAGTCGTAACTCAAAACGGCACCTATCCATTCCCTCCATAGAAGCTGCCTGACCTGCTGGGTTTCTCCAGCACTTTGTGTTTTGCACAAGATTCCAGCATCTGCAGTTTCTTCCGTCTCCTTTGCAACATTTTCTTTTGGGTTAACATGTCTCAGTTTTTAAATTCTCACAATTGGCCTTGAAAATGTTCATACTTATAAGAAAGACACAAAATACTGGAGTCATTCTGAATCTGAATAAGGGTCCAGATCTGAAATATCACTTGTCCCTGTCCTTCAGAGATGCTGCCTGCCCACTGTGTTACTTCAACATTTGTGTTTTCAATGGTAAACCAGCACTGCAGCTCTTTGTTTCTGCATGTTTCCACTTTTGTGAGAACTTTGGCCCAGCCCTCCCTAACACTGTTATTATTTTACTCTCTCTCTCTTTGTTAGTTCTATGTCAGATATCGCTCGATAAAACGCTTCAGCCACTTTTTTCCTGCATTAAATGTACTGCAGCAGCGCCAGTAAATGGATGGTGTCATCAACTTCAGGAAGAATAAATAGGAGGGATGTGAAGGAAATTGCCAACTTGCATTGAATTTTATTCAAGATTTATTCCGAATGAGTTGATTGCCATTTCTACATGGCTTTCTCTCCTGGACAGACTCTGACTATACGTAGATGTCTGCTTTGCCGAGAATAACTGATAATTTATTGTACGTTTATTTGTTGTGTTCTTGTATTTAATGGGCCTGCAAAGCTGCAGCAAGCAAGAATTTAATTGTTCTGGTCCTGATGCATTTGACAACCAAACACTCTTCACAAGTGTTATTTTTATAGACAGATAGATGCCAGTGCATGTCTTTGATAAACATACGTGTCATGTGGCTGTAAAACTAAATAAAGACGTCTAACTTTTTAAAGATCCTGGTAGGGTGTGCCAGTGCTTGCTGTAAACAAAAAAACACTGCTCTTGACTCTTGTAGATAACTTTGCCATCTCTTGTGTCTTATGTATGAATTCACATTTGCCAAGTCAGAAGAATATCCTAACCCAATGAATTGGTTTCTTCATTCTCAACAGGGCGGCATGGTGGCACAGCAGTAGAGTTGTGCCTTACAGCACCAGTAGACCCGGGTTCGATCCTGACTACAGGTGCTGTCTGTACGGAATTTATACGTTCGCCCCATGACCGCGTGGGCTTTCTCCGAGATCTCTGAGATCTCCCACAGTCTAAGGACGTACAGGTTTTGTAGGTTAATTGGCTTGGTATAAGTGTAAATTGTCCTGTGTGTGCGTGTATGATAGTATGCGGGGATTTCTGGGCTGTGCGGACTCGGTGGGCCGAAGGGCCTGTTTCTGCGCTGCATCTCTAAACTGAACAAAATTGATGTTCACTGTCAAATTCAGTTAGATGAGACTAATTAAAGTTGCATTGCCAATTAAAATAATAAAAACAATATCAGTTTAGTTCTGGACCCATCTGTTTTGACCATCTGTAATCAAGGACAGGTTTGGCGATGCTATCCTCCAGCAGCCAGAAGAAATATTCTGATTTATAAAATTGAGATGGCAGCTTCAGTAATTCAGGCAAAGGAGGCTGCAGAGAGTGCTAGACTTTGCCCGGTCCATCACAGGTGCTGACCTCCCCACCATCAAAGAGATCTACAGGAATCGCTGTCTCAAAAAGACAGCCAACATCATCAAAGCCCACACCATCCTGGTCATGTTCCCACCTAGCTACCATCATCGGGAAGGAAGCACAAGAGCCCAAGGATCGTGATCTCCAGGTTGTACAGTACAGCGGAGAGCAGAATGACTGGTTGCATCACATCCTGCTTTGATAACTCGAACGCCCAGGAACAAAGGAGGTTACAGAGAGACACTGTCCGGTGCATCACAGGCACTGACTGACCTCCCCACCATAAAAGGGATCTATAGAAAGTGCTGCCTCAATTAGGCTGCTAATAGCATCAAAGACCACAAAACCCTGGCTACCCTCTTATATCGCTGCTACCATCAGGAAGAAGGTACAGGAAGCTGAAAACTGGGAATTCCAGGTTCACGAACAGCTTCTTTCCAGCAACTATCAGGCTGTTGAACACTGCCCAACACTAACCTCAGCGACTCTAATTTACTATGGACTGTTTTGTTGCACTACATACTTAGGTTTTGCACTATTATGGTCTGGTTATCTAGTACTACTGATTATTGATTTATCGTGTAATTGATTATTGTATAATTATTTGTGTTGTATTCCATTAATGGTCTGCTAAGATGCAGCAAGTAAGAATTTCATTGTTTCACTGCCAGTAGATATGACAATTAAACACTTTTCACTCTTAACAATTGAGTTGTTTGTTTTCTAGCTTCCAAGTGCCACAATTGTCATTAATGCCATTTCTCTTGATATTTGCAGTCCCCAGACACATTTATGTCAGATTTTATTTCTCTCTTGTGAGAACAGATTTTGTGATTTTGCATCATATAATCATTTGAAAGAGACTTATTATGATCTATTTTAGCAACATCTTGAATTACCATTTCTCACCCTTTGACATATATTTGTGATGAAAATTGCTGGTTTGAAGATATTTTCTTGTTGAGGATCTCCATGGCATTGTAGCATTGTAGACGGAAAATTATTACTTCATTTCTGTCATCTGTTTGCAAATACAGTGGAAGTCTGTGTGCAGTACCTGCTCTATGCCAATGGTCCTGTACTGAAATGGCCATACGGTGCAGAGTTTAGGGATATAGCATTGAA
Source organism: Okamejei kenojei (assembly GCA_035221665.1). Taxonomy (NCBI): domain Eukaryota; kingdom Metazoa; phylum Chordata; class Chondrichthyes; order Rajiformes; family Rajidae; genus Okamejei; species Okamejei kenojei. The sequence continues at coordinate 18,441,447 of CM069161.1, forward strand.
ACAGCATCGGCACTAAATGCACAATGCCAAAAACATTCTGGGTAAGAGTATCAAAAGATGCAGAGATGAACTAATACATTTGAAGGTCACGAATGAATTGCAAATCGGATCACAATTGAATGGTCTGTTTCAGCTCCAGGCATTTGATGAATCCAATTCAGAAATGTGTTCTAATTCAATTGCAAGGGATGGCACTGCTGCTTAATCAGTAGAATTGTTGCTTTACTCCTCAGTACTTTGACGTCCTGATGAAAGTAGATCTGGTCTCAGAAGCAAAAAAGAGAGGAGAATGCAGTACGGTGGTGCGATCTGACTATGGGTGCTGTCTGTATGGAGTTTGTACGTTTTCCCTGTGACTGTGTGGGTTTTCTCTAGGTGCTCCGGTTTCCTCCCACACTCCAAAGATGTACAGGTTTGTAGGTTAATTGGCTTGGTAAAATTGTAAATTGTTCTCAGAGTATATAGGATAGTGTTGGTCTGTGGGGATCGTTGGTCAGCACAGACTCAGTGGGCTGATGGGCCTGTTTCTACGCGGTATCTTTAAACTAATCTAAATTAAGATTAAGAGGGATACAAGGAACTGCAGATGCTGGAATTTGAGCAAAAAAAACAAAGTGCTGGATGAACTCAGTGGGTCTTGCAGCATTTGTGGAGGGAATGGACAGGCGACATTTCAGGTCAGGACTCTTCTTCAAACACTATTTCAGTCGAGATCAATGCTGCCAAGACATTTATATTTGGTCCATAGGAAGTGATCCAAGTTTTCTCGAGTCTTGTTATAGACATTTATTGTACGGGAGAGATGTGGTTCGGAAGAGTTAAGTTGATCATGACCTTCTGTTTTTCTGATTGTAAATGTAAGGCCCATTTTCTCATATGCTTCCGTGAACAGCTCACTTATAGCTTGGAGCTCACTCTCCAGATGCTCGCATCCATGGAGCACCACTGTTTATTGCAGCTTGATTACTAGGGTTGGGATGATCTTGGTTCAAGAATAGAAGCAACATAGACTGAAGTGTTTCCATTTTTTCTACAAATCAGGTTCGCTCATATGGCAATCTTACTGGAGGGGAAGTGCAGTGTTGTGGCAAAAAAACCAATGTATAAAAATAGACTAAACCTGTCTTTTGCAAATGATGATTTCACCAGCTTTGGGTTTTTAATCTTGTGTTTTGAACTTTTACTATATTTTTCTTTCTTTATGTTATGCTAATGAACATTTTAATTCCAAATATTAATCAGAGTTTCTGTCAGAATAAGATGTCTCGTGCTCCAGCTTTATATATTTTAACATCCACAAGAGTTATTGGGAAATCTACGTGCCTCACTGTTAGGAGACTTCATTGCTTGACCAGGCCATTAGGTTTTGATATGATCTGCAAAATGTTCAGTGAGGCTGCAATAGGAAATGTCAAATGCTACAGCAATAATCACTGTAAAATGAAGCAATTATCACAATATAATACTCTTATAAAACTATGTCTACTGCTGGCAAATATATCGTACAATGTGCACAAATATATGTGCAGTATGACAAGAATTATTCCAAGAATGAGTAGGTTAACCTATGATGAGTGTCTGTCGGCACTGGGCCTGTACACGCTAGAGTTAAGAAGAATGCGGGGGGGACATCATTGAAACATACAGAATAGTGAAAGGCTTGGATAGAGTGGATGTGGAGAGGATGTTTCCACTAGTGAGAGAGTCTGGGACTAGAGGTCATAGCCTCAGAATTAAAGGACATTCTTTTAGAAAGGAGATTGGAGGCCAAGTCAGTGGATATTTTTTAGGCAGAGATAGAAAGATTCTTGATTAGTACAGGTGTCAGAGGTTATGGGGAGAAGGCAGGAGAATGAGGTTAGGAGGGAGAGAATGAGGTTAGGAAGCAGATATAGATAGATTCAAAGGTCAAAGGTTAGTTTATTGTCAGGTGTACCAATTAAGGTACAGTGAAATTCAATTTACCATACAGCCATATTATAAAAATGGCAACGACACACAACTACATAAAAGTTAACATAAACTTCCACCACAGCAGATTCCCCACATTCCTCACTGTGATGGAAGGCAATAAAGTCCAAATCTTCTTCCAATCGTCGTCGGGGCGATCGAAGTTCCCGCAGCCGGCGGTCGAAGCTCCCGCGTCGGGGCGGTCGAAGCTTCTGCGTCGGGGCCTTCGAAGCTCCGGCGGCTTGGAGCTCTCAAAGTCGATCTCTAACCAGGAACGCGAGCTCCACGAGGTTAAGGTCCGCAGCGCCAAAGTCCGCAGGCTCCAAAGTTGGAGCTCCAAAGTCGATCCCCGACAGGGATCGCTAGCTCCACGATGGTAAGTCCTCAGGCTCCCGCGGTTGGAACTCCCGAAGTCAGTCTCCAGCAAAGGCCAGAAAAAACTCGCATCACCGCGAGGTAAAAGATTTTTTTTTTAATTAAAAAATAATAATAATAATAATTTTAAATTCTTGATTAGTCAGGTATCAGAGGTCATGGGGAGAAGGCAGGAGAATGGGGTTAGGAGGGAGAGATAGATCAGCCGTGATTGAATGGCGGAGTAGACTTGATGTGTTGAATGGCCTAATCCTATTCTTATTCCTTATGACCTTATGACTTTATATACATACAGTATATATGGAATATACAGTTACAGATTTGATCTTAGCTCTAGATTGTTCTTTTACCTGCAAATTTGGTTTTAAATTCTTTCTCTAACCTTTCTGTTTCTCTCTGTCATTCTTTTTCATCTGGGCCTCCTATCATCGATACTTTAAAAAAGCTCATAAATATTTAGTTTTGTGTAGAGATACAATGAGGAACCAGGCCCTTCGGCCCACCGAGTCCACGCCGACCAGCGAGCCCCGCAACCTGACATTATCCTACACACACTAGGGACAATTTACACCCGCTGAGTTTCTCCAGCTTTTTGTGTACCAGGGACAATTTACAATTTTCCAATTATACCAAACCAATTAGCCTGCAAACATGTATCTTTTGAGTGTGGGAGGAAACCGAAGAGCCCGGGCAAAACCCAAGCAGGTCGCGGGGAGAAAGTACAAGCTCCGTACAGACAGCTCCCGTAGTTAGAATCGAACCCTGGTCTCTGGAACTGTAATGCAACAACTTTACCGCTGCTCCATCGTTGACCTGCATCATGTCAATGAAAGTACATAAATCAGAATATTTCTTCCATGTTTTAACCATTAGATTTTCGAAATGCAGGTTAAAGATTTATATTTTGCCTTGCCTTTCTTCCTTCGTTTTAAAATGTTAACACACATCTGGTATACACATTGCATAATGTTGCTTAAAGCAGTCCTCGCCCAATCATGTCAAATCAGATTAATTTGTTTTTATGAGATGAGTTTTTAAAGCAAGGATTAAGAAATAATCTAGTATCTTGAAGATTTTGGATATTTTGACAGACAAAAGCCCTCTTAACAGAAATTGTTCTCGAAACCACATGTGCATGCTTTTATACATTGAACAAACAGTACAGCACAGGAACAGTCTCTTCGGCCCGCAATGTCCATGCCGAACATGATGACAAGTTAATTAACCTCCTCTGTCTGCACATGATCCATATCCCACCAATCCCTGCATATCCATGTGCCTATCTGAAAGCCTCTGAAATGCCGCTATCATATCTGTCTCCACCACCACCCATGGCAGCGCGTTCCAGACACTTTGTAAAAAAAAACTTGCCCCACACATCTCCTTTCAACTTTGCTCCTCTCACCTAACGCTATGTACTCTAGTCTTTGACATTATCACCCTGGAGGAAAAGGTTCTGCCTGCCTACCCTATCCAGACTACTCATAATTTTATATACTTATATCAAGACACCCCTCAGCCTCCGTTGTTCCAGAGATTTAAATCATTCTCGTAATGATTTTGTTTAAATAACTGCAACAGTGAAACTTCAAAGGGAAATGCCATGAGCAAAGTTCATTTTACTTCGGAGTCACGTGAGTGACTACGTGAAGAAGCCCCGCCTGGCGCATGCCCGGCATTACGTCGATGCATGTGAAGCTCTGACAGGGTGGAGAGCGCAGCTCCCACCAGCGTAAGTTTAACCCGCAGGTAAGTCGCTGTTGAACTTTCTTGCTAGTGGGTTTAAACTCTAAGTCTGCAGAGCCAGCTACAGTGCTGATGTATTTAGAATTTTTTTTTAAAACTCTGTAACTCTGGCTCGAAATACGGAGCCAGCTAGAGTGAATGAATTTTTAAACTGCAGTAATTGAATAGAACGCACTGGAACCGCAGTTTCCGATTTAGATCAGACCGGGAGATAAGGGCTGCTTTAAAAGCCGGCTCCCGCTATTTACCGCTATTTCGATCGGGTTTGGAGATAACGGCTGCGCTAAATGCCGGCTCCAAATACCCAGTAATTGTTAAATAAAGTCTGCTCTGAGTATATGTTACCAGATGCAGTTTCTTTATGGAAATGTATATAACCCTGAGTGATACTGAGGTTAATACAAATATTCTGCAAGCAGAATGTGCCTGTCAGAATTACAATTTTAAACATATATGGTTTATGCATAAATACAAAATAGTAAAGAAGTAACTCTCCTCCAAGGGAGGACAAGAATGTGGGGGAGGCTGGAAATGGAGAAAATGCTCCATACTTGACTTAGTCAAGGGTTCTTGACCCAGGTATGTCTTCCTGTAAGGCAGGCTCCAAAGGAGTTTCCATACGCTGAGTATGGTGCCTATGAAAATGGGATTCTGATTCTCCAGTACCTTGGTTAGGTCTGGATGAGATCCCTAGAGCAAGATAAAATGCTCCAAATTCTAATCAGTCAAGGGTTCTAAAGACCCATGAGATTCTAAGGCATGCTCCGAAGGAGTTTCCATACACTGAGTATGGTGCCTATAAAGAATGAGAATCTCATTCACCAGTGCCTTGTTTAGGTCTGGATACAGTCTCCCAGAGCAAAGACCCGGGAGTACCAGGGCAGGATGAAACTGACCCTGAAGCTGGTGTCCCTACTTATGTGTATACACGAGAGCACAATGGAAACGCTCCGTGTGTTCCCGATGTAGCACCAAGTTTTGCTATATCGGTATGGACTGGTGAGGCTATGGATGAACCTGGCGGCCAACATTATTTGGTTTCTCATCTACTCCAAGAAACTGTTATGACTGAAACAGTAAAAAATATATAAAACAACTGTCTATTGTGCCTCGCTCAGGGTGCCAACAGTAACTCAGTAATTGGGCACCCATGAGTGTAACGATGTGAGGACAGGAAATGTGTGCCAGCATGTCCTCTAGCTGATATTCAGTTGGCATCACTGCATTTGGGGAAGACATACATGGGTCGATAATGTCCAATACTTTTAAGACATGCTTGCATTACTCTGCAATGCATATTCAAACCCAATTGTATGATGAAAATTGCCATTTGGCTAACATACCCAAAAAATGCAGGATTATGTGGGCAAGCTATAACCAGATTTATGATTGATGAAAAACTGCCCAAACAATTAAGGATATTTGCCTTATAAAACGTATCATCCCTGCTTTGAGAAAACAAACAGGTTGAATACAAACCCCTATATTAAGAGAAGGAGATCTCCTGGTTCATTTACGGAAGTACAGAAACGTCATTCCATCACATACATGGAATTTCTGGGAAACAACCTCTGGTTGGTTGTAAGATTACAATTGTTTTGTAATTCTGCTTTAAATCTGATCAGCTTGGTGTTTGAATGTACCAGGAATTCGTCAGGTAGAGATAATATATCCCAGACACAAGTATGGTGGTTGGAAGAGTAATTCTGGGACTCACAAACTTAAATTTATAGTTCAGTATAGGCAATTTTTAAAAAGTACACTTCAACACTGTAACAAAGTTGTTATCACAAGGCTGCTATATGGCTATTATTAGACCTAAAAAAATGATGCCTTATTATTCAGGTACTTAAATTAATTGGATGGGTCAGCTGAAGGATTTACCTAATGGGTTAAATTCAGCCCTCAGATTGCTCACACAATTATTGAAACCAGCATTGGTGTTAATGAGGGCTCAGAATCACATTGTAATGACTTATCTAGAGGATATGTTAATTGTAAATGAGAGACAGCTGAAGAACTGGGTTCAGCAACCATAAGCCTATTGAAAGGCGAAGGTTCTGTACATCCAAACAACATGTAAGTTACAGGCATGCCAAACAATTGATTATTTGGGGTTTGTCATTAATACAGTTGATATGCCAGTAACTTTATCAACAATTAAGGTTGGGGATGTTACAAATGCCTATACTTGTCTTGGTAAAAAACATTATCCCACCATCCAAGAAGTAGCTACGGTTACTGGTAAAGTGATAGTGGTAAAGTAAAGTGATCAAAGTCTGCAAAGACCAGAGAATAAGCGTAAAAAGCGTGCAGGTCATTGATTAGGTCCATGCAGTTACCAACTAAAAAGGTTGAGCTGAATTGCAATGATGGATTCTCAATGTTGCACAAGTTACTAGAATTAAAAATGTGCTTGTTCAGTAGTCTTCAGTGGTATTACAGACTGATGGGAGTGCTCTTGGATGGGGAGCCAAGGACAGCGACACCAGTTGTGGTGGTCGATAGACTGTCCAAGACGATTTAATTCTCCAAACACGTGGTATGAATTATTTGGAGTTATTGGGAGTAGACAATACCACAGCTGTGGGAGAAGACAATATTGTGGTAAGACAACAGATCACGAAAGTTCAATGAAAATACAGAATGAATGTTAAAATTCAAAAAGTAAAAAAAACAAAAAAGATTGTCAGACAGTATGAGTACCAAATGTTGATCTGTTGTGTCTGGATTAAATCTCCAGTGGTCTAAATGTGTCTCATGGGAGCCAGACCCAGGAGCATTAGCGGTGGATGCATTCTCGCTACATTGGGGAAGTATAGTCTTTTATGTTTTCGCCATTTTGCCTGATTCAGGTCATTTTGCAATGTGTCACCAAAATAGAGCAAGTCTCCGCCACAGGCGTTTGGTGGTTCCAAACTGGTATTGCTTCTCGGCCTTTTGACTAAGATCAAGTGTAGTATCTGCTCTTATCAGTTCAATATCTGATACGTCCCTTATTTAGGGACCATTACTACACAGCCATTGTTCCCATTGGTGCTCAGAATGAAGATTCAGACATTCATGACAAATCCCAGGTGCAGTCATTGTTGGTACATCCAGTAACAGCAGATGTCATCCATTACATGACCGTATTAATTGTTAATCTGCAGGTTCTGATGGAATGTCAGATAGAACCATGGATGTCATAACTGCAGCTTGGAGATATAGCACTAAGAAACAATATATGTTTCATATAAGGAATGGGAAATCTTTTGTATACAGTCAGACATATTTTATCATACTGCACACATATCAGATGTATTGGAGTTCCTTGCTATGTTGCACCTGAGTTATAGTACCATTAATGGAGCTCGGATTGCTTTGTGCTCCTATTTAGGACAATTTTCAGAATGACAATTTATTGGGTCTCATCCGTTAATATCCCGATTTATGAGAGGAATTATAATAAAATCCTACCAAACCCAGATATACAGAAATCTGGGATATCAGTATAGTTCTCACATTGCTTCGGCAATGGACTCCAATTACGTCACTGTCTTTTCAGAAGTTAATATTTAAAGTGGTTATGCTGATGACATTAATATCAGCACAATGAGTACAAATATTACAAATGTTACGGTTACATTGTATGCAGTTGTCTGTAGATAAAATGATGTTTTATGTCAATGATCTAAGCAAGCAAAGCAAGCCAAGAAAGGCTGGAACCAATGTAATCTTTACGACACACTCTGTCAACTAAACATTGTGTGTAGTTACGCATCTGATTTAGTACATATTAAATTAAGAGTCTCCGAGATTGTGAGACACCAAAGTTCATTACCCACAAGAAACATATAAAAAAAAGTGACAGTACAAACTATTTCTAGATGGATAAACAGGTTCTGGATTAACTGGAGTCGACACTGATGTGTTTAAATCTCACTCCACAAGGGCGGTATCAATGTCCGCGGCAAAGGTGCAGGACATGCCCCTCGACCAAATTCTGGAGACCGCAGGATGGTCCAAAGAGGAATTTTTCTAGATTTTATGATAAAGCTGTGGTCACAGTGCCAGGGTTGCACATGCTGTGTTGGGTTCTGTTCAAATTGTTTGCTTTGTTGCATATCATTTGTTGTAATTTCCCCAGGGATAGAGGGGTTATTACTTTTCTTTTTATTATTATTATTAAAATATTAAAATATTTATTGCATAATTTCAAGCAATATATTATTTACTCGCTACTGTGTAAACTCAAGCAGTGTGTCGTATGGAATGATCTACGGCATGAAAATCACAGAGCTTCAAAATCTTCACGTAGTCACTCACGTGACTCCGAAGTAAAATAGTAAGATTAAACGAGAACTTACCAGTTTGAAGTTTGATCGTTATTTTATGAGGAGTTACGATGAGGGATTACGTGCCTCATAATATAAATGATCATCTGGTAGTTCTAGTCTATGTAAGCCTTAATATCTTACTCCAGCTATTGGTTCTGTGTTTTTCACGCCGCTGCTTTGAAGTATGCCGAGCATGTGCCTGGCGGGGCTTCTTCATGTAATCCCTCATCTATTCCTTCATTCAGGCTTCAGTCAGGGCCTCGAACCAGACCACCTTAACCCTTTAAGTATTCAATAAATGGAGACCATATTCCTCTGAATTGATCTAGCCTGTCCATTAGGACAAGTCTTAATCTTTCCAGGTGAAGTGTCTCCGACATTTCTGTAATCCACATTTCGATTGTGGGGGATGTGGGACCTTTCCAAAATCTTAGTATTAATTTTTTACCAATTATTAAACTATAACCAATAAAAATTATTTGTTGTGTTGTTAGTAGCTGATCTGTTTCTAATATTCCTAATATGATTAATTTTGAGTCTGGAGTTATATTTGCATTAACTACATTCGAGATTATCTTAAAAATTTCTGTCCAAAAATAAGTAATTTTTGTACATTTTGTGAATGAATGCGTTAGATTAGCTTCTAACTGCTGACATTTATCACATATAGCAGAAACATTTGAAAAAATTCTGTTTAATTTGGATTTTGAGAAGTGTAATCTATGTAAAACTTTAAATTGTATCAAGGAGTGTCTGGCATTTAATGAGCAGTGGTGTATATGTTGTAATCTTTTATTCCATACTTCTACACTAATTGTTTGACCTAATTCGTTTTCCCATGCTTGTCTATATTTTTCTGTATTTGGTAAATCATTTTCCAGTAAGATATTATAAATATATGATATTAATGTTTCTGTATTCGGATATTTATTTAGACATTCATCTAAAATTTCTGTCTTTCTATTCCTAAAATCTGGTGTATTTGATTTAACATAATCTCTAATTTGTAGATATCTAAAGTACTCTTTTGAGTGTAATCCATAATTTTGTTGTAATTCCTGAAATGAAAGAAATAAACTTTCCTTGTAGAGATCACACATCTTATTTATTCCATAGTTCTTCCATTTAAAAAAACCTTTATCCATCAATGAAGGTTTAAAAGTAATGTTGTTTACAATTGGAAGAGCCAGTGGTATACTCTGTAATTTTAATGTTTTCTTTAATTGTTTCCAAATACGTATACCACTTTCTATTATTGGGTTTCCTCTATAAATTTTCTTATGTATTTTAGTGTTAGCAAATAAAATCGAGCTAATTTCAAAAGGTGAACAGTCTTCCTATTCCATTTTTAACCAGTTTGACTTCTTCCAACCAAAAATTCATATTTTTGATATTAACTCCCCAGTAATAAAACATAAAATTAGGCAATGCAAAACCTCCATTCATTTTTGATTTACATAGATGTTTTTTAATTATTCTATGGTTCTTATAATCCCAAATAAAATTGGTAACTATAGAGTCCTCTTTCTTAAAAAAAATTTTAGGAAGATATATCGGGATCAGTTGAAACAGGTATAATGATTGCGGAAGAAAAATCAATTTTATCGCATTCATTTTACCTAGCATTGAAATAGGTAATGTTTTCCAATATAGGATATTCTTAAGTAGTTTATTCAATAAGTGTGGGAAATTAGATTTAAATAAAGAATCATATCTTTTTGTTACATAAATTCTAAGATATTTGATTTTTTTCATTTGCTATCTTAAAAGGATATTGTTTTAATGTATGTAAGTTATTTTCCATTATTGGCATAAGTTCACTTTTATTCCAATTAATTTTATATCCTGAAAAAAATCCAAATTGAGTTATTAAATCTAATAAGTTAGGAATACTAATTTCCGGCTTTGTAATATAAAGTAATACATCATCTGCGTATAAAGAGATTTTATTTTCAGTTTCTTTAGTTTCATACCCGTATATTTCAGGATGTAATCTCACGGATTTTGCTAGTGGTTCTATTGCAAGTGCAATCAGTAGTGGAGATAAAGGACAACCTTGTCTGCAGCCTTGGAATAAGTTAAATTTAGTTGTTAACATTTGATTTATTAATATTCTAGCTGTTGGCTTGGTATATAATAACTTAACCCATGTTATAAACTTCTCCCCCAACTGAAAAGTTTCCATAACCGAAAATAAATAAGACCATTCAATCCGATCAAAAGCTTTCTCTGCGTCCAACGAAATAATTGATAAATCCTTATTAATGCTTCTTTTCGAGTCTATAATATTGAATAATCTTCTCAGGTTGTTTGAGGAGTATTGTTTTGGTATAAATCCTGTTTGATCTGAATGAATTAGTTTATTAATCACTGTATTTAGTCTGTGCTAGTTTTTTGGTTAATATTTTTTGATCAGTATTTAAAAGAGATATAGCTCTATATGACCCTGGGTCATCCAGATTTTTATCTGATTTAGGTATGAGCGTTATAATAGATTAATTTAATGTTTCTGGTAATTTCTGTTGTGCATAAATGTGTTCATATAGTGTCTTCAAACGTGGAGCTATCATATCATAAAATGTTTTATAAAATTCTGATCCAATACCATCTGGTCCTAGAGTTTTACCATTTTTTAATGATCTAATAGCTTCTTCGATTTCTTTAGTAGTTATTTCAACGTTTAATAATTCTCTATTTTCTAAATCCAGTCCTTTTAGATTACAATTTTTTAAGAATGTTTCTACTCCTGTCCGATTTTCTGTCGTTTTGGCTGAATATAAACTTTTATAATATTGCAAAAATCTCTAGTTTATATCTTTAGTTTGTACTAGTGATTCCCCTTTATCTGATTAATCCTATAGATTAATTTTTCTCCCTCCAATTTTCGTAATTGATGAGCCAATAATTTATGTGGTTTATCTCCAAATTCAAATTGTATTTGTTTAGTATATTGGTATAATTTTACAACTTGGTCTGACTGTATTTTATTTAGTTTATATTTCAATGCAAAGATTTTATTATGTTTTATCATGGTTGGATTAACAGCGTTCTCTGTGTCTAATTGTTTGATCTCCCTTTCCAATGCCTGTTGTACCCTCCGATTCTCTTTATTATAAAATGCTTGAGAGGATATCATAATTCCCCGAACATATGCTTTAAAAGTTTCCCATAATAGGGACGAAGATATTTCTGGCGTATCATTTATTTCAAAGAAAATCTTGATCTGTTTTGTGATGTATTCTTGAGTTATTTTGTCTTTTAAAATTTGTGGGTTAAATCTACATTGTCCTTGTTTTTCCGTTTTACCAGTTATTTTCATCATAAAAGTTAAAGGTGCATGATCTGAAATTATAATATTGTGATATTTTGAATTATACGTAAGTGGGATAAGTTTTAAATCTACCAAATTTAAAAATAATCTATTCTTGAATAAGTTTTATGCACAGATGAGTAAAATGAGTATTCTCGTCCAGTTGGGTTTTGCAATCTCCAAACATCTTTAATATTACTAGTATCTGTATATGCATTTATTAACTCACTGGAATGCGATTTAAGTTTTTGTTGTTTTGATGATCTGTCCAAATAAGGATCTAGTGTACAATTTAAATCTCCTCCAATTATTAGATTGTGTTGTGATAATTCCGGGATGGTATTAAATATATTTTTTAAAAACAGCGGGCTATCAAAATTTGGGCCATATACATTGACAAAAATCATTTTTTTGTGTGTATAATTCTCCTATTACATAATATATCTACCGTCACTATCAGTTATTATTGAAGTATGTTTAAATGCAGTGCCTTTACAAATTAATATTGCTACACCTCTAGATTTGTGTGTGAAAGAAGAATGATAGACTTTGTCAATCCATTTAGCCTTTAATCTATGTTCTCTCTTTTTTTTTAATGTGTCTCTTGGATGAATGCCACATCTACTTTAAGTGCTCTTAAATGTGTTAATACCTTTAACATTCCAGCTACAAAACGTTATTCCTCCATTCCCCATATTTGTGTGTAAGTCTTGCATCTTTTACCTAAAGGAATATATAATAGAGCGAATGGTTCAGTTCGACATACCCGACTTTACACCTGAACTCCGAGTAGATGAATTTCAAGACCCTTGAGTATCTCTCACATATATATCTCCTTTGCATTAATTTATAATTCCACTCAAATGTAAAATAATAATAACAAGAAATAATATTAAAAAAAGATAGATTAAGAGATTAGTAAGGTGCACAAAGAAAGAAAAAACTACATCTAATATTGGTGTAGTTAGTGTTAGCCATACTACCATGGCTAGCAATCTATAGACTTCCGTAGTCAATGTTACATACTTATCCATCTCCATGATTCACTAAGATTATTATTCCATAAAAATATTTAAACCGGGAGTATTAAAATGTGATGTGTACAAAGTTCATCAGTCAAGTATATACTAATATATATACTTAATACTTATTATAAGCTATAATAATAAGAATATATAAAAAATATATAGAAAAAATAAATAATAAAAAAAATAAAAAAGTACCGGGGGGGATAAATAAAGTCAAAGTTTATATTTTGTGTATTTATATTTACTATTTAATTCTAGGTTAATCGGCTATAATTAATTATTAATCATTAATTGGTAGTTATTAGCTTTACTTAATAATGATACCAATGTATTAATTTTAGTATATGTTAGTTATTAATATTAGTAGTGTTAGTATTCTAATTATTAGTATCTATAGAATAGTCTTCAATCCGTATCTCCTCGAATCTCCCATCTGCATCCTTCTCCATCTTCTTTAAATGAAACAAGTCCATAGTCTATTCCAATCTTGAAAGTACGGTTTAGTTGTTCGTATAGTTCATCTTTGAAGATTTCATTCAGTCTACCTCTCGCTCCTTAATCCCTTGGGCAAAGCTCAGTGTGTCGCTGGATTTTTTAAAATAATGTTCTTCCTGGTTGTAGGTGACTCTCAGTGTGGCTGGGTATCTCAGACTGTACTTCAGATTCTTCACTTCCCTCAAAATTCTTTTGGTCTCTTTGAACGCATTTCGTTTCTTGGAGACCTCTGCTGGATAGTCTCGGTAAATGCTGATCGAATCTTCTTCATATGTAAGATTTCTACTTTTTACAATTTTATTCATCATTTCCTCCAAAACATGATCATACTATCATTTGTCTTGGAGGAGCATCTTGCTTTGTATAACGTCTCATTACTCTGTGTGCTCGGGCTAGCAAAGGCTTTTGTTCCAGAGATAAAACCTTTTGTAATAAGTTTGCAGTAAACTCTTGGGTATCTTGATTCTTTTCTCTCCCTTCTCGAATACCCACGATCCTTAGGTTCTGCCTTCTCTGGCGTCCTTCCAACTCAATACACTTATCAGTGATTTTGCCCAGTAAGTCAGATAATCGTTCATTTTCTTTGAGGAGTGTTTTCGTAGTCTGAGTACTTGTTTCGACTAGTTCTTCAAGGTTTTTTATGGCTGTTGATTGTTCCTTAATTTCTTCCACCATAGGTTCCATTTTCATTTCCACCTTATTTTCAATTTTTTCAATCATCTCTTCCATTATACTTGCAGATTGATCCGTCAATATTTCTGCAATTTCCTTTCGCAGCTTGTCTGATAATTCCGTGGTCGAAATATTGATTTCAGACTTTAACTCCTTCATCTCCATCTTGATTTTTTCCATTTCTTCCCTAAAATTCATTTTTTCCAGTTCAATCTTTAATTCCAACTTCATTTCTTTCTTTAATTCTGCCATTTCTTGTACAAAAAAAAATTTGAGTTCTTCCATTTCCGATTTATTTCTTCGATTTTTTCGACACATCTTCTAGGGACAGTGCCCTACCTGAGGCCGAGGCTTCAGTCGAGCCTTGTTCTTGTTCAGCCATTTTCCTTGTATACCGGGATTTGGATTTATCCACGGGTGGGCTGCGCTGTGTTGACATAACGAGTCGCGCGCCTGATGACGTCACTCACGGCAGCCGGTGTAGAAACAGCAGGTGCAGAAATAGCAGCAGCAGGTAAGTCTATTCTCCCAGTGGCGCTATGGAGGACTAGAAAGCAATGCCAGCCACCTCCGTGAAAAAGCGAGGAGAAACCGGGGAGAAAACGGGTAAGTTCTCATTTAATCTTACTATTAAAATGTACAATTGCAGATATTGGAAATCTGAAATAAAAAAATAGACTTTAGACTTTAAAGATACAGCATGAAAACTGGCCTGTTGGCCCATCGAGTCCACACCGATCGCCCCGTACACTAGCACACTCCTACACACTAGGGACAATTCACAATTTACAGAAGCCAATTAACCTACAACCTGTACATCTTTGGAGTGTGGGAGGAAACTGGAGCATTCAGTCAGTCATACAAACCAGCTGTAGTCAGTCAGTCGACTTTTAAAAAATCTTTAAAATCCGCGCATGCGTAGATTGGTCTCCTCTCCTGTGGGTATGCACGATGCAAAGGCAGGATTTCGGCTGCCTTTATTGCCCATTGTAAGCGAAGGCATGAAACTAGATCCACGACACGCGAGTTGAACATAGTTACGTGTACTACGGATAAAAGGCACGGGAGAATTATGCCTATCTATGATTGATTATTAAAATGATAACCATTTAATAATAAATACTGAATTTAGTAAATGCATTGGAAATCTTTACTATTTATATTTAATAATGACCTTTTTATAATTTTAATCAGGGTAGGCACTGCCTACCTTGTCCACCCTGACAGCACGTGCCTGACTACAGGGATGGGGAGACATTGCCTGGTCCATCAGGGTACTGACCTCCCACCATCAAATAGATCTATAGGAAGTGTTGCCACAAATGTCATCAAAAACCCACACCCCCTTTGCCATGTTCTCATTTTGCTGCTACCACTGGGAAGTAGTTACAGGTGCCCCTAAAAGCCATAACCACCAGGTTTAAAAACAGCTTCTTCCTAGCAACCATCAGGCTCTTGATCACCACACAACACCAACCTGAACAATTATGATCTTCTGAGGACTATGCGTTTGGTTGTATTATAGACCAGTTTTGCACTATTATAGTTATCTAGTATTCCTGTGATAATATATTGTATTGTTGGTTATTATATGTTTATCTATGTGCTATTGCATTAACGGGCCTGTTAAGCTGCAGCAAGTAAGAATGTAATTGTTCCATTGCTGGTACATATGATAATTGAACACTCTTGACTATTAAATCTTCAAGACTCAAGACTGAAATTAAGCAACACTTCTTCATGCTAATGATAGATAATGTCTGAATATCTCATTCAAAATAAATAGTAATTAATTTTGGACCTGAGATATGAGCTGAATTGCTGCAAGTCAGTGAGTATAGAGCCATTGTCTGTGTGTGGAGTTAGTTAACAGATTAGCCTTGATCTTAGATAGACAAAAAGCTGGAGTAACTCAGCGGCACAGTCAGCATCTCTGGAGAGAAGGAATGGGTGACATTTCGGGTTGAAACCCTTCTTCAGTTTCGACCCAAAACATCATCCATTCCTTCTCTCCAGGTATGCTGCCTGATCCGCTGAGTTACTCAAGCATTTTGTGTCTATCTTCGGTGTAAACAAGCATCTGCAGTTCCTCCCAACACAGTCTTCATCTTAATCCAGGGCAGCACCATCTGATTGGCATGTCCTCATTCTATGAACTTTTTTGTTAAATGTTCTGAATTCCACTGAAATTATCAATAAATGTTCACAATTCAACAAGTCTGTGTCTGACAGATGTTACTATCTAAGGAAGTGAGTTTATTGGCCAAGTATTCACATACAAGGAATTTGCCTCGGTGCCTCGTCCGCAAGTAACAACATGACATACAGTGACAGTTACGAATGACTCAGAAAATACTAAACATTAATAATAATAAAACATTAATGATAAAACACGATTGATTAAGCATGTGAACCAACAAAAAAAACAGATCAAAGGGACGCTACAGATTTTTGGCTTTGAGTAGAGCAACTACTCGTGGATAAAAACTGTTTTTATGTCTGGCTGTGGCAGCTTTGACAGTCCGGAGTCGCCTTCCAGAGGGAAGTGATTCAAGGGTCAGAGATGATCTTGCCCGCTCGCTTCCTGGCCCTCGCAGTGTACAGTTCATCAATGGAGGGAAGGTTGCAGCCAATAAACTTCTCTGCTGATTGGACGATTCGCTGCAGCCTCCAGGTGTCGTGCTTGGTCGCTAAGCCAAACCAGACCATGATGGAGAAGGTGAGAACAGACTCTATGATGGCCGTGTAGAATTGGACCATGATTGCCTGTGGCAGATTGTGCTTCCTCAGCTGCCGTAGGAAGTACATCCTCTGTTGTACCTTTTTGATTGTGGAGTCGATGGTCGCCCCCCCACTTAAGGTCCTTGGAGATGATGGTTCCCAGGAAGTTAAAAGACTCCACAGATGTGACTGTGGTGTTGTTCATGGTGAGTGGGGTGAGGGGAGGAGGTGCTCTCCTAAAGTCTACAATCGATTCCACTGTCTTAAGAGCATTGAGCTCGAGGTTGTTGCTACGGCACCAGGACGCCAGCTGTGACACTTCCTGTCTGTAGGCAGATTCCTCCCCATCCTGGATCAGTCCGATCAGGGTTGTATCATCCGCAAACTTGAGAAGCTTGACTGAGGTGTCTGTGGAGGTGCAGTCATTGATGTAGAGTGAGTAGAGGAGAGGAGAGAGTACGCAGCCTTGCGGTGCTCCTATGCTGAGATGTGCTTTCGCACCCTCACATGCTGCTTCCTGTCTGTCAGGAAGCTGGTGATCCACCGACAGAGGGGTTCAGGCACAGTCAACTCGGAAAGTTTGGAGTGTAGTAGCTCTGGCACAATGGTGTTGAATGCAGAGCTAAAATCAACAGCAGGATCCTCGCATAGGTCCCCTGGCGGTCTAGGTGCTGTAGGATGAAGTGCAGGCCCAGGATGACTGCATCATCCACAGATCTATTGGCCCGATATGCAAACTACAGAGGGTCCAGCAGGGGTTTGTGATATTTTTCAGGTTGGCCAGCACAAGCCTTTCGAGTGTCTTCATGACTACAGCGGTCAGTGCGACAGGCCTGTAATCATTAAGACAAGTAATCCTTGCCTTTTGGGGTACAGGGACAATAGTGGAGACTTTGAAGCAGGCAGGGACAGTACATGTTTGCAGGAACTGGTTAAAAATGTCTGTATAGACCAGTGCCAGCTGTTTGGCACAGAGCTTAAGAGTAGAGGGGGAATCATTGTCAGGTCTTGGAGATTTCTGGCTTTTTTGTCCTCTGAAAAGCCTCTCCACCTCCTCTATTTTTATCGTTGATATATGACACCATTAATTAAAAGATACACTGCAAAATAAGCAAAAATACTCCATACACCCAGCATTTACATGGGTTATGTTGAGGAAAGAGATGTGTTGTTCGAGAAGTGAAATAGCGTAAAATTCTGAAGATAAATGGAAAAAGTCCGAACATCATTGTGGAAGAATGCAAATAAAGTTGATAAAAACTCCCTAAACAGCTGGGATCAATAGCAGCGAACAAACAAAACTTATTTCATCATTTTGGCACAGTTGATGAAATCATCCTTCACTTTACTAATGACTGATTGTACATTGTGGGGTGGTAATTAGTTGGAATTAATTAATTGAGTAATTTCTCTTGTGAATGTTATTGCCAAAAAGCAATAACCGAGAAGCAGCTTTCTACAATATTTGAAGTAAAAAATAAAGTGCTGTTACAGTGGCACAGCGGAAGAGTTGCGGCCTGACAGTGAATGCAGCGACGGAGACCCGGGTTTGATCCCGATTACTGGTGCTGTCTGAACGGAATTTGTATGTTCATCCCCGTGACTTGCGTGTGTTTTCTCCGAGATCTTCGGCTTTCCTCCCACATTCCAAAGACATACAGGTTTGCGGGTTAATTGGCTTGGTAAATTGAAAAATTGTCCCAAGTGGGTGTAGGATCTTGTTAATGTGTGGGGATCGCTGGTCGGTGCAGACCTGGTGGGCCAAATGGCCTGTTTCTGTGCTGTATCTCTAAACTAAAAAAAAGCTCAATAGGTCAGGCAGCATCTGTGGGGGAATGGACAAGCAATGTTTCTGGGTGGGCATGCATCTGAATGTTTCTGGGTGGACATGCATCTGAATTAAGACTGAATGTAGTTGGGGGCAGAAAGGTGGACAATTGAGGTGGGGGTGGGACAAAGCCTGGCAAGTGCTGTATGCACTATACAGGCCAAGGGAGTTTGACTACAGATGTGTGGAGTAAGTGAGAACGACTAGCTTTGAAAAGGAGACAACTGGGGAGATGGGATGGAGTGAAGTGGAGGGTCCTGACTCGAAACGCTACATGACCATTCCCTCCACAAATGCTGCATGACCCACTGAGTTCCTCCGGCAGTTCGTGGTTTGCACAAGATTCCAGCTTCTGCAATTTCTTATGTCTCCTTCCTACTTGAAATACCACCTGCCTACCCCATTTTGAAATGTGCTTGTTTGACCAGTGTCACTGGGCACTAACAACAGAGAATGTTGTGGGTCAAGCCTAATTCAGGAGACCTGCATCTAGAATCTACAGGCATGCTCTGTTCTAGTGTTGAATCAGTGCTGTGTTTGAAGAAAGGGAGAGTAGCCCAGGCTAATAATTAATCCAAAATCAACATCAATGATTTAGCAAATCTGGCCATTGTCATTTTTTTGAGGTAAATATGCTACTGTGCATATTAGCCCCCTGCATTTCCTCCATTACAATCCTGACCAAACTTGTTGCTTTAAAGTTAGTAAAATACGTTGCTTTGAAGTACCTGTGTGATTCTACAACAAAGACTATGGTTTGAGGTAAACCCTCTCTTCTTCTTCTTCTTCTTACACTTCTCACAGGATTGATGAGGACTTTTTATATTACAAAAGTGTTGGAGTAACTCAGCGGATCAGGCATTTTCAGCCTGATAAATAATCCCGATCCAAAATGTCACCTATCCATGTGTAGAAAAGAATTGCGGATGCTGGTTTGTACCTGAGACAGACACACAGTTCTGGAGTAACTCAGCGGGCCAGGCAGCATCTCTGGAGTAAAAGGATTGGTGGTGTTTTGGTTTGGGACTGTTCCTCAGCCTGTGAGGACTACACCCAAAACTCACCCATCCTGATCTACTGAGTTAATCCAGTACTTTGTGTCTAAAGTCACTTATCCATGTTGTCCAGAGTTACTCCAGCACTTTATATCCTTTTGCGTAAACTAGCATCTGCAATTCCTTGTTTCTACTTTTTATCCCAGACTAGCTTTGTGGATTTTACAACAGCTGATGAGCGTAATGTGGAGCCTGGAGTCTTTGCTACAAGATGGTCATGGATGGGGAGTGGTTGGCAACTGTCACCCTGCTTCAGTTGCTTTCACTGGGCCTCCGTGTGCCTAATGAGTGGACATCAGGTTCCCAAAGCCATCGTAAAAGTCCATTCTTCATTTGGATCAGTCAAGAGTCAAGGATATCCATGAAAAGAAGACTTTTAGAATACCTTTGAAATCTTTACTCTATTGTAGTTCTTCGTCAATGTCTTTGCAGCACACAGGAAGGCAGCGATCAATACTCAACAGACCATCATCTTTGCATCCACTTTGAGGTCCTGATATTCAGTCATCTCAAATAAGCCACAAATCCTACTGCCACACCAGAGGCAATGGTGAGTTTCAATATACATGTCTGTCTCCTCTTCCAATTGGCACCCAAGGTATGGGAAACAGTTTGTGATCTCATTGCAGATCTTTTATTGTCAGTGATTGATGGTGTTGTGCAGGGGCCGATTGGTAAAGGATTTGTTGCGAATATTTCGATAAACAAGTGTGTTTGTGCACAATGACTGCAGCTCAATGAATGAGGTTGGGAAGGTCATTGCTCTGAATGGAGGTGTCATGGATCGAATCAGTCTTTACTACTACAAGAGGAAGCTTGTTGGGAGTATTGCACAAAGGACTGAGAATTAAGCGACAAAGCAGTCTTGTTTGTGCAGCCATTCAAATTTGAGAAACATGGTCCCCCTCACTTGATGGAATCAATGAAAGCCATGTGCCACGTGATAAGAAATAGTAAGATTAAATGAGAACTTACCAGTTCAAAGTTTGATCGTTATTTTATGAGGAGTAACGATGAGGGATTACGTGAAGAAGCCCGGCCTGGTGCTTGATCGGCATACTTCAAAGCAGCGGCATGAAAAACACGGAACATAATAGCTGGAGTAAGATAGTAAGGCTCAACATAGATTTAGAACTACCAGATGATCATTTATATTATGAGGGTCGGGAGTGGAGGGCATGTAATCCCTCATCGTAAACCGCTGAACTAAAACATTTTTAGAATACGCCACATCTGGTTACCCAGATAATCACTTGATAATGATCTTACTTGACTCATGTGATTGATATATGCCACAGCCGTGGTATTGTTCACCTGATATGACATGATATATAATATATATATTTTTATCCCATTGAGCTCCACAAACTGATGGCAATTTGTCTTTTTATTTAAAATGTTTCATTTGTTTTACATAAGTAGTGATGCCACGCACCAGCTTGAAATACTTTGAAATCGTATAAGGCGAGGGAGAGAGGTGGGGAGGGAGAGGGAGAGGGGAAGAGTGGGGAGTGAGTGGGAGTGGGGTAGCAGGGAGTGGTACAAGAGAGAGGGGAAGGGGTGGGGAAGAGATGGGGGTGAAGAGGGGTGGGGACGGGGGGAGAGAGGGGGTGGGAGGGGAGGAGGGAGGGGTGAGGAGAGAGGGAGATGGAGGGGGAGAGAGAGGGGAAGGGGAGGAGGGGTGGGGAGGGGGTGAGAGAGGGTTCGGGGAGGGGGTGAGAGGGGTGGGGGAGGTGGGAGAGGGAGGAGGGAGGAGAGAGAGGAGGGAGAGGGGAAAGGGGAGAGGGGGAAGAGTGTGGAGAGGGATAAGGAGAGGGATAGGGGGGAGAGAGAGGGAAAGAGTGTGGAGGGAGGGGGAGAGTGGTAGGGGAGGGGGGAGGGGGAAGAGTGGGGAGGGGGAAGGGGGGGGAGAGGGAGGGGGAAGGGAGGGGGGGAGAGAGGGGTGGGGGGATTGGGGGAGAGAAGTGGAAGAGTGGGGAGGGAGGGGGAGAGGGGTAGGGGGGAGTGGTGGAAGTGGGAGAGAGGGGTAGGGAAAAAGGGGTGGGGGTAGGGGGGTGGAGAGAGGGATGGGGTGGAGGAGGAGGGGGTGAGGAGAGGGGTGAGGAGAGGGAAATGGAGAGGGGGAGGAGAGAGGTGTGAGAGAGGATGGAGAGAGAGGAGGGGTGGGCAAGGGGGGGCAGGGGGGCGCAGGGGGGAGATGGGGTAGGGGAGAGAATGGGAAGAGTGTGGAGGTAGGGGGCAGAGTGGATGGGGAGAGAGGGAATGGGGGTGGGGGGAGAGGGAAGGGGGGTCTGGGAGAGAGGGATGGGGGTGGGAGGAGGAGGGGGAGGAGATGGAGAGGGGTGAGGAGAGGGAGATGGAGAGGGGGAGGAGAGAGGGGTGGGGAGGGGAGAGGGAGGAGGAGGGGTAGGGGCAGTCCATCTATTCCCCACTCCCTATCACCCCCAATCCTCTTTATTCCGACACGTGATCAAGCGCTTCGACACAGGCTGCGGGGGGGGGGGGGGGGGGGGGCTGGTGCAAGGGCAGATGTAAATGAGATCCATTCCGATTGGACATCTGTGAGCATTGGGCATTGTGACATCACACGATGGAATGTTTACCAACATTCTATGGGCGAGAGCAGTTTGATTTTTTTAAGAATTTGAAATATTGGGGGGGGGGGGGATTTTATTAAAAATGTGTACGTAACAATGTCTAAATGTAATGAGTGCATTAGTGAATGTAAAAGCGTAATCTCTAGTCACACACTGAGCGGGGAAGGGGGAGAGAAGTGAAAAGAGTAGGGAGGGAGGGGGAGAGGGGTAGGGGGAGTGGTGGGACAGAGGGGGAGGGGTGGAGGGGGAAAGAGGGAAGGGGGGTGGGGAAGGGAGGGAATGATGGATGGGGTGGGGAGGAGGAGGGGGGGAGGGGCGAGGAGAGGGAGATGGAGAGGGGGAGGGGGAGAGAGGTGTGGGGAGGGAGGGGAGGAGGGAGATGGGGTAGGGGAGGGAGGGAGAAGAGTGTGGAGGGAGGGGGAGAGGGGTGGGGGGAGAGAGGGGAAAGTGGGGAGGTAGTGAGTGAGGGGGAGGGGTAGGGACAGTCCATCTATTCCCCACTCCCTATCACCCCCAATCCTCTTTCTCTATTCCCACACAAATGATCACGCACTTCGACACAGGCTGCGGTGGGTGTGGGGGGGGGGGAGGGCTGGGGCAGGGGCTGTGGCAAAGGCAATGTAAATGAGATCCATTCCGATTGGACATCTGTGAGGGATGGCATTGTGACAGCACACAATGGAACGTGCTGGAACATCAGGCGGGGGGGAGGGGGGGCGGGGCTGGTGCAAGGGCAGATGTAAATGAGATCTGTTCCGATTGGACGTCTGTGAGCATTGGGCATTGTGACATCACACGATGGAACGTTCACCAACATTCTATGGGTGAGAGCAGTTTGATTGTTTTAAGATTTTGAAAAATTGGGGGGGGGGGGGTGGGAAGGATTTTATTTAAAATTGTGTACTTAAAGATATCTAAATGTAATGAGGAGAGCCTTTGTGAATATACAAGCATAACGTCTGGCAAAATGGAAAAAACGGCAGCGTCTGAGGGTCCGGTTTTGGCGGAGCAGGGAATCAAAGGGCAAATATCTTATCTGAGAAAAAAAACGGAATGCGGCAGCCAGCCGGCCGGACAGCGGTCGGCAGACACACACACGGTTTTAAAAGTATATACAGATAGAAGATGGATAGATGAACCGTTCAGGTATAGGTTCAGGAATAAGTTTGGAAATATTTCTATACAATAACACTGCTTCCAAATGGCAATTGATGATAGGTCAGTTGATGTTAGGTCAATTTAAAATTACCTTGAATGTTCAAGAGAGAAGTCAAGAGTGTTTAATTGTCATATATACCAGCAACAGAACAATGCAATTCTTACTGGGTGTAGCTTAACATGTCCATGAATGTAATAACACATAGGTAAATATATAATACAATAAATTAATAACTGTAATTCTAGGCACCATAATAGTGGAAACACCAAACTCTGTCCTGCCTGTCCATAGAAGATCATTGTTTAGTTTAGTTTAGAGATACAGCGCGAAAATAGGCACTTCGGCCCATTGAGTCCGCGCAGACCAGCAATCCCCGCACATTAACGCTATCCTACAAGCCAATAAACCTACATACCTGTACGTCTTTGGAGTGTGGGAGGAAACTGAAGATCTTGGAGAAAACCCACGCGTAGCACTTACAAACCGCGTACAGACAGCACCCATAGTCGGGATAGAACTATGGTCTCCGGTGCTGCAAGCGCTGTAAGGCAGCAACTCTACCGCTGCGCCACCGTGCCACCCAGGTTGCTGAGGTTAATGTTGTGCAGAGTTCAAGAGTCTGTTGGTTGCTGGGAAGAAGCTGTTCTTGAACCTGTAACAATCGTCATTAAGTTTAGATATTAAGAGATCGGTAAGTTTTTACTCCTTCCTATGTTCTTAATTTGAACCTGGTAATCATTTCTTCCACAGTTATATTATCTTTCTTTTTCAAAACGCGGAATCTATTTAATATTTGATAAAGGTTGACTGATTACTTCTGGACTTATCCTGACCTTGTGTGTTATAAATGTTGTGTTATACATGCTCCCAACTCTCAAATATTGTTGAAAGATGAACATGTGAACTTTAATACCGTGAAACGCAAATGAATTAGCCAAATGAATTAGCAATCCATTGTGGTTTGGTAATTCCTGTAAAAAGTAGTCCAATGTAATTGAACCTACTTGATCATTTTGTTCTTGAAATCCATGACT
The DNA here is from genome assembly GCA_035221665.1 of Okamejei kenojei. Lineage (NCBI taxonomy): Eukaryota > Metazoa > Chordata > Chondrichthyes > Rajiformes > Rajidae > Okamejei > Okamejei kenojei. The sequence continues at coordinate 18,465,736 of CM069161.1, forward strand.
TTTAATGGACAAATTGAGTTCAAAGAGGTGAAAATGTTTGCCCAGCTGTTACTCCAGATGGAAGCAAGCATTTTTAACCAAATTCTTTCAAGTCGAATCTCAGCCATTATATTCAACATGTTTAGATAAACCCCTGGCTAAAATTAATTGATTGATTAAAAGATACAGGATGGAAACAAGTCCTTCATTCCTCCGAGTCCACACCGACCACCCATTCACACTAGTTCTACATTATCTCACTTTCACATCCACTCCCTACACTCTAGGGGCAATTTATCGAGGCCAATTAATCTACAGTCCTGTTAGTGTTTGGGATGTGGGAAAAAAAACTGAAACACGAGGAGCAATCCTACACGGCCGCAGGGAGAACATGCAAACTCCACACAGACAGCGTCCGAGCTCAGGATCAAGCCCTGGTCTGTGACGCTGAGAGTCAGCAGCTCTACCAGTTGCACTACTGTGCCGCAAATTATAAAAATGCTTTTCAAGGGCCAAAACAATTTATTGGTCAGGTCACTGATCAATGGACTGTTTTAGAGGAGTCAGTGAAGCACATAATAGGTACAAGTTGCGACTACATGGTTTATCCATGTCAACACCGAGTCAGTAAAACCTGCAGGAAACTGTGATACAAAGCAATTTCCCGTAAAGTAATCAAATGTTGAAATTACAGGAAAAAGTTTCCCAATTTATCAACTGTCTGGATGCCTTCATTTACTCCATAGTGCAAAACCAGAGGCTAAGTTGGAAACCCTCCAGAAATAGACAAGAGAGTCAAGATGTGTAGGAAGATAACTGCAGATGCTGGTTTAAACCAAAGATATATGTAAAAAGGCAGAAATAACTCAGCGGGATAGGCGGCATCTCTGGAAAGAAGGAATTGGTGACATTTCAGGTCAAGATCCTTCTTCACACTCAGATTCAGAATCAGGATGCCTTGTTTCACTGTGTCTATTAATAACAGTGCAGCTAACAGATCTGCTTAATTCTGACATTATAATGATGTCTGTGTGCAGTTAGTGTTAACCATATTGCTCCAGGCAAGAAAATCACAATTTGCTACCACCAGTTTAAGTCAACTTGCACCATGTAAAGAAGCAATGGAATGTATCTGCAGCAGTGATGCTGGGATGAATCTGACCTCCAAAAAGTCCCCTCCTCTCCTTACCTGACATTGTCCCTTTGTCATCTCCATCCTTTCTCACTATCTCCACCCATTTGCCAATCAACCTCCCACCCTCTCATATGTATCCACCTATTCCTTTCCGTCTTTTTCTCCCCCACCTCACTTTTCCTGTTTTCCCCCGCTGACTCCATCAGTCTGAAGAGGGGTCCTGAACCATTCCCTCCTACAGGGAGTAACGAAGCTCTCAAGACCTGTATTCAAAAGGAGGAAGAGAGACCGTTGCAGTAACCATAGCAAAAATCAATATCTAGAGTAAAGTGTTGCAGAAAATGTTATAGAGGCAGCACAGTGGCACAGCAGGAGAGTTGCTGCCTTACAGTGCCAGGGACCTGGGTTAGATCCTAACTACGGGTGCTGTCTGTACGAAGTTAGTATGTTCTCCCTGTGACCACGTGGGTTTTGTCCGAGTGCTCTAGTTTCCTCCCACATTCCAAAGACTTACAGGTTTGTAGATTAATTGACTTTGGTAAATTGTAAATTGGCCCTAGTGTGTAGGAGAGTGTTAGTGGATGAGATGATCGCTGGTCAGCGTGGACTAGGGGGTCCAAAGGGCCTGTTTCTGCGCTGTATCTCTAAAGCCTAAAGAGTGAATGATAAATTATGTGCAAAATAAATCACTCTTACCAATATTATCAACTGAGATGTGAACTACCCAGTCATTTCTATGCTGTTTGGCTAATTGCAGCCTGCTCTGAACTTACAAGTGTGTCAGATAGCACATTTGATGTGTTAACATTTTTAATGATTTCCATTCCTTCCCCGACTTTCTTGCAGCCTCGTTTTTACTGTTCATTGCATAGTCCCATCAGCTATGGACGTGTCTTTAGATAATAAGATCTGTGTTTCTTTTACCTGCATAGGCTATCCTCATATTCAGGATATTGATTACGTTCAGGTCCAATTGTTCCATTGGAGGGTAAATTAAATTAATCCTTTAGAAGTGACTTTGCAATGCAGCCCCCGGTAGTTCTGACAAGAACAAATTTTGAAATAAATTAATTTCCATTGTCCGTAGTTATGGTGAAATATATTAGTAAGATTAAATGAGAACTTACCAGTTTGAAGTTTGATCTTTATTTTATGAGGAGTTACGATGAGCGATTACGTGAAGAACCCCGCCAGTCAGCATGCGCGTCAATCTTCAAAGCAGTGGTGTGAAATCACAGAAGAACAACAATTGAAGTATTATAGTACGATTATAAACCTAGAACTACCAGATGAGCTTCGTGATATGAGGGTTGGGAGCAGCGGGCACTTAATCGCTCATCGTAACTACTCATAAAATAAAGATCAAACTTCAAACTGGTAAGTTCTCATTTAATCTTACTATTTTACTTCGGAGTCACGTGAGTGATTCCGTGAAGATTTCAAAGATCTGTGATTTCATGCCGATTCAAACCCAGGCGTCTCACACTGCAATCAGTTGACTCAGGAGGAGTGAATATTAGCAATACATCGAAACATGATACTGATTAACATGTTAAAGCTTTAATTCACAAATAAACAAATATACAATAGCGACTCCTCTCTCCCAGGGAGAAGCTATGAAACAGAACTTAAAACAGAATGGGTGAACACCCCGGCTTCAACAAGCGGCTTATTATAAAACCTTTGAAAAGTGAATTAATTTGACCATACTGCGGCCGCGAGAATATGGTCTAGAGGGATGTCCATTGCCCTCGCCACTGACGTTGATGCTGCCCTGGTGGAGTGAGATTTAAAATTGTCAGTATTAACTCCTGCACACCCCAACACTTGTTTCAGCCACCGTGAAATGGTCTGAGCTGCCACTTTCATATGCGGCTTTTTGTGGCTAATAAACAATGCTTCCTCAGAGCCTCTAAGGCTCTTCGTGACTTCAATATAACGCTGCAAGTGCACCACCACACACAGCTGTAAATCGTGCGATAAGCTGACAGTACAAGCTGGAATCCGGACACCCCTGGTCTGCTTTGTTTAATTAGGTCATAGATGTAAAATGTAACATAATTCTGTGATGACACCATCCCGTCCAGGCGCAGTTTGTGCAAGGTCTGAACCCTTTGCGCTGATACGAGCGCCATGAGCATAACCAACTTAAGGGTAATGTTTGTTAACGACAAGGATGTGGCTGTACCCCATTGACGAAGCAACGTCAGTACCATGCTCGCATCCCAGATTTCAGAATACCCAGGCCTGGGATGATTAGAATTAAAAACACCCTTCATAAATCGGGAGATTAACGGATGAGATCCTATAGATTGAAGTTCTGACCCCCAGCATAGGTACGAGGACATAGCACTCCTGGCACTGTTGATGCCACTATAGCTCAACCCTTCATCGAAATGTAACTTGGACAGAAATTCTAGCACATCTGGGATGGAGGTTGTGTGCTATGTAATGTTCCCCTGTACACAATATTCCTCCCATTTCCTGACATCAGAGATGTACTGCCTTTTCGTACTATCCCTCCAGAACGCTGTGATGACATCCACGGTCTGATTGGATAGTCCCAGACCCAGATATGGCCTTCTTAAAATCTGCAATTCAACACATTTAGACAATCATACAATGGGTGTTGATCTCCAGTCACAGGGTGCACTAACAGATTATGACGTTTTGGAACCACCATAATAGGATGTGTACTAATGCCCAAAATCAGAGGGAACCATGGCTGTGTACGCCAGTCGGGTACCACCAAAACCCCTGAAGCGGAGTCCTGCTTGATATTAGTCAAGCACCGACTGATGAGGCAGAAGGGGGGAAATGCATATAAAAACATTCCGCCCAAGTGCGGCGAGAATGCATTCACTGCAACTGCCCCTGGGTCTGGTTCCCATGAAACATATTTCAAAACCTGGTGATTAAGTCTGGATGCAAACAAATTGATATCTGGCATCCCATACCCGAGAACAATTTCATTAAATACATCATGATTCAACATCCACTCAGTGTTGTCATTGAATTTGCGTGACCTGGTGTCTGCCACCATATTGAATCTGCCTGGCAAGTAGACAGCTGAAATCCAAATATTATTTTTAATGCACCAGTGCCAAATAAGGTTAGCCAATCCGTCACAAGATTTTGACTTGATTCCACCCATATGATTAACATACGGCACTACCGTGGTGTTGTCAATCTGAAGCTGAACATGTGAGTGATGCTTAGTGGCACAGTAAGCTTTGAGCCCATAAAATTCTCCTAAAAGCTCTAACTAATTAATTCTATGTGATTGGAGAATCAACGCCACATGCATATTCCATCTGCCTCCACAGCTAGACCTGGTATCAGTAGCACCCCAACCTAGGGGACTAACATCAGTCTGCAAAACAACTGAAGGTGTTTCGATGAAAATTTTGCTAGAACAATTTGAAATGTTTCTAATCCACCAGTGTACTTCAGTAATGGCTTCAGGGTAAGTGCATGGGCCGATTGAAATGACCTGCATGTATTCTAAGTGCCAGTACCTTTGCCGTCTGTAAATGTTGGCAAAGGTCCATATTGCACAGCTGGAAAGGCAGCTACCAATTTACCAATTAAGCTGGCCACCTGTTTAATTGAAGGTGATTGCTACCCCAAGAGCTTGATACAGCCTTCAATTAAATCTAATCTCTTGCCCTTGGGCAGAGTCACACACATGTGATTCGAATCTACTGTGAATCCCAAATAGTCAATTGTGTTAACCGGCGCCAATTTTGATTTAGCTGGGTAGATAATGAACCCCAACCTCTCAACCATGAGTTTAACAACTGCAACTGATAACTCGGCTGCCACAAAGGTGTTTCCAATTATTAAGATGTCATCCTAATAGGTCATTACAATATGGCCCTGTTACCGTAATAACCCAAGTACTGGTTTTGGCAATTTTGTAAATAAGTGAGGGGCTGAGGTTAACCCATTAGGCAGTGCTCTAAACTGCCATAATTGCCCCATCCTGCGAAATTTCAAATATCTCCGATACTCTTTATGAACAGGCACTGAATAATATGCATCTTGAAGATCTATACATGCCATATAACACCCTCGGGAAATTGCTTGGCAGTAGCAAACGTTTCCATTTTTAAATGATTATACTGCACAAATGGATGAAGTCCTGTCAGGTCCAAAATAATCCGACACCCACCATCTTTCTTTGGTCTAGGAAACACATTAGATACGAATTGATGGGTTTGATAAACTGTCTTCTCAATTACACCTTTAAAACATAATTTTGCTATTTCAGCTTGAATCTCCAAATTTTCCCGTTGTGAGAAAATGAGTGTCTGCTCTGGCTTGTGCTGGGTGGGTGGACACAGGTTGGGAATAAATTCAATTTGAAACCCTTGTATACTCTGCAGTATAAACACGTTTGATGCTATTTTTCACCATTCTTTGAGAAACCTGTGTAACCTCCCCCCAACTGGTAGGTAATTCTCACTCAATATGTTTCAACAAGAATCAGACCCACCTACCTCCATGGTTACCGGTGGAGTTCTGTGTCCCTGGCTCTGGATGGAAAAGGCATGTTTGCCTGTGCTCCTGCTGGAGTGCACCAGCAGCACACATTGAATGGCCGGCTTGGTCCTTGTCTGGACCCGGTTTCAGCAAACCGTGTATAAGGGTACTGTCGCTGAAGGGTTCTGCTGGTCACTGGCGCCTTGATGAGCCCAACGGTTTTTGCCTCTTCAGCTTTCTCCTTTACCTGTTTTGCGAGGTCTTCCCCGAACAATGTTCAGCCGCTGGATGTTGCTAGGCTTACACAGGGCAGCGAACCTTGAGTTAATGGTAGGGCGGATGGCGCTCTTTCTAAGGCAGTTAATTTCAAAGTGCACATTGCACATGAGAGCCAGGGCATCCTGCTGAACTTCAGTCGGGAGCCCACCATCCACCGACCTACCAAAAGCCTTAATGCCGGCTGTGAGCAGTTTCAGCACCCGTTGCAGTTTTAACTCCTGCGCTCGGATGCCTAGTCCCATATGGCCCCAAATGGGCATGGTTGATGGCCGGCACTTTGAGAGGATACAATTTTCAATGATTGGGGGGTACACTGGGGGGGGGAACTTGGTCATAATTTTTTGACCATTGTGCAATCCATGGCCCGTGGCTTCTCCATTGTATCCATCTTCCAGTGAGGCTCTCCAGTGTCTATTGGGACGGAATCCTCAAACCAAATATGGACTTTTCATCATAACGCCAGCTTGTGAATGGGTCCTCTGGCTGTTGCCCTTCGTCCCGTGGGGCAGCCTCCAACTTTTGAAGGCTAAGCCCTCAGATGGCTTCGGCGATTTAGAGCACAGAATCATACAGTAATGACGGTATACTCTCCTCCTACAAGAGGGAGAACTTTTAGGATTCAGCCCAGTAGGTGCTGCTGGCGCGGGCTCTTGGAGAGGCCGGACGCTCTTGATGGAGCATCCTCTCCAATAGGAGCTCCATCCTGGATACCCGTTCTACGGTATCCATTCTTGAGGGAGAACCCTTCCGACTGGACTCGTCCGAGTCTATTGGCCGGACAGACTTTCGAGTAGCCTTATGCCCCTCCGGCGTAGCCATGGTGCTCTCTGACATCAAGTCTGTAGTCGCTGGTCTAACTACTAGCGTCTCTGTAGATGAGCTAGGCGGCCGCCCGCTACCCACACTCCCGCGGGCATTAAACACTTTTGCTACGGCTCGCCTTGCTGCTAATGACTTCTTCATGCTTGAACTTTACAAGGATAGGGTGCAAGAGTACCTCAAAAAGGTACCGACGTCGGGTCTTAGTAAAGGGGGATGAAAAACTATCGAGTTGGTAAATTCCTTTTGCGTGATGTTTGTAATATAGTAACTGGCTTTTCCTTTTTTCTTCTCTCTCTTTTTTTCTTTTCTAGGGTCTATCTCTTAATCTCCTTTCGCTAACTCTTTGACCAAGGGCTCTTTTTTTTCCCTTTGGCACGCTTTTTCACTTTCACAAATCTTTTCACTTTCTTCACTTTCTCTGTTTCTATTCCTTTTCTCTAAAAGCCTTAAAATTAAGGGGTACAATGATTGTAACAATATATATGGGATGTACACTGATGTACTTACCTCTAAAAAATAGAAATATAAATAATTTTTATTTTTTAAATGCTTGAACTTGCCCTCCTGTAACAATATTTAACAAACAGAAATTGACCTCCAACAAGTTTGACACTTACCTGAGGCTTTTTAAACTTACCGCTGGAGAAGCGCTGCTCCTCCCAGCCAGTCGCTGCGCCATGCGTCAGACGTAATGGCGCACATGCCGACTGGCGGGGTTCTTCACGGAATCACTCACGTGACTCCGAGGTAAAATGGCACCCGTAGAAGTATAATAAGGCCAAGTTTATCATTCCTGTATTCCTACCAAGGAACTGTGATCAAATGGTCCGTAGATTCGGTGCAACTTTGTGGTAGCTATTGACTGTCGAAGCTGCATCAGGCTGGGGAGGAAAGAGGCATTTGCCCCCAAAAACAGCAGATGCAATAAATCTACAATAAAACAGGAAATGCTGGAAATCCTCATCAGGTCAGCCGTATCTGTGAAAAGGGAAACTGAGTTGATGTTTTATGTCCACGACTTTTCATCAAATATGAAAACGATACATAACTTGGAGACATAGTGAGCTTGTGAATCATTGTGAGTAGGAAGGAACTGCAGATGCAGAATTATACAAACACAAAGTGCGGGAGCAACCTAGCATCTCTCTGGAGCAGCATCTCTGGAGAAAAGAGGCAGGTGATGTTTCTGGTCGGAACCCTTCTTCAGACTCTGAAGAAGGGTTCCGACCTGAAAAGTCACCTGTTCCTTTTCTCCAGAGAAGCTGCCTGACTTGCTGAGTTGCTGCAGCACTTTGCGTCTATATTCTGTGAAGCATTGTAATGGGCTTCATGGAAATGTAGACTAGCAGCTGGAATGGGCCGACAAAAAATTAGATAAAATCTTATTGTTGAGAAATATGTGTTAACCTTTTGACAGGAAAAAAAACAAAATAATATAAACTAAAAAACACAATTCCAAAAGGGGAGGATCACAAGAATGGTGAGATCTTAGGATCTTTAGAGCACATGAATCTTTGTAAAACTGGTTCATCCACACCTGTGGTATTGTGTCCAGTTTTGGATTTGAGAAACTTAGGAGGAAATAACTCTGAAGTTTTCTGAGATTTGCAGTCTTTGGAGAGAGTGGAAAATTGAAATACAGAAATGATTCGGGGATGATGAAGTTTAGTTACGTGGATGCAAGGTAGGATTTACCTTAGAACAGTGGTGGTGGAGAGAGGTTCTGATAGAAGTATTTAAAGTCATGAGTTCTGGAACACACTGTCACACGTTTTAATTGAGGTAAATTCAATTATAGCATTCATTCAGGATCATTTGAAAGGGGAAAACAAAAGCAGGGCTTTGAAGAAAGAGTGGGAGCGTGAAACAAGACAGTTTGCCGTTGTATAGAGTGAGAATCAACACTTCAAAAGCAAGTGTAAGAAGGAACTACAGATTCTGGTTTAAACCGAAGATAAACAAAAAAAGCTGGAGTAACTCAGGAGAGAAGGAATGGGTGACGTTTCTGGTCGAAACCCTTCTGCAGACTTCAAAAGTACTCCATTGTTTTTTTAGAACACTTTAATATTTTAATATGGCCTAAGGGTGGATTGACATTATATAGATGTTTTTTTAAATATTAGTAAAGATAAATTCTGAACGTTTGCTTCCAGGCAGAATAAGTAATTACAATGTCCATGAATAATATCTTGGACAGTTATGTTGGGTACATATGAATGAATAAAGAGCTGTCCAAAATTAGCCAGGAGGTGAAAAGTTAAACTGACAACAGGGAAGGAATGTAGATGAGAATAGGCAGAGAAGATGAAAACTAAGATATCATCATTTACCATTAGAATTTGCACGTTATTTTGCACTTTAATACTACGGAACACGCTGGTGCGCAACAGTGCGAACAGCAGCCAGCAGCTTCGAGTAGCGCCGCCGCCTAGAGCGACTTACCAAAGCCAGGGAGAGGAGGAAGGGTGCCGCCCAGAAGCTGCCAGCGATGAACTTAATCTGCCCCCACTGCCCACGAGTGTGCGGTTCACGAATTGAGCTCGTGAGTCATGTCAGAACTCACCTGAATAGAGACTGCACAACCCGCCATCGGCGTTACTGACGGGCCACCACCAGACTACAATTACTATTCGATTGTTCTGCCTCTATCGTGCCTCACACTGTTTCGCTTATGTTCCTGCATCAGGCCACATTTTCTAACGTATTCAGTTTCAAATACTTTGAGTTGTCTTCAGTTCCTGTAAACTCCATCTCCTCCTTAACAGTCAGGAAGTCAAGTTGCAGCTTTGTAGGACTTTGGGTAGGCTGAATCTGGAGTATTGTACACAATTCAGGTCACCCCTGTGCCGGCTGTATGTGAAGGCTTTGAAAACAGTGCAGATGCGGGCTACCAGAATGCTGAAGATAGACACGAAATGCTGGAGTTACTCAGTAGGTGAGGCAGCATCTCTGGAGAAAAGGAATAAGTGACGTTTTGGGTCGAGGCCCTTCATCAGACTGAGAGTCAGGGAGATTCCTTTTCTTCGGTGTAAACCAGCATCGGCAGTTTCTTTTTACACATTTTGCTTTTACCAGAATGCTGCCTGCATTGGAGCCAATTAGCTACAAGGAAAGGTTGGGCAAACTTCAACTTTCTCCTGAACATCAGAGGTTAAGGGGAGACATGGATAGAGTATATAAAATGATGAGAGGCATAGATAGGGTAGACAATCAGAACCTTTTCCCCCAGGGTGGCAATGTAAAAGGAGACGGACGAGGAAGATTTATTTTCTAGCACTAGTGCTGCTAAAGTGACATGAATGTTGTTGGATGTGGGGAGAAGGTGGGGCTGTTGCTCCATAACATGATGTGCAGTGAATGCGGCTTTATTGACCCAAAGGTGACCTTCAGAGCCTGCAATGCCACGGTTGCTACAGTGCATTGGGATCGATTTAATTATGGAACGTTTTATGGCAATAGCTCAACACCTGGAGTACTGTGTGCAGTTTTGGTCTCTTAATTTGTGGAAGGACATCCTTGCTATTGAGGGAGTGCAGCGTAGATTCACCAGGTTAATTGATATGATGAAAGAACAAATCGACTAGGCTTATATTCACTGGAATTTATGCAGATGAGAGGGAATCTTATAGAAACATATATAAAATTCTTAAGGTATTGGACAGGCTAGATGCAGGAAAAATGTTCCCAATGTTGGGGGAGATCAGAACTAGGGGTCACAGTTTAAGAATAAGGGGTGGGCTATTTATTATTAGGCTATTATTTGGGATGAGGAAAAACCTTTTCACCCAGAGAGTTGCGAATCTGTCAATTTCTCTGTCACAGAAGGCAGTGGATGTTTTCAAGAGAGAGTTAGATATAGCTCTCAGGGCTAAAGGAATCAAGGGATATGGGGAGAAAGCAGGAACGGGGTACTGATTTTGGATGATCAGCCATGATCATATTGAATGGCGGTGCTGGCTCGAAGGGCCGAATGGCCTGCTCCTGCACCTATTTTCTACCTTTCTTACTTTCTATGTTTGACCGAAAGCAGATAATGTGTGAAAGTTTCTGTAGTCTGAGGCAGTGTTGAGGGCCTGTCCCACCGACACGACTTTACAGTGACTGTCTTCGACCTTCAAGCTCGAGGGCACTCGCCTGGAAAACCTCGAGCTCGATCGACCGCCAGTGATGAAACCGCGAGCTGGATCGACCAACCACACACACACACACACACACACACACACACACACACACACACACACACACACACACACACACACACACACACACACACACACACACACACACACACACACACACACACACACACACACACACACACACACACACACACACACACCGCAAAGTCGGGGGCCAGGGAAAGCAGGGGAGCGCTGTCTGATATTCACACCCGCGATGAACAGGAAGGTAAAAGACGGCTGTGCAGTGTACGGTAAGTCCTTTAGAGAGCACAGAGATGGGAGGATGGAGAGAGGGGGAGAGAAGGGGGGAGTGAAGGGTGGAGACAATTTTAAGAAGTCAGACAACGTTTATTAAAGTTTAGCGGGCAGTTATCCTTGGTCCTGAAAACTCCAATGAGCCAATTAAAATGCCCGGTCAGCTAAGGAGATTGCCTACGGCTGCCCTCCACTGCCTGTAACTACATAGCGACCCCACTCCACTGCACTACGAGTTCAAAAGAACCATGCCGACCAATTTTTACTCGCAGAAAACTTTTCAACAAGCTGAAAAATCTTCGTCGACCAAACTGAGGCCGTGAGTATGCGAGAACTTCCCTCGAGCATGAAGGAGAGTTCCAGCTACCTCATAGGACCTCTTCGGACCACGTGCTGACCACGCTGTGAGTTTGAGTTGAGGGTAAACTCTTCTAAACTCTCCAATTAGGTCGCTGCAGTGGGACAGCCCCTTAAGGTATTGGGCAGTAATGCCCTGTAGTACCAAGGAGACTAATGAGTTTGGGTGAAAACAGCTGATGCCGTTGCCTGTGTAATATAGTTTTGTGGTTTTGAGGCCAATAATTCTCCTTCCTCTATTTTGGCTTCCAAGGAAGCGTTTCTACCTCCGGTGACTTGTCCTTTCATAAGGGAGGTGATCACACCTGATGCAATTGAACTAATAGGCTACAGAGAGTAGGAGGCATTGCCCAATATATCACAGGTGCTGACGCGCTCAACACCAAAGTGATCTGCAGGAGGTGCTGCCCATATACCCGTATACAATTGCAAAGAAACACGAAGTCCATAGTGCAACCAAAGACGCTTCTATGGAAGTTCATAGTTAGGGTGAGTTTATTTATTTTTAGTTTAGTTTAGAGATACAGCATGGAAAGAGGCCCTTCGGCCCACCGGGTCCGCGCTGACCAGCGATCCCCGCACATTAACACCATCCTACACCCACTAGGGCCAATTTTTACATTTATCAAGCCAATTAACCTACAAACCTGTACTTCTTTGGAGTTTGGGAGGAAACCGAATATCTCTGAGAAAATCCACGCAGGTCACGGGGAGAACGTACAAACTCCATACAGACAGCACCTTCAGTCGGGATCGAACCCGGGTCTATGTCGCTGCATTCGCTGTAAGGCAGTGACTGCTGTATTATGCAGTATTGAAGAACCTGATGGTTGTTGGGAATAAAAACTATTCTTGAATCTATTGTTTTCAGACTCCTATACCTTCTTCCCAATGATGGGAGTGAAATGAGAGTATGGTCAGGGCACTGTGGGTCATTGATACGGGCTGCTTTGTTGAGGCAGCACCTTCTACAGGTCCCTTCGAAGTGGGGGGGAGGTCAATACTACAAGATAGTTTTGTAAATCGTTGTAAAGGTATATTAGTCGCTTTTCTCAACTGATCATGTCTTGCTTGCCTTATTATGGGGGTGTAAGGTTAACGTCTCCTTTAAACTTTGCCCTTCTCACCATGTGCCCCTCTCACCCTCTAGTATTTGATTTTTCTATCCTTGGAAAACGGTTCTGCCTGTCTACCCTATCTATGCCTCTCATAAATGTATATACTTCTATCAGGTCTCCTTGCAGCCTCTGGCATTCCAGAGAAAACAATCCAAGTCTGAGGTTCCTGCTAGTTATGTGACTGGTTCACAGTCAACAGGGAATGGTTTGCAGTGTGAATTTCTCAAAGTAAGATCATAATAATATAATGTAGCTGCGAGTAACCGTGACTCGCACCATCTAATTTCTAGACCATAATTTGACTGCATGAGAAAATGGACACGTCGTAAAGATAATATGAAGAAAATAACTTTTACCATTTTCAGAACAAAAGTTCCTCAAATTACCTTTTAATGGAGAGGAAATGAGCAACTTCACGGTTACAAATATCATATCATGGTTTGCAGGTACATTATAAATCAAAAAGCAAGAAAGTAATAAGATTGTTCCCAACACTGCACAGCAAAGCTCTTACCTTAACTCTTCTCACCTCCAGTTCAAGATGTTATCGTTACCAGATGCGTTGTAATTGTGTGAATGCAAAATGTATTGTGAGTTTTTCTGTTATCAGATAATATCTAACTAAAATGCTTTGAAGCCAAAATTTGAATTGAAATTGTTTCCTTAGTTCTTTGGAAATAGATCTTGTGCGATGTTAATGATGAATTGTAGGATATGTTATCTTATTATAATAGAAGCATCAACAAAGAGCAATGTAAAGATCTGAATGGGAATTCATTAAATGGAGTGAATGTGAAACAGGATGGATGCTATATATTCAAAACTGTAATTTAGCTATATTCAATAAAATATAGCATTTTCATGGTGGAATATTTAAGGCACATCAAGATGCCATCACAGATATTGACCTCCACACCATGGAAGGGATGTACAGGAAATGCTGTCTTAAACAGGTGGCTAATATCGTCAGACCCACACCACCCTGGCCACGCTCTCATCTCACTGCCATATCAAGGGAAGGAGGTACAGAGGAGCCTGATAACCGTGGTCTCCGGGTTCAAGAAAAACTTCCTCACAGCAATCATCAGGCTCTTAAACACTGCACATCACTAACCACAAAATCTCTTCACCCAAAACTAATGAGGACATGTAATGTGATGCTGAGGTAAATAGCAAAACTCAGTCCTTGTCATTCCGCTGATTTGCTGTCCGTGGATTTAATTACTTGCAAGGTTGATCTTTGGGGCCATATTATTTTAAACAAATCTATTGATGTACTTGTCCACATTGAGGAACTGCTGCCTTGTTTGTATAAACACAGTGATGAGGTCCTAAACTGCGTCAATGGCTCCCTTGCCCTGCGTTATCTGAGTGAGAGCAGTCTATGTGTTTGTTCAGCTGTATCTTGTGCCGCTCTCACTGATTAATACCTGTAATTTCCGTGGAAGTAGTTTGTTATTTCACATCATTTCCTTTTGGCTATTTTCATCTTTTAAAGTGTTTATTAATGTGTGTCAATGCTTTTATACAATCGTAGGACATATTCACCTGTATTTCACAGTGAAAGATAGGGCCCTGGAGAGTGTTGTCACGCAGAGGGATCGAGGAGTACAGCACTAGTGCATAGTTTAACGTCACAGGTAGATAGGGTGGTAAAGAGTTACTTTGGCTCAATGGTTTCCTTCAGTCAGGGCATTGAGAATTTCACTGTACCTTGTAAGAATAAAGAACCGTTGAGCCATTGATAGAGAAGGTGGAATATTATATTACGGTTGTACAAGATGCTGGTGAGGCTGTACGTGGAGTATTGTGTCCAGTTTAAGTCAACCTAATATGGGAAAGATGCCACTAAGCTGGAAAGTGTTCACTAAATCATTTAAGAGGATGTTGCTAGGACTCAAGAGATCTCAGTTCTTGGGAGAAATTGGGCAGGCTAGGATTTTATTCTTTGGACCATAAGAATGGGCTGAGGGGTGATCTTATAGAGGTGTATAAAATCATGAGGGGAATAGGTAAGTTGAATGCACGGATTCATTATCCCAGGGTAGAGGAATGAAGAACTAGAGTGCATAGGTTTAAGGCGTGGAGAAGATGAGGAGCATTTTTTTTACATAGAGAATGGTGGGTATATGGAACAAGCTGCCAGAGGAATTTGTTGAGGCATGTACAATAACAACATTTAAAAGACATTTGGACGGGTACATGTACAGGGAAGGTTCAGAGGGTTATTGAACATTTTGGTTACCACAGATGAGTTAGGCCAAATGGCCTGTTTCCATGCTCTATGACTATGACTCTCTTTGGGTGAATATTAGTTACCAAGCAGAAGGCCTTTATGGAATTGGCGATGTTTTGTTCTTTGCAATCCAAAGGAAGTAATTTATTAGATTATTTTACTTTCATTGTTCCACCAAGGTTTCTCAGCTTCCAGGATCAGTTAGGTGGGATGACAAGATAATGACATCTTGACACTTGAAGTGGCATTCAGTGTTATAGAAGCTACGATCCATCTCTGATAAATGTTATGACAAACATATCACTTTCTCTTTGGTCTTAGGCTATTGTTTGCAATAAAACTCATTGTTCTCTACTGATCTATGTTTGAGTGTATTTTGATGTGAGTTCTATTGGTAACCATTAGATAAAGAAAATGTTCACAAACAAAACTAAAGCCGTTGTTCTAAAGATTGGATTTTTCACATTGAAAAATTAATCTTTAATTTATTGCACCTGATTCAGTATTCAAAATACATGTATCCTGAAAGCTGAAAATGGACACTGCCTGCTTTTCAGTCGGACAATGCTGGTTTAAACGCTGGTTTAAACCGAAGATAGACACACAAAAGTTGGAGTAACTCAACGGGACAGGCAGCATCTCTGGAGAGAGGGAATGGGCGGCGTTTCAGGTCGTGAGCCTTCAAACCCTGTGTGCAGTGGACTTTCACTATTGCATCAATACAGCACAATTTCTGACCATATTAGGTTTTGGAACCTATTGACAAATTGGCAGCTTTAAACACAAATTATGCGGTTCCCAGCAAGCTGACATATTTAAAGTGTTCAGAGTTCAAGGTACAGTTGCTCTAAATATATATTCTATATCATTGGAGTCTCAAGAAAGTGCTGATGCTGGAATCTTTGTCCGTTCATCTCCCATCCTGAGTCACTTTTATACAATCACATCACACTTATCCCTCCCTCCAGCTTCACATTTCATTCTTCTTCTTTCCTTATCTGACAACTTTTTGTCTCTTATTCACCTCTATCCTTTGTCAGTTTGTCTCTTCATGTGCCAACCACAACCCCGCCCCCTCACTTGTATTCACCTATCAATTGCCAAGCTTTGACTTGCCCCCATTTCTCTTTTCCAACTTCCCCCCAACCCCTCGCCCCACTTCTCCATCAAGAAGGGTCCCGACTTGAAACATCTTTTGTCCATTCCATGCATAGATGCTGCCTTACCCACTGATTTTCTCTAGCACTTTGTTTATTAGTTCTATATCCTTATTGAAATTGTTTTGGAATTCAGATTAATACTGCATTCTCTTACATGGTAGGCACAGAACATGAATTTACCTTAGACTACTCTCACTATAACATTGATCTACAATCCCTTTGATTATCCCTACTGCAGGATAATTCTATCTGATTGTATATTGTGCTTGGATGAATCTAACTGTCATACCCTGGTATTGGTACAATGGTCAAGACTGCCACTTTATGAACTCTAGCTGATATTCTGCAAATTATTTTAAAGAGCAGAATTTTGAATTTTAATCCATCTTTCACCATTACCGATGATTTTGCACACAATAGAGGTCCTGGGTTGGGGATTATAACGTGTGTGGAAATGCAGGCTAAAATGTTGCATGCAGTGGACCTTTATCAATTCCTTCTGAGGCCGTCCGGCAGGATTTTCATAAAAGCACAAAAGTGGATAAGCAATTTCCAAACGTCAGCACTGTCACACACAGGAACAACAGTTGGAGAGAGAGTTAGATTAGCTCTAAGGGCCAACGGAATCAAGGGATATGGGGAGAAAGCAGGAATGGGGTACTGATTGTGGATGATCAGCTATGATCATATTGAATGGTGGTGCTGGTTTGAAGGGCTGACCTGCACCTATTGTCTATGTTTCTATGTTTCTAATTTCAAAATAATAGACAGAAGGAGTTCTTACAATTGTGTTTTGTTAATGACATATCTACATATTTCCATATCCCCATATCCCCCTGCAAATCCATGTGCCTATGCAAAAGTCCCATAAACACCGCCATTGTATCTGCCTCCATCACCACCTCTGACAGCATGTTGCAGGCACCCATCATTCTCTGTCATAGAGTCATAGAGTGATACAGTATGGAAACAGGCCCTTCGGCCCAACTTGCCCATACTGGCCAACAATGTCCCAGCTACACTAGTCCCACTTGCCTGCGCTTGGTCTATATCCCTCCAAACCTGTCCTATCCATGTACCTGTCTAACTGTTTCTTAAACGATGGGATAGTCCCGGCCTCAACTACTTCCTCTGGCAGCTTGTTCCACACACTCGCCACCCTTTGTGTGAAAAAGTTACCCCTCGGATTCCTTTTTTAAAATGTTTATTTTTTAATTTTTATTTATTAGAAGTACAGTAAATTACATCAATACACATCCCGTATATATTATTACATTTATTGTACCCCTTCATTTTTTGAAGCTATTAAAAAAGGATAGAAATTGAGAAAGTGAGAGAGAATTGTGAAAGTGAAGAAGTGTGACGAAAGGAAAGAAGAAAGGCCCCTTAGTCGAGGAATTTGAAAAAGGAAATTAAGAGATATACCCTTGAAAAGAATAAAGAGAAAGAAGGAAAAAGGAAAAGACAGTTGCGTCATTATAAACATCACGCAAAAGGAATATACCAACTTGACAATTTTTCATTCCCCTTTACCAAGACCTGCCGCTGAGGCCTTTTTAAAGTACTATTGCACCTTATCCTTGTAGTAAATCTATAAATGCAGACCACGTCCTATAAGAGCGATCTGATTTTCCTGCCAGGCGAAGTCTCATATCTTCCAGGTGTAGTGTTTCAAACATAGTTGAAATCCACATATTTATTGTTGGTATAGGAGCGTTTTTCCAAATTTTAAAATAAGCTTTTATCCAGTTATTAACCCACATTCAAATAGGTTCTTTTGAAACACATTTAGTTCAGGGCTACCTTCCGTTGTTTCAAAGATAATCCATTCTGCTTTTGGTATCAGTTTTATTTTAAATAATTTTATAAAGATTTCAAAGATTCCAGTCCAGAATTTTTAAATTATTATACAAAAAACAAATGAAAGCGCTATAGTAGCTACTTGAGACTGGCATTTATCACTGATAGTACCCCTCGGATTCCTACTAAATCTTTTCCCCCGCACCTTGAAACTATGTCCTCTGGTCCTCGATTCCCCTATTCTGGGCAAGAGAATGTGCATCTTCCCGATCTATTCCTCTCATAATTTGTACACCTCTATAAGATCACCCCTCATCGTCCTGTGCTTCATGTAATAGAGACCCAGCCTACACAACCTCTCCCTATAGCTCACACCCTCTAGTCCTGGCAACATCCTCGTAAATCTTTTCTGAACCCTTTCAAGCTTGACAATATCTTTCCTATAACATGATGCCCAGAACTGAACAATATTCTAAATGCGGTCTCACCAACGTATACAACTGCTACATGACCTCCCAACTTCTATACCAAATACTCTAGACTGATGAAGGCCAAAGTGCCAAAAGCCTTTTTGACCACCTTATCCTCCTGCGACTCGACCATCAAGGAACCACGCACCTGTACTCCTAGATCCCTCTGCTCTACAACACTACCCAGAGGCCTACCATTTACTGTGTAGGTCCTGCCCTTGTTCGGCGTCCCAAAATGCAACACCTCACACTTTTCTGTATTAAATTCCATCAACCATTCCTCCGCCCACCTGGCCAATCGATCCAGATCCTGCTGCAATCTTTCACAACCATCTTCACTATCTGCAAAACCACTCATTTTTTGTATCATCAGCAAACTTGCTAATCTTGCCCCGCATGTTCTCATCCAAATCATTGATGCAGATGACAAACAGTTACGGGCCCAGCACCAAACCCTGAGGCACACCGCTAGTCACAGGCCTCCAGTCCGAGAAGCAACCTTCCACCATCACCCTCTGCTTCCTTCCATGGAGCCAATTTGCTATCCATTCAGCTATCTCCCCTTGGATCCCATGCGATCTAACCTTCCTCTGTGTAAAATAAAACTTGCCCTGCACATCTTCTTTTAACTTTCTCCTTCTCGTTTTATAGCCATGCCATTTAGGCATTTGATAGTTCTCCCTGGGAAAAGGATTCTGATTGCCCACTTTATCATAATGTTTATATCGCTCAAACTAAAATGATTTTAAAGCACGCAGGATATTATTTTATAGCATACTGGACTTAAGTGATTTTGCTTTTATTGCACGATTTATTAATTCAATCCCTTCAGGTCATGTGGTAGACCAGTATACTTCAGGTCATGTAAACTGTTTAGCTCTAGTTTCCATGTGGCAGATTCTGCACTTCAGATCTCGACATTCAGTGAGAGACAGAGAACAGAGCCTGACTAACGTAGACTGCACAAAATGCCAGGCACACATGCTCAGTTTCAACCTTCTTCGAAGCACAGAATTGTGATGACACAGGAGGAGGACTGAGCTTTTGTTGGGCACTCTACCCATCCGAATCCCCTGCTTGTTTCCCTCAAATGCTTATCCAATTCCTTTGTAAACCCTTGATCTTCTTTCCAGCAACCATACGGGCAATAAGTGCCAGAAAATTACTGCATTCTCATTCCCTTGTGTGTCTTCTGTTCAAGGTTTGTAATTTAGGGGTTTGGTCCTTCAGCCAACTACAAATAGAGTCGAACAAAGGGAAACAGACTCTTGGGCACAACTTGTCTGTGTCGACCATGATGTCCCATTCAAACTAAAACCATTTCCCTTTGCCTGGCCCATATCCTCCAAACCTTAACTATCCAAGGAAAATGGGTGCATCTTCTCTCCATTTGCCCTCTGTAACCAGCCATGAATGAACTGTACACCTCCATAAAATCTCCTCTCGATCGTCTTTTGTACAAGAGAACACCCCTAGTTTCTCCAATATAACGCAAGGCTGTGATCCCTCACCCCTTGAACTATTCCAGTGAAACTCCTCAAAATATTGAAAGTTGACTTCACTTCAATTGTCCAAAAAGGACATGATTGTGTACAAAGGTGAATATATACCAAAGGCAAATAACAACATGTTAACATGAGGTCACATCTAGGAACAATAATTAATGAACGTCCATTTCTCTTGAAGAAGAGTCTCGACCCGAAACGTCGCCTATTTCCTTCGCTCCATAGATGCTGCCTCACCTGCTGAGTTTCACCTGCAGCATTTTTGTCTACCTTCCATTTTTCTTGCATCATTCTCAACCTCAGTATGTGTCAAAAACCCTTGAGGACAATAATTTGACAATGTTTACAATTATTTGGGCGAGAATGTACACGGCACGATTGGTAAGTTGGCAGATGACACCAAAATAGGTGGTGAGCAGACAGTGAAAATGGTTGTTAAGAATTACAGAGGAATCTTGATCAGCTGGGCGAGTGGGCCAAGGAATGACTAATGGGGTTTAATTCAGATAAGTGTGATATGTTGCATTTTGGAAAGTCAAACCAAGGTAGGACCTTCATAGTGAACGGTAGGGCCAGGGGAGTGTTGTAGAACAGAGGGATCTCAGAATACAAGTACATAGTTCCATAAAGTGGCGTCACTGGTAGATAGGATGGTGAAGAAGGCTTTCGATTCTCAAGATGGTCTTCTATTTTAATATGATGTTAGTTGAGGTATACATGTCAGGATACGACAAAGTACCCACATTCTTCTTTAAATAGTGCAACGACACGTAACAGTGCTATGATAATAGTGCTTTGTCCCGTTAGAAAATATTTGACCTCATTTGAACTTCATATCAGAAAGATTTCATTGCAAAATTATGCAGCACCTGGAAATAGAAAAGCAGGGAGGAAAATATTCCTGTGATTATCTTCTTATACACCTTTTATTATATATGGCTTCGTTTTGATGTAATACAGACTCATTTTTGTCTCATTTCTTATTGAGAAGTCTCATTATACATTCTGTAGTGGCCATCCATGCCCTGAGATCATGTTCGGTTTTAGGTGACTTGCAGATGATGAAGTACATGAGTTATCTGCTAATTAATGTTTCAGTGCTAGAATTTACCCTGTGCCACTGTGGGATTAGGCTGACCTTGAAGGGAAACAGCCAGAAACAAGCAAAAATCAAAGTGCTGGGGAAGAACCCAACTGGTCAGGGAGCATCAGTGGTGGGAATGGACAGGTCATAAGGAATAGGAGCAGAAATTAGGCCATTCGCCCCATCAAGTCTACTCCGCCATTCAATCATGGCCGATCTATCTCTCCCTCCTAACCCCATCCTCCTGCCTTCTCCCCATAACCTCTGACTCCTGTATTAATCAAGAATCTATCTATCTCTGCCTTAGAAATATTCACTGACTTGGCTTCTACAGCCTTCTGTAGCAAATAATTCACCACCATCTGACTGACAGACAACGTTTCATGTCATACCCCTTTCTCAGACCAAAGGTGCCAACATCTGCAGTCTCTCTGCCTAGCCAGTAGGATAATGCAGCAATTATGCCTACGGAAGGAAACCTATTATCTCATATCCTGAACAGAAAAAGTAAATAGTCTCCATCTAATAATCCACTTGCTTCATGAAACCTGTTCCAACTGAGAAAGTTTTAAGTAATTTGAATATTTTCCAGCATTCCTGGTTAATAGACAGGTCCAACATTTATTTAACATTCTACTGGTTGCCATGGCTTCTAAGAATTATCATGTTTGAGGCACAAATTGAAAAATAATTGGCTGTCATACAAATATCTGAAAAATTACATGGCCTTTGTGCAGAAGTAGATTGATTCATAATCTCAAGCATGCAGTTCCAAAACCCATTAGAATTGTCCGCTCAAAATGTCTCTCCAATTTGACTAGGACATTGGTTTCATTTTCATTTTAACTGAAACTGATTTTTAAACTCCTTATGCCTAAAATGGATTTAGAAGGACAGCCATTTAAAATTAGACATTTAAATTCTATATGTTTGTAATCGTCACTCCAGTAAATACATTGACATGTTTAAAAGTGGTTGACCATCAACCTTAACCCCCACGCTTCCACCCCCGCCAATTGTCAATTGTTATGAAAACAAATACATTACGTTATCTTGTCATAAGGTTTCGCTGAATTTGTCAATATTAAGGAAAGTATTTAAAGAGGAAAGAGAGTTGAAGAGATTTAGGGAATTAATTCTAGGATTAGGACATTGGTAGCAATCAATGTTGGGCAAATTACATTTTAGGATCATCCTTGGATCGGTATATATTTATCAGTTGATGGTCAATTCCTCTGCATTGGTGATCTTCAGTCTCATTTATACAGATCTTCACTTCTCTATATTGTTCATTCATCCTCCAAGAGAGCTCTTTGCAAAATATCCCTTTACAATTGTGCATAAATCACATGGAAACACACTCACAGATAACCAGAATGAGAATTCATGCTTCACGTTTTAAAGCCCTGATTTTTCTTATGTTTTGTGTTTTTCTTCAGTGGAATTTAACACAGTGTGCGTGTGATCTAATTTCAGTTAGCCAGCGTCCTGCCAGCTCTGGGTGTGAGTACCGTCTGCCCAAGTGACACAGCATTTAGAAAACACATGCAGCCAGCTTTTATTTTGATACTTTCATCTCATTTCACGAAAAAAGGAATCACATCAGGAGACATCATTACTGCCATCAGGAAGAAGGTAAATTGGCATGAGAACCCTAACTACCATGTTTAAAAACAGCTTCATACCAGCAATCATGAGGATCACTAACCTGAGCAACTATGTTCTTCTGTGGACTTTGTTTTGGTTGCAGTACATATTTCAGTTTTGTACTATTATTGTATGGTTACCTAGTATTGCTGATTCATATTTTATTGTATTATTGATTATTGTATATTTGTCGTGTGTTATTGCATTACTGAGTCTGTCAAGCTGCAGCAGTCAAGAATTTCATTGTTCCATTAGCTGTGCAAATAACAATTAAATCCAGAAGATAGACACAAAATGCTGGAGTAACTCAGCGGGTCAGGCAGCACCTCTGGAGAAAAGGAATAGGTAACGTTTCGGACCCTTCTTTAGACTGAGGGTCAGTGGAGAGGGAAACTAGAGGTATGAAAAGGTACAGAACGAATCAGAGCCGGAACCGATGGACAAGGAGCCCACAATGGTCCATTGTTGGCTGTGAAGGAGATTATAACGAAGGGATATGAACACTGAAACTAGCAGGAAAATTAGGGTGGGGAGGGACAGAGGGAGAGGGAATGCAAAGGTTACTTTAAATTACAGAAATATTCATACTGGTGGGTTATAAGCAATTAAACATGCTTGACGCGTAAAGGTTATGGACACTTATTCCTCTTAGAAATAACATCTACAAACTCACTCAGACTGTTGGCGGTGCAGATTTTGTGAAGTTTTAAATGTGGATCTCTAAGATTTACTACTCTGCAGCTAGGGCCCTCTGAGGAATCTTGAAAATCTGTACTAGGTAACACAACCTTATGATTCCTATTTGATATACTTGTAGCTTCCAGCACAACTGACTGGATTATCGTCAGTACCATCTATAACCTGCAAATGGGTTGTTGCGTTGCTGTTGCTGCTCCTATAAGAACCTGCTCAAATTGCCTTTGAGTCAGGAATGAGTTTTTTCACCTCTCCCATTGAAAAATACCTGCAAAATGTGTTTTGTCAGAGGGCAATGTATTTCTTAATGGTTTTTCTTTGGACTTTATTCCTTGGAGCACGGGAGGCTGAGGGGTGATCTTACAGAGGTAAATAAAATCATGTCCTCCCTTAGTTCTTGATTCACCTACCCTGGAAAAAGGATTCTGTGTCCATGTCAATTTCCCTCATGGTTTTTTACACCTCTGTAATATAGGGTGGGGGAATCAGGAACTAGAGAACCACTCTTATTCACCTCTATAGGATCACCTCAACCTCTCTTAAAAACGGATGTTTGTAGCTGCATCACATATTTCTGGTGGAGTACAGTAGCTTCCATTTTATTTGAGATCAGCAAACCAGATTATTTCACAAACCTGATGATTTTTTTAGAGTGTCTAGCTGAGTTTACTGCAATAATATGTCCCGGAACAACAATGTTACCGTATTGGATTTAGTGCTGAGTAATGCATCAGATTTAGTTAACAGTTTAATCAAGCATGAATGTTTATCTAATTGCAAATTGAATCTAAATTTGGGCTGTCTTTGGTGCAATGAAACATTAGCTGCTCAAGGCAAATTGGCAAATCAGCATGGATAGATCAGAGAGAGGTGTTCAAAAAGAATTTAACATCATTCCGAACATATTCATACATCAAAGGGCAAGGGCTCTACGTCAAGAAGAACCATAAATAACTGAAGAGGGAAGAGACAGTGTTCAAATAGTCCAACACTTTCAATTCAGACTTCTTGTCAGACTGCAGTATTCAGCTACATTTTGTTAACAGCTCACCAGGAATTAAATTACTCTCAGTTGTCCAGAAGTCCCGGTTAGGAATGTTTGTTAAATGACAACAAAAACAGAATTCCCTGTTTTGTGGTGAAATACATTTTCTTGAGGTTGTAAACTTAATGTAACAGCTTACAATGGGAGACAATGAAGTTTCTCACTAGTTTTTAGTTTTAGTTTAGTTTAGTTTAGTTTATTGTCACGTGTAGCAGAGATGGTGGGCAAATACAATAGTGGCGATTAAGAGACTTTTAGGCAGGCACATTAATATGCAGGAAATGGAGGGATATGGATCATTTTCAGACAGATTAGATTATTTGGGCATCAGCCATTGTGGGCCAAAGGGTATGTACCTGTGCTGTACTTTTTCCATGTAGTCAGTGGTATAATGCAAAATTATGGACTGGGGCTCACCTGCATAATT
Source organism: Okamejei kenojei (assembly GCA_035221665.1). NCBI lineage: Eukaryota > Metazoa > Chordata > Chondrichthyes > Rajiformes > Rajidae > Okamejei > Okamejei kenojei. The sequence goes on from CM069161.1 coordinate 18,490,417, forward strand.
CTCTATTGATTCCTACAAAACACAACAGATGGTCTGCCACACCATAGTTCAGCCTTCTAAACCAGATGTTCAGTTTTCATGTGTACTGCAAAAGATCATTCATTAATGATGAGCAACTAATTAATGAAGTAAGGAAACAGGTGTCGATCTTTCATACTCAATGCAGATGACTGGAACACACATTTACCTTGACATTTTCACATTTTAAAGGCTCTGGCGTATGACCCATTTCAAGATTTATTGCAGGTGAAACTGTTCCACTGTGATTCATTTAAACGGCCATATATTTCCGATGGAGAGAGTCTAATGATGTCCATCCATCAATTGTGTTTATGTTTAGTCTTCAAGTTGCTGGAAGCTGCACTTCATTCCCTTCAATGTGTCAGAAATTTAGGTTATTTAGGTTATTGTCCTGTGTTCACAACCACAGTGAAAACCTTTTGTTTGCATGCTTATCCGATCAAATCAGATGATGCTATACATGAGTACTATCAAGCCATACACACATACAACAGGTAGAGAAAAGAGAAAATGCCAGAGTGCAGAATATCGTTTCTCAGCATTGTAGTGTAACTGTTCCAGAGAAAAAGTCCAATGTCCGCAATGGGGTAGGGTAGAGAATCGAGAATGCACGCTAGCTAATGGAAGGATCATTCAGACGTCCGATAACAGAGGGGAAAAGGTTGTTTCTGAGTAATAAAGAATTTCATGTTAACAACTGACCACATGGCAGTGCAATAATGAAAACTGCCATTAGTTCAGTCAGGAGAGATGAATACTTTGACATAGGGTAGAAAATTATTTTCATTGCTTTTCAAAACAAAACTCATTATAAAGTAGAAATGCTATTCCCACGCAGAGTACTGACAGAGTAATTTCTCCTGTCTATCAAGTTTGTTGTTCACGTAACTATAAATGTCTGACGTTAATTTTATGCAAATAATTTGTTACCAATGTTGGCATTGTTCTCATTTATTACCCAACTATGACTGCCCTTGAAAATAAGATGTTGAATCATCGTGTTGAACAGTTGCTGTTCTACAGTGACAGTACTTTTGGAGTGCTGTTCGGATGGAAATTCTATGCTTTAAACTCAGTTTTGAATGAGGACCAAGAATAGATTTTCAGATTATCATGATCTGATTCTTGGAAAGGAACCAGCAGATAGTGATGTCCCCATGTGTCTGCTGCCCTCGTTCTATTTTGGCCGTTGAGATTGTGCATTCAGGAGATGCTGTTAGTCTGGATGAGGAACTTCAGTGCATGTTTAAGATGTTATGCACTGTATCTATCATCTGTTCACTGGAAGGAGAGGAAATGTATGTTTAACGGTTCAATGCTTCCATGGTTCTTTATTTTCACATGTATCGAGGTTCAGTGACATTCTTATTTTACATACTGTTCAGTAAATCGTTACAATACAGAGGCACAATCCCAGATTAAGTACAAAGTGTATAGAAATAGCCCACTGAGGACAAATACAGTTGTCAAGTTTTGGCGCCATTTTCAAAGTCCAATTTGCAGCTGGCCATATAGACCTGTTGCAGCTATTGCCTCGATCCGATCGCCAAGCAAATTGATCAGTTCAGAGAAGGGTCCAGACCCAAAACATTGCCTGTCCATTCCCTCCCCAGATGCTGCCTGGCCCACTGAGTAACCCCAGCACTTTGTGTTTTGCTCAAGATTTTTGCCTCTGCATTTTCTTGTCTCTCTAACAGCTCCAACTGTATTCCTTTGTTCAAGGTATGACTCCAGATATCAAAAGACAGTTTTGTTTCCAACTAACCTCAGACTTACACTGCATCCTTGCATTTCTAAAATATTCTATTTGTAAAGCTCTATAATCTTGCTTTAAGTAAGAAATATGAATTAACAATTCCATCTCTCCCTCAGATAATGGAGACACAAGAGACTGCAAATGCTGGAATCTTGAGGAAAATAAGTGCTGGAAGAACACAATGAGTTGGGTGCTGTCTGGGGAGGAAAATGAACAGATGAAATTTGAAGTCCGAAGAAGGGTCTCGACCCGAAAAGTCACCCATTCCTTCTCTCCAGAGATGCTGCCTGTCCCGCTAAAGCCCTGTCCCACGGTATGAGTTAATTCCAAGAGTTCTCCCGAGTTTATCCTGATTCAAACTCAGAGATTTATGGTAATGGGCACTCGTCGGTACTCGGGGCTCTCGTGGATATTTTTCAACAAGTTGAAAAATCATCACGAGTCTTCCCGTGCTTACCTGCCATTAGCGAGTCTTCCCGAGTACCTGCCGTTAACATTAAGAGACGTCCTCGAGCTCCGACGAACCCGCTACGTTCATTCTCTGTGCTTACCACGAGTTTGATTTTTTTAAAACTCGGGAGAGCTCTTGGAACGAACTCGTACCGTGGGACAGGGCTAAGTTACTCCAGCATTTTGTGTCTATCTTCGATTCAGACAGCATCTGCAGTTCCTTCCTACACAGATGATAATTTAAGTTGGAACCATTCTTTGAAACATTTTGGGTCCTTTGAGAGTTTAGCTTAGTTTAGTGATAAAGCATGAAAAGGGTCCCTTCGGCCCACTTCCCTGCTGGCCATTGACTATCCCATTCAGACCAGTTCTGTGTTATCCCATTTTCTTAACTACTCTCCTACACGCTAAGGGCACTTTACAGCAGCTAATTAACCTACTAGCAGACACGTCTTTTGGATGTGGGAGGAATTGGAGTACCCGGGGGAAATCCACAAGGAGAACGGGTAAACTCCACACAGACAGCAACCCGAGGTCAGTATTAAACCCGGGTCTCTGGCACTGTGAGGCGGCAGCTCTCCTAGCTCTGTGTTGCACTTCACATGCAGACCACCCAGACCAAGTGGCGTTCTGGGGGGCATTGGCACTGCACTGTGCTCCTCCATGTCTTAGTGCGCTGGGTACATGAAGACTTGGATGGATGACCAGAGACTAGGTGTGACTCACTGCTTGTCCCCAATGTTCTTTTGCAAATGACATATTTTGCGTTGAAATTGAATTGCTTATTACACAAACTCTTTTCACAGCGCAATTTATTTTTTTTGAAACAAAGAACAGAAATGTACACAATCCCCATGTGCTGGCTTTCCAAGGTCCTCTATAAATCAGACGTGATTTGCAATTTTCCTCCTTTGGAAATGAAGCTCAGAATTATTTTGTAATTAATTCTGTATTGTATTCCCCAACTGTGATTAAATTCTCCCGATAAATAATATATAAAGCTTAATTGCGGGATAACGACTTAGTAAAGAAATTAACTGCGATATCCGCGTCATTATTTATTGACGTGTTTTCAAGCTGTCAGCTGTCAGGCAGTGGGCTACCTATGGGAGAGAAAGTTGAGCACTAGGAACATTTATAGAAATAAATACTTTCATTTATATTAGTGCCCTCCACATCATTTTCACAATTCTGTATTGGAAATCGCCTCCCAGGCAATGAAGTATTTCTGAAGTTGGTCACTGTTGGAATATAAGAAACACCAGTGCATGCCAGCAAGCTTCCACCAGCATGTGGAATGCTACAATATCATCCCAAAAAACCCACATCCAACAGTGCAGCACCTCCTTTGTGCTGAACTCCTTTGATGCCACGTTTGCAAGCTCAATCAAAACCCAAAATGCTGGAGCAACTCAACAGGCCATGGAGGGAAATGGACAGGGGGGGGTTCTCAGTCAGCACCATTCATTGGGCTGAAGGATTAGGGAGGAGAAAGCTACAAAAGAATGGTGGGGTGGGACAATGACTGGCGAGTGAATGGTGGATAGAGGTGAGGGGGGGAATTGATTGGAAGATGAGTGGAGTAAGTGACAAGGGGCTGAGGTGAAAAGGAGACAAAAGTTGGTCAGATAAGGAGAGAACGTATCCACCTATCACTTGTCAGGCTTTGTCCTGCCTCCACTTTTCTTGTCCAGCTTTCTCTTCCCTACACCATTCAGTCTGAAACATCATCTGTCCATTCGCTCCACAGATGTTGCCTGGCCCATTGGGTTCTTCCAGCACTTTGTGTTTTGCTCACGATTCAGCCTCTGCAGTTTCTTGTGTCTCCATTTGTGAGCTCAGTAAATCGGGTATGTTAGATATATCTGTCACAAGAGGTGAGTGCTAACCTTTGTGCACACTTGACACGTGAATATGTTTCAACAAACATTGACAAATCAAAATAACAACCATATTCCAAGGTAAAATATATCACTAATCTTGAAATGTGAAATGTAGAGATAAAACCTTAGTTGACGACCAATGAGTAGATGGTACCATGTTTGTCTTTCAAACCAAATAGATTCATGATGGAAGGGTAGAATCTTTACCTTAAAACATGGTTGGTAGTTGTGGTAAGTATCTGTGAGATGCTAGGGTGAAAACCCCCTGATTTAAATTCTAAATTACAGAGATATAGGATGTCTCTCCAAATCAAGTCACAAATCCAGCCAAGAGTGTTTAATTGTCATGTGTACTGTGAGAATAATTAAATTAGTATTTGCTGCAGCTTAACAGGCATGTAAAAACACAGTTACAACACTACAATAATTTAATAACCATACAATAACATTGTTCTTTATCTCTCTACATCATCGTTTCCCTTATCCCTAACCATTCTGAAGAAATCTCTCGACCTGAAATGTCACCCATTCCTTCTCTCCGGAGATGCTGCCTGTCCCGCTGAGTTACGCCAGCATTTTGTGTCTATCTTCGGTTTAAACCAGGTTCGGCAGTTCCTTCCTACATGTACAATAACCATGATAATTCAAATAGCAAAGACGCTGATGCAACCAGGGACAAAATTCTTAGACAATCATAGTTTGTCTAATGCTGTCGGGGAGGATTTAAACTTATGTGGCAGGGGGATGGGTATAAGAGCAGAGAGGCAGGTGGGTGTAAAATGAGGGTAGAAGCAATAGGTAGCAAGGGGAAAAGTAAAAGCGGCAGGCAGACAAAACCAGGGCAAAAATCAAAAAGGGCCACTTTTCAACATAATTGTATAAGGGGTAAGAGCGTTGTAAAGACAAGCCTGAAGGCTTTGTGTCTCAATGCAAGGAGTATTCGTAATAAGGTGGATGAGTTGAACGTGCAGATAGCTATTAATGATTATGATATAGTTGGGATCACGGAGACATGGCTCCAAGGTGACGTAGGCTGGGAGCTGAACATCCAGGGATATTCAATATTCAGGAGGGATAGAGAGAAAGGAAAAGGAGGTGGGGTAGCGTTGCTGGTTAGAGAGGAGATTAATGCAATGGAAAGGAAGGACATTAGCTTGGAGGATGTGGAATCGGTATGGGTAGAGCTGCAAAACACTAAGGGGCAGAAAACGCTGGTGGGTGTTGTGTACAGGCTACCTAACAGTAGCAGTGAAGTTGGGGATGGTATCAAACAGGAAATTAGAAATGCGTGCGACAAAGGCAAAACAGTTATAATAGTAAGATTAAACGAGAACTTACCAGTTCGAAGTTTGATCGTTATTTTATGAGGAGTTACGATGAGGGATTACGTGAAGAACCCGCCTGGCGCTGGCAAACGGCACACTTCAAAGCAGCGGCATGAAAAACACAGAACACAAAAATAGCCGAAGTAACATAGTAAGGCTCATAATAGACTTAGAACTACCAGATGATCATTTATTTTATGAGGGTGGGGAGTGGAGGGCACGTAATCCCTCATCGTAACTCCTCATAAAATAACGATCAAACTTCGAACTGGTAAGTTCTCGTTTAATCTTACTATTTTACTTCGGAGTCACGTGAGTGACTACGTGAAGAGTTTAAAGCTTTCTGTGTTTTTCGTGTCGTAGAATTTATTCCATACGACAGTACGGCTCATTAACACAATAACGAGCGAATAACACATTTTCCTCAAACATTGCCTCAAGTTATGTGATAAATAATTTTCACATTATAAAAAATGAAAATAATGCCCTTTCTATTGAAAAGCAAATTTATCACAAATACCAATTGATATATATTTTTTTATGGCATGACAAAGCAACAATTATAGCGAACCGAACATTGCGTGTCTAAATCTGACACCATGACTGGTTCCTTTATTTTAACAGTAATCTACAGCCTCCTGCGGCCTTGCATCTTTGCTCGAGTGGCTCATCCTGTGCCATTCTTGTGAATGTATTTTCCTCATTAACAGAGTGATTTTCCACCTTTCAGTGTCTAGTTCCTACTGAATGTATCCAATTATTAACCATCTAGAAATACATTCCTCTATAACCATCAGTTTTACTGAACCCAATGTGGTTTTTGTGTGTAATAAGCAGTCTCATTGCCACAGACTCTTACCTACTGCAACATTTTCATCAATGTTCACACACACACAACTTAAAGCCAGCAGGATGTGCTTATAGGTTTACCTTGGTTTCGTTTTCAGGTCTTCTTGGCGTGCTTTATTTGGTAGATTCATAAACATATATGATAATGCAATTTGTATCCACATGCCATTATAACGTAACATTTGCAATGTTTGCACTCTTATATTGATACTAAAGTTATCAGAATTATTATTTTCAATGTTTAAGTTTTTTGAATCATAGATAGAGTTAAAGTCCATTTCTTAAGGCATTTCAAGATTTTTTATCTCATGCCTTTATATTTTTTACAATTTTGGACAGATTATATATACATATACACATATCTATATCTATATCTATATCTATATATAATATATATATATACACACACACATATATATATTGTATTAACATTTACATATATATCCCTTTCCATATTGGGATATTATGAATGCATCTGATAACTTCTTGGTTAATATATTGTCTGTTTATAAGACGGTAACACTCTGAGCCCTATAATTGGCTCTATCAATTAGATACTTAGAAAATGTAATCCACAAGGAATTCACATATATCTAAATGACAAAATAACTTTACTGTATACACAGACCTCCAATTTCTTATAACAAAATATAGTTATTTAGACTTATTTCCGCAAATTGCAGGTATAACACTTCTTTATACATAATTAATTTATTGATATATTGTAATATTGGTTTACATTCATAGACTTCTTTGACCATCAGCTGTTGAGATGGTCTAGTCAACCTGTAGATAGTCAAATTCATATTTTCACTTATGGAGGTTTTTGTACAACAATAAATTACTGCAGGGTTTCTCAACCTGGAGATCCCAGTGGGTGCAGCAGCATCCAAAGAAACAAATGGAGACAGGCAACGACCTAGGTCGAGACCCCTTTTTTGACTTCAATAAATTGCTACCATTATGAATCATCACTAGCAGTTCAAAATCACACAATATAAATGAACCATAAAGGACTCATATTGGGCCACCAAAATGCCTCTGACAGTGTCCTGCTACATATTCATCAGACACTGCCCTATTAAACAAAAATGAGGAACACAAAGAATCTTTTCCTCATGTAATTGGGAGAAAAGCATCCACCTTCACTGTTCTTAGATTACGCACAAGAATATTCGAAAGATCGGTGATTTAATCTGTATGCAATCAGATTAATCGTAAGTAATCCATATTAATGACAATATGTTTTTCTTCCCAAATTTGTTATCTTCTGATACCATTGTCTCTTCCTTAGAGATAAACAGGTGGACTAAACTTTAAAACATACCACATCTGTTTACTTAGATAATCCCATAATTGTTGTTTGACTTATCTTGTGACCCACAAGAAATATTTAAAATCAGTGATTTAATCTGTATACAACCAGATTAATCGTAAGTATGCAAAATAATGACAATATATTTTCCTCCCAAATTTGACCATAGTTAACATATGCCACAGCCGTGGTATTGTTCATCTTGATACGACATGGACAGTTCCATAAAAAAACAATCGATCTTTTTTATCCATAACTCCTTATACTTCAACAATTAATACGAATGTTTGGAAAATTCTTAGGACAAACCATTTATGTTTGCCTGGTATAATTGTCTGCAGTCCGCTTAACAAAAAACATATCAATTATTGTTATAAGAATAGATAATATTCTTATCTTTACCCAAACATTCACAGAAGCTGTACATCATCTGTAACACTTGCTTCAGTTGTAATTTTATAGTTGAAGCAGCTTATGAACCTTTTTACATTACTAATAATGATAATGTATCATTTGATATTTTGCATAAGCCTCTTCACAAGGCATACATATTCTATAAGCTTCTGTATTCCTTCTTTTGGAACTTTATTTATATTTTCCCCTAACCTAATGGAGGAACAAAGTATGTCAACAATAATAATACATATTTGTATCATGGAACAATTTTCCCCACTCTTATGGTGCTTAAATTACTTCTGAATTCAGAATAGTAATTTAAAAATATTTTATTAATGCCTGAGCATATGCTTTATGTAATGGGTCAAGTCCTACCTACCACCAGGTTTGTAATGGTAGGCACTAATTTGCAGCTGCTCTTTATCTCTTCTAATTTAAATGTAATCGAGATAACCCATACCATGTACCTCATTAGTGCAAGTGCTGATCTTTTATCAGTATATTGTTCCTTCAGTGTTCAGTTTAACAAACTTGAACTAATTGATTGTTTGGACAAGTTTTAACTTGCACAGCTTGACCCACTTTAATTAATTTCAAGCACCTGTAATATTGATTAACACTTTGTTAATCACAACAGTTTTCCATGTTCTAGATGTTTCTTTTTTTTTTAATTTTTTTTTTTTATACTGTGAAAGTGTAAATAATGATATTATTGTATGGTTTATACCATGAATCTTTACACTAAGGTAATTTTATAATATACATGTACGTTCCCCTTTTCTTTTTTAAATTTACTTTTGAGTGCAAACCTGAAATCAGTTTTTCCCTTATACAGGTGAACCAATCCTCCTTAGTTATATTAAGTTTTAACCATCATAATACACCTGTAATCCCCCATAATTGGAGATTTCATGACTTATTTTGTAACCAGATGTTTGCACCTCTTCAACGTACATCAAGCCTTCTTTTCCCCAATTATATAGGTTAAGATAAGGCTATGTTTGGATAATACCACTTCTGCCTTTATTTTGATCCATCATCAAATTTTTCATTGGATCATAGTTCTTTTCACCGTAAGATAAAAGATCTTTGTCTTTGTTTTGATCCATAATCAAAATTTTTATTGGATCATAGTTTTCCTTCCCAAAGTTTAAAGATCAGTGGTCTGTTCTTTTGTAATTAATATCTTTGATTTATCATAAGGCAGGTATTCTATAATAATCAGGAGTTTAATATATCCTGATTTGTATTAATCTGCAACCCTATGATGCAGATTCGGTAAATTATATATATTTCTTCCTATTAAGCTCCACAGCTAATGGCAATTTATTTTATATTGAAAGTATTACATATTTGCACCATTTTGAAACTTTGAAATTGTATTTCTTATATCTCATATATTTGAGACATGGATATTTATAAATGGATTAACCATTGATATTTAAATAAAACATAAAGTTTTATCGTATTCTTGAAGTTGGTGAGATACCATATAATTAATGTAGGCAGCTAGGTTTTTTTTTTTTTTTTTTTCCATAGCCTCACCACTTCCTTTAGATATAGCAAAATCTTTTGCTATCTCAGGCACACCTGGCCTCACTTTTATTTTTATTTTATTTGTGGTGTGCATTCATAATTCACATCACCACTTGCAGGGTCTGTCTTTTGCAGCCCTGATCCACTTGGAATTATATCCAAAGAGACTTCCTCCACCCTATCCAGGGTCAGAGTTTTTATTTCTCAATTTGGCACATAGCCATATTTTGTATATTCAAGCCCCTCAGGGTCTTTTTTGGGGAACTGTTTGGGTACTGTGACCCTGGTCTTTAGTACATTCAAGCCCCTCAGGGTCTTTTTTGTGGAACTGTTTGGGTACTGTGACCCTAGTCTCTTTTTATATTATGGAGTACTTTCTCCATATCGTAAATTTTATTAACTTTTTTTTTTTTTTTTTTTAAACAGTCTTTCTGACTTTTAAAATATCCTGCCAAAATTGTGGAGCATTTAAACCTTTCTACCGTATTTTAAACGGTACCAGTATCGGAACCGGCCCCGTAATTAATCTCTCGTCCCGATCACTGGGTATTCTTTCCCCGGGACCTTCTATTCAAAACTCCGTTGTTTAAACAGAGTATTTCATTTCAGTTTAAACTTTATTTTGTTATTTAAACCTTTAAAACCCTGGTTTCCACCAGGCACGGAGTTTTTCCCCGTCCTAATATTTTTTCCACTGCACTTACCTGCCGGTCCGAACCTACCGCTGTCGAGGAGCTGTCTGTGCAGCTCCTGCTTCTGCCGTCAGCATCGACGTAATGCCGTTTGCCAGCGCCAGGCGGGTTCTTCACGTAGTCACTCACGTGACTCCGAAGTAAAATGGGTGACTTCAATCTACATATAGATTGGGTAAATCAAATTGGCAGGGGTGCTGAGGAAGAGGATTTTTTGGAATATATGCGGGATAGTTATCTAAATCAACATGTAGAGGAACCAACGAGAGAGCAGGCTATTTTAGACTGGGATTTGAGTAATGAGGAAGGGGTAGTTAGCCATCTTGTTGTATGTGCCCCCTTGGGCAAGAGTGACCATAATATGGTTGAGTTCTTCATTAGGATGGAGAGTTCTGAACTTAAAGAAAGGTAACTTTGAGGGTATGAGACGTGAACTGTCCAAGATTGACTGGCAATTAATTCTAAAAGAGTTGACGGTGGATATACAATGGAAGACATTTAAAGACTGCATGGATGAACTACAAAAATTGTTCATCCCAGTTTGGCAAAAGAACAAATCGGGGAAGGTAGTGCATCCGTGGATAACAAGGGAAATCAGGGATAATATCAAAGCAAACGATGATACATACAAACTAGCCAGAAAAAGCAGCATACCAGAGGACTGAGAGAAATTCAGAGACCAGCAGAGGGCTTAATTAGGAAAAGAAAAATAGATTATGAAAGAAAACTGGCAGGGAACATAAAAACTGACTGCAAAAGTTTTTATAGATATGTGAAGAGAAAGAGATTAGTTAAAACAAATGTAGGTCCCTTGCAGTCAGAAACAGGTGAGTTGATCATGGGGAACAAGGATATGGCGGACCAATTGAATAACTACTTTGGTTCCGTCTTCACTAAGGAAGACATAAATAATCTGCCGGAAATAGCAGGGGACCGCGGGTCAAAGGATGAATTGAGTGAAATCCAGGTTAGTCGGGAAGTGGTGTAGGGTAAATTGAATAGATTAAAGGCCGATAAATCCCCAGGGCCAGATAGGCTGCATTCCAGAGTACTTAAGGAAGTAGCTCAGGAAATAGTTGATGCATTATTGATAATCTTTCAAAACTCTTTAGATTCTGGAGTAGTTCCTGAGGATTGGCGGGTAGCAAACGTAATCCCTCTTTTTAAGAAGGGAGGGAGAGAGAAAACGGGGAATTACAGACCAGAGTCTAACATCGGTAGTGGGGAAACTGCTAGAGTCAGTTATTAAAGATGGGATAGCAGCACATTTGGAAAGTGGTGAAATCATAGGACAAAGTCCGCATGGATTTATGAAAGGTAAATCATGTCTGACGAACCTTGTGGAATTTTTCGACAATGTAACTAGTAGCGTGGATAAGGGAGAACCAGTGGATGTGGTATATCTGGACTTCCAGAAGGCTTTCGACAAGGTCCCACATAAGAGATTAGTATACAAACTTAAAGCATACGGCATTAGGGGTTCAGTATTGATGTGGATAGAGAACTGGCTGGCAAACAGGAAGCAAAGAGTAGGAGTAAACGGGTCCTTTTCACAATGGCAGGCAGAGACTAGTGGGGTACCGCAGGGCTCAGTGCTGGAACCCCAGCTATTTACAATATATATTCATGATTTGGATGAGGGAATTGAAGGCAATATCTTCAAGTTTGCGGATGACACTAAGCTGGGAGGCAGTGTTAGCTGTGAGGAGGATGCTATGAGACTGCAAGGTGACTTGGATAGGCTGGGTGAGTGGGCAAATGTTTGGCAGATGAAGTATAATGTGCATAAATGTGAGGTTATCCACTTTGGTGGGAAAAACAGGAAAGCAGACTATTATCTAAATGGTGGCCGATTAGGAAAAGGGGAGATGCAGCGAGACCTGGGTGTCATGGTACACCAGTCATTGAAAGTAGGCATGCAGGTGCAGCAGGCAGTGAAGAAAGTGAATGGTATGTTAGCGTTCATAACAAAAGGATTTGAGTATAGGAGCAGGGAGGTTCTACTTCAGTTGTACAGGGTCTTGGTGAGACCACACCTGGAGTATTGCGTACTGTTTTGGTCTCCAAATCTGAGGAAGGACATTATTGCCATAGAGGGAGCGCAGAGAAGGTTCACCAGACTGATTCCTGGGATGTCAGAACTGTCTTATGAAGAAATACTGGATAGACTCGGTTTTTACTCTCTAGAATTTAGGAGATTGAGAGGGGATCTTATAGAAACTTACAAAATTCTTAAGGGGTTGGACAGGCTAGATGCAGGAAGATTTTTCACGATGTTGGGGAAGTCCAGGACAAGGGTCACAGCTTAAGGATAAGGGGGAAATCCTTTAAGACTGAGATGAGGAAGACTTTTTTCACACACAGAGTGGTGAGTCTCTGGAACTCTCTGCCACAGAGGGTAGTTGAGGCCAATTCATTGGCTATATTTAAGAGGGAGTTAGATGTGGCCCCTGTGGCTAAGGGGATCAGATGGTATGGAGAGAAGGCAGGTACGGGATACTGAGTTGGATGATCAGCCATGATCATATTGAATGGCTGTGCAGGCTCAAAGGGCCGAATGGCCTACTCCTGCACCTATTTCTATGTTTCTATGTTTCTATGTTTCTATAGTTACTAATGTTAGTGTTGTGTGGTGTTCAAGAGACTCATGGTTGCTGGGAAGAAGCTGGAGGTTCAATTGAGTATAAATTGAGTTCAAGAGATTGAGTTCAAATAAACAGAAGCAGAAAACTCTGACCACATCATTGTCAATGTGAGCAGATTTTTAAGATCGCCTCCGCTTAAGTCAGCCATTATTATCAGGCACTATCAGAACTGACTTAAGGGCCTGTCCCACTTTCACAACCTAAAGGGCAACCTCTCCCGAGGTTGCCCTTGACTCATACTCGCAGCATGGTCGTCACGAGGTCGTAGGAGGTCCGTAGGTAGGTCGTAGGTAGGCCGTGATGCTAGTCGTAGGTATTCGTGGCATCAAGTAGGTCGGGGCATTTTGTTAGCATGATGAAAAATGTCCACGAGTAAAAAAGGTCTTGAATTAGGTCGTGAAAGTGGGACAGGCCCTTTATTCCTCCGAAAATATAGCAGCTGGATTATAATTAAGTTTTTTTAGATCCAATATTACATTTTGTCTTGAACCTGACACCTGCCATTTTAGATGTAAACCAATTAGAATTAATGATCATAGCACCGTTCATTTTGCTTTAGCTATCACAGATGAAAATTAGTTTATTTCTTCGACGTAGATCACAAACAAGTTAAATAATTAAGTGATGCTTATAATCATGTCCAAATTTATCCTTTAAACATTTCCTCTGCTGTTTAAAAGGAGGCTTTTTCAAAGGCCAGCTTTCTATGTTGAGTACAAATTATGTTAGTACAAATTATCCTTCTTAATTAATTTTTCACTGTGTATTTAATGCAACGCGCTAATAAAATAAAGAGGTCATTAAGGTCCAACTTGTTAATCCTGGAATGAATTGCCAAGACGTACTTTAGTGAAAGTTCTTGTGTGGCTTGTCGGGTCCCTTAATGACATTCTCTCGCTCAGATAACTTGTAATGGAGTTGTGTGGTTGTGCAGGAAACTGACGGAGAGGCAGGCTTTGTTTGTAGCAGACGGCATTATTTTTTAATCAGCCAAATTGGCATGGAAATCATGAGGATTTTCAAAGGTTGCTTTCACTTTAGGAAATGAATTGCAAAACATAAAAATTGAGGATATATTTGAGAAATCCATTCCCTTTGTTAGCACAAATTGTGCAGGGTTAGCAGATTGCATTCAGCATCTGAAGTTTACCCCACTGAAATCAACATGATGAATTTGGAGGCAGTGTCTAATGCATTGACATCACAGTGTAATGCACTTATTTTTTTCTAAGAGGGGAGAATGCTTGAGCCATCGTAGAACATTGATTAGTGCCGCACAGGAACAGGCCATTCGGCCCACTAAGTCAGTACTGAACGTGATGCCAAAGTAACCTAATCTCCTTTAGTTTATTTCAGAGGTACAGAGCGGAAACAGGTCCTTCAGTCCACCGAGGCCCAACCGACCAGCGATCCCCGCACACTAATGCTATCCTTAACACACTAGGGACAATTTACAATTTACCAAGTCAATTGGCCTACAAACTTGTATGTCTTTGGGGTGTGGGAGAAAACTGGAGCTCTTGGAGAAAACCCACGCAACTCTGTACAGACTGTACTCGTAGTCAGGATCAAACCCGGGTCTCTGGCGCTGTAAGGCAGCAGCTCCACTGCTCCACCACTGTCCCACCGTACCGCTCCTCTGCCAATCTAAAACCATCTCAAATTGGACCAACATATGTGTCTTCACCACCTCTGTCAGTATGTTCCCGACACCCACCACTCTCTGTGTAAAAAACTTTCCCTGCACATCTCCCTTAAAGCTTGTCCCTCTCATTTTGAAGCTATGCCCTTTAGTCTTTGACGTTTCCACCATGGGAGAAAGGTTCTGACTGTCTATCCTATCTCCAGACATGTTACCTGAACCACTGTGTTACTCCAGCACTTTTTTTTTGTAAAACAGTATCTGCAGTTCCTTGTGTCCATTGTCTCACCAATTCTACTGATGCCCTGTTCCTGGTCTCCTTGAGACAAGGTGTTGGGGGCAGCCATCTTCTGCTTCAGTAAGAGAAGTTGATTGGTGATTTGCTGCAACGCCCCTCAGAAACAGCATCTGATTGGCCGCAGAGTGACCAGCGCATTATGTGATTGGACACAATGCCCTTGAAGACATCGGTGATTGGACGGGAATTTATGGGACGCTGGTCGGTGATTGGACGCAACACCCTAGAGACAGCGGTTGATTGGCCGTTTTTTTCCCCTCATTTCAAAATCGTACTGTTCCGATTTTTCACACTTTTTTAACTTAAAAATCGGAACAAATACGATAAAATTGGACTAGTTGGCAGGTTTGCCATGCCCACACCTCAGCCGCTTACATCTCCGCCCTTTCCCTCGACATCCTGCCTTTAGTTTGCTGTCATACCATCCTCTTCTCAGGCACTTAACTGCTGGATTCCCACCCTACAGTTGTCTTCTTTCAAATACCAAACCTGATCCATTGGATGCTCTAAAAATGCTCTCCAGTGATGTTTATGGGACTGCTGCAAATAAATTGGCAGCAGTGTTTCAAGCATTGCCACAGAAAATGCCCTTCCAAAAGCCACATGTCATGCTCAGTAGAAAACCCTGAGATTATGAAAGAAGCTGAATCATGGTGGTGCAGCGGTAGAGTTGCTGCCTTCTTGCGCCAGAAAATCAGGTTCGATCCTGGCTACAGGCGCTGTCTGTACAGAGTTTGTACGTGCCCCCGTGACCGCGTGGGTTTTCTCCGGGAACTTCAGTTTCCTCTCACATTTCAAAGACATCCAGGTTGGTAGGTTAATTTGCTGGGTATAAATGTAAAAATTGTCCCTGGTGTAGGATAGTGTTAATGTGCAGGGATCGCTGGTCGGTGTGGACTCGGTGGACTGAAGGGCCTGTTTCCATGCTGTACCTCTAAACTAAACTTAAACTAAACAATACATTTTCTTAGAAGTCAGGTTAAGTTTAGTTTAGTTTCGAGATACTGTGTGGAAACAGGCCCTTCGGCCCATCGAGTCCGCAACGGCCAGCGATCACCGCACATTAACACAAGCCTACACACACTAGAGACAATTTACACTTATACCAGTGTACAAACCCAAACCAATTAACCTACAAAACAGTACGTCTTTGGAGTGTAGTAGGAAACCGAAGATCTCGGAGAAAACCTACGTAGGTCACGGGGAGAATGTATAAACTCCGTACATACAGCACCTGTAGTCGGGATTGAACCCGGATCTCTGGAGCTGCAAGTGCTGAAAGGCAGCAACTCTACCGATGTGCCACCTTGCCGCCCTGGTGTGAGTGATATTAAACTCCCAGAATTTCCATGCAGAATATCCAATATTTCCCAGCAAATCTTATTGTTTCTATATGTTGTGACTCATAAAGATCACTTTCCCAAAAATTCCCAAAAAGCATTTTGTTCAGAAGTATCAAAAAATTATCTGAATTGCAATTTTTAATATGACATTATAATGATCAGAAATATTGCAAATGGAATAGATCTTTTGGTATCCCAAGATTGTTCAGTTATTCCCTTTTATCACGGCTGATCTACCTTTGGTTTAACCCCTGAATGCACCTGCTAGTCAAAAGTAGTTGAAGTGCATGAAATCCTCTGTAGAATGTTCAACAATACCAAATTAAAGAATGGTGAAGAACAATCTAATTAAGTTATTTCCACTAATAAGTAACACTGTGCTCAAAAGACAACTTTTGCGTTGTTTCCAAGTCAGTTCCAAAATTATATTTGACAAGGTGATGGTTGAATGGGAGAATTTAAATGTTTTTAATGTTTAACGGTAAAATGCAGAATATTATGGCACTGGACATATCCTAAAATAGCATGGTGAAACTCACTGGTGTATGATAACTTGGGCATGGTCATTGGTCTTAAAGGATCATGTATTGGCAAAATGCAGAGGTTCAGAATAAGAGGAAGGAAAGCCGATTAAGGTGAAAAATGAACCAAAAATCCCCACTGATTTATAAGGTTGTGGACCAAAAATAGAGAAATCATATGGTACAGATTCTGTGAAAATGTGATGGAATGTATGCTCATTAGGGTAATTATTCATCTTTTATCTTTTCAAGACGGTCCCATGGTGTAATGGTTAGCACTCTGGACTTTGAATCCAGCGATCCGAGTTCAAATCTCGGTGGGACCTCATGACCTTTTTGCGCGGCAGGATGGCATAGCAGTAAAGCTACTGCCTTATAGTGCCAGGGACCCAGGTCCGATCCTGACTACGGGTGCTGTCTGTACGGAGTCTGTACATTCTCCGGGTGTCCTGCGTGGGTTTTCTCCGAGATGTTCGGTTTCCTCCCACATTCCAAAGCCTTACAGGTTTGTAGGTAAATTGCCTTGGTATAAATGTAAAAAAATGTCCCTAGTGTTTGAAGGGTATCAAAGTCAAGTCAAAAGAGTTTATCGTCATGTGTACCTGACAGGACAATGAAATTCTTTCTTTGCATAGCACAACAGAACATAGTAGGCATTGACTACAATTATATACATGAATACACGCATGAATGAATAAATTGATAAAGTGCAAATAACAGATGGAGGGGTATTGATGTTCGGAGTTTTGTCCGAACCAAGTTTAACAGCCTGATGGCTGTGGGGAAGTAGCTATTCCTGAACCAGGTTGCTGCAGTCCTCAGGCTCCTGAACCTTCTACCCGAATGTAGCAGGGAGATGAGTGTGTGGCCAGGATGGTGTGGGCCTTGATGATGCTGCCAGCCTTTTTGAGGCAGCGACTGTGGTAGATCCCCTCGATGGAAGGAAGGTCAGAGGCTGGGCAGTGTTTACTACTTTTTGTAGTCTTTTACTCTCCAGGGCGCTCAAGTTGCTGAACCAAGCCATGATGCAACCGGTCAGGAAGCTCTCTACTGTGCACCTGTAGAAGTCAGAGAGAGTCCTCCTTGACAGACCGACTCTCTGTAATCTTCTCAGGAAGTAGAGGCGCTGATGTGCTTTCTTAACAATTGCATCTGTGTTCTCGGACCAGGAAAGATCTTCACAGATGTGCACGCCCAGGAATTTGAAGCTCTTGACCCTTTCAACCATCGACCCGTTTATATAAACGGGACTGTGCGTCCCCATCCTACTCCTTCCAAAGTCCACAATCAGTTCCTTGGTTTTGCTGGTGTTGAGGGCCAGGTTGTTGTGCTGGCACCATATGGACAGTTGCTTGATCTCTCTTCTATACTCTGACTCATCCCTATCAGTGATACGTCCCACAACAGTGGTGTCGTCAGCGAACTTGATGATGGAGTTCGCACTATGACTGGCTACGCAGTCATGAGTATAGAGTGAGTACAGCAGGGGGCTGAGCACGCAGCCTTGAGGTGCTCCCGTGCTGATTGTTATCGAGTCTGACACATTTCCACCAATACGAACAGACTGTGGTCTGTGAATGAGGAAGTCGAGGATCGAGGGTATTATTAGCATGCGGGGATCACTGTTCAGTGCTTAATAAGTGGGCGGAAGCGCTAGACCTTTAAACTAAGCACAAAGCAACTTTTACTGGGAACTCAAGGTATGAATAGGGGTAATAGTTGCTCCATCGTTGTCCATCTCTTAGTGTTTTCTTCCGTGATATTGTAATGTTAAACCATGAATTCAGCAAATATGGTATAAAATATTTAAATCTTGCCCACAGAGCACAATATTTCATTAATTATGTTTGTAAATGATGATCGATACCTTTGCCCCCCACCCCCCCTCCCCCTCACCCTCAAAAGTGAGTAATCCTTTATTTTGTCACTTTATGCAACTTTTTAAAATATCATGAGGAACATTTACTCTTATCAATTCTGATCTCCAACTATGTTCCTGATTAAATATTTAATGCAACGTGCAATTAATCACAATGTTTTCTAATTATTGCACTCAAGTGATTTAATGCTCACCCTATGTTGGATTAAACAGAAACAATGCAGGGCACTTTAAATGGAAAGTTCACGTTTGAAAGAAGAGGGAAAAAATGTAGTATCATCTTGCTGAAATTTGCAACACAGAGAAATTAATGATTGGTTTATGTTTGTGTAATGTTCATTTAAGAGTAACTATTGTTTCTTGCATGTAGTAAAACTCATATTTTATAATAATAAATAAAGGGTTAATATTTGCTTATAAAGGGGCTGTCCCACTGCGGCAACCTAATTGGTGAGTTTAGAAGAGTTTAGGAGAGTTTGAAAAAGTGTCATGTTGAAGACCTCGTTTGACTATGTAGAAGACGTCCTTTGACCTCCTTCAACTATGTAGAAGACCTCCTTCGACTATGATGAAGACTACCTTCGATTACCTTCGATTACTTCGACTTCCCTCGATTACCCATGAATAACATGCCGACCTACTACGACCTACTTCGACTAAACCTACGAGTAAAAAAAAATCAATTTTTTCCATGGCAACCTCTTTTTACTCGTGGGCATTCTTCAGCATGTTGAAAAATATGCTGCAACCTAGCTGAGGCCTCGCGTACGCGGGGACTACTCTCGAGCATGAAGGAGAGTTACAAAGACCTCCTAGGACCTCGTGTTGACCATGCTGCGAGTATGAGTCGAGGGCAAACTCTTCTAAACTCGCCAATTAGGTCGCCGCAGTGGGACAGCCCCTTTAGGGTGGAAATGTCCGAGACTAGAGCCCATTGGTTTAAAATGAGAGGTGCAAAGCTTAAAGGAGATGTACTGTCCAAGCTTTCTTACACAGAGCATAATGGATGCCTGGAACGTGCTGCCATGGATGGTAATGAAGGCAGATACAATGATAGTGGCTTTTAAGAGGCTTTTAGATGATCACGGGGACATGCGGGGAATGGTGGGATATGGATAATGTGTAGGCAGATGAGATTAGTTTATTTTGGCATTATGTTCGGCACGGACATTGTGGGTCGAAGGATCTGTTACTGTGCTGCTCTTTCCTATGTTCCATGTTCGAGGATAGAATTAATGGTAGCAGATGTTTTTTAGATACATGATATGGACTTTCTTGTTGTAGTCTTCTGTAGTCTCTGTTGTTGGCATAGGAGCCATTGCTCCAGTCAGTATTCTAAATAATCCAGCATTGTCGCCTCTTCTGACTGACAATGTGTCTTCTGTTGTAACTGTAGAATGGTCTCCCTGTTACCGACTGCATGGAAACTTTTTGCCAGCAGATAAAGGATTGATCCATGAATTGTTTATCCATCCAGAAGCACAATGGACATGATCTTCATTGCATAGCACCTCTGCAAAATGCTTTCTCTACATTAGTAATGCCTAATATTCTTTCATTTCCAAGGGACAGCGGAGAATCCTCCATAATTCTGTGAGAGTCACGTTTTGGAACGAATTGTAAGATGCATATCCATCCAGGTTGTGTAGGGAGGAACTGCAGATGCTGATTTCAACGGATGACAGACACAAAAAGCTGGAGTAACTCAGCGGGTAAGGCAGCATCCCTGGAGAAAAGGAATAGGGGATGTTTCGGGTCGAGACCCTTCTTCAGACTCCAGGAGGTATCCTTCCCTTAGTTACCTTCCCCTGACTCTCAGTCTGAACAAGGGTCTCGACCTGAAACGTCACCTATTCCTTTTCTCCAGAGATGGTGCCTGACCTGCTGAGTTACTCCAGAATTTTATGTCTATCTTAAGGGCCTGTCCCACCAGCATGCGACTCCATGCGGTGAGCGCGACCTAACGTGGTCGCTTGAGCCGTCCGACCTCGTGGGGCCGGCCCCACTTCGATCGCCGGAGCCGTATGGAGTTGTGCGGAGCTGGTCCCGACATCGCGCGGGGCTCCGAAAAAATGACCGTGTTCAAAAATTCTGCGCGGCAACGGCCTGTCGGCCCGCAGTCGCCTCGACGCATTACGCACCGCCTCGCCATTGTACCTCCGTGACCCTCTCTATATGTGCCTCCGTGACCCTCTATATGTGTGCCCCCGTGACCCTCTCTATATGTGCCTCCTTGACCCTCTCAGTATGTGCCTCCATGACCCTCTCTATATTTGCCTCCGTGACCCTCTCTCTGTGTGCCTCCGTACCCCTCTCTGTCTGCCTCCGTGACCCTCTCTGTGTGTCCCTCTCTGTCCTTGCGAACTTACCGCGGACTGCGCTCCAACTTCGCTCCAACTTCGCTCCAACTTCGTGCCACGTCACGTCACTCACCAGAGCTCCGCGCGTCCCCCGCTACCGGTTTGGTCGCGCTCACCGCATGCAGGTGCATGCTGGTGGGACAGCCCCTTTACCCAGGTTGTCCTGGGCTCAGCCAAGCACCATTGCCCCACGGTGAACCACTGATACAAAAGGCTTGCAAATTCATTAGCCAGAGTTTATTTTCTAAAGGAGTGATAGCGTCCTGAGGTGGTTGAGAGTAGAACCAGAACAAATTGGTGCTTTGGAGCTGACATAACTGCATTAAATAAGCTCTTTGTTTTTTTCTGGTGGAATCACATTGATTTAACAATTTAGGGCTAATGCAGAGACAACGGCAAGAAAGTCAGAGAAATAAATTATTAGCTTTGCCTTTGCCCAATTACTCAGCAAGTCTCCAAACTGATATCTGTGTACAGCAAATAAGCAAAGCTGTGTCGATCCATTAGTGATATTGCTTGTTGCTCTCTCCACTATATTTTAGATAACTTTCATTAACCTTCAGTCTGGACGACTTGTTTTCAAACTTTATTTTTGTTTGCATTTAAACTCATACTGAACTGCTTATTCAACAATTGCAGCCAGGACACTAACAGGTTAGTTTTACAGAGAAGCTTTACAGACTTAGGGGAGGGCCAGCTGTATAGATGGAAAGGGGTTGTGCTGTGCAGGGAGGCCCTCATCGGTAGGGTTGAATCCTCATCGGTGGTCTGCAAGCAAACACACTGGAAACACACTCACTTTGTGTCCTATTTGTAAACCAGCACCTACAGTTCCTTGTTTCTACAACACCTTGGATGTGTTTGCCATTACGACAATGCCAAACTTGGGGCTTGACAGGACCACTCCTCATCAGCACTATGGTTCAAATGTGGGTGAAGGTGCTGATTCACGGAGATGAGGGGCTGTAAACTGTCCTTAACCTGAAGGCAGCATCTGGCCTTGTGATGCATCAAGCTCTTGTCAAACCAAAGTCATTAGAAACCAACGTGCTAAGGCTATGTTGGTTGGAGTCACTCCTCAGACTGATGTATCTCCTCAACAAACAGAGCAGTCCACATCTGCATGCACCAAGACCTGGGCAACATCCAGGTCTGGGTTGGTAAGTGGCAAGCAACATTTGTGTACCTTAAGTATCAGGGAATGACCATGTCGGAAAAGAACGTATCTAGTTACCAATCTTTGCCATTCAGCATCATGACCAAAACCGCCCCTCCCCACCCCCACAATTAACATGCTCAAGTTCATTACTGACCAGAAATTCAATGGTCCAACCACATAAATACTGTGGCTACAACGGTAGCTCACAGTCCGGGTACTGTGTATAATTGACTCACCTCCTTACACCCCAAAGCCTTTCCATCGTCTAACCAAGTGCATGATGGGATACTCTCCCATTGTCTCCAATTGAATGCAGCTCCAACAAAATCTCAAGAAATCCAACACTATGGCAGGGCCCTGGAGCGTGTCATCGGGAGAGGTTGGGCAGGCTCGTACTTCATTTCTTGGACCGCAGGAAGCTAAGGGATGATCTTAGAGATGTGTATAAGATCATGAGAGGAATAGACAAAGTGAGTACACAAAGTCTTTTACCCAGAGTAGAGAAATCAAGAAGCATAGAACAGGTTTAAGGTGAGAGGGAAAGATTTCATGGGAACGTTAGGAGCAACTTTATCAGACAGAGGGCAGTGGGTATATGGAACCAACTGCCAGGATAGCTAGTTGAGGTAGGTACGTTAATAACACTTACAAGACATTTGGACAGCTACATAGGTTTCGAGAGATATGGGGCAAATACGGGTAGATGGGACTAGCGTTAATGCGGCATCTTGGTATGAGCCTGAGCAAGTTGGATCAAAAGTCCAGTCTTTGTGCTATATAACTCCAAGGCAGATAAGCTGAAAATCCATATAGAGAATTCAAAAGGAGATATTTTAGCAATTACTAAATTTGGCAGGAATAGCTGCTTAGTGTTGTTCCTGGTTGCAAACATTTCAAATGAAACAGAGAGGGCAAATAACATACGGGGGAGTATAGTTTAAATAAGTAAATATAGCTATTGTCAGGATGATATGCTAGCCAATTTATGAAATGAGGTAACATGGGCTGAACTAATGCAAGAGTCATTCACACAGTTAACAGTGTATTATTGACCTTGAAACAGCCCTTGGGGCAAGACAATTAACAAAGATACTCTTGCAATGCAATTATCCTCCCAACGTTAACTGGGATACAGATAATGTAAAAAAGCAGACAGAGTACAGAATCGTTTTCTTAGCTAGTGTACTGCAAGTGCAGCAATGTGATATAATGGTTAAGAAGGAACTGTGCGAACTAGGGTGGCTTAAGCAAAGGAAAAGATTAAGTAATTGAAGCATTAGTGAAAGTGAATACGTTTCTTGGTGTAAATGAAATATATCTCAGGCTATTAAAGAGAGCAGAGGAGGAAATTGTGGTGATTCTGACCATTATTATTCAATTCTCCCTGGTTTTGTACGTGGTGTCAGAGGATTGGAGAACTGACAAAGCTGTACTGCTTTGTAAGAGGGAGGAAAGAAAAAAAGCACAAGTGATTTCAGGGCAATTAGTTTAACATCAATGGTCAGCTAATTATTAGAATCAATTCTGAAGGATGGTATATAAACTTTCATTTAAGAAGATGCAGTTAATCAGAAACACACAGTGTGGATTTGGAAGGTCACATCTGATTAAAAATTGAATTATTTGAGGTAAAACAAAGAGTGTCAGTGATGTTGAGGTATTTGGAGCAGTCTCTGTGAATTTTTAAAAGGCTTTTGGCAAG
Source organism: Okamejei kenojei (assembly GCA_035221665.1). Lineage (NCBI taxonomy): Eukaryota > Metazoa > Chordata > Chondrichthyes > Rajiformes > Rajidae > Okamejei > Okamejei kenojei. The sequence goes on from CM069161.1 coordinate 18,514,189, forward strand.
GTGCAACATGACAGACTGGGCAAAAATGGAAAAGCACAAGGGATCCAGATTTGACTGAGCGGCAAGAAGCAAAGGTCTGCAAACGCCGGTATCTGGAGCAGCAGGCAAGCTGCTGGAGAAAGTCTGCAGTTCAGGCAACATCTGCAGAGGGAAATGGACAGTCAACATGAAATTTCAGCAAAAGACAATAGTCAATGGGTGTCTGTGGCTGGAAAGCTGCCAGTTGTGGGCTTCCACAGGGCTGAGAGCTTGATCAGTTGTTTATTGTAAATCATAATTTTTATTTGGACATATTTTGGGGCACCACGGTAGTGCAGTGGTACAGTTGCTGCTGTTACAGCACCAGTGACCTGGGTTCGATCCTGACTATGGGTGCTGTCTGTACGGAGTTTGCACGTTCTCCATGAGTTTACATGGGATTTCTCCAAGAGCTCCGGTTTCCTTCCACACTCCAAAGACGTACAGGTTTGAAGGTTAATTAGCTTCAATAAGTTGTAAAACAAAATGTCCCTATTGTGTGTAGTTTAGTGCACATGGTGATCGCTGGTCAGATTGGACTTGGTGGGCCGAAGGACCCTTATCCGTGCGGTGTCTCTAAAGTCATGTATTGCATTACAATGAGGCTTCCTGCAAAAATTAACAGTGAGGAATAAAACTTTAAATTGTTGGAAAATCCAGATAAGCTGGTGTGCTTTGTACGGAAACATAACAAATGAAATTTAATGTAGAGAAGCACAAGGCTTTGTGTTTAGTTTCGAGATACAGCAAGGAAGCAGGCCCTTCATTTCACGGAGATCTTACGACGTTCAATTGTACCAGTTCTATGTTATCCTATTTTCACATCCAATCCCTACACATAAGGGAACGTTTACCCAGAGTAGAGAAATCAAGAACCAGAGGACACAGGTTTAAGGCGAGAGGGGAAAGATTTAATAAGCACCTGAGATGCAACTGTTTTCATACAGAGGGTGGTGGGTCCATGGAAGCAGCTTCCTGCGTAGGTAGTTGAGGCAGGTACAATGAAACTGGGTAAAACTTAGAGATGCCAATTGATTTACAAAGCTGCACGTCTTTGGGATGTGGGATGAAACCGGAGCGCCTGGAGAAAACCCAATGATTCAATGGTTCTTTATTGTCATATTTACCTAAGTACAGTGAAATCCTTTTTGGGTGTGAAGTTCAGTAAAAATCATACTATACATTGGCAGAATCATACTTAAGTACAAGAGCATACGAAGAATTGACTGCACTGAGACAGTACACACGAGTGGTCACATTGCTGGTGGTCACAGGGAGAACGTGAAAACATTACATAGACAGCACCCGTGGTCAGGATCGAACCTGGTGCTCTGACGCTGTGAGGCAGTAGCTCCATCAGAAGCGCCACTGTGCCTCTCTAGGAACAGAGAAGATTTGCTTCAAATGTATAAGATGACGTGAACCGTGTATAAGATAATGCAGACATCAAACTGTACATTCAGCGGGCTGATCTCATTAATCTTTAAACATTTGTCAGATAAATATTACTTTTTTTCTTGAACAGCTACAGAGTTTGGAGTTGTTTTTAAAAATACATTGACCAGCTACAAATACTTCCTTAATAATAATGGTTCAAGTGTCAGACATGTCCAAAAGCTCTTTCCTATGCATCTTTCCTTGAAATACATCATTTGATATGACAAAGGACTAATTTCATAAAGCTTTAATATGCTTTTAAAAAATTGAAACAAGAAAACGCAGAAAATAGTTGACTTATTTTTCAAGTCTGTTTTCACAGCAACCTTCCCCGGGTTTCTGTTAATGGAGTACAAGTGCCTCATTCCTTCGTATCACTGAATATTTCATCAGCTTGTAATCACTGACCTACATCGGCTCCCTGTGTGGCAAAACATTGGCAATCACACACAGGTTTTCAAATCCCTTCAATGGTCTGTCTCTAGCGATCTCTGCAACCCTGTGCATTCCATATCTGCTCACCAGCTCATTCCTGTTTTAAAACTCAAAATGTTGGAGGAACTCAGCGGGTCAGGCAACATCTGTGAAGGGAATGGATAGGTACGTTTTGGGTCAGAATGCATCAGGTTGGGACCCTTCTGTCTGAAGAAGAGTCCCGTCCAGAAACAAAGGCATTCCGTTCCACAGATGCTGCCTGACATGCAGTTCCTCCAGCACGTTGTGTTTTGTTCAAGATTCCAACATCTGCAGTTCCTTAAGTCCTCATTCCTATTTTAACTATTTTGACCATTCATTGCCTAAATCCTAAAGCCTTCAGTTGTATGTTTTTTTTAATTAAATCTTGCTCCTTCTCTTTCTGCCTTTAAGGTGCAGTTCACAGCTTCTCCCATTGACCACCAAAGCCAATGTCTTTCTTCCCAGTGTTATGAATATTGATTTCTCTAACTTCAAGTAATCCCTGCATTCCCTCTCTCTCTATCCATCCCCACCCAAGTCACACCAGCTTTTTGTTCTCACCCCAGCAAACAACTAACGATGGCCAGTTTCTATATCATCATTGTTTCGTTGCATATTTTTCATTCATTTGTTCAATATCTCTCGGCATCACTGATTATATCGCTCGTGTCCCTTTCCCCTAACTCTAGTCCAAAGAACGGTCTCGAGCCGAAACGTCACCCATTCCTCTCTCCAGATGCAGCCTGTCCCACTTAATTACTCCAGCATTTTGTGTCTATTTTTGGTTTAAACCACCATCTGCAGTTACTTCCTGTACATCTTTCTTCCATAGTGTGGGGTCAATTTTTTGATAACAATTTAAATCATCATTGTTGCTCAGAACTGCTGTGTGTACCATTTTTGTTGCAGTATTTACAATTGAAAGCACCGAGCCATCAGCTAGAGTGTAATTCTACATTTCCATCAGCTTCCCGCTGGTCTTGAGCTTGTATTGCTTGTATTGATGTGGTACTTTGTCAGTGCAAACTCTAATCTGCTCTGTTGTATTAGATACATCATAAAAGCAAGGCCGTATTGATTTGATGATTATTTTGCTATTTCAGTTGAACAAAGTTCAATAACTGTTTTGAGAATTGAACTGTCAGTGTTCTACACTTTTTGTTACATGTTGGATGTAACATTGTTCAATATTGGCCTTTGAGGCCTTATCTTTTGTCACTGCCTCATGCTGATATACCGCAGAAGTCATTCTGTAAACTCGATAATGCTTCTTCCTGTTTTTCATCGATTGTCTATGCCGATTGTGGCCCCTGCAACTCTACCGCTGAGCCACCATGCCGCCTAGGACCAATTTCTTTTTTTTAATTCTTTTTTTTTTTAAAGTTAAATTTCATTAGAGGCATGTACATATCATAGTCCGAACCACTACAAACTTTGTTAAACGGTTACATATTAAATATCCAGGATTCCAGGGACTCCGCTACCAATGTAGCTGGAAAATGATTTTCCTCCCTCAATTTATCGGTTACATATTAACATTGACTCTAATTATTATTATTTTTTTTTAGTAGATAGAAAAAATAAAGAAAAAGAAAAGAAAATTAGAAAAATAGAATAAACTATCCATAATACAACTTAGGAGATAGGTCCGTAGGTAAGAAAACATAACTATTCTTCTAATCCTGGGTTCAAGCTTCCGTCAGGTATCAGCGCCGGTCCATTCTACCCCTTCAAATAATCTATGAATGGAGACCATATTCTAGTAAATAATTCTGGTTTGTCAATTAATACAAATCTAATTTTTTCCAGATTTAAGGTCTCCGACATCTCCATAATCCACATTTAGATTGTGGGGGATGCAGGGTTTTTCCAAAATTTTAATATTTTTTTCCTAGATTATACTATAATCAAGGAAATTTCTTTGGTTATTGTAAGTTTTAGGTATTGTTCAGATATGCCCAATATTATTAATTTAAGATCGGGCTCCAGTTGAGTATTAACCACTACGGAAATAATTTTAAAAATATCCACCCAAAATATTTTAATTTTTATGCAACTTACAAAGGTATGGGTTAAATTAGCCTCAGAATATTGACATTTATCGCAGATAGGAGAAATATTAGGAAAAAAAATATTTAATTTTGTTTTAGAATAATGCAATCTACGTAATATTTTAAATTGTATTAAAGAATGTCTGGCGTTTAATGAATATTGATGTATATGTTGTAGACTTTCATCCTAAATATCTTTCGTTATGGGTTGAACTAATTCATTTTCCCATGCTTGTCTATGTAATTCCGTCGACGGATTCTCACTATCTAAAAGAATATTATACATGTAAGATATTAATTTGACTGTGTTTGGGTGTTTATTCAAACATTCATCTAGAATCTCTGGCTCTCTAGTTCTATATTCTTGTGTATGTGATTTAACATAATCTTTCAGTTGTAAATATCTAAAAAAAATTATTTGAAAGTAATCCATAAATCTGATGTACCTCCTGAAACGAGAGGAACACACCTTTTCTATAAAGATGTCCCATCTTTTTAATTCCATATTTTTCCATTGTGCAAAGCCTTTATCCAATACTGAAGGCTTAAATGATGGGTTATTTGCAATAGGGAGCGAAAGTGATAAATTATCCAATTTTAATGTATTGTTTATTTGTTGCCAAATTCGAATACCACTATGTATTATTGGGTTTTCACTATTGATTTTTAAATTCAATTTTGTAGGAGTTAGCAGAATCGGGCCAATTTCAAATGGCAGACAATCCTCCTTTTCCATCTTTAACCAGTCTGGTTGTTGGTCCATATCTTCCAACCAGAAATTTAAGTTTTTGACATTGACTGCCCAGAAATAAAATAAGAAATTTGGTAAGACTAATCCTCCATTCGTCTTGGATTTACATAAGTGTTTTTTATTATTCTGTGATTCTTATAATCCCAAATAAAACTTGTTACAATAGAGTCGACTTTTTAAAATAAATTTTTAGGGAGATATATCGGAATTGATTGAAAGAGGTATAGAAGTTGAGGGAGGAAAATCATTTTAATAGCATTAATTTTACTGAGCATTGAAATGGGAAGTGTTTTCCAATATTGATTATTCTTATGCAATTTATTAAGTAAAGGTACGAAATTTGATTTAAATAAAGAAGTATATTTCTTGGTCACATAAATTCCTAAGTATTTAAATTTTTCATTCACTATTTTAAAAGGTGATTGTTGTAATATATATAAATTAGGTTCCATTATTGGCATAATCTCACTCTTATTCCAATTGATTCTGTATCCCGAGAATAAACCAAATTGAGTTAACAGGTTAGGGATGCTAATTTCTGGATTTGTAATATATAGTAATACATCATGTGCATATAGAGAAATTTTATTAACTGATTTTTAGTATTATACCCATATATTTCTGGATGTGCTCGAGCTCTTTCTGCTAGTGGTTCAATAGCAAGGGCGAATAGTAACGGGGATAGCGGGCATCCTTGTCTACAACCTTTAGATAAATCCATTTTTTTAATAACATTTGATTTGTCATTATTCTAGCTGTTGGGTTAGTATATAGAAGCTTAACCCAAGTACAAAACTTCTCACCTAATTGAAATTTTTCCATCACCGAAAATAAATAGGGCCATTCAACTTGATCGAATGCTTTCTCAGCATCTAGCGAAATGACTGCTAAATCTACATTAGCTATTCGATTTGAGTATATAATGTTAAATAATCGTCTCAGATTATAATATGAATAACGTTTTGGAATAAAGCCAATTTGATTGGGGTGTTTAATTTATGAATCACTAAGCTTAATCTATGAGCTAAAATTTTGGTTAATATTTTCTGATCGGTGTTTAATAGAGCAATTGCTCTATATGAACCTGGGTCTTCAAGGTCCTTATCCATTTTTGGTATATTATTGTTGATTCACTTAAAGTTTCTGGGAGTTTCTGTTGCATATAATGTAGGCGTGGCAAAATCAAATCATGATTTTTTTAATAAAATTCACTATTTAAACCATCTGGGCCAGCGGCCTTTCCATTTTTTAAAGAACTAATCAATTCTTTTACTGATATTTCGGCCCCTAATAATTCCCTCTCTTTCAAGTCTAAACTAGTAAGGTTACAATTCTGTAAGAATAATTCCATTCCTGCAGAACCCACTGCCATTTTGGTTGAGTAAAGTGTTTGATAGTAGTGAGAGAATCTATCATTAATATCCTTGGGTAGTGTTAATATTTCTCCCGTATCTGATTTAATTTTATATATTGTTTTTTTCCCCTTCCTGTTTCCAGAGTTGGTGTGCCAGTATTTTTTGTTGTTTATCACCAAATTCAAAGTGTAACTGTTTAGTCTTTTGATAAAATGTTATGATTTGGTCTGGGTATATTTGGTTTAACTTATATTTGAGTGCAGCAATTTTATTATGTATTATCATAGAAGGCGTAATGCATTTTCCATATCTAATTGCCTTTTCCATTTCTAATACCAGTTGTTTGGCGCGGTTCTCTTTATTACGAAAGGCTTGTGCGGAGATTAACGCTCCTTGTATAAATGCTTTATATGTTTCCCAAAGAAGGGAGGCAGAAATTTCAGGGCAGTCATTTGTCTCAAAAAACATATTTATCTGTTTGATAAGATGTTCGTAACATGCTTTATCATTTAAAATTTGAGGATTAAGTCTCAATTGTGTCTGCTTGTCAGTCATTCCACTTAGTTTGATCATAAATGTTAAAGGAGCATGGTCCGAAATTATAATATTATGATATTTCGAATTATAAGTAAATGGGATAATTTTAGAATCTACTAAAAAGTAGTCTATCCTTGAATAGGATTTATGTACTGATGAGTAAAATGAGTATTCCCTTCCAGATGGGTTTTCCATTCTCCAAACATCCTTGATATTGGTGGTATTACTGTACGAGTTTAATAATTTGCTTGTCTTGGATTTTGTTTCTTTGTCTTGATGATCTATCGAGGTAGGAATCTCATGTACAATTTAAATCTCCACCGATTATCAAATGATGTTGTGTGAGCTCCGGGATAGTATTAAGTATATTCTTAAAAAACATGGGATTATCAAAATTTGGTCCATAGACATTGAGAAAAATCACTTTTCTAAAATATAATTCACCCACTAGTATAATATATCTACCATTGATGGCCGCTATAGTTGATATGTGTTTAAAAGGTATACCTTTACGAATTAAAATTGCGACACCTCTGGCCTTATGAGAGAATGAAGAGTGATATGTTTCAGCGATCCAGTTTGCTTTCAATCTATGTTGTGCGTCGTTTTTAAGGTAGTTCTCTTGAAGAAATGTTATGTCTGCTTTGAGTGATTTTAAGTGTGCTAATACTTTACCTCTCTTGATTGACTCATTAATTTCCTTAACATTCCAACTACAAAAAGTAATTCCTTGTCCCCCGTTTTTTCTATTTACGTCTTGCATCTTGTGGTTAAGGTGGTCTATAAAAGAGCAGATAGGTCAGCACCGTAAACCCGACATTCCACCCGAATACAGGACAGATGAGTTGTAAATCTAATTCAAATAAATCTTCCTCACGGACAACATCCTCCACAAATAATATTTGTAAATTAATTCAAGTTTAAAATAGTATTAAGTAAAAAATACAAAAGTAGATAATAATAATAAAAAAATAATGAATAAAGTGTAAGAAGGAAATGGAAACTACAATCTAAATATAGTGTAAGTTAGTGCTAGCCACACTAACATGGCTGACCATCTAAGGGACTTCCGTAGATTAAAAGAAATATATTATTCTTCTAGCTTACGCTTTAAAAAAAAAATTGAATATGAGTGTAATTTACACGGGATTTAAATTTAAAACTATTTTGTGGTCCAAGAGAGTATTATTAATCATAATAGTAGCTACTATTAACGTCTCTTTATTAATTATTATTAGTCAAGTGGTTAGTCTGAGGGGGTTGAAATAGTAATAAGAGGATGAACATAAATCAAATTCCAATTAATGAGATATCTAAATTATACATTTTTTTTTACATTTCATGTTTTGTTAAACTAATAATAATAATAGTAAGATTAAACGAGGAACACCTGTTCGAAGTTGAATCCGTTATTTTACAGAGCTTACTATGAGGTGATTACGTGAGAAGAAAGGCCCGGGCCTCAACGCTGGAAACGGCATACTTCAAAGGGCAAACCTGCATGAAAACACAGAACAACCAAACGCCGGAGGTAACACATATAGTAAAGAGGTATCCCATAAAAAGACTTAGAACCACCATTTTGATCATTTAATTTTACACGAGCGTGGGAAGTGGAGGGCACGTAATCCCTCATCGTAGAACTCCTCGAAAAATAACGATCAAACTTCGGAACAGAGTGAGTTCTCGTTTAATCTTACTATTTTACTTCGGATCCACGTGATGAGCAATGACTACGTGAAGAGTTTTAAAGCTTTTTCTTTGCTTTTTTTATGTCCCGTACAAGAATTAATCCGTTCCGACAGTCCGGCTAAGTAACAACACATACATGAGAAAGCAGACAAAAGATAGATCTCTTTGTTCACAATTAAAATTTTTTAATGGTTGAAAGACCATATAATACCCTCCTTTATATTTGAGGGCCAAACCATTGATTACAAGTGACAAAAGATATCATGACTACACAACTGATTTATAGCAAGTAATAAGCAAACAAAGCCAGGTGATTATAGTGGCTCCCAACACCGCTGTCCCAAAGCTTGTCATAGTGTGAACAGGTTTGTTGTAGAACTTTGAAAAAGTTTCTTCTTTACCTCCACCCTGCGATTTTTTAAAATATGACTCGAGAGGTACGTCGCGCCCCTTCGCCAGGGCGGACGTAGCTGCCCGCCCTGTGTGGAGTGAGATTTGAAGACATCAGTGTCTACTCCCGCTAAAAACCAACACCTGTTTCAAACCATTTGAGATAGTTTGCAACTGAAGCTGTTTGTGTGGTGGCTTTTTGTTGTGCGTAAGCAGCAATGTCTTTTCGTCTCCTCGGGATAAGTTTCCCGTCATTTTAATATATTGGTTTCAAAATTGTCTAACCACACACAAAGCAGGCTCAATATTAATGAACAAGCTTGAAAGGTTTACCTATTGGTTACCAGATCTCCCTGGTCTACTTGTGTTTGATCAGAATCGTAAACATAGAAATACAACGTTATCTGTAGTCACAGCTCATACAGTCTAAAGCGCAACATTTGTAAAGTTTGCACTCTTTGGGCTGAGTACCAGTGCATTAACATGACCTTCTTTCAATGTTAACCTATCCAAAGTGTCCAACCCTTCAATTGTGCTGTGCCATTCTCTAAGTAGAGCAAGAAACTATGCTCAACATCCCAAATCTCTGTATATCTAAGGTTTTGGCGGCGGATTCATGTGAAAAATTCCTTTCATGAATCGTGATATTAATGGATGCGACCCAATTGACTTCTCACCAATCATAAGTCCTAAATAGGACGACAAGGCACAGCGTGCATGTTAATGGCACTGTAACTTAAATGTTGCCCAAAGTGCAAATTGGCAAGATTCCAAAACATGAGTAACATCACAGATTCATCATAAATATTTGACTGTGTGCAAAAATTCTTCCCATTTCTTAATATGTGTCATATATGTTTCTGTGTGCTATGTCGCCATGATGGCACCAATAACTGTCAAAGTTTGTCCGACAATCCCAGTTCCTTAGTGGTCTGGTCAAAACCTGCAGATTAACAAATTCATATATGCCATATAATGGTAACCTCATTTGTTACTGGATTAGTCAAGATATCACTACAGTTAGAATCTGATATATGTTCTTTAATCAATATTTAGCATAACTGGGAACCAAGGTTGAGTGGCCAATTTGGCACTACCAACAATCCGGAAGCTGAATCTTGCTCTATTTCTCAAGCATCTCTGGATCAGAGCAAATGGTGGAAAAGCAAAAAAACATTTTTCCCCCAGTGTAATGAAAATGCATCTACTGCAACTGCGTCCGGATCGTGTTCCCAAGACACATAATGAGGCAATTGATGATTAAGCTGGATGCAAACAAATCAATTTCTGGCAAGCCAAATCGTTTAACAATATTCTTAAATATTGCTGGCTTAAGCATCCATTCCGTATTATCTTTAAAAATCCTGGACCTTCCATCTGCTACCACATTGTCTTTACCTGAATATACTTTGCTGAAATCCATATCTGCCGATCAATACACCATTGCCATATCTCATTGACCAGACAATCACATGATACTGATCTAACTCCCCCCAGTGATTAATGTAAACCACAGCCGTTTTTATTGTCTAAATTGTATAATACATTGCAGACATTGTTTTAGCAGAACAATATGCTTTAAGCCCATAAAAGGCCCCCAATAACTCCAAATAGTTAATACCATACTTTTGGAGCAACACTTGCTCTTCAGTTTTCCATCTACCTCCACAACTGGTAGATAAATCTGTGGCCCCCCATCCGAGAGCACTAGCATCTGTTTGCAAAACCATTTCAGGCTGTTTAATCATGATCTTCTTTAGCAGCTTGTGGGACATTTTCAACCCACCATTGCAATTTCCAATACTGCTTCCTTTGTTAATTGCATAGGTCTGTCAAAGTGACCTGCCTTATCTTTACAGAGCCTTCACATGATGTGGCCTTTTGAAGATTTTGATAATGTTAATGGCCCAATATTCACACTGCCGGAAAAGCAGCATGCACTAATGTAACCCACCAAAAATCGACTTTGGTGGGGCCACTCCTCCGGATGGAGTGGATAAGGTTTTGTTGAATGAGATAAGTTAACACATTTGCATAAATCATTTGTCTTCTCGTTGCTGAACAACGAGTAACTTTAACATAGTTACTGAGTTACATTACAAACCCCAGAATGAAATCATGATTGAACGAGGCTGCAGCTGGATTTTAGCATTGATGAATTACGAGAATTCCAAGCATTCTTAAACAAAGCTTTATACTGAATTTAGAGCGCGAGTGCTCAGGGGTCTACTCCTTGACTATCATTACAATCATGAAATAATCATCCAGATAAGTCCATAACAAATGTTGTTTCTGTGTGCTCTTAATTGAGTAAAAACTGTTTCAAAACCAGTTTTGTAAAGAGTCTGGGAGAGCTTGAACTTAATCCCATTTGGTAAGCTTTGGAACTGCCATATATTGCCCCAGCCAATAAAAGACTTTAAGTATCTCTCGAAAAAGATATGAATTGGTACAGATAAAATAGGCGTCCTTTAAGATACAATCCTATAGGCCAAGAATGACGGCTGCTGAAATCAAATATTTTGCAGTTTTAAATGTCTCCATCTTAAACGTTTGTGTATTTCTACAAACTTATTTAAGCTGTAAAGGATGTCTAGAATAATGCTAACAACCACCATCTTCTCTTCCTCCTGCAAATATATCAGAAGACAAATGGATGTCTTATGTCCATAAGTTTTATTCAATTACCCCTTTTTTCGGATAATTTGTCATTTCCACATCAATCCTCCCATTTCCTTTCTTCTGGAGAAAACACATAAGTCATAGAGCAGGCTTTATTCTGTACAGGAGGATGACCCCTTCTTAGAAATAATAATAGCTACCTGATATGCTTGTAATATCAACCGATCAAAGTAATATTAGGGGGCAAGCCAGCATTTAATAAAAATTTTGCAATCTCCCCCAACTGGAGATTCCATCCACAGTTTCCTTTAAAGATAGAAGTCTTTAATACCTCGCCATAGGAGCGAAGATGGTCTCCTCATTCCGAAATGCAGGAAGCAGCGGCCTGTGTAGCACCGATAATACCTTCGTGACCAAATTTCCCCTGCCTTCGATAACAGAAAATCAAAACTCATTTCGCGCGAAAAAAACCCTTTTCTTTGGTCCAAAGACAAAAGCTTAATTGCAAAAAATTAATTAGTCTTCTTCATCCAAACTGCTTCAAGTTGTTTCGGCAGATGTCTTCCAAACAAATACCCAGGAGCTTGAACCCTACTTTCTTGACACAGTTTTTTGCATTGCTAGGGGTGAAATATGGCCGAATCGTCCTTTCCTTTCCCATGCAATTGATCTCATACAACGAATTGCACATATAAACCAATATCTTTTGAATTCTTGTCCATTTCCAGATTCTCCATTTTGCCTGCTCAAATGCCGTGATGGCAGCTAAAATAATTTTAGCACCGATTTGGGGGAAATGGGGGTTCATTTCATGGATCTTTGGGGGGGGGGGGGTTGTTGTTTGGTGTGTGGGTGGGTGGTAGGGGGGTGTGTCATAGAGGGGGGGGGTGGGGGGTGGGGGGGGGGGGGGGGGGGGGGGGGGGGGGGGGGGGGGGGGGGGGGTGGGGGGGGGGGGGGGGGTTGGGATTCCGCATCAGGGTATATCACCGTCGGCACTTCCAATGAGAGCACAATGCCCTGCCGGTGCTTTATATATTGAAGGAAAATTCATGTTATCATCACAGTATTATGATGCTGGTGAATACCATATATATTTATATGTAGCGCAGGCTTTCTTCCATATCCTCACCCACTTTCCTCTCAAAGGGTATAGCAAAGACTTTGTGTTATCCTAGGCAGATCAACCTTTACTTTTTACGTTGTGGACGTGCTGTTCAAAAACATTTCAAATTCAGCAGGACTGCTTCTGCAGCTGGAGAGACGGTTAATTTCATCGGGAGATTATCCATAGACTTCTTCCCAGCCCAAATCGTGGGTCTGGAGTATCAATATTCCCCCAACTTGGCTAACCACTGGTGGGTGTAGGGAGCCATAATTTCATCCTATCACTGAAACCCCTCTAGGGATTTTTCCTGGGATTCATGATGGTACTGTGACCCTTGACTCATAATAGTTTGGAAGAACTTTCTCCATAATGCTCCATTTTTAGCCACATATTTTTATTATCTGGAGGTCTTTCAAAATCAGAATCATCAAATCCACTGGCCCTCAACAGTTTTCTTTTTGCATTCTCTTAGGAACATTTTCCTCCGTGTTATAATTTCCGAGAGAATCTGGAATTCTATATCGAGTAGAAATCAGTGGCCAACTGTATCGGAAACCCGGGTCCACTCCTAGCTTCGCTTTCGCCCGTATACTTTACTGTTTCACGCGGAGGCTCTATTTCACCCGCGAAGCCTTTCCTTCCCGATCTTCTCCATTTTGTTAAAATTTTATCTTTGTGCTCATCAGCACGTTTAAACGTCTAGTATTTTAACTTTTTAGTTTCGCTGTTGGAACATCCAGCGTAACCTAAAACCCTGCGGCCGATTGTAACTTCACTTACTCCTGCGGGCCGTTACGACCGCTGCGAGGAGCTGCCTCCTTACTGCAGCTCCACCTTCTGCCGACTCAGCGTCGACGTCAATGACGTTACCAGCGTGAGCGGGCCTCTTCTCATCAACGTAGTCACTCACGTGACTCCGAAGTTTAAAATAAGTGTTTTTAATGATTAGTAATTTTTAGTAAAAATGAGTACTAAATATTAGACTAATATGTCCATAACAGGAGGGACTGCACAGTTGTCGATATCACCTTGAATAAAGCGAATTAAAGTTCCATTTATTCTCAGCAGATGACGATATTATATGAATGTTATTCAGTCCTCACTCGAACCCACAATCTTCTGGGCATACGTCAATGCTTTCTTGTGATCAGTGAAAAACTGTTCCTTCTGCAGATAAGTGACTCTCAATCTTGCAGGGTACAGCGATCCATATTTCAAGTTGTCTATCTTCTTTAGAATCCCTCTTGTCTCGTTCAATAACGCTCTCCTTCTGACCACCTCTGCAGGGTAATCTCAAAATATGCTTATTTTGTCTCCATCAAACATAAGATTTCTTGTGCCAGCATTTTTTTTCATGATATCCTCCAAAACGTGATTGTATTGGACCTTCACTATCAGCTGCCTCGGGGGAGGGGCGTAGGACCAATTTCTTTGTGAGAGTGTTGTCCTGATATTCAGCTATGACGGCAGTTAGGGTTAAAATATCTGTCCAAAAAATGGAAGTGGTTAAAGCCCAGACCAGCACATGAATCAACCTCCCTTCCATACTCACCTATACTTTACGCTGCCTCAGGGTGCAGGAAAGAGGGAAGGGTTGGGGGGTATAATTGGAGAATTCAATATTTAGTTGTGATTCACACTCAAGTTCCTATTGTATATTGTTTGATATGTACGTGCCCAAGGTCAGGTTTTCATTTCTTTCATAGATAGACACAAAGACGTGGAGTAACTCACCGTGTCAGGTAGCATCTCTGGAGAAAATGAATGGGTGACATTTTGAGTCTGGACCCTTCTTCACACCTTTCCTTCTTGCTGGTCCATGGGTGCAGGATCTCCACAGCATAACCCCTCCCAAAACTTACCCCACCATCTTTGGCGGAAGATAGACCCCCACAAAATGCTGGAGTAACTCAGCGGGATATGCAGCATCTCTGGAGAGAAGGAATGGGTGATGTTTCGGGTCAAGACCCTTCTTCAGACTGAGAGTCAGAGGAGAAAGAGAGACACAGAGATATGGAAGAGTAAGGTGAGAAAACAATAGATCAAAACGGACAAAGACAAAGAAAAATGTAGAATTGTTCATTGTTGGCTGAGGGGAAGGTGACAATGAGGCGTACGATCCAGAAAAATTCATCAGGAGGACAGTGAAACTAATCGGAGAACTAGGATGTGGGAGGGATGGAATTACTTGAAGTTAGCAGTGGTAGAACAGCTTATCTCCACCCGCAGTGTCCTAAGACAGGCAGTTGGGAGATTTCCTCACTGATCCTTAGCTAGGCTACCTCCTGTTCCAATCACTCAACCAGTTGGTTCTTGGGAGATAATCTGGCCAAAATTGTTCTGCATCCTAACCCTTCATGGGTTCTTCACCCATCGCCTAGCCCTGTTAGTGCATGTGGCATTTAGTCAACACTGTGGTGACCTGTCAATTCAAAATTCCCCAGGTGAGTGGTCAGCAGTGACTATTGTTAGGCCAAATAGTTCCATCCAAGATATCACTGTGTTGCCTTTATTGTTTGGAGCAGGAGTAGTTCTCGCATCCCTTCAAACACACTGAACAAGATCAGGTTATAGGATGATGGACGTTCATGTGCCTTGAGCCCATTGGCACATTTTCTGATAGACCTGGTCTCCCAAAATCTTTCACATGCTGTCTTCTGGGTACACATGGTCCTGTGAGGTAGAGA
The DNA here is from genome assembly GCA_035221665.1 of Okamejei kenojei. Lineage (NCBI taxonomy): Eukaryota > Metazoa > Chordata > Chondrichthyes > Rajiformes > Rajidae > Okamejei > Okamejei kenojei. The sequence continues at coordinate 18,529,290 of CM069161.1, forward strand.
ACTACAGCACTTTAGTAAAGACTTCATCTCAGTCCTAAATGATGGTATATTATCCTCCGTCTGCTCCCCTCTAGTCAGAGGAAACAGCCCTCAGCATTTACCTTGTCACAACAATATAAAGGTTTGAGGGAAGAAACTGCAGATGCTGGTTTGCACAGAAAATCGACACATAATGCTAGAGTAACTCAGGCAGCATCTCTGGAGAAAATAAATCAGTGTTTCAGGTTGAGACCCTACTTCAGACTGCTTTTAATATTATGTTTCATGTGTTCTAAGATCTGATTGTAATCAGCTGTTTTAGAAAGAAACCAGCTCTCTTGATCAGCTTCTATATCAGCTGGCTTTTTTTCCTAACAAAATAAAATAATGTTTACAATTTACAACATTACCATGTTCTTGACAATAAACTAAATCAATTTGGGTAAAATTATAATGCAATATACCACATGTTAAATAGCTTTAGCTTAACAATCTAATAAGATGGGTCCAGACCATTTTTTGTGCACTTTTCAGAATCAATTATTTTTCCAAATCTAATAAATAGACAACATTCGCTGGTGCCTGTTTTAGAATGTTCCCATAATTAAACCCAGGTATTAACATTACTATTCCTGTTATTCCTGTTTTGTTAACTTCTTCGAGCTAAAGAGAGTCCCGTGCGAGCTCACCAACAGATTAACAGGAGTTAAAAACAAGGTGGCGGTTGAGTTGCTGCCTTACAGTTCCAGAGACCCGGGTTTGATCCTGACTACAGGTGCTGTCTGTGTGGAGTTTGTACGTTCTCCCTAGGACTGTGTGGGTTTTCTCCGGGAGCTCTGGCTTCATCCCACACTTCAAAGCTATACGGGATTGTCGGTTACTTGCTTCGGTAAAATTGTAAATTGACCCTAGTGTGTAGGATAGTGCTAGTGACTGGTCGACTCAGACTGGGTGGGCTGTAGGGCATGTTTCCGCGCTGTATCTCTGAAGTCTAAAGTCACTCGGCAGGTCCAACTGCATCTGTGGAAAGGGAAGCACTAAATGTTTTGGGGCAAAGACCGTTCGTCTGAATTCTTTGACCCGAGAAGTTAATTTTTAACTTCAGATTTCTGCAGTTTAAAAAAAAAATAATTTGAAGGACAATTTGATTCATTAGAGAAAATTTTTTTATTTTCTTCTTTCTACAATTCAGGTGACACCATCTTTCTGATTTGTATTTCCAACAATTTGGATCATAATGACATTCAGCTTGGAAGCACGAAGCACCCATTTATGCTAATCCAAGAGAGGTTTAGTTGTTATGTGTACCAGCAACGGAACAATTACATTTTTACTTGTTGCAGCTTTATCAGCCCATTTACTCAAAACACATATTAAAATATAATAACCGATTATACAATAAATTGATAATCAGTGGTACTAGGCAGCCAGACCATAATCATGCAAAACAGAAGCCACTAGTGCAACCAAAACAATAAGGATCTTAAAGAAACATATACAGTTCTTAAAGGATTGGACAGGCTAGATGCAGGAAAACTGTTCCCAATGTTGAGGGAGTCCAGAAACAGGGGTCACAGCTTAAGAATAAGGGTAGGCAATTTAGGACTGTGATGAGGAAAAACGTGTTCTCCCAGAGAGTTGTGAATCTGTAGAATTCTCTGCCACAGAAGGTAGTGGAGGCCAATTCACTGGATGTTTTCAGGAGAGAGTTTGATTTAGCTCTTAGGGCTAATGGTATCCAGGGATATGGGCAAAAATCAGAAAAGTGGTACTGATAGATGACCAGCTATGATCATATTGAATGGCGATGCTGGCTCGAAGGGCTGAATGGCCTACTCCTGCACTTATTTTTCTATGTTTCTAATGTCCATTCTAACTGACAGTTGCTGAAGTAAGGTGGTGGTTAGTGTGATACTGAGCCTGATTGTTGCTGGAGAAAAGCTGTTCTTGAAACTGGAGTTCATGGTTTTGAAACATCTGTACCTTCCTCCTGATTGTACCTCTCTCATACCAACATGTCCTTTCTACACTAGTCCCATGTTTGCATTTGGCCCATATCCATCTGTCCTGTACATGTACCAGTCTAATTACTTCTTAAACATTTTTGATAGTCCCTGCGTCAACTACCTCCCCAGGCAGCTCGTTCCATACACCCACCACCCTTTATGTGAAAAGATTCCCCTCAGATTCCTGTAAAATCTTTTCCCCTTCACCTTAAACTATGCTCTCTGTTTCTCGATTACCCCACTATGGGCGAGAGTGCATCTACCCGATCAATTCCTCTCATGATTTTATACACCACGTTAAGATCATCTTTCATCCTCCTGATCTTCAGGAATAGAGTCCTAGCATGCTCAACCTCTCCCTATAGCCCAGACTCTCGAGTCCTGGCAACATCCTTGTAAATCTTCTCTGCACCCTTTCCAATTTGACAACATCTATCCCATAACATGGGACCCAGAATGAACACAATACTCTAAATGTAGCCTAAGCAACGTCTGATATAACTGCAACATGACCTTCCAACGTCTATCCTCAGGTACTTCTAGACTATACCATCTTCCACTTCACATTCAGCAATTCTGATGTTATTCATGCTACCTATCTTTCTAACCCCCGAAATGTATTTGAGTTCTTCAACCGCTTGTTTCCCTTACACTTGAGGGTAACACACAATTTTCTTGGAAGTATTTAATAGATTAGGATAATCTTCCTCCTGCTCAGACAATAAATATATAATTCTTTGAGACGACTAACTTATTCAGGTCATTTGACAGCCTCGTTCCTATTGAAGCTTAGGCCCCTTCTCCTGTACCTGCATTATCTGTCTACCCCTTTATCTCACTCTGCTCAGTTCTTTCTGGGAACCACTCTATCTGATCCTGAGTGAATCAATCAGTTAGGGCGGCACAGTGGCGCTGTGGCAGAGATGCTGTCTTACAAGGTCAGCCACCCATGTTTGATCCTGACTACAGATGATTGTCTGCACTGAGTTTGTACGTTCTCCCCATGATCTGCGTGGTTTGTCTCCGGGATCTCCGATTTCCTCTCACACTCCAAAGACGAACTGGTTTTGAGATTAATTGGCTTGGAATAATTATAAATTGTCCCTAGTGTGTGTAGGATAGTGTTAGTGTGCGGGAATCGCCGGTCGGCATGGACTCAGTGGGCCGAAGGGCCTGTTTCCGCGCTGTATCTCTAAACTAAACTAAAGCATCACTGGCATCACAGTCTTCATTTGCATGCATGAGTTTTCCTGTTACAGAGCGTCGTGTGGCAATTGCCCCACCAACAAAGGCAAGGTTGATATTAAATTGATATTGAACAGCAAGTCAAACTATTTTGCCTGCAAGAGAATAAACACAAGGGCTGGCTTTATAACTTGAATTTGCATCCTTTTTATCTTTTGCACTAAAAAAGCTTTCAGAAACACTCGATTCAATGAAAATGGTGGGGGGTTTTATATAAATTACATCAACTGAATAATATTTGAACCTTTCACACTTTGCATGGAATTGTGAAACATCTTTAATGCTCGAATATTAAAGACAGAAGACATCAATGAACGCTATGAGAAGCTTTGTACAGGATGAGGTGACACCGTGGTATAATGGTGAGCATTGTTATCTCTCAGCCTCAAGGACCCAGGTTTGATCCAGACCTTTGCATGGGACAGGCATTGGGTCGGGATGGAGTCGAGATGGGGCAGGGATTGGTCGGGATGGGGCAGGGATTGGTCAGGACTGGAGCGGGTCGGCGGTGGGTTTTTCCCCAGACTGATTGGAATGATAGGAGGATGGTTGAAATCCGTGAAATTGATGGGGGTTTGGTGAGGGGGCGGTGGGTGGAGCAGCGAAGCCACTGATCGATTGGCTGGCTGTAAATCCTACGCATCAAAGAAAATGGTCCCAGACTATCCAACCTGTCCTCAAGATTCAAGATTCAAGAGAGTTTATTGTCATGTGTCCCAGATAGGACAATGAAATTCTTGCTTTGCTTCAACACAACAGAATATAATAGGCATGAAAACACAACAGATCAGTGTGGCCATAGTCCATTGTATAAATATATACACACATGAAAAAATAAAACACATAAAGTGCAAATAAACAGATAATGGGCTATTAATGTTCAGAGTTTTGTTTGAGTTGAGTTCAATAGCCTGATGGCTGTGGGGAAGTAGCTATTTCTGAACCTGGACGTTGCAGTCTTCAGACTCCTGTACCTTCTACCTGAGTGTGTGGCCAGGATGATGTGGGTCCTTGATGATGATGCCAGCCTTATTGAGGCAGCGACTGCGGTAGGTCCCCTCGATGGTAGGGAGGTCAGAGCCGATGATGGACTGGGCAGTGTTTACTACTTTTTGTAGTCTTTTTCGCTCCTGGGCACTCCTTGTTACCAAAGCCCACAAGTCCCGATATAATATCCTGGTGAATTTTTTTTGCACCCTTTCCAACTTAATAATATCTTCCTGCAGCTGGGCGACCAGAACTGCATACAGTACTCCTGCGGCTTGAACAATTACATCATGATATTGCACACTCATACCCATCTTAATGAAAGCAAGTGTGCCAAGCGCATTCTTTCACCACACTGTCCTCCCAACTCACCACTTTTAGGGAACCATGGAGCTGTACTCCAAATAACTGTGAATTGTTGTCCTCACCGAGGGTTGCCACCTTCTTGTGGCTAGCATGTGCGTAAGATCCTGAGAGCTAAACCGTCGGGAACTATGCTCCTGACAGGGTCACCCACGGCGGGCAGGTCAAAGAAGCAGTTCCTGACAAAGCGCGGCCCAAGAAGAAGGCTTTAACGTTGAAACAAGCGGAGGAAGGTGGCTGGCCGAAAGGGATTCTATGCCATTAGACCCAGGGCTGTCTCTGTCAAGGACTATGCGGTGGCTGTGCATGCACCAGTGTCCCCACAGTAAAAGATACCGCACTTGGGGACATTCATGACTTTAAGTGATTGTTGATGATGATAATGGTGATGACGAGTAGCTGTACCTTTACAGTGTATGTCCATTCTCTGCCATGAATACTGCTGGGTTAGACTTGCATCAAAATGCAAGATAGCTAAGAAGGGTCTCGACCCAAACTGTCACCCATTCCCTCTATCTGGAGATGTTGCCTGTCCAGCTGAGTTACTCCCGCGTTTTGTGTCTATCCTCGCTAAAAACCTACAAACTGGATTTGTAACTAGTGAGCACATTCTACATGCTGTTTGGAAAATAATGATTTGATTATGGTATCAGGGCACAGAGGCCTCAATGCTGACGGAAAAGAGGCGATGGTGCACAGAAATAAGGCCATTAACCAAATCAAGCAGAACACCAGGGTTAATCTTCAGAGTAATCAAATTGAAAAGCAGTGAAATTAAGGTGACCTTACATGGAACTTTGTAGTTGACGTATGGTGCAGAGTTCTGGTCTCCATAACATCATGAGAATGAAGTAAACTAGAGAGGTGCAATGAGGAATGACAGGGATGATAGCAGACCTGGGGGGTATTTTGGAAATATAGCTGCAATGGAGAGAAATTGTTAATGTGGAAAAGGAAAGGCTGAGAAATTACCCTTTCCCTTTCCTGGGTCTCCACCCCAAAACTATTGCGTATCCATTTCTCCTGGTCTCCCGCCCCTCTCTTTGTCCCATTCTACCTACGTATGTCACTCCAATCCTTTCCTCTGACACTCTCTTATCTTATTTTTACCTCTAAACGTTGTCACTTCCTCCACCCAACTGGCAGTTGACCCCCCTCCCCACCTTACCTGTATCCACCTATCGCTTGCCATGTTTTGTCCTGACCCCGTTTTCTAGCTTTCTCCCTCCTACTATAGCCAGTCTGAAGAAGGGTCATGACCTGAAACAGCATCTGTCCATTCCCTCCACAGTTGCTGCCTGACCTGCTGAGTTACTCCAGCACTTTGCGTTTTGCACTGGCTCACCATTAGTCAGGTCAATGGTCCAGCAGATAAACCAGGGAACATATATGCTTATTAAAACATTGCTTTTCTGTGAAATTTGAAGCTTGACTGAGGAGAGCAGTGAATTGCTCCATCACTAGGCATGGTAAATGAGCTGCAATAACAGCATTTCTGTTTTATATACATGAAGTATGGCCAGTGTTGAATGGAATGGAAATGTAATATTCAGCTGAAATAATCCATTAAAAGGAACAAAAGGAATGTTGACTGTAATTGAACATTAGATAAGCAATAGTTATTTTATAATCTTAGAGCACTTAGATGTTTAAGGTAAAAGCTGACTTTAAAAATTGATTGTCATTTCCTGTATTGAATATTATCATTTATAATTCATTCCTGATCAGAATAGTGCTGCTGCTGAGAAAGATGAGGTAAGTAGACTTTGGGTGAAATTATTCAATTTTCTTCAATGGTGAATATTAATCATGAAACAGTCGATGGGAGGAGAATTGAAATGTTGCATCTTTTCATCTGCACAATTCGGAAGGATAAAATGCTCACGTGAGGAATAATTACCATATGAGTTTGTTCCTTTCGAAGGAAATAAGTTTGTAACAGAGTCATACAGCATGGAAACGTGTCCTTTGACCCAACGCGTCCATGATGATTAAGGTGCCCCATCTAAACTTGTCCCATTTCCCCACGTTTGTTACATGTCCATCTAAATCTTTCCTCTCCATGTCTTTTTTATACTGTTATTGTACCTACCTCAATTACTTCATCTGGCAGCTCGTTCCAAATATCCACCACGCAAATATGTCTCCACTCAAAGCCATTCAATCTCCACCATTGTTCCTCTTCAGGATGTGGAGATCACAAGAGAGGGGCACATAATACTGAGGTGTCTGAAGAAGGGTCCTGGCGCGAAACGTCACCTATCCATATTCTCCAGGGATGCCGCCTGACCCATTGAGTTACATCAGCACTTTGTGTCTTTGCTTGGTAAACAAATATCTGCGGTTTCTAGTTTCTGCAATGAATACATAACAGTTATGGAAATTTTTAGAGTAGCAACTTGATCCCTTTAAATTTGGTCAAGGAGATTAATGGATCAGGGTGATGGATTGAGAGGTGGAGAGTAGAGAGAAAAAAACAGTGATTGTCATATCAGATCCCAATTCATTAGCACCGTGTTTACAACTCCTAGAAAAGCTCAACCTACTCTAATCTTCAGCTGTTCTTGTGAGAGACTAATTACAAAACTGCAGAAAGTGTGAAGTAGGACAAAACTGGGGGGTGAGGACTGCAGGACGGGACAAAACATCACCTATTCCTTTTCTCCAGTAATACTGCCTGACCCGCTGAGTTACTCCAGCTTTTTGTGTCCATCTCGAATGATATAGAATGATATAGAAATGTGCCGGTGCTAGAACCTTTAGCAAAACATAGAGCTCTGGAGGAACTCATCGGGTCAGGTCACACGTGGAGGGAAGGGACAGGCGGCATTTTGGATTGAAAGGCTGCTTCGAAGGCTCCTCAAATTATGGCTACTTTGAAGATTTTCATTTGGCTACTAAACTGCAAAATTCCCTCAAAGTATGGTCGTTTAAAGATGTGATCGCATCTTGATCACTGAAGCAGGATCTTGACCTGAAACAGATGCTGCCTGGCCCTCTGACTGTGTCCAACACTTTGAGTTTTGCCTGAGATCTTGTGAGTTGGTCTCTGGTGTGGACTATAAAATAAAAATCCAATCCATAGAGATCAAGAATAAGCAGAAATGATGAATGACAGGAACATCAATACTAGAATAACAGCTTGAAATAATGCATTTTGTAATTACACTCTTTCGAGCTTTATTGATCACGAGAATTAGTTAGGTCAAATTTTGGTGCCTGACTACAATTGTAACAGTTTGGATGGTATTGTGGAGATTATGGTCAACTGATTTATCCTGTTTATTTCTTAATCTTGATTTAGCTCATAACAGCTAGTGCATACAATATCCTGTTGACAATTTATGAATGCAATAAACCGAGTAAATAGAACTAAATTACAACACAATGGAACAAATAAGGCAAACAAAAAAATTGCGATTGATACCATGAATTGAGAGAAAACTCTTGCAACAATATGTGCAGGAAGGAACTGCAGATGCTGGTTTAAACAGAAGATAGACACAAAAAGCTGGAGTAACTCAACGAGACAGGCAGCATCTCTGGAGAGAAGGAATGGGCGACGTTACCCGAAACGTCACCCATTCCTTCTCTCCAGAAATGCTGCCTGCCCCGCTGAGTTCTTCGGGTTTTTGTGTCTATCTTCTTGCAACAATATCTCTGTTGCAAACAGTTCAAACAAATTGTGATTTAAATTCTTCACTTTACTTCTCATCTCTCTTGATGGCACTGACCTCCATCGGGTTGGGGTCATTGACAGCCTTTGGATATATTGAAGAATGAGCCTTGGCAAAATAGACCATATTTTGCAAAATCAATGCTGCCTTTCCTGCTTCTTTCCACCAACTTTGACTTTGCAAGATTTGCCAATAAATATGAGGACTTACATTTATTGTTCATATAGTTTATTTTTCATGAGACCCACGTAAAACTCAGTTGGAACTTGAGGTCAGCAAAGTTCTTGAATGCACATTGCCAGTAGGAATCAATGATGGATACCGACAGGTACTGACCTCCCCACCATTGAAGGAATCTGTAGGAGGGGCTCCGCAAGGATGCATTCTCAGCCCCCTTCTTTACTCCTTGTATACACACGACTGTGCAGCCATGTACAAATCTCATTTACAAATTCGCAGGCAGCATCACCATTGAGGGCCGGATATCAAATAATGATGAGACGGGGTACAGGATGGAAATTGACGTCCTGGTATTGAGACAACGACCTTCCTCTCAATGTCAGTGAGACAAAGGAGATGGTGATCGACTTCAGGAAGATAAGCGGTACACATACTCCAGTTTTCGTCTATCTCCTTCGCTCCTTAGATGCTGCTGCACCCGCTGAGTTTCTCCAGCTTTTTGTGTACCCTCCAGTTTTCATTGATGGCACTGAAGTAGAGATGGTTGAAAACGTCAAATTCCTAGGAGTCAATATCACCAACAACTTCTGGACCACCCATGTTGAAGCAATGACCAAAAAAGCACACCAATGCCTTTACTTACTTAGAAGGCTGAGGAGGTTCGGCATGTCCCCTACAACTCTCACCAACTCCTACAGATAGACAATAGACAATAGGTGCAGGAGTAGGCCATTCGGCCCTTCGAGCCAGCACCGCCATTCAATGTGATCATGGCTGATCATCCACAATCAATACCCCGTTCCTGCCTTCTCCCCATATCCCCTGACTCCGCTAACTTTAAAAGCCCTATCTAGCTCACTCTTGAAAGTATTCAGAGAACTGGCCTCCACCGCCCTCTGAGGGAGAGATGCACCATAGAAAGCATTTTATCGGGATGCATCACAGCATTTGGTTTGGGAACAGTTCCATCCAAGACCGTAAGAAATTGTAGTGAATAATGGATGCAGCTCTGACCATCACACAAACCAACCTCCCTTCCATTGACTGTGTAGGAAAGAACTGAAAATGCTGGTTTAAATCAAAGGTAGACACAAGATGCTGGAGTAGCTCAGTGAGACAGGCACCAGTTCTGGAGAGAAGGAATGGGTGAAGATTTAGGTTGAGACCTCTATTCAGTCCACCTTAACCTACCTGGCTCAGCACTTTTACTCCCCCTCCCATTCCCAATCTGATCTTTTAGTCCTGGGCCTCCTCCATTGTCAGAGTGAGGCCCAGCGCAAATTGGAGGAACAGCACCTCATGTTCTGCTTGGGTAGCTTACACCCTAGCGGTATGAACATTGACTTCTCTAACTTCAAATAGCCCTTGCTTTCCCTCTCTCTCCATCGCCTCGTCACCCATTCCTTCTCTCCAGAGATGCTGCCTGTCCCTTCCATTGACCCCATTTATACCTCACGCTGCCTCAGCAAGGCCAGCAGCATAATCAAGGATGAATCGCACATTGGCCACTCCTCCTTCTCCCCTCTCCCGTGAAGCAAAAGGTATATGTATGATAATGCACACATTCAGATTCAGGGAGAGTTTCTTCCCAGTTTCTTCCTTTTATCAGGCAACTGAACCATCCTACCACAACTAGAGAGCAGTCCTGAGCTACTTTCTACATCATTGGTGTCCCAATCTTTGATCGGACTTTATTGACTTTATCTTGCGGTAAACGTTATTCCCTTAATTTATCTGTACACGGTGAATGGCTCGATTGTAATCATGTATTGTCTCTCCGCCAAATGGTTTGCATGCAACAAAAGCTTTTCACTGTACCTCGGTACACGTGACAATAAACTAAACTGAATAAAGTGAACTGAACTGATGTGGGAGGAAAGTGGAGCAACCAACGGAAACCCATGTGGTTACAGGGCGAATGATCAAAATCCCCGCAAATAACACCCATAGTTAGGATTGAACTGTGTGGCAGCAAATCTACCAGCTGCATCACTGTTCCACCACTAACTAAAAGCTTTGAATGGTTGAACTGTTGAAGGTTGACAAATGAAACGTCTAATAATTCAGTTTGTTATTCTTTAATCAAGATAATTACAGTCTATTAACGAAACACCTGCTGTATTAATTTAGTTTCATTATCAACTTTGGAGCTCAAATATAGATGGGCTAATTTTTTACTAGTTTAATTGCTAAATGAGGTGAACATTTTTACATACCAAGATTTCATTTTCTAACATTTGGGTGGGTAATTTATTCTCTTTCTAAGGACATTGACTAATTTTACTGTCACGTTCTTATCTCTAATTTATTTTTCATAAATTTATTTGGTATTACATTCATTTAATTAGTCATCCACTGTAGGTTTTGACACTTCAATTTTTTCAGGATTACAATCACATTTTCATCAAATTTTGTTGCCCTTGAAAGACAGGCAAATGTTAATAACTCTTTGCCAGCTCTTTGCGTTCAAGAGATATTTCCTGATAGTTACCAGCATTTTGTAAACCAGCATCTGCAGTTCCTTGTGACTCAATTTTCCTGATTGGTTGTTCCATAGTCGCCCTGTCAAAGCACTATTCTTTACCTATTTATCTAAAGACAAATCATGCCTGACTAAGTTACTGGAGTCCGAAGTGGCAAGTAGAAAAGATAAGCAGGGGGAAAGCAGTGATTGTCGTTTTTGTGGATTTTCAGAAGGCTTTTGGTGAAGTCCCACACAGGATTGACTACATGGCATCAGAGGCATGATGCTAACATGGGTAAGGAATTCCTGGTCATTCTGATCATACAGCGCAGAAGTGCAGCAGTAGAGTTGCATCCTTACGGCACCAGAGACCCGGGTTTGATCCTGACTATAGGTGCTGTCCAGAGTGAGTTTGCACATTGTCCCTGTGGGCTTTCTCAGGGTGCTCTGTTTTCCTCCCATATTCCAGAGATCTGCAGATTTCTAGCTTAGTTGACCTCTGTAAAATTGCCCCTTGTGTGTAGTGTATGGGTGATCGGCGTGGAGCTGAAGGGCTTGTTTCCAAGCTGTATCTTTAAACTAAATTAACTAAACTTATTCTGCTTCTCTAACACATTGTTGTTCCAAATAAGATTGCATTTAGTATAAACCTAAAGGGCCTGTCCCACTTAGGCGATTTTTCAGCGGACTGCCGGCGACTGTCAAGTTCCCGGCAGTCGCCTGAAAAACCGGGAACTGGAATGGCGACTGTCAGAGTGGAATACACACATCACACACAAAACACATCGCAAAGGCGGGAGCTAGGGAAAGCGGGGGAGTGCAGTCTGAAATTCACACGGTGCAAAGCCAAGGTGATACAGATACACACCGCGACGAACAGGAAGTTTTAGACGGCCAGCACAGTGCACTACGGTAAGTCCTTTAAAGGGGGGTGGGGGGGGGGGGGAGGGAGGAGAGGAAGGGGGGGGGGGGGGAGGAGAAGAAGTGGAGACACTTTTAAGAAGCCAGACAACTTTTAATAAGCCAGAGATACACAGCTGTGAAGTTTGGCGGGCATTTAACATTACCGGTCAGTTATCCTTGGTTCTGAAAACACGTGCTTATGTTTTTTTTCCCCAATGAGCCAATGAAAATACCCGGTCAGCAAAGGCAATTAACTAAAACTACCTACAACTTCCTTGACTACGTATAACTAAATGTCGACCCCACTACAACTGCACCTACAACTACAGGATTATCGATTTTCTCCATGGCAAAACATTTGCGGCGACCATACTGAGGCCGCAACTAGTTCCTTGAATGCGGGAACTCTTTGCGACCATGAAGGAGACTCACCAGAGACCAACAGCGAACGTGTGGCGACCATGTGGCGATCATGTGGCGAGCGCAGAGACTCCTGCACTCGCCTAAAAAGTCGCCAAAGTGGGACAGGCCCTTAACACTCCCAGTTGAAAGTTTGCCCCTATGGAATGTTTATGCATCATGTGCAGGCAGATGGCATTTAGCACATCTTGGTATAGACATTATGGCCCAAGGTCTTTGCTCTACACCTTATGATAGCTATCTCGATTAGCCTCTTTGATAACTTTAAATATATTTTAGCATTAGTTGTAACTTGCAAACTCATTTCTTTTCCCAGCTGGAAAGAAATATCCAGAACATGGTTTTTCATTAAGAGAATCTCTTTGTCAGACTTAACTTCACAAAATAACTTCAATTTTACCAACACTCAATGAATGGTGTCTTTAAAAACTCAAATCCCCTTAGTCTCCACCAGGCATTATATCATTTTCAGCCTAAATACTTCAGGACACACTATTATTTAAGAATGCTAAACGGACTGTTCCAATCAGCAAGATTCATGTGGACAGAAATTATTCAATTTCAGGTATCAGTGAGCTTTGTGCTGTCAGTTTGCGTAGAATGGGAACACATAGTGCTTGGCAAATGACCTGATTCACTGATTCAAATAATCCTGCACTGTATTACCTTTCAAGCTGCCTTTGGAAATCAGTGCATGAAACATCACATTGTGTCAAAGAAACCTTGCATCATCAATGTATGAATAATGAGAATCACCATATTTCCACTGCATTTGCTTACAGATGCCTGGGTCTGCATTTCCAAATAGTTTAGTTCACCTCAGTAATTCAAGCAGTGCATCTCTGAGTAGGTTTGACAGGCAGAAATGTAGCAGAATTAGCTACCGTGGTTTGATTTTCTGTTATCTTAAAATAATGTGTTTGCTTTTTAAATTGGAACTGGCTGGCATATTATGGGCAATTGAAAACCGCTTTGGAGCCAAATTGGAAAGATTCAGGCTCTGATGAGCTGGAGCTGGCTTCCTCGATGATGGGGAACGTCACGTCTATTAGGTTTTGATTGAGTTGCGTTAAGATTGAGCTCCCTAGTCTCAACAAGATTAGCGCCAAGGATGGCCACAGTGTTGTCAGTAAAGATAGAAATTTAAATCGAGCTTGAACGAGCAACAAAAAATCCTATCATCTGAGAAATGAGGAGAGAATAGCTTAACTATGTCTGTTGACCAAGATTTACTTACTTTAAACAGTACCTGTTGCAGTTCCTTTTCTGCCTAATTCATGGCATGTGTAAAACAAAACAAGTTAGTATGGGTAGATCTACAGTGACTAGTGACTAGTCTAACGTTGGTCCTGCATTATCCATCATTCTTCCTCTATTATAATAGTCCTTTCCCCATGTGCCTGCTGATGTTAACAAATGTTCCATGAATATACCTGTGCAGAGCACTTCAATAATGAAAAATGTTCCCGATGTTACTTCTTCAGTCTGAAAGAAGGGTCTTGACTCGAAACGTCACCCATTGCTTCTCTCCAGAGATGCTGCCGGTCCCACTGAGTTACTCCTGCATTTTATGTCTATCGCCAATTTTCTTGGCCCCGCTCTGGGAGTAGAGGTGGGGGCGATCCGGACCTCAACAGCCGTGAGCACCAGGCCGAGCTCAGCGATCATTTTCCTGCTTCTGCTGCTGTTGGAGGTGAGACGTTGCATCGCGCCAGGGTCTTGGACCTGTCCCACTTTGGCTGTAAGTTACGCGACAGGCCGTTGGCATGCAAAGATTTCGTTCGCTACAAAAATTGCGGAGCCCCGCGCGATGTCGCGCACAACTACATACCTCTCCGCGCTTCTCAGTGGGACCGGCCCCGCGCAGCCATACGATGCCCGTGCTCCTCAACACGACCACGAGGTAGTGTAAATTTGCGTGCCAAGGACACATACGTGGGACAGGCTCTTAAGATATAGCTCTCAGGGCTAACAGAATCAAGGGATATGGGGAGAAAGCAGGAACAGGGTACTGATTCTGGATGGTCAGCCATGATCATATTGAATGGCAGTGCTGGCTCGTAGGACTGAATGGTCTACTCCTGCACCTATTTTCTATGTTTTTATGTTTCTAATATACAAATACTCTACCATTATTGGAATTGGTTTTGTTATTGGTAATGGTTTATTATTGTCATGTGTACAGTGAGAAACCTTGTTTGCATACTATCCAGTCAAATCATCCTATATATGTGTGAAAGATACATGTTCTAGACGCGTTGGGCCACATCCTCAGTGATGTGACCTGGGGTCATAGGGTGTTTCGGGTCTCACAACATCAGGCACCCTCGCCCAGGTGACCCAGCCGGGGTTGATCAGGCCCCGACTTGCGTCCCAGCAGCAACTCGGCCCACCGAGTCCACACCGACCAGTGATCACCTGTTCACACTAATTCTATCCAACACACTAGGGACAATTCACAGAGGCCCATTAACCTACATACTTGCATGCCTTTTGGGTGTGGGAAGAAACCGGAGCACCCGGGGAAAACCCATGTGGTCACAGTGAGACGGCTAAACCCGTAGTCAGGATCAAACCTGGGTTTCTGGTGCTATAGGACAAAAACTCCTGCCTCTCATTTAATTGAGACTGAGTGGAAAGCCTAAGGCAGTGTAGGAGTGCTGAGCAAAAAACAATGTGCTGGAGGAAGTCAGCGGGTCAGGCAGCGTCTGTGGAGGGAAACAGACAGACGGTGTAGAACTTAGAACAGTGTGGCACAGGAAGCAGGTTCTCTCATCCCTTCATCCATGCTGAACATAATACCAGGTTAAGCTAATCATCTTTGCTTGCTCATATGCCTCCATTCTCTGCATATCCATGTGTTTATCTAAAATCCTCCTAAATGGCACAATTGCATCTGCAATGCCAGTCATATCCACAACGCCACTGTCATATCCACAATGCCACTGTCATATCCACAACGCCACCGTCAATGCCCCTCCCGGAAATGGCGGCGCTGCCCTAGCAGCTGCGGCTCGCCTGCAGTCTGTCTGCCTTTTTCTTTTTTTTGTTTTCTTTTGTCTTGTTGGACGTATGTTTTAGATTATTTTAGTTGTGTACGTGTGTGGGGGGGGCGGGGGAAACTTGTTTTATTCTCTTCCTTCGGGGGGATGCGACCTTTTCTTTGTCGTATCTCCATCTCTGTCTCCGTCTGCGCTGAGGCCTAATCGCGGAGCTGGCGGCCTCCAACTGGAACCGAGCTCGGGGCTCCGGAGGCAGAGCCAGGACTCACCATCACGAAGCTGGCGGACATCGGGGCTGTGATGGCGCTGTGGCGGCGGCCCTGACTTTGGGGCCTCGGAGGCTTCGGCCACGGGCCCAGTGGACGACAATATCGGGAGCTCGCAGGTCCCAGGTTGGTGACCGATTCTCCAGAGCTCCCGCAACAACAGCTTCGTCCGCTGGACTGGAGGGTGGCAGCTTCGTCCGCCCCGGGCCGTGGAGTTTGAACCTGCTCGTTCGCGGAGCTCGGATTTACCATCACCCGGCGGGGGGCCCAACATCGGAAGCCTTGATCGCCACAACACAGAGGGAGAACAAGGAAGGAAGAGACAAGGACTTTAAGACTTTTGCCTTCCATCACAGTGAGGAAGTGCCTGGTAGACTCACTGTGGTGGATGTTAAACTGTGTTCTGTTATTTTATTCTCTGTCATGACTGCAAGGCATGTAATTTCGCTCAAACTAAAAGTTTGAATGACAATAAAGGATACTTTATACTTTTTATACTTTATATCTGCAATGCCACCATTGGTTCTAGTTGGGGCCCTCTGCAGTGCATCACTGCAGGATATGTTGACTTCAGATGAATTGTAAAATACCCCATGTCATAATTTTATTAAATGACAGGAGAGGGTCTCTCTTTGTCCTGGGCAATCTGTGAACAAATTGGCACCTATATTGTCCTACATTACAGCAGCCACACACTTTAAAAGCCATGTACAGGGACATTTTGAGGTCACATAAGACGCTATATAAATGTAAAAGTACCAAAAATAAAAGCTCAGCTCGGTAAATGTCCGTAATATAATAAATTAGAGGCGAAAATGTCATTTCCATTCCAGCAGCTCATATGAAGCTGGTCAACTCTAAATAAATGTGTTCCTGATTCAAGCCTAATTTGCAATGTATCAAATCAATTTTCAATTATTTCTGTTCCTTGGAATTCTTAATCAAATGATCATATGAATATAATCAAGCATAACATTTCCAACAATTGATTTATTTTACCCTTGACTTAATACATTTTGCCAATACAGAATGCTGTTAACACCTTTTTGATTTGTAATAATTTTGTTATAAATCAAGGGCTCTGATTAAATGCTCTTAATCAACATGAGCTGACACCTATAAAATAGTACTTTATTCGATTTGGAAAGTTCTTGATTTACAAAATCAGTTACAGCAATGTGGTAAAGATCAAACATACACAGAAATGGCCTGAAAATCAACACATCGATATGAATATAAAATCTGAGTATAGAACATAAGTAAAATGGACGGTTTGATTGTGATCATGTGTCGTCTTTTCTTTGACTGGATAGCATGCAAACAAAAAGCTTTTCACTGAACCTCAGTACATGTGACGGGGTGGAAGATTGCAACCTTCACATGGTCCGCCCTGTTTCGACTAAAGCAATCAACCCAGCGTGCACAATCAAATAAGTAGAACAGCGTGCACAATCAAGTAGAACAAGTTGTTCTACAACTTTAGGCTGCGCACGCCATACGTGAGAAGAAGAGTACATGTGACAATAATAATAACCAATTTCTCTCCGAGTATGAATACAGTCCTATCATATTGTATCGTATCGTATCATAAACTAAACTAAACATATACACATAGAGCATGGTAACAAGCAGTTCCGCCCATTGTTCCATGCTACCCAGCAAGTAGCTGTCTATTCTATTTGAATTTTCCATTCATTTCTTTGTAACAGAGATGTAAGTGCTCATATAAATACCACAAAGTTGTGAGATTACTTCCTTCTTTCTGTGAGGCAGTGCACTCCACATTCCAGCCACAATCTGGGTGTACAAAATTATTCCCCAAATCTTTACTAAACCTTCTACTCCTTTCAATAAGCCGATGGCCCCCTCTGCCATGGTTACTCATTCTGTACCATTGCCTTGCTCATCGTGTACATCTCAATCCACACTCCATCTGCCACCCATCATCGCCATTCCTCAGTCTTCTGCTCCAAGGAGAACAAACACAGCCTAGCCAGTCTAACCTTCAAACCAGGTGCCATTCCAGGCAATAGCGCGAGGAAGAACCTTTGCACTTTCTCTCGTTGCAACCAATCTTACTGTCACTCTCCTGACTCTCAGTCTCAAGAAGAGTCTTTTTAACTCACTTTCTCATCCACTCCCTACACTCCAGGTGCAATTTTGCAGAGGCCAATTCACCTATAAACCCACACGTCTTTGGGATGTGGGAGGAAATCGGTCCACGCAGAAGAAACCCAAAAGGAGAACATGCAAACTCTACACTGACAGTAATGGAGGTCAAAATCAAGCCTAGGTCTCTGGCGTTGTAATGCAGCAGCTCTGTCATTGGATTTTGATGTCACAGAGATCACAACACCTGTGTAAAATGGTGGCTGAATATATGATTTTATCCCAAGAAGAGCTTAGAAATACTAATGTGCAGGGCTGTTCTGTTTCAACAGAGCACTTCATGTCTCGTCAGGGTTAGCTTGGTTCAACCATGAAGCGCAGTTATTATTTTTGCCATCTAAAATGAATCATGTTCTGAATACATAATTCCTTTGAACTCCCTTAGCACATAAAGTCCCATTGAAGTAAAGTAGCTCACTGTATCACTGAAATTGTGTTTAGCTGTCTGGAATATAATTGAGAAAATTATGACTTTGTTACATTAGAAATTATACCTAACAGCTGACCAACTAGGAAGTGGAAAGGGTAGGTGAAGCAAAATTTATATTTAGGTTTAATTTCTATTGATTACAGCAGCAGGGCATTGCCTTAAAAAATAAAATCTCTCTGCAATAAAGGTATTGCAGTCAAGGGATAGGGGTGTACTGCTCAATCACTGCATGTCCAGGCATATAACATTAAACGGTGAACATCAGGACATTTTTATTTCAAAAATAAACTATATTTGTAATTGAAAAATATGTGCAAAACGAAAACTGTGCAAAACTCTTGATACATTTTAGAAACATAGAAACATGGTAAGTCCACGGCCCCACGATGGAGCTCAAAGTCAGTCTCGAGCAAGGCCGCCTGCTCCATGATGTTAGGCCGCAGAGTGACTGGAGATATGATCTAGAAAAAAAAAATCACATCTCTGGCAAGGTAAGAGATTGAAAAAAAGTTTCCCCCACCCCCCCATATAAAACAAACCAGAGAACATTTACACATACATTAACATTAACACATTCTTTTTAAAACACTAAAGATACCAAAAAAGACAAAAGACAGACAGTCTGTAGACGAAGCTGCCATCGCTGACGGCGCCACCCGACGTTGGCTTAGTGTATGTGTAAATTGTCCCTAGTGTGCGCAGGATTGTGTTAATGTGCGGGCATCCCCGGTCGGTGCTGACTCGGTGGGCCGAAGGGCCTGTTTCCACACTGTATCGCTAAACTAACACTCAAAAAATATAATATCTGCACTATTAACCTGTTCAATGCCACACCCAAGTATACTCGGGTCAGTGCATACAAGTGAAAACATATCTTGGCAGTGAACAGGTTAAACTCATTCTTAATTTCAAAGATCACATTTAGGAAAGCCAAGCTTTACCATGGCAATTGATGAGATTGGGTTACAAATGGCAAGGTAGAGTTGCTGTTTTACAGCCCGAGAGACTCCTGTCCGATCTTGACTATCAGCACTGTCTGTACGGTGTTTGCACGTTCTCCCCATGACAGTGTGGGTTTTCTCCGAGTGCTCCGGTTTCCTCCCACACTCCAAAGCTGTAAAGGTTTGGAGATTTATCGGCTTGGTAAAATTGTAAATTGTCCCTAGTGTGTAGGATAGTGTTAGTGTGCGGGGATCATAGGTCGGCACGGACTGGGTGGGCCGAAGGGCCTGTTTCTGCGCTGAATCTCTCAATGAAGCTAAACAAAACTAGACAAATAATAGTTAGTAGTTGTGTGTTGTGCATGATGTGTGTATCCAATGCTGAAATTCATTTGGAGATACTGGCAGAGCGAGTGAAAATAAATAGACATGATTTAGTTTTTCTCTCAAGCCATTACCATAAAAAGCAAACCCATACATCATTTTCATGATGAGTTAAGATGAGTTTTCATTGTTGTTCCAATGCAGTGAACAATGTTACAAACTAACTTGTGTGGCACATAGGTGGTAGAGCCCCGCAGCCACAGAGACCATGATTCAATCCTGACCTCGGGTGTTGTCTATGTGGAGTTGGCATGTTGGCCATGTGACCGTGTGGGTTTCCTCCGGTTTCCTCCCAAATCCCAAAGACATCGGGTCTATAGGTTAATTGGCCTGCATAAATAACCCCTGGTGTGCAGGGAGTCAATGTGAAAGTGGAATAACATAGAATCAAAGTGTTAACCTGGGATCGATGGTTGGCATGAACTCGGTGGGCTGAAAGGCAAGTTTCCATGCTGTATCTTCCAATTTTAAAAAAAGTGGTGTTACGAAAGAGATTAAAATAATAGTAGGTACACAAAAATGCTGGAGAAACTCAGTAGGTGCTGCAGTATCTATGGAGCGAAGGCTGCTGCACCTGCTGAGTTTCTCCAGCATTTTTGTGTACCTTCGATTTTCCAGCATCTGCAGTTCCTTCTTAAAATAATAGTAAATTGGGCCAGATGTTTAGTCTATTTTTCAGGTGAACAACAAAGAAAGGTTAGAATTCAAAAGCAAATGCATAAAATATATCTGCCCTCATGCATCAATGATTTCTGGCAATCTCTAAACTGGTGTTAGGTGAGTTAGGTATGTAAATAATAGGTGACAAACCAGCAATTTGCCCTACCGTGGGGGAAAAAAAAATTAACCTGTCTTTTCTTCTCTTGATTTTATACACCTCCAAAAGATCACCCCTGAGCATCTGCGGTCCAAAAAAGTCCCAGCCTGCCTAACGTCTCCCAATTGCTCAGTCTAGTTTGTTCCTATCTATATATGCGTAATTCCATGATAGGTCAATAGTAACAATTGAAAACAAAACTTCTTAAAACTTAATCTACTGTTAAAAAACTCTCAGGCTGCGATTCTATTTAATAATTAATTGAATCAATAAATCATGCGAGAATTTAGGAAATTAGACAAATGTGATCGTTTCAGGCCTTCAGAAGTATGCTCTTTTAATGCTTCATTAATGTCATTAAATAGTACCATTAAATAATTAATACTTTGACATAATCCAAATTTTTGGTCTGGATTTAGAAAACAGAGTTTACTATTTTGAACATCCACTATTAAAAATCAGTAAACGATCAAGGCAGATTAATTTGTAAAGCTTGTTAAAAGTTTACAACAGAAAACCATTTTGAAAAATACCAGAAAAAAAAGTCAGAAGTTATAATAGTAGTGCTTGCAATGCCTGTTATTAATAATGAGAAATGTCAAACAGAATTATCATGATATAACAGTGCATTATATGGAATGTCAGTTCGTGAAATTTTCATCAAATTAATGAAAGCAAATATGCTGATGTTGACAATCTGAGTGCAAACAGACTGTGAGGCTTATCTTTTCTGATCATTGCTCATTTTCTTCCCTCCAAAAAAAATCTGATTTCTTGTACGTCTATTAGGATTTACTCCATCATACATATATAAATCTCCCAGGCAGGAACAGTGAACAATGAATTAGTTCATCACAACCATTGAACAATGGAGATGTTACAATTGCTTCCAGGACCCTTGAGCAATATATTGAGATCCTCAGCCCAAGTTTCTACTGAGGATTTTCATTAGCTTGGTATATGACAAAACATTTTTCATTCAGTGCAATTTTAGGCTGCAAGATTCAACAAACCAAGTATATATAAGTACATAGGAATTTAAGTTGGTTGGATTTTTAAATTCAGCCTTCAACAGTGGTGCAGCAGTAGATTTGCTGCCTTACAGAGCCAGAGACCCGGGTTCAATCCTGACCACGGGTGCTGTCTGTATGGAGCTTGTACCGTTCTCCCTGTGACCTGCGTGGGTTTACTCCGGGAGCTTCGGTTTCCTCCCACACTCGAAAGATGTACAGATTTGTAGGTTAATTGATTTCAGTAAAATTGTAAATTGTCCCTAGTGTCTGTAGGATGGTGTTAGTGTGCGGGGATTGCTGGTCAACGCGCACTCGGTGGGCCGAAGGGCCTGTTCCCGTGCTGTATCTCTAAACTAAAAACGAAAGTAAACATAATCTGCTATAAGTGTGTACACACATTCAGAACGGCATGTTACAGATTTGTTTAAGATGCTATCGGGTGATGGTTCTGCTTCAGATAACAAAGTGATAACAACCAAATAATTTATTGTAGTGATGGCATTGGTCAGTTGTGAAAGAGAACGCTTTTAAAATGCTGCCATAAATAATTTGCATCCAACTAGGAAGATGGGGTCTTTGCTAAGAATCACATCTGAGAGGGGTTTTAGACTCTAGAAAGTCAAGTGAAATGTCTATGCTCAACTCCCTAGGGTAAAACTTAAAACAACAACAATCTGATTCAAAGCTAAGACTGCTACTAGCTGTGATTAAGCTGACCCAACCAGGATAAGCAACTAGTATCCCGAAACTAGTTTAGGACCACACTTGGGGGATGAATTTTGCTCAATGGCGAAAGTACAACTGGGTAGACATAACCCCATAGAACAAAGGCAAGACATTTGAGTGTTCTTTTTGAAAATTGCATTATTGTTTCAAAAGTTGTCCTTATTTATAGTAACAAACTTGGAATGCTGCATCATCAAGATACTCTGCTCTTTCTGAAATCCAGTTTCATTGACGTCTATTCGTGCTTAGTTAGTTAACGATTATGAGATTTTGCTTCACATTTGGACAGTTATTGGTATTTCATGGAAGTCCAGATTTTCCAAATGTACCTTTTTGCGGACATTGGACTTTTTCTCTGGAACTGTAATGCTACATAAATGCTGAGAAACTATATTCTGCACTCTGGTATCTTTCTCTTTGTTCTACCCTACTCTACCTTTGATCGTATCGCTTGATCGTATTAATGTATAGTATTATCTGACTTTACTAGATAGCACGGAAAAAAAAGCTTTCACTGCACCCCACTCTATTCACTGTACATGTGATAATAATAACCTATACCAAATACTCCTGGACCACTGGATGTAGCTAGACAGGCAAGGTTAAAGTGCTTTGCTCCTCCTGTCATTCTCAAGGCCTCTTGCCCCTTGTTGCAAAAGAGAATGCCTACTTTAAATGTAACCTCCCAGAGAAGTGGGAGTACGGTAAGGTTTGAAATATTCTGACAGACACACACTTCAAGAATTGCTCAGGTCTTGATCGTTTTTAAATCATGAAAGAAATAGTAAGATTAAACGAGAACTTACCAGTTTGAAGTGTGATCGTTATTTTATGAGGAGTTACGATGAGGGATTACGTGAAGAAGACCACGCCTGGCGCATGCTCGGCATACTTCAAAGCAGCGGCGTGAAAAACACAGAATCAATAGCCAGAGTAAGATAGTAAAGCTTACATAGACTAGAACTACCAGATGATCATTTATATTATGAGGGTTGGGAGTGGAGGGCACGTAATCCCTCATCGTAACTCCTCATAAAATAACGATCAAACTTCAAACTGGTAAGTTCTCGTTTAATCTTACTATTTTACTTCAGAGTCACGTGAGTGACTACGTGAAGATTTTGAAGCTCTGTGATTTTCATGCCGTAGATCATTCCATACGTCACACTGCTTGAATTTACACAGTAGTGAGTAAATAATATATATTGCTTGAAATTATGCAATAAATATTTTAATATTTTAATAATAATAAAAAGAAAAGTAATAACCCCTCTATCCCTGGGGAAATTACAACAAATAATATGCAACAAAGCAAACAATTTGAACAGAACCCAACACAGCATGTGCAACCCTGGCACTGTGACAACAGGTTTATCATAAAATCTAGGAAAGTTCCTCTTCAGACCATCCTGCGGTCTCCAAAATTTGGTCGAGCGGCATGTCCTGCACCTTTGCCGCGGACATTGATACCGCCCTTGTGGAGTGAGATTTAAACACATCAGTGTCTACTCCAGTTAATTCAGAACCTGTTTATCCATCTAGAAATAGTTTGTACTGTCACTTTTTTTAATATGTTTCTTGTGGGTAATGAACATTGGTGTCTCACAATCTCGGAAACTCTTAATTCAATATATATTAAATCAGATGTTTAACCACACACAATGTTTAGTTGACAGAGTATGTCTTAAATATTACATTGGTTCCAGCCTTTCTTGGCTTGCTTTGCTTGCTTAGATAAAAACGTAATTTTATCTACAGACAACTGCATACCATGTACATTTTGTAATGTTTGTACTCAGTGTGCTGATATTAATGGCATCAGCATAACCACTTTAAATATTGACTTCTGAAAAGACAGTGACGTAATTGGAGTCCATTGCCAAAGCAATGTGAGAACTATACTGACATCCCAGATTTTTATATATCTGGGTTTGGTAGGATTTTATTAAAATTCCTCTCATAAATCGGGATATTAACGGATAAGACCCGATAAATTGTCGTTCTGAAAATTGTCCTAAATAGGAGGACAAAGCACTCCGAGCTCTATTAATGGTACTATAACTCAGGTGCAACATAGCAAGGAACTCCAATACATCCGATATGTTTGCAGTATGATAAAATATATCTGACTGAATACAAAGATTTCCCATTCCTTATATGAAACGTATATTGTTTCTTAGTGCTATATCTCCAAGCTGCTGTTATGACATCCATGGTCCTATCCAACATTCCATCAGAACCTGCAGATTAACAATTAATACGGTCATGTAATGGATGATTTCTGCTGTTACTGGATGTACCAACAATTACTGCACCTGGGATTTGTCATGAATGTCTGAATCATCATTCTGAGCACCAATGGGAACAATGGCTGTGTAGTAATGGTCCCTGGATAAGGGACGTATCAGATATTACACTGATAAGAACAGATACTACACCTGATCTTAGCCAAAGGGCTGAGAAGCAATACCAGTTTGGAACTACCGAACACCTACGGCGGAGACTTGCTCTATTTTGGGGACACATTGCCTAATCAGGAAAATGGCGAAAACATAAAAGACTATACTTTCCCAATGTAGCGAGAATGCATCCACCACTAATGCTCCTGGGTCTGGCTCCCATGAGACACATTTAGACCACTGGAGATTTAATCCAGACACAACAGATCACCATTTGGTACTCATACTGTCTGACAATCTTTTTTAAACTTTTTGAATTTTAACATTCATTCTGTATTGTCATTGAACTTTCGTGATCTGTTGGCCTCCCACAATATTGTCATCTCCCACAGCTGTGGTATTGTCTACTCGTAATTGAACATGTTAGTTCTTTATTGTAGAACAAACAGCTATCAATGCATAAAACGCCCCCAATAATTCATACCAAGACAAGTACAGACATTTGTAACATCCCCAACCTTAATTGTTGGTAAAGTTACTGACATATCAACTGTATTAATGACAAACCCCAAATAATCAATTGTTTGGGATGCCTGTAACTTACATGTTGTTTGGATGTACAGAACCTTAGCCTTTCAATAGGCTTATGGTTGCTGAACCCAGTTCTTCAGCTGTCTCCCATTTACAATTAACATATCCTCTAGATAAGTCATTACAATGTGATTCTGAGCCCTCGTTAACACCAGTGCTGGTTTCAATAATTGTGTGAGCAATCTGAGTGCTGAATTTAACCCATTAGGTAATTCCTTCCCATCCAATTAATTTAAGTACCTGAATAATAAGGCTTTTTTTTTTTAGGTTTCATAACAGCCATATAGCAGCCTTGTGATAACAACTTCATTACAGTGTTGAAGTGTACTTTTTTAAATGCCTATACTGAACAATAAATTTAAGTTTGTGAGTCCCAGAATGACTCTGCAACCCCCATACTTGTGTCTGGGATATATTATCTCTACCTGGCGAATTCCTAGTACATTCAAACACCAAGCCGATCAGATTTAATGCAGAATTACAAAACAATTGTAACCTTACAACCAACCAGAGGTTGTTTCGCAGAAATTCCATGTGTGATGGAATGACGTTTCTGTACTTCCGTAAATGAACCAGAAGATCCCTTCTCTTAATACAGGGTTCGTATTCAACCTGTTTGTTTCTCAAAGCAGTGATGAGAAGTTTTACAAGGCAAATATCCTTAATTGTTTGGGCAGTTTTTCATCAATCATAAATCTGGTTATAGCTTGCCCACATAATCCTGCATTTTTGGGTATAATGTTAGCCAAATGGCAATTTTCATCATACAATTGGGTTTGAATATGCATTGCAGAGTAACGCAAGCATGTCTTAAAAGTATTGGACATTATTAACCCATGTATGCCTTCCCCAAATGCAGTGATGCCAACTGAATATCAGCTAGAGGATATACCGGAACACATTTCCTGTCCTCGCATCGTTACACTCATGGGTGCCCAATTACTGAGTTACTGTTGGCACCCTGAGCAAGGCACAATAGACGGGTGTTTTATATATTTTTTACTGTTTCAATCATAACAGTTTCTTGGATTGGGTGAGAAACCAAATAATGTTGGACGCCAGGTTCATCCATAGCCTCACCAGTCCATACCGATATAGCAAAACTTGGTGCTACATCGGTAACACCCGGAGCGTTTCTATTGTGCTCTGGTGTATACACATAAGTAGGGACACCAGCTTCAGGGTCAGTTTCATCCTGCCCTGGTGCTCCCGAGTCTTTCCTCTAGGAGACTTCATCCAGACCTAAACAAGGCACTGGTGAATGAGATTATCATTTTTCATAGGCACCATACTCAGTGAATGGAAATTCCTTTCGGAGCCTGCCTTAGAATCTCATGGATCTTAAAACCCTTAATTGTTTAGAATTTTGAGCATTTTATCTTGCTCTAAATACTTCATCCAGACCTATGTAAGGCACTGGTGAATGAGATTCTCATTCTTTATAGGCACCATACTCAGTGTATGGAATCTCTTTCGGAGCCTGCCTTAGAATCTCATGGGTCTTTAGAACCCCTGACTGATTAGAATTTGGAGCATTTTATCTTGCCCTAAGGATCTCATCCAGACCTACCCAAGGTACTGGAGAATCAGAATCCCATTTTCATAGGCACCATACTCAGCGTATGGAAACTCCTTTAGAGCCTGCCTTACAGGAGGACATAACTGGGTCAAGAACCCATGGTCAAGTGTGGAGCATTTTCTCTATTTCCAGCCTCCTCCACATTCTTGTCCTCCCTTGGAGGAGAGTTACTTCTTTACTGTTTTGTATTTGTGCATAAACCATATATGTTTAAAATTGTAATTCTGACAGGCACATTCTGCTTGCCACTCAACACTTTGTTGTTCCCGTGCAGACTTTTGCTCTACACCAGAGCAAAACACTGAAGAAGGGTCTCGACCCGAAATGTCACCCATTCCTTCGCTCCAGAGATGCTGCCTGTCCCGCTGAGTTACTCCAGTTGTTTTATTCTGGTGTAAAGCTGCACGGGAACACCAATGTGTTGAGTGTCACTAGAGTATGGTCGCCAGCTGCTGGATCACAAAGCTTTTCCACGTGGATCCCACTGAACATATGCAGATCTTATCATTGCACGCTTATTGCAATCACACGTAAAACTCATTCTCCCGAAGTTCAATGCGAGGTGCCACTGGCAATTCAAGTCTAGCCTGCCTTCCGAACATTGCATGCTATAGATACCAGAATTAGACTGATTTAGTCACTTTACCATTGCACCACAAGTCTCTGTTCATTTAGGTTTCTGTTATGTTTCATGTTGGCCGTATCGTGTTTTTTTTAATATCACTACCGTGAACTTTCCCGGAGCTTTGTATATTTAAAATGCTTGCATTGTCAATAATTTGTACTTTTATTAACATAAAAAAGCTGATGCATATCTTGTAAGTCGAGTTAACTTAAAGGCCGCATTCCTTCTCAGCAGCAATTTAGATTAATTGTCCGGAATAGTTTTGCGAGGCTGGCTATCGGCGGTAAAGGGGAAACATGCTTCAGCGCATTGCAACCGGCTTTAAAACAGGGCCAATTTATGTCCGCGGGGAATAATCATCCCATTGAACAAAAAGCCTTCATTCACGGTTGGCTGAAGAGTAACGGGAGAGGAACTTGGTAACTCGGGAGAGGAACTTGCAACATCGCAGAAATGACATACCCGTGGGAACTCGGTTAAACACTTGAACATAAACTTGTAATCTCGTACATAACCACGAGTCTGTTTTTTTTTTCTTTCACTTGGGGTCACTCGTGGGTGGACTCGCACCGTGAGACAGGGCCATTAATCTAATATCAAGGCATCATGTGCCATACAGCACCTGGTGCTCAGGAATTCATTCCCCCATCTGCAGATCAATGTACTACATTGTGTTTTCAATACTTTATACTCTGTTTCCAAAATGTATTCTATTGATTTCAATGAAGTGAATTTCAAAGGCAGTGTACACAGATAGTGCTGCACACCATGGTTAAAGTGACTGTCAGGAAAACTCGTGCCTGTCTGTGTCAACACATGACTGTAATGATATAAAAGCAGAAGACTCACTTGGACAAGTTTTTTGGTGGTTCATAGGATGTCCATAAAGGGATTGGAGTAATGAGCAAAAGCAGAGTGCTTGTTCACTGCATATCAGGAAATTTGTGCTCACCAATGTGTTGCTATAAACTCATTTCCCAAGTCATTTTCAAGGGAATGGTAGAATGGTAGACATCAACACTCTTTTGTGGCTTAGGTGCTGAAAACGTTCATGATTTTTGAATCCATTCCATTAGTGAAATATGGGGAGGGATGGTTTGGTTTGGATTGGTATTAGAGCAAAAAATGTGTATCATACCAGGCATGAGTACATCAGGTTGTGCAAACAGAGAAAAGAGATGGAATGCAGGAAGTTTATTTGGGTTTAGGTTTATTGTTGTTATGTGTGTTCAATGGAAAGCTGTGTTTTGCACGTTATTCAATCAAATCAGACAACATTACATAAATAGAATCAAGTCAAACTCAGGTACAATAGGTAGAGAGAAGGGAAAGATGCAGAGAGCAGAATATGATTCTCAGTATTGTAGCGCATCAGTTTCATAGACAAAGCCCAATGTGCACTATGGAGAAGAGGTGAATCGGACAGTACCCCAGCTTATGGAAGCAATGGTAGAAGAGAGGGGAAAAGTGCAGCACAGTGGCACAACAGTAGAGTTGTTGGCTTGCAGTGCTGGAGACCCAGGTTCGATGCTGACTACGGATGCTGTCTATACGGAGTTTGTACGTTCTCCCCATGACTGTGTGGGTTTTCTCTGAGATCTTCAGTTTCCTTCCACACTCCAAAGACGTTCATATGTGTAGGATAATTGGCTTGGTATAAGGGTAAATTGTTCCTAGTGTGTATAGGATAGTGTTAATGTGTGTGGATTGCTGGTCGGTGCGGACTCAGTAGGCCGAAGGGCCTTCCGTGCTGTATCTCTAAATGAAACTGAACTAAACTAAACTGTTCTCAAGTCTGGTGGTGCACTATTTCAAACTTCTGTACCTTATTGGTATGTTGTATTCTGGTATAGTGTTACAGCTATAGAGAGAGCGCAGATTAAAAGAAAAGCACAAAGGCCATAATGAGGTAGATTGGAAGATGTGGAATTCATCCCCATGAGATGTCCATTTAAAGGTCTGCTAACAGCAGGGAAGAAGCTGTTCTTGCATCTGGTGCTTTGTGTTTTCAATACAAACAATGGAAGATTGTTGCAGGAAAATGTTCCCAATGTTGGGCGAGTCCAGAACCAGGTGCCACAGTCTTAGGATAAAGGGGAGGTCATTAAGACTAAGGTGAGAAAAAACTTTTTCACCCAGAGAGTTGTGAATTTGTGGAATTCCCTGCCACAGAAGGCAGCGGAGGTCAAATCACTGGATGGATTTAAGAGAGAGTTAGATAGAGCTCTAGGGGCTAGTGGAATCAACGGATATGGGGAGAAGGCAGGCACGGGTTATTGATAGGAGACGATCAGCCATGATCACAATGAATGGCGGTGCTGGCTCGAAGGGCTGAATGGCCTCCTCCTGCACCTATTTTCTATGTTTCTAAGATATAGACATCAGAGTTTACTGGAATTTGTATAGTGCAAGGATGAAGGACTGGAGAAAGGTGGTGGAATAGTAAAGTGTGTGTTGGAAAGACTGTCGGGGAAAGTTTGATTTTTAATTCTATAGTGAAACTAAAACTATAGTATATATAGCGTGGAAACAGGCCCTTCGGACCACCAAGTCTACACCATCTTTGGAATGTGGGAGGAAACCGGGGCACCTGGAGTAAACTCATGTGGTCACAGGGAGAACATACAAACTCCACACAGACAGCACCCGTAGTCAGGATTGAACTTGGGTCTCTGGCACTGTGAGTCAGCAACTCTACCGCTGTGCCACTGTGCCACCCACAGTGACAAAAGGATTTGGGAAATAACCATGTGGATTTTGACATGAATTATTTAGGGAAAAACGATTCAATGTAAATTTGGTTTAATAAGTATGTTAGACTTACTTAGTGTTTACTAATGAATTACAGTGACTGTAGCATGCCGAAACAAGTGCACATAATTTTGGAAATCTTCCAAAGAGCAAATGGTTAAAATAATAAAATTTGTAAAACATTTATTAAATTTAAACTCATGGGACTGTGTGTTTAAAACACGCATTGCATCCCACGTTGTAGAATCAATGATTTGCCTCGTCCAGTAGGCAGCATTTAAAACCTTGTATTCAGGCACAGTGGTTACATGGCATCAGAGCAAAGCATCATAATATCTGCAATATCGTCTAATTAAAAACTGAACATATTGTAACTAACAAAGCAAGGAAACAATGGAGTTGCAACTAAAAGACTAAACATAACTAACAGACAAAAGACACCGGACATTCAACTAACAACTTTCACACAGAACACCGTGCTGAAAAACAGGCTTCCTTATCGGGTGGTTATAGATTTGAAATATCAAGCACCCTCACACCATGACAGGGTCATTGTTCACAGTTCTGTCCAGGCTCCTATCCATTGTCACCTTGAGCTCGCAAGCTGCTCTTTGTCACTGTGTTTGGCAGACCTGTTTTTGAAGCAGTTAATTTTCTTTTTGTAATAAACCCCACCAATTCTAAATTAGCCCTTACACATGTGAAAGCACAATATTGCCTCTCCATAATATGCAAAATACTAGATAGGTTTGAGTGACTTACTAGTTAGTAATCCAATTCACTTGTACAAATAATGTCCTTTATGGACATCCTATGAACCACCAAAATTGAATTCACGTTTATTGGAAGATTTCCTGGATATTATGCACTTTCTCCCCAGTAAAGGCAGCGTCTTCTATTGAGATAAGGCATAATGAGAAAAGACTGGAATTTACCAACTTTTCTTTGTTGAACTCTTGGTAGCCTTCAAAAATCGCTTGTTAAATTGATGGAACGAAAGTTTGCTTGAAGTTAGGATTTTTTTCTAAAGTAAAATTTTCTCATAGAACAGTACAGCACAAGAACTGGCCCCAAGTTAAGCAAATCCTAACTGCCAGCATGTGATCCATATCCTTTATTCCCTGCATATCCATGTGCTTATCTAAAAGCCTCTTAAACACCACTCTCACATCTGTTTCCAGCAGCACCATTGACTGCAAGTTCCAGGCTGGCACCGCTCTCTGCGAAAAATAATTTGTCCCGCAATCTCTTTTACATTTTTCCCTCTGACCATAAAGCTCTGCCCTCTCAGTCTTTGGCATTCCCACCCCGGCAAAAAAAGTTTTGATTATCTACCCTGTCTATGCCTCTCGTCATTTCATATACTTCTGTTAGGTTTCCTCTCAATCTCCAACGTTCCAGAGAAAACAATCCAAATGTGTCCAACCTCTCCTCATAGCTAATGCCCTCTAATTCAGGCAGCAGCACATTTGGAAAGTGGTGAAATAATTGGACAAAGTCAGCATGGATTTATGAAAGGTAAATCATGTCTGACGAATCTTATAGAATTTTTCGAGGATGTAACTAGTAGAGTGGATAAGGGAGAAATAGTGGATCTGTTATATCTGGACTTTCAGAAGGCTTTCGACAAGGTGCCACATAAGAGATTAGTATGCAAACTTAAAGCACACGGTATTGGGGGTTCAGTATTGATGTGGATAGATAACTGGCTGGCAGACAGGAAGCAAAGAGTAGGAGTAAACGGGTCCTTTTCCGAATGGCAGGCAGTGACTAGTGGGGTACCGCAAGGCCCGGTGCTGGGAACCCAGCTATTTACAATATATATTAATGATTTGGACGAGAGGGAATTAAATGTAACATTTCCAAGTTTGTGGATGACACGAAGCTGGGGGGCAGTTTTAGCTGTGAGGAGGATGCTAGGAGGCTGCAAGGTGATTTGGATAGGTTGGATGAGTGGGCAAATGCAAGGCAGATGCAGTATAATGTGGATAAATGTGAGTAGACTATGATTTGAATGGTGGCCGATTAGGAAAAGTGGAGATGCAACGAGACCTGGGTGTCATGGTACACCAGTCATTGAAAGTAGGCATGCAGGTGCAGCAGGTTGTGAAGAAAGCGAATGGTATGTTAGCATTCATAGCAAAAGGATTTGAGTATAGGAGCAGGGAGGTTCTACTGCAGTTGTACAGGGTCTTGGTGAGACCACACCTGGAGTATTGCGTACAGTTTTGGTCTCCTAATCTGAGGAAAGACATTCTTGCCATGGAGGGAATACAGAGAAGGTTCACCAGACTGATTCCTGGGATGCCAGGACTTTCATATGAGGAAAGACTGGATAGACACGGCATGTACTTGCTAGAATTTATAAGATTGAGGGAGGATCTTTTAGAAACTTACAAAATTCTTAAGGGGTTTAGATGCAGGAAGATTGTTCCCAATGTTTCCAGAACAAGGGGTCACAGTTTATGGATAAGGGGGAAGTCTTTTAGAACCGAGATAAGCAGAGAGTGGTGAATCTGTGGAATTCTCTGCCACAGAAGGTCGTTGAGGCCAGTTCATTGGCTACATTTAAGAGGGAGTTAGATGTGGCCCTTGTGGCTAAGGGGATCAGGGGGTATGGAGAGAAGGCAGGTACGGGATACTGAGTTGGATGATCAGCCATGATCATATTGAATGACGGTGGTAGCTCGAAGGGCCGAATGGCCTACTCCTGCACCTATTTTCTATTTTTCAATGCATTCTGGTAAACCTCTTCTGCGCCCTTTCCAATGTAATGAAGTGACCAGGAACAGAACTCAACACAATACTTGCAGTTGGGGAACAAGGATATGGCGGACCAATTGAATAACTACTTTGGTTCCGTCTTCACTAAGGAAGACATAAATAATCTGCCTGAAATAGCAGGGGACTGTGGGTCAAAGGAGGAATTGAGTGAAATCCAGGTCAGTCGGGAAGTGGTGTTGGGTAAATTGAATAGATAAAGGCCGATAAATCCCCAGGGCCAGATAGGCTGCATCCCAGAGTACTTAAGGAAGTAGCTCAGGAAATAGTGGATGCATTAGTGATAATCTTTCAAAACTCTTTAGATTCTGGAGTAGTTCCTGAGGATTGGCGGGTAGCAAATGTAACCCCTCTTTTTGAATTACAGACCAGTTAGTCTAACATCGGTAGTGGCGAAACTGCTAGAGTCAGTTATTAAAGATGGATAGCAGCACATTTGGAAAGTGGTGAAATCATTTCAGCATTTACAAAAGGTAAATCATGTCTGACGAATCTTGTGGAATTTTTCGAGGATGTAACTAGTAGCGTGGATAAGGGAGAACCAGTGGATGTGGTATATCTGGACTTCCAGAAGGCTTTCGACAAGGATAAGAGGATTAGGCATACGGTATTGGTTCAGTATTGATGTGGATAGAGAACTGGCTGGCAAACAGGAAGCAAAGAGTAGGAGTAAACGGGTCCCTTTCACAATGGCAGGCAGTAACTAGTGGGGGCAGGGCTCAGTGCTGGGAAGCTATTTACAATATATATTAATGATCTGGATGAGGAAATTGAGGCAATATCTCCAAGTTTGCGGATGACACTAAGCTGGGGGGCATGAGGAGGATGCTAGGAGACTGCAAGGTGACTTGGATAGGCTGGGTGAGTGGGCAAATGTTTGGCAGATGCAGTATAATGTGGATAAATGTGAGGTTAATGGTAAGCAGACTATTATTTAAATGTGTGGCCGAGATGCAGGCGAGACCTGTGTCATGGTACACCAGTCATTGAAAGTAGGCATGCAGGTGCAGCAGGCAGTGAAAAAAGCGAAATGTTAGCTTTCATAGCAAAAGATTTGATACAGGAGCAGGGAGGTTCTACTTCAGTTGTACCTTGGTGAGACCACACCTGGAGTATTGCGTGCAGTTTTGGTCTCCCAAATCTGAGGAAGGACATTATTGCCATTGCAGAGAAGGTTCACCAGACTGATTCCTGGGATGTCAGGACTGTCTTATGAAGAAAGACTGGATAGACTCGGTTTATACTCTCCTTATAGAAACTTACAAAATTCGACAGGCTAGATGCAGG
This sequence comes from Okamejei kenojei, assembly GCA_035221665.1. NCBI lineage: Eukaryota > Metazoa > Chordata > Chondrichthyes > Rajiformes > Rajidae > Okamejei > Okamejei kenojei. Next base: position 18,563,275 of record CM069161.1, read on the forward strand.
AAGATTGTTCCCGATGTTGGGGAAGTCCAGGACAAGGGGTCACAGCTTAAGGAAAGGGGGAAATCCTTTAAGACCGAGTGAGAAAGATCACACAGAGAGTGGTGAGTCTCTGGAACTCTCTGCCACAGAGGGTAGTTGAGGCCAGTTCATTGGCTATATTTAAGAGTGAGTTGGATGTGGCCCTTGTGGCTAAATCAGAGGGTATGGAGAGAAGGCAGGTACGGGATACTGAGTTGGATGATCAGCCATGATCATATTGAATGACGGTGGTAGCTCGAAGGGCCGAATGGCCTACTCCTGCACCTAATTTCTATGTTTCTATGTTTCTACACAATACTTCAATTGTGGCCTAACCAAAGACCTATAAAGCCACAACATGATTTCCTGACTCTTATACTCAATGCCCCAACCAATGAAGGGAAGCTTGCCATAGACCTCCTTTACCATTCTATCCACTTGTGTTGATCCAGACCCCAAGATCCCTCTGTAAATCGGAGCTTATAATTAGGTCTTGTTATCAGATTTACTTTTTTATTCATGCTTGGATTCATGCACCTCTGAGAAGATCAGGTCGAGAAGGATGAGGCTCGCTGGTCACTGCCACCGCCACCCAGAAACACCAGCGAACAAGGTTGTGCTGTGGGAACCCACCCATGGAAGACGTGACCCAAAGGTAGACTGGTAACGCATTAATGAGTCTGAAGAAGGGTCTCGACCCAAAATGTCACCCATTTCTTCTCTCCAGAGATGCTGCCTGTCCCGATGAGTTACTTCAGCATTTTATGTGTATCTTCGGTTTAAACCAGCATCTGCAGTTCCTTCTTCCTACAACACATTAATGGGTCAAGAGCAAACTTATTTCCAGCTTACCTCTTTACCTGACTCCCGTAACCCACCTGGAGTTAAAAAATGACATTCAATTTGATTTAATTCAATGCTACCCTATGAACAGGCCAATTAAGCAGCTTTACTCATGCTTATTTGTTTTCTCTTTCTCTGCTATGACTCCTAATCCTTTACATGGAGACCATCATGCAATTGGTAATTAAATCAAGGACACTTACCAGAAACAATGAATGCACTGGGCAATCATGCAAGATTACCCATTAGACCATCAGCAGCCACTACTTCCGTCCAATGCAGTATACTGATCGACAAACCCACATGAACTTGAACTTGGATTCAATGAGATGTAAAATTGTGTTAAAAGCATTGAAATTCCTCAAGGAGATGAATGCATTCAGGGGTGATTGCGTTGGCCACAAAGAAGATAATTAGATTATAAAGAAAAACTATTTAAAACAGAAAGGGACGCCAACGACATTGCCTGGTTCAAGTAGTTTTGTAAATTAATGCAGTGGAATAGATTTCCAAAAACATTTTAACCATTTGGAGATGCATTTTGTCCACTGTTTATCGAAATTAAGTACATGGAGGATAGAGTGGATTAAAAATACATGGTTTTAAAAGTTTTGGCAGATTTTTATTTAGGTTTCCTCCTGCTCCCATTTCTTGTGTTTTTTTGTGCCAAACGCAACAGAGGATACAAGAAAGAGACACAAAATGCTGGGGTAATTCAGCGGGTCATGCAGTATCTCTGGCGACAACATTGTAGGTGACATTTCGGGTCGGAACCCTTCTTCAGACCAAAAATAGAGTTGGTACGGGGCTGGGTGGGGGGGGGGATGAGGTGGGGGTGGGGAAATGCAGGTGAGAAAAGGCCAGATCAAATCAGATGAGGAAAGGAAGTAACAAAGCAATAGGATAAATTAAATGAAATGAAATGACCATTTCTAATAGAATATTTTTACATCCAGATTATTTCATGAATTGACTTTAGTTTCCCAGCATCCATGGTGAAGTCTGACCTCTGCATTGTTAGCCTGAGAACTTAAGTGCCACATTCCTCTGATGCAACAAATCAGATGGCCCATTGTTGTCTCGTCCATTTACTGGTCGCATCCTTGTATCCCTCTTGTTATCACATCTTGTTATCACATCTTCCCCAGCCAACAATGGGCCAGGAACAAGCCTTCCTGAGGTCATCTATTGCCTGATTCGCTCTGGCCTTTCCTCGCCTAATTTACTCCTCCACCACCACTACTTTCAATCTGAAGAAGACTTCCAATCCGAAACGTTACCTATTAGTTTTCTCCGGTGATCCGCTGAGTTATTCTAACACTTTGTGTCCATCTTCGGTATAAACCAGCAACTGCAGTTCCTCCCTACAGATGATACAAGAGTCCCAGACACTGTAACACCCTGTCTATTCTCCATTATTTTGACTCAAGACAGTGCCACATCATCATCACAAAATGTCTTGGCTGGCACTAATAACTTGGCAATTATAACTTCAAAGTATTGATTAAATGCACTTCAGAAGCAAGTACAAATCAAGTGAGAAAACTTGGATCTTTAGCAGAGGTTCTGAGACCAATCTGCCAAGTTCTGAAAGCTTGCTAACGAGATGATTTGCAAAGCCTGCAAACAAATTCTATCAGGTTTTATTGGTGACGGATGATAATTAGCAATGCTGAACCTGACTAATTAATCCACAAAAGGACTATTTCCGTGTCTGTTGTATATGTGTTGCTTATGTGTGTACTGGCATGGTTGTTGTGGTATTTTCTTGCCTCTGCTTTATTCCACTCTGTACCACCATTTTCAGTCTGAAGAAGGGCTCCGACCAGAAACGTCACCCATTCCTTCTCTCCAGAGATGCTGCCTGTCCCACTGAGTTACTCCAGTATTCTTTGTCTATCTTTGGTGCAAACCAACATTTGCAATTCCTTCCTGCACCTTTGCATGTAAAGACCCTTCTATCAGAAAATACTGTGGATCAATGGAACATAGCTGTCATGTGAGAGGGCAAAGTTAAAGGAAATGTGCAGGACAAGTATTTTTATACACACAGTAAGTGGAGAGTGCCTAGAACCTGCTGCCAGGGTGATGATGAAGGCAGATATGATAGTGGCATATAGATGTTTTTGGATAGGCATATGTATGGGCAGAGTGAATATGTATATGTAGGGAATGGAGGTATATGGTTCAGATGCAAACAGAGTAGATTAACTTGGCATCGTATTTAGTGCAAGCTTTGTGAGCTGAAGAGCATGTTTCTGTACTGTGCCGTCTTATATTCTACGTTCTATATTCTTACATCCATCTTCAACCAGGATGGATGTTGGGGGAAACTTTTTTTTTCCCAGTTTCTTACCTTGCCGGAGATGCGATGCATCCGGGTCGCGTCTCCGGTCGCTTTGTGGCCTATCATCAATGGAGCTGGAGGCCTCCTTGGACTGACCTTGGGCCCCACCGCGGGGCGCGGACTTGATATCGGAGCCGATCCCTTACCTGGGATGGCTCCAACCGCGGCATGTGGACTTACCATCAAGAGCTCACAGTCTCGGGAAAGGCTAGTCGGGAGCTCCAACGAACGCAGAGGCTCGACCAGCCCTGACACAGGGTTCGATCTCCGGCGCGGGGAGCTGACATCCCCCCCAATGCAGGAGCTGGATCATCCCGACGTGAAGAGCCCAAAATGCCGCCGACTACGGGAGTGAAGATCGCGCCATTAATGGAGGGCTCGAGGCCCCCGACCGCGGGAGAGCGAAGGGAAGAGATTAAACTTTTTTTCGCCTTCCATAACAGTGATGAATATGAGGTCTGTGTGGTGGGTGTTGATGTTAAAATGCGTTTTGTGGTGTTCTGTTGCTTTTTATTTGTATGACTGACTTGGCAAATGAAATTCCTCGTATGTTACAAACCATACTTGGCTAATAAAGTATTATTGTGATTGTGATGTCTACAACTCTCTGTAGTCCCCTCCATTTCTGAGCATCTGCATTGCTGAATCAGGCCTTGATGTAATCAGTCAGTGTGCTGTCTACCAAATGCGGCATACGCAGTGTCAGGCAAATGTGACTCCCGTCCGCAAACGGTGTGATTCCACCATATACCACACGTGCAGCATTAAAATATGTCCGTATGCTTTGACGTCTTTGGCTTGTAATTGTTGTTATTAATTATTTCCGAAGTGTACGTGGTGAAACTGAGCTCATTCCACAGGCTCCTGCAGAACACTACATATCAAGAGATGCTGCCTATCCCGCTGAGTTACTCCAGCATTTTGTGACTACATATCATAGGCTGCCATTTAGTGCACATACCCTCTGGCCCTGCTCTCTGTTTGTAACCTCTCACAAAACCCCTAAGCAGAAGAGTCTCGACCTGAAACGTCCAGAGATGCTGCCTGACACCCTGAGATACTCCCACTTTTTGCGTCTGTCTTCGGTTACTAAGTCAGAGAGCTTGAAGCTATATGTAGATAGTAGTCAATAAAGCAAACTCAATGCGAGCATTTATTTCAAGAGGGCTTGCATACAAAAACAGGGATGTAATGTTGAGGCTCTATAAGGTGCTGGTAAGGCTGCATTTGGAATATTGTGAGCAATTTTGGGCACCATATTTGAGGGAGAATGTGCTGGCTCTGGAGAGGATTCAGAGGAGGTTTACAAGAATGATCCCAGGAATGAGTAGGTTAACCTACGTTGAGCGTTTGTCAGCACTGGGCCTGTACTTGCTGGAGGGGGGTCCTCATTGAAACATACAGAATAGTGAAAGGCTTGAATAGAGTGGATGTGGAGAGGATGTTTCCACTAGTGGAAGAGTCTAGGACTAGAGGTCATAGCCTCAGAATTAAATGGCGTTCTTTTAGGAAGGAGATGAGGAAAAAATTATTTAGTCAGAAGGTGGTGAATCTGTGGAATTCCTTGCCTCAAGGCTGTGGAGGCCAAGTCAGTTGACATTTTTTAGGCAGAGATAGATAGATTCTTGATTAGTCCAGGTGTCAGAGGTTATGGGGAGAAAGCAGGAGGATGGGGTTAGGAGGGAGGGAAAGATCAGCCATGATTGAATGGTGGAGTAGACTTAATGGGCCGAATGGACCTAATTCGATTCCTATTCCTTATGAGATACTTGAGATAATTTTAATCAGATAAGGAAAGTGGAGAATCCTGTTGCATAGGCTGGCTCAGCTGTCCGTAGCGTGTCCTTGCTTCCCTTTTATGGCACATTTCTTAAGAGCCATTTTAGTGCCACAGATATCATTATCTCACAAAAAACTGTGTGAAAGCTAAACCTCACCCAAGGACTTTGTGTGCTGTTGCTATAACAGGATTACGGGATGCAGTGATGGAAAGAGCTATGGAAAAAGACCGGAGGTGTATTTCAATTACTATCTGAGTTGCTGATTACAGCAGTACATGCACTTGCACAGCACCAATTTGTAAAAATAACATCCCAAGGTGGCTTAGAACTGTACTATCAAATAAAACAATCACATTTCCCCAAAATTACCTTGAGCTTTTTATGTCTTTCAGAGGTAACATGTCGATGGTTTAGAGTTATAAAAGCTGATCGTTTGACAACACTTAGAATTCTGATTAAATTAAAAGAAACCTGAAAATCTTTGTTTGATCACCAGCTGATTATTCTTACTCCAACACTTCTGCTGTTTCCAACATGCTTTAATTCTGGTCAGGGATGGTGACCTAAATGGTATTTAAAATTGATACTCTTAAATATGTAATCATTGATGGAGATGCAATAATGTTCAAGTGCATTATTTTTCCCTTTTAATTCCTATCTTCCCAAAACAGAAGCAAACATCATGGGATAGAAAATTGCCGTTGATCACTTGCAGTAATTGAATTGTGCATTGATGCGATCTGAAATACTGGAAGCAAAGTAAAATGAGCACCTGATACTTTATTATATTCAAGGACACATCTCTACCCTATGATTTTAATAAGACCTTGCATCCAACCTGAATTATGGATTCTTGTTTCATTCAGAACGTGGCAGGTTCAATTTGTATTTCAAAATGTCGAAGCTCCCCTGAGAGCAAGTGTAATTTTAATATAGATTTGTGTGTCATAGAGCTGTGCTGCCTAGAAACACAGCCCTTCAGCCCATGCTGACCAAGTTGGCATATTTGGCTAGTCCCATTTTTCTGCAATTAGCCCATATCTCTCCGAACCTTTGCTATCCATATATCCATATGTATTTTAAAACTCATAATTGTATTTGCTTCTTTGGTTTCTTCTGGCAGCTCATTCAAAGATACGGACTACGCCCTAAGTGAAAAAATTGGCCCGAGGGTTCCTCTTAAGTCACACCCCATCGCCTTAAGTCAATGCCTTTCAGTTTTAGAATCCACTACGCTGGGAAAAATACTGAGCATTCACTTTTCCATGCCCCTCATGATCTTGCACACTCAATAAGGTCACCCTTCAGCATCCTATGTTCCAAAGAAAAAGGTCTCGGCCTATTCAGCCTCTCAGGCCCACAAGCAGCATCCGGGTGAATCAATTCAGCATCCTTTCCAACTTAATGATATCTTGTGTGCTATCAAAGTGCACTATTTTCAGAATGGTTTTGCAAATGCATTTCAGTTGAATCTGCACAAGTCTTAATGATTTTTGTTGCCATTTTGCTTGAAACAGTGAATTGTTGAATTGTGCTGCTTTGTACCTGCTGCTTGTGATATTTATCAAACTGATCAATGATAGATGCCTAAAAAATTAGGTCCTTGCTTGAGAGACTAAAAAAATCTTTTTTTTCCCTCTGATCACTTTTGATCATTCTGTCATTAATAATGGAGCAGTTAATAACCTTACTTATATTCATGTTTGCAGTGCAAAAAGAGAGGAGATTAAAATGAAAGCTAATAATCATTGTAAATTATTTCGTTTAGTTTAGTGATACTGCACGGAAACAGGCCCTTAGGTCCACCTAGTCTGCACCGAACAGCGATCACCGCTCATTAATACTATCCTACACACGCTAGGGACAATTTTACACATATACCAAGCCAATTAACCTACATACCTGTATGTCGTTGAAGTGTGGGAGGTAACCGAAGATCTCGGAGAAAACCCATGCAGTCATGGGGAGAACGTACAAACTCCGTACAGATAGCATCCGCAGTGGGGATCGAACCCGGGTCTCCGGCGCAGTAAGGCAGCAACTCTACCGCTATGCCACCATGGCCGCCCAATTATTAGCCTCTTAGTTTCAATGTTAAATCTTTACCTCACTCTAAGGGCAGGACAATGTGGAAAAGACAGGAATAGATGAGATATTCCGAGTGGATAGAGGGACTGAGGGGGAGCAGGTTACCTAAAATTAGAGAATTCAATGCTCATGCCATTGTGTTGTAGACTACTGAGGCAGAATAGATGTTGTTGTATATAAGCTTTGTAATCTTCTCTCCAACACACTGTTATTAAAAATTCACTGATAAAGGATGCTACATGGGTCTATTTCTATGGGAGAGAGGAAGAATTTCAGATATTTTTTTCATGGAGTTCAACATGTGAGTCACCCAAAGTAATGAACGAGAGAATGATTTAACTAATCTGTCACTGAATTAAAAGGTGTTCCTCACTTTCTGCAATGTGTGTGATATTGTTCCTCCATTGTAAAATTGGCAAACCAGTTTCTGCTTTGTACTGTAGTGTAGGAGTTAGATAATTATGCAGACACGTGAATTATAGATCTGGGGACATGAGTTTAAATTTCACCCTTAATTCATATTTAAGCTACTATATAAACATGGACTACAGCAGCAGTGTCATTAAAGATCATTATGAAATTATTGTATTAATAAACAAAATAGATAAATAAAGAGGAGCAATGTTACTTTGTCGCAGTGTTGCATTGCGCTGTATCAAATTGTTGCAAGTGATGGATTATTGTACAGAATGTGGTTTCACAAGCAACAGTCTCCATCATTAATTCATGAATCCCTGTTGTCGTAGAAGAAATCAATCAATGAAAAGCATTTTGAATGGAATGCAGTCTTTGAGAAAACATTCCAGTCTCACAATTGAAGGTGTATTTTCTTTTTTAAACTCTAATCTTTGCCTCTGTCATAGTTATACAGCATGGAAACAGGCCCTTCAGCCCAACTTGCCCATGCCAACCAAGATGTCCCATCTACGTTAGTCCCACCTGCACTAGCAGGGTGACCAAAAGTGAACACAATACTCCAAATGCAGCCTCACCAGTGTCTTGTACAACCATAACGTAACATCCCAACTTCTATGATCAATACATCGACAGATGAAAGCCTGTGTACCAAAAGCCTTCTTGACTACATGTGACATCACCTTTAAGGAACATTGTACCTGCCTGCTAGATCCCTCTGCTCTACAACACTCCCCAGGGTCCTGCCCTTGTTTGACTTCCCAAAACACAACACCTCACATTTATCGGCATTAAACTCCATTCCTCAACCCGTTTGTTTAGCTGATAAAGAACCTGCTGTAATTATTTGATAACTATCTTCACTGTGTACGATACCATCCATCCGCAAACTTACAAATCTTGCCTTCTACATTCTTGCGAATCCTGTGGTGCCGCACTGATGTGAAGCTGATGACTGGTAATATCACTATTAGTAATGACATTCCTGACTTATTGAGGGCTTCTAATTGTAATTTTGAGAGCAACATGTGTTCAGACTTGAATCCTTATAAACTAGTAATTGGAAAATATAATCTGCATTGTGTCATCTCTATTTGCACTTTTACTGAATAACTGTCAATAGAAGGAAATGGGCGGTTAATCCTTAAGGTCCTCTACTTTCTTCGAAGTTTAAAGAGATTCAGTACGTCTCAGAAAACTCTAACAAACTTTTATAAATGTACTGTAGAAAGTATCCTCACTGGTTGCATCATAGTCTGGAATGGTAATTTCAAAACACACAGGAACGCAAGAGGCTGAGAGGCTGCAGTGAGTGGTGGACTCAACAAACACAGCCCTCCCCTCCATCAAAAGCATCTACATGAGGCAGTGCCTCAAGAAGGCAGCATCTTTCATCAAGGATCCCCACCATCTGGGCAATGCCCTCTTCTCACTGAGGTACCACTGCTACCACAGTGCAGAAGCCTCAGAACTCCTGCCTGATGGTAGCAGTGAACGGCGGATATTCTTGATGATAGATGCCATTGTTCCACACTCGGTACAATATGACAATGATACACTCTTGACTCTAGCCTTCCTGGCATTCGTTTAGTTAATTTAGTTTAGTTTATTGTCACGTGCACCAAGGTACAGCGTCTACCCATGCATGGGGAAAAAAATATTCTTATTGATTTCATAGGTGGCTGCTATTTGTATACATTGTGTATGCAAGCAAAGAATCTCACTGTGCCTATTCCTATCTGCCTTCATAATTTTGTATAGGATGTGTAGGAAAGAACTGCAGATGCTGGTTTAAATCGAAGATAGACACAAAATGCTGGCGTAACTCAGCGGGCCAGGCAGCATCTCCGGAGAGAAGGAATAGATGATGTTTCGGGTCGAGACTCTTCTTCAGACTTCAGATGCTGTCCGTCCTGCGGAGCTACTTCAGCATTTTATGTCTATCTTCAATTTATAATTTTGCATATCCTGCTATATTCCTGTCTGCAGCCATTTTAACCCACATGCTTAATACAGAATCATGATATTAGTATTAGCTCAGTGGTAATAGTATTAGTTTATTACTGTCACGTGTACTGAGAGGCCATGAAAACCACTGTTTAGTGTGCTATCCAGGTTAATCCTCCATGCATGTACAGAGTCGAACCGTGCACAATACAATGTTACAGTTACAGAGAAAATGCAGATAAATGAAAGAGTGAAAGGGCTGCCACAAGTTTTAGGCATTTGAGATTATATTTTACTTCAGAGTCACGTGAGTGACTATGTGAAAGAACCCCGTACAGCCATTGGTGCGTCATGACATCAGACGCATTGGTGCAGTCGGCGGGTTGGAGCAGCAGCGCTCCTCCAAGCGGTAAGTTTAAAAACGGGAGGTAAGTTTTTAAAATTTTTCCAGAGCTCATTTTCTGCAACGGTTGGAGGTCGGTTGGAGAAATGTTGCAGAAAATGAAGAAGGTGTCAGCGAGGCGCTCCGGAGGTAGGAAGGAAAGTGACCAGGAGAGTGTTGTAGATGGAGGCCCGTCTGGTACACCTGGTCCGGTGCTGGCTACACAGCCAGTGGTTGCGGACCCACTGCCTGTGAGCAGTGGAGGCTTGCCAGTTGGGCGGAAGGCCACTGGCAAGTCTGATAGACCCGTAGACCCTGAGTCGGGCCTGGAGGTTATACCCTCCATAGGAGAGTCCATTTGCTCACGGCTCTCCCAGGTCGAGACTTTATTGCAAAGAATGCTCGACAGGGACCAGCTCCGTGAGGAGGAGTGGTGCCCAAGCCAGGCTGAGGGAGAGCCTGTGCTAGCAGCATCTGTTACAGGGCTGCAGGACTATCCTGCCTGTGAGGAGGATGTTCCATCAGTGCAGTTCGCTGACACTGATTCTATGCTGGGGGAGAGCAGTAAAGGAGTTCGATTGGAGGTAATTCCGAACGTTGCTGGAAAGTTTGCTGAGCCTAGAGAGGCAGGAGAGGCGATTGATGGAGAATTGGCTGAAGCAATTCAGTATATGCTCTCCCACCAGTTACAGGAGCTAGCTATGGATGAAGCAGCAAAAAACTATGAAGCTCCTGTTAATTGTGATCTCCTGAAGGTACTGGTGGTTATTCACCAAATTTGGTCACAGATGGGTATGCCTGCTAGGGCCCAGGAGATGAAGTTTCAAAAAGTGCTTAAACTGTTGTCAGCAGGTGTTACAGCTGTGGTGAAAGTTATTGATACAAGCAATATGGTTGAAACACACCAGGACGCACTTGGATTCCTTTGTAGTGCATTTTTTGAAATGAATAATATCAGGAAGGCCGTTATTAGGCCAGTGATTAATCCAAACTTGGCGAGTTTGTGCAAACCGACCAGTGTACCACCACGAAATCTGTTGTTTGGAGGTGACCTTGCAAAAAGGGTCAAAGACTGTCATGACGATGTTAAAACCATGGCCCTCATTAAGCCGGCTGGCAAGCAAGGCAAACGGTTTTATCCGTATCGGAAAGGCACTAGTGTGGATGCAGGAGAAGGAACGAGCCGTTCAGGTTTTCAATATCGGAACTGGCAGGCTGCCAGTATGAAGGGGAAGGTGCATTTCTCTACAAGAGGTTGAGGGCAACAAGGTCCGCAAGGACAGATGCAGGTAAGGAATATAACATTGACAGACAATTAATTAACTGATGTTCCTGTTGAAATTGGGGGAAGGTTAAAATTGTTTCTCAAACAATGGCAGCAGTTGACATCAGATTTGTTTATACTTAGCAGTATTGAAGGGGTGAAAATTGAATTTTACTCTAAGGACAGTCTACCTAATCAACATGTTCCTAGTCAGAAACTTATATTTTCAGATGAGGAAAATGTGCTTATTCAAGCAGAGATTCAGTCGTTATATAAGAAAGGGGTAATTGAGCCTTCTGTCAATCAAAGTCGACAATTTGTGTCAAGTATATTTCCCAGATCTAAAAAGACTGGGGGATGTAGAATTATTCCGGATTTAACGAGTTTGAACAAATTCGTTTGTTATAGGCATTTCAAAATAGAAACCTTTACCATGGGCAAACATCTAGTGTCCAAAGGGTGTTATATGGCAACCATTGATTTAAAGGATGCGTATTACTCAGTGTCTATTCATGGTGATGATAGAAGATATTTGAAATTTATTTGGATGACTCAGTTGTGGCAATTCAGGGCATTGCCTAATGGATTAACTTCAGCTCCTAGACTATTTACTAAATTGGTAAAACCTGTGTTAGCATTACTCAGAGCTCAGGGACATGTGGTAATGGCCTATTTAGATGATATTCTGATTGTTGGAAAGACTCATGCTGAAGCTGAATCATCAGTTTCAGTTGTTAAATTCACTTTTGAACAATTGGGATTTGTTGTTCACCCAGATAAATCTAAATTATCACCAGTCCAAATTATTGATTATCTGAGATTTACCATTAATTCAAATCACATGTTGGTAACTTTGCCCAGGGATAAATTGGATCAGTTAATTGAGGACTGTGTTAATCTCGTTGGAGAACAACGGCCTTCAATTAGACAAGTAGCCAGGTTAATTGGGAAGTTTGTTGCAGCATTTCCAGCTGTGCAGTATGGTCCTCTACATTATCAACAATTACAACGATCAAAGGAACAGGCACTGAGAATACAAAGGGGCCATTTTGATAGGCCTATGCAGTTGTCAGCTGGGGCAATTTCTGACATACAATGGTGGATAGTACATGTTTCAAAAAGTTTTAGGAAGGTTTTGGTGGAACCACCTTCAATGATATTACAGACTGATGTAAGTGCACTGGGTTGGGGTGCAACAGATATGTCTTCTAGTTGTGGAGGCAGATGGAATATTGATGAGACATCCCTTCTTCAATTAAGAGGGATTAATTATTTAGAGTTGTTGGGCACCTGCTATGGGCTCAAAGCTTATTGTTCTACCAGGAGGGACTTGCATGTGCAGGTTCAGATTGACAACACCACAGCAGTGGCATATGTAAACCACATGGGTGGAGTTAAGTCACAGTCTTGTGATAGACTGGCTAACCAGATTTGGAGCTGGTGTATTGACCAAAATATCTGGCTTTCAGCACTTTATTTGCCAGGAAGATTCAACACTGTAGCTGACACTAGGTCACGTCAGTTTAATGACAACATTGAATGGATGTTAAATCAGGATGTATTTAACCAAGTAATTGTTCAGTATGGATTGCCAGATATTGACTTGTTTGCATCTAGATTAAATCATCAGTTACCCAGATATGTTTCGTGGGAACCAGATCCTGGTGCAGTAGCAGTGGATGCGTTCTCGCTGCATTGGGGAGGAATGTTTGTGTATGTATTTCCTCCATTCTGTCTCATCAGCAGATGTTTGCAAAAGATCAAGCAGGACTCCGCTTCAGGGGTATTGGTAGTGCCAGATTGGCCTACACAAGCATGGTTTCCTGTTGTATTACAAATGGCAAGGGAGCCTCCCATGAGTATTCCCAAGAATAAAAATCTACTGGTGAACCCAGTAAATGGGGATCAACATCCTTTACATGATCGTATTGATCTGTTGATTTGCAGATTTTAAGGAGGCCATACCTGGGGAGAGGACTGTCTGATCGTACTGTGGATGGTCTCACGTCGGCCTGCAGGGATAGTACACAGCAGCAATATATCACCTCGATAAGGAAGCAATTCTGTCTACAGCAGAATATTTTATATCACACTGCAGGGATCACAGACGTATTGGAGTTTTTGTCAACTCTTTATTTCGACCAAAAATTAAGTTACAGTGCGATCAATTCTGCCAGAAGTGCTCTGTCTTCTTATTTACCCATGAATTCAGAATTGCATACAGTAGGGACACATCCGTTAGTTTCACGATTCATGAAGGGAGTTTTCAATTCTAATCCTCCTAAACCCAGGCATGCCGGTATTTGGAATGTGAGTGAAGTTCTTATGCTTCTTCGCCAGTGGGCTCCGGTTACAAGCCTATCTCTAGCCAAATTAACTATGAAGGTGGTCATGCTTATGGCGTTGGTTTCAGCCCAACGTGTACAAACATTGCAAAAGCTACGGCTAGATAGAATGTTAAAGAAGGAACTAGATAGAATGCATGTGTCGGCAGATGCCATTATATTTTATGTCTATGATTTGCTTAATATAAGATAATAGAAGAGGCATGACAGGATGTAAGATTGTGTTTTCAGCATATCCCACAGATGATCGCTTGTGTGTAGTCTCACATTTATCTCGTTACATTGAGATTACTAAAGCTCTAAGAGGAACAGAGTCGGCATTATTTATTAGTCACAAAAAACCACACAGTAAGGTGTCGGTGCAAACAATTTCAAGGTGGCTAAAGCAGGTCCTGGGAAGTGCTGGGATTGATACTGATAAATTCAAATCTCATTCCACCAGGGCGGCATCAACTTCCGCGGCAAGGGCGATGGACATGCCAATAGACCATACAGGATGGTCCAGTGAGTGACCTTTCAGAGGTTTTGTCACAAGCCGATTTCAAGGCTGGGGTGTTTGCTGATTCTGTTTTGAGTTCTGTTATAGTTTCCCCTTGAGTTAGAGGGGTTTTATGAGTAATAAACTGTTATTCATTAACAAATGTTATTATTGATGCATTATTGATTGTTAACGACTTTTGAGTCAATCGCGGCAGTGTGAACGACGGATTTGGGTCTGCGGCGTGAAATCACAGTGCAAGTCTTCACGTATCACTCACGTGACTCTTCGAAGTATCTTATAGTAAGCATTAAATGAGAAGTTACAGTTTGAAGTTTGATCTTTATTTTATGAGGAGTCGAGTTGAGGGACTACGTGCCCTCCGCCCCACATCATAGATCTCTGGTAGTTCTAGTCTTTTCATCTTACCATTAGCCGTACTTTTGCAATGTCATTGTTACTGCTGAATTCACTCCGCCTTTGAAGATTGACGCACTTCATAGTTAACGGCTAGAGTACGGGGTTCTTTCACGTAGTCCCTCAACTGGCGACTCCTCATAGAAATAAAGATCAAACTTCCAACTTGAAACTGGTAAGTTCTCGTTTAATCTTACTATTTTCTATTGAAGTGTTGAATTGTCTGATAACAGAGGGAAACAAGCTGTCCTTAAATCTGAGGTACATGTTTTCAAGCTTCTGCCAATGTGAGAGGGGAGAAGAGGGATTGACCAGGGTGTGAGAGATCCTTGATTATGTTGGCTACTTTCCAAAAGCAGTGTCGGGTAGAGGTAGTTGATAGTGGGAGGGAAAGCTAGTTAGCGTGATGGACTGGTTACACCAGCCTCCCCCCAGACACCTTGTTGCAGGCAGGGAGGGCGTCGGGGGTTCATGATGAAAATCAAGCCTGGCTGTGAAGTTAACGCAGAGGGTGATAGTGGTAACCGGTGTGCCCCTCCACCCCCCCACCCCCCCAGAACCTTTCACACTCTTCATTCATTGGACATGAATGCCACTCGCAAGATGACAATTGTGGCAAGAGATAACATTTCAATCTACAATTGCTTGGCTGGCTTTCAAGGCCTTTACACCAGATGGTTAAAAGTCAACCGCAATGGTGGTGGGAAGTCACATGCAAGGCAGACTAGCAATCGGCAGCAAATTTCCAGCATGGAAGCCAATTCATCTTTTACAACAATTCAGTCATCTGTACAGAAGCTGGTCCTTCAGCCCAACTCGTCTATGCTGATCAAGATGCCCCATCTGATTCAGTCCTATTGGTCTGCGTTTGGCCTATATCTCTTCAAATCTTTCCCATCCAGTATAGTCACCACTGCTGCTATAACAATTCATTCCAGATTTATTGAATATCTCGAGTTTAAATTTCCCAGCTCCTGTGTTGCTTTCCTTCACTGTATCAGTCCCGTTCTCTCCATTTCTCCTTTCAGAGAGAGACTCTGTGTCTCTTCTGTGTCATTTTTTGTGACTGCAGGATTCCCTCTTGGTGACGTGAGGGGAAACAGTAAAATGATCAAAATGCGTCATCACATTACTACAGGCACATTTAAAGAATATTTAACCTTTCCTATTTCACTGGTAGTGCTGATGGTTCCACAATGTTCAGTATTGCTGAACAGCTGGTAGCCCTCCGAAAACATACAGTAATCAAAGGTAATTAGTTGAACGCTTCACTTTGCTGTGTTAATGAGCAAGGCACATGATGTGTCGTAAATATGTGAAGAGGATTTAATGACAAGCGGGTTTCTTACAGCGTTTGAGAAATGCAGGAATGCAATGCAACTGCACGCACAATGCAGAAACTCCTTGCCAGCTAATCCTGCAAGGCTATTAATTGCTGTAAATGGGAGATCATCATGGGGTTAAGAGCGACTGATCTATATCTTGGAGATGGCTCACATAACATTGAATGATTGAGAGAAACAGCAATGAAAAAGACCCTTCGGCCCACCAAGTCCATGCCAATCACCCATTCGTACTAATTCTACGTTATCGCACTTTTGCATCCCTACACACTGGGGACATTTTTACAGAGGCCTTTACCGATAAACCTGCACGCCTTTTCGATGTGAAGGACACTGGAGCACACAGAGGAAGCCCATAGTGAGGACGTGCAGACTCAACATGAACAGCACCAGAGGTCAGAATTGAACCCTGAATTTAAAACCCAGAATTAAACTCTGGCACAGTGAGGCAGCAGCTCTGCTAGCTGTGCCTTTGTGTCATCCCATTTTTCATTTAAGGGAATGGCTTGTAAACCAGTTTATTAAAATAATTTTCCTGTAATGTTGGGAAGAACAGAAGGGGTCTCTCCAGCTCCTCAATTTCCTTCCCACCTTTATCCGTTCAAACTCTTTGCCCATCAGATATGCCCACCTTCAGAGGCTGCAAATAGGATAAGATTTATGCTCATGCTGCTTGGAGCTTTTGAAGGTGGACAAAACACTTCTAAGGCTTGAGCCCTATTTGGGTTCACTTTTGGCCACCTAGCTGAAATATGGTGCTGGTCCCGACCTCAGGTAAATTTCACCCTGGGTGGCACAGTCTCACAGCTGGTAGAGCTGCTGCCTCACAGCGCCAGAGACCCAGGTTCGATCCTGATCTCGGGTCCTGTCTGTGTGGAGTTTGCACATTCTCTCTGCGGCTGCCTGTGTTACCTCCTGGTGCTCCTGTTTCCTCCCACATCCCATATGCATGCAGTTTTGTTGATTCATTGGCCTCTGTAATTTGCCCTTAGTGTGCAAGAAAGGCATACATAGGGATAGTATAAAACTAGCATGAACAGGTGATCAATGGTCAGCATGGACTTGGTGGGTTGAAGGGACTGTTTCCATGCTGCATCTCTAAAACATCTCTAAAACCCCTCCCAGATGCTACAGGTCAGTATTAAGATCTAAAGAGCAAAAGAAAGACTCCATTTTTATAAACATTTTTAATATCTCAGAACATTTCAAGGTACTTTGCAGCTTCTAGTGTCACGCCGAGTTGAATCCTTATAAACTAGTAAATGGAAAATATAATCTGCATTGTGTAATCTCTATTCTAGAGTCATACATCACAGCAATAAGGAAGTGGCTCTTAAAGAAGTGGCTCTAGAAATCGTGGATGCATTGGTGATAATTTTCCAATGTTCTATAGACTCAGGATCAGTTCCTGTGGATTGGAGGGTAGCTAATGTTATCCCACTTTTTAAGTAAGACGGGAGAGAGAAAATAGGGAATTATAGACCAGTTAGCCTGACATCGGTGGTGGGGAAGATGCTGGAGTCAAATATAAAACATGAGATAGCATAACATTTGGATAGCAGTATTTGGAACCAGATTAACAAATGTGAGAAATTCTACACAGTATTCTACACAGTAGAATAGAATCTTTCGATCTTAATACTACACTGAAACTCTACACAATGTAGAATTTCTCTGAGTTACATTGTTCAAGGTTTGTACATCATGAATCAGATTAGGGAGAAACATACAGATAGTTATTTCATCCCTTTGTCTTGTTCAGTACTAAGCAGCCTACAAAGCACGTTAAAACAAAAATCCACTGATCCGCAGAATTACTGAAAAAAAATGCTTTGCCTAGCTTCCTAGAAAGGCGGGAGAGAGAAAACAGGGAATTATAGACCAGTTAGCCTGACATCGGTGGTGGGGAAGATGCTGGAGTCAATTGTACAAAATGAGATAGCCGAACATTTGTATAGCAGTAACAGGATCGGTCCGAGTCAGCATGGATTTACGAAGGGGAAATCATGTTTGACTAATCTTCTGGAATTTTTTGAAGATGTAACTAGGAAAATGGACAAGGGAGAGCCAGTGGATGTAGTTACCTGGACTTTCAGAAAGCATTTGATAAGGTCCCACATAGGAGATTAGTGGGCAAAATTAGGGCATATGGTATTGGGGGTAGAGTGTTGACATGGATAGAGAAGTGGTTGGCAGACAGGAAATAAAGAGTAGGGATTAACGGGTCCCTTTCAGAATGGCAGGCAGTGACTAGTGAGGTACGGCAAGGCTCGGTGCTGGGACCGCAGCTATTTACAATATACATCAATGATTTGGATGAAGGGATTCAAAGTAACATTAGCAAATTTGCAGATGACACAAAGCTGGGTGGCACTGTGAACTGTGAGGAGGATGCTATGAGAATGCAGGGTGACTTGGACAGGTTGGGAGAATGGGCAGATGAATGGCAGATGACGTTTAATGCGGATAAATGTGAGGTTATCCACTTTGGTAGCAAAAACAGGAAGGCAGATTACTATCTAAATGACGTCAAGTCGGGGAAAGGGTACAACGGGATCTGGGGGTCCTTGTACATCAGTCTATGAAAGTAAGCATGCAGGTAAAGTAGGCAGTGAAGAAAGCAAATGGCATGTTGGCCTTTATAACAAGAGGAATCAAATATAAGAGCAAAGAGGTCCTTCTGCAGTTGTACAGAGCCCTAGTGAGACCACACCTAGAGTATTGTGTGCAGTTTTGGTCCCCTAATTTGAGGAAGGACATTCTTGCTATTGAGGGAGTGCAGCGTAGGTTTACAAGGATAATTCCTGGGATGGCGGGTGACTGTCATATGCTGAGAGAATGGAGCAGCTGGGCTTGTACACTGGAGTTTAGAAGGATGAGAGGGAATCTCATTGAAACATATAAGATTGTTAAGGGCTTGGACATGCTAGAGGCAGGAAACATGTTCCCGATGTTGGGGGAGACCAGAACCAGTGGCCACAGTTTAAGAATAAGGAGTAAGCCATTTAGAACGGAGACGTGGAAACAGTTTTTCTCACAGAGAGTGGCGAGTCTGTGGAATTCTCTGCCTCAGAGGGCGGTGGAGACAGGTTCTCTGGATGCTTTCCAGAGAGAGCTAGATAGGGCTCTTAAAAATAGCAGAGTCAGGGGATATGGGGAGAAGGCAGGAACGGGGTACTGATTGGGGATGATCAGCCATGATCACATTGAATGGCGGTGCTGGCTCGAATGGCCTACTCCTGCACCTATTGTCTATTGTCTCTTGTCAATGGACCCTTTGGCTCAACTCGCCCATGCCAACAATGATGCCCCACCTACACCAGTCCCACCTGCCTGCAAATGGCCCATATCCCTTAAACGATTCCTATCCATGTACCACGTACCCATCCATAACTGATAAAGTATTTTTTGATGTGCTCTGCATTATTGCAATTTCAAATCAATTGAAGTTGATTTAGACACTGAATGCTCCAACAAGCAGTAAGGTGGAAATGATTAGGTGGTGCAGCGGCAGAGTTGGTGCCTTTCAGCGCCAGAGACAAGGGGTTCGATCCTGACTACGGGTGCTGTCTGTACAGAGTCTGTATGTTCTTCCCCTGACCGCATAGGTTTTCTCCGAGTGTGCTGGTTTCCTCCCACACTCCAAAGATATCCAGGTTTGTAGGTTAATTGGCCCGGTAAAATTGTGTAAGATAATGTTTATGTGCGTGGATCGCTGATCGGTGCGGACGCAGTGTGCCGAAGGGCCTGTTTCTGCGCTGTATCTCTATACTAAACTAAACTAGACTACATTTAAAAATGAAGAGGGGTACTGGCGCTGTAAGGCAGCAACCCTACTGCTGCGTGACTGTGCCACCGTCTCGAGACATCGGGAGAATCCTTCGATAGTCATTCTTTAAGCTCACCATCTTCTTGCTGCTGGTTTTGAACATGGCTGAGGATATCTAGCATTAACACAGAGGATGCACCATTTGGCCTCTTACTTGTTGACCTAGTAATGTTCTTCTTTATTTTCTTTTAGACTAAAGCGTGGGACCATAATAGAAAAGTGCATACAATTAATAATGCTTCTTTGTGATGTAAACGTTAGCTTGATGTCTGAGCTATTGTCTCAGTAGTTTACTGTCAAAGTGCTCCTGCTAAAGCTGGATACATACCCTAACAAAACCCTTGGTGACATTTTGAATTTTAGCTACCTCCTGAACACTGTATCCCATATCCCATTGTATTCTCTAAACCTATTTAAAAATAAAGGACCAGCAGGGCACATAAAGGGAATATGTCAAGGATTTTGTCAGTGGGTGCAGGGAGTGTTAGAGAGTCGTAGTTCTGAGGTGAGTGAATGTTTTGTTTGTGAGCTTGTTACCATGAATGGCAATAATATATGAGGCATGGCCCTTCCTTCCTGCACACCACCAGTATAGTCTGGGCAGGGAAGTATCTGAATACAAATCAGATCAGTCTTGATGATAGGAATTTATGATGATATTTTGCGTCAGGACCATTCTTCGCACTGAAAAAGCATTCCAACCTCTAAGGTTGTTTGTCCATTTCCTCCACAGATGCTGCCTGACCTAATGAGTTCCTCCAGCACGTTGCTCATTGCTCAAGATTTCTGCATCTGCAGTTTCTTGTGCCTCCTTGTTAGTGGTATTTAGTTAAACTCCCAAGACCTCGCTCCCCTTCCCTAAACTCCTTTCTTTGTGAGTCGCTGCCTCAAGAGGCAAGAGTCAAGAGTACACTAATCATTCTAGCATCTTCAGTTTCTTGTATCTCCAGGCCAGAATTGTTGGGGCAAGGGTCTGGATTGGCAATTAAGAAGTTAGATGAGAGCAGTGGCTGCTCTCCTTGGTCAATGTTGAGGATTTGCAAGTCAGAGGTGTGGTCAGCTTTTGGAAGCTAGAGGGAAAAGAATTAACAGGAAACTGAGGAGCAACATTTTCACTCAGATAGTGGTGGGTATATGGTTAGTACAGGTGTCAGGGGTTACGGGGTGAAGGCAAGAGAATGGGGTTGAGAGGGAAAGGGGTAGATCAGCCATGATTGAATGTCGGAGAAGACTTGATCGGCCGAAATCTGAGACCGGATCAATACAGTCTATTGTTGAACAATGGGGAAAAAAAGCACAAAGTAGCTGAGCTGTGTCTAACATTACTTAAGAAGTAATATTTGTATCAGGGGAAAAAAAACCCTTTAACGTTGCAGCAAGATTGCAGCAGGATCTGGATGGATTGGCCAGGTGGGCGGAGGAATGGTTGATGGAATATAATACAGAAAAGTGTGTGGTGTTGCATTTTGGGACGTCGAACAAGGGCAGGACCTACACAGTAAATGGTAGGCCTCTGGGTAGTGTTGTAGAGCAGAAGGATCTAGGAGTACCAGTGCATGGTTCCTTGAAGGTCGAGTCACAGGTAGATAAGGTGGTCAAAAAGGCTTTTGGCACTTTGGCCTTCATCAGTCAGAGTATTGAGTATAAAAGTTGGGAGGTCATGTTGCAGTTGTATAAGACGTTGGTGAGACCGCATTTAAAATATTGTGATCAGTTCTGGGCACCATGCTATAGGAAAAATATTGTCAAGCTAGAAAGGGTTCAGAAAAGATTTACAAGGATGTTGCCAGGACTAGAGGGTGTGAGCTATAGGGAGAGGTTGAGTAGGCTGGGTCTCTATTACATGGAGCACAGGAGGATGAGGGGCAATCTTGTAGAGGTATACAAAATCATGAGTCAATAGATTGGGTAGATGCACAGAGTCTTTTGCCCAGAGTAGGGGAATCAAGGACCAGAGGACATACTTTAAAGATGAAGGGGAAAAGATTTAATAGGAATCCGAGGGGTTACCTTTTCACACAAAGGGTGATGGGTGTATGGAACAAGCTGCTGGAGGAGGTAGTTGAGGCTGGGACTATCCCATCATTTAAGAAACAGTTCGACAGGTAAATGGATAGGACAGGTTTGGAGGGATATGGACCAAGCGCAGGCAAGTAGGACTAGTGTAGCTCGGACATTGTTGGCAGTGTGGGCGAGTTGGGCCGAAGGGCCTGTTTCCACTCTGTATCACTCTATGACTCTATGATATTGAGCTCTACTGGAATTTATTGAAAACCTCTGGTGATTGACAGTTGGTTTAAAAATGAAATTAATGTTTTTGTTACTCAGTGTTCCTGCAGAGAACCTGGAAATGCAATGATGAATTTTTCACTAAACTTCCTTCTCACCACCTTCGATATATTAGAATCAATCCATATGATTTGCAACAGCATTACGCTCTGTCTATGATTATTCTTATTTTAATTGCCCAAAGGCACTTTGCAGTTTTCTGAACAAAATAGGAGAGTATTTCATTGAGAGCATTGTCAGATTCTGAGATAATCAGAGTAGAAGTATCCTTGTATAGTGAAAAGGTTACCTACAAAGGCTTGCTGTTATGTTTTGTTAAGAAAAACGTAATCAAGAGATATAGTTAGTTAAAATAAAAGGACCGTTAATTCCACTGGGCTCCTGGCTATAGTCACAGAGTCACAGGGTTGTCCAGCGCAAAAGCAGGCTCTTCGACCGGCCATGGCCAGGCTGATTCGTTTAGTTTAGTTTAGTTTAGTTTAGGAATACAGTGCGGATACAGGCCCTTTGGCCCACCGCAATTATACAATTATACCAAGCCAACAAACATGTATATCTTTGGAGCGTGGGAGGAAACCGAAGAACCTGGAGAAAATCCACGCAGCCACGGGGAGAACGTACCCAACTCCATGGACCTGGGTCTTCTGGCCCTGAAAGGCAGCAACTCAACTGCTGTGCCACCATGCCGCCCAGTTGCACTGAACTATTCCAATGCCACTTAGCTGCATTGATATAAAGCCTTCAATGTCTTGGTGATTTAAGTGCTTGTCTGGATGCTTCTGTTATCTGCCTCTACTACCTCCTGAAGCAGAATGATTCACTGATAGCCAGTTCTCCCACTAGTCTTACTGTCTCCGACTACATTCTATCTTTGTCCCACCCCCAAATCCTGACATGTCTGAAGAAGGGTCTCGACGCTAAATGTGACCCATTCCTTCTCACCAGAGATGTTGCCTGACTCGCTGAAATACTCTTGAATTTTGTATAACAAAATTTGCTACATCCATTGGCTTCCTTGTTATCTAACATGCTAGTTACTTTGTCAAAGAAGTAATCAATTGGTTGAACACAATTTCCCATCCATAAAGTTATACCCACTCAGCTGTATAAGTATTCTGTTACCATTTCCTTAATTTTACTAACAAACTGTCCTGAAGTTATTTTCATCCTCAATATTTTCAGTAATTTGCTGTCTTCCTCTCAGCTGGGACTTCTCTGAAATGCAAAGTCCTATAACTATATATTTAAGCAATAATATTCTATTTAGTGTGCTCTTGAGACTACATAATATATTCTGTGGTATTCATAACACAACGATGATAAAAAGATCTTTGTTTTGATTGCACCTACCAACATGCATACATTATTATATTACTTATTATTACCCATATCACACATCTGAGGTATGCTTTTACAAAATTGTATTCCCTTCGTTTTGAGTGCCAGCAGGGTTAACAGGGGAATATTTTCTTGTATTCCCCTTTCTTGCGAATGCCTATGGACTTTACGTGTTAAAACAGCGGTAAATATAGTCTTATATTCCCCTCGTCTCACATCTGGGAACTTGGCAATGTGGCGCTGCGTGGGAAATTTAGAATTTGTTCTCGACAAAACAAGCAAAATGGCAGCCTCCTGCGAGAAGAGGTTCGCGACTTTTGACGAACAGCAATTTGACGAGATTTTACAAAACAAAGACGCGCAGAACACGAAGAAGGCAACGAAACAAGCAGTAACAATATTCAAGGAATATTTGATGGAGAAGGGTCTAGATGTCGATATTCAAACGGCAGACAGGAAGACTTTGGCATCCATTTTGGCTAAACTTTACGTGGAAGTCCGCCGAGCTGAGATGTTGAGATTTTCCTCCAGATGTCTGATATGGGTAATAATAACAATATTGACTGTCCTCTTTCGGGGGATACGACATATATTGCCCTCACTAGATCCATATTGCCCTCGTCTTCAACTCGGGCAATATGAATCTACTTCAGGCAATATATGTCGTATCCCCCTCAAGGCCAGTCAATATTCTATTAATATGTACCGAGGGCAAATTTTTGTTCCAATGCTCCCCATTCCCAATTACTTTTACATTGAAGTGATTGAAATCCAAGTGATGTTTAAATGGCATCAGAAAAATAAATCCTCCGGAATGGATGATATTCATTACGTGGTTGGTTGGAGTCAGTATCAGCACAATTACTATACCAAACTTTGAATCTTCAGATGTCCTGGTTCAAGCTAAAACTGAAGACAAATAATAACCTCCTTACACATTCCCCTGCAAGTATCTCTGTCACTCCTTTAAAATATGCCCCTTCTTTGAACAAGCTCTTAAACATCGCATCTGAATCCGTTTCCATCTGATTACACTCCTTGAGTATGTTCATCTATGTGTTCAATTAATAAAACAATGAGATTAGGGACATTTCTATTCAACCTGTCAAAGGAATTTGGGGGGGCGAGGGGTTAGAAATAGTCAGAGAGGTAAACAAACATAATAGTTGAGTGGCAAATGACAATAGTGCTACCTTCCCAATATTTAAATGAAGGAAATAATGGGGCTGTATGTTGTGACAGACAGCCTGACACCTTGCATGCCATTTTAATATTACACTTATGCCATCCCCCTGGATATTCCAGATTAATAAATTAAGGTTTTGTCGACTAATTACAAATCAATAACATTAGCAAACTCTGAATCATGAAGCACTGAGCATTGGGATCCAGACTTCACGGACAATTGGCCTCAGATCCCCGCTCATATCTGGCAGTGCTCTCCATCTGAACCGGGGGCCACGGAGCGGTTTTGAAAGTGGGGGGGCTGAGCGATCACTGATCACTGGCCTTGGGGATACACGGCGAGGGAGAGGAGCAAATGAGTGGGGGGAGGGGGGTGTTCCCCCTCCCACGGTAGAGACTTTTTAAAGTTTGATGTAGTAATATCATGTTTTAGTGCATTGTAGAAGTATGATTTCAATGTTTTTTGTGTGAAGTATTTTAAAGAGGTAACTTTTTAAGGGTACCTTTTTCCATACAAAAGATGGTGGGTGTATGGAACAAGCTGCCGAGAAGGTAGTTGAGGCAGGGAGTATCCCAACATTTGAGAAACAGTTAGACTGATACATGGATACGACAGGTTTGGAGGGATATGGACCAAAAACAGGTAGCGTAGCTGGGACATGTTGGCGGGTGTAGGCAAGTTGGGCCGAAGGGCCTGTTTTCATACTGTATCACTCTATGACTACATTATACCTCCACCATGCATGAATGCTTCAAAATCAAGTGGTTGAGTTTTATTGCCATATATTCAAGCATTGAAACATAGAAAATAGGTTCAGGAATAGGCCATTCGGCCCTTCGAGCCAGCACTGCCATTCAATATGATCATGGCTGTTCATCTAAAATCAGTACCTCTTTCCTGTTTTTTCCCCATATCCCTTGATTTCGCTAGTCCCAAGAGCTAAATGTAACTCCCTCTTGAAAACATCCAGTGAATTGGCCTCCTCTGCCTTCTGTGACAGAGAATTCCACAGATTCACAACTTTCCGGGTGACGAACGTTTATCCTCATCTCAGGCCTAAATGGCCTACCCCTTATTCTTGAACTGTGTGACTCCTGGTTCTGAACTTTCCCAACATCGGGAAAATTATTGCCTGCAGTTACAGTAAGTGAAAATCTAGCAGGCAAACAGGATGCTTTCTCCAACCACCCCCACTATCTTCCACCGCTTCTACTCAGTGCTCGGTACCTACTTCCAGCAGCCACTGGTTGTCCTCCAGGATGCACCGAGCCGCAGCCTGGTCCATGCCGGTCACCAGGGCAAATTCGGCACAGAGACTCTCACGGCAGCGGTGCAACGCTTCCGACGAACGCTCGGGAATCTTGCACTGAGGCTGCTCCATGGCCGGAGCTGCAGCGAGCGACTCGCCAGCCCCACAAACACTCGCCAGCCCGGGCTCCCCATCCGCATCTGCCCCCGCCACCTCATCCCTCCCTCCGCTCTGGCTCTCCAACACCCGTGGCCCGTGCACTTGATATTAGTTTTGAAATTCTCGTTGATCACAGAATTTCTCACGACAGAGCGTGATAAATTTGTGATCAGCGTGAGAGCGTGAGAATTTGGCGAAATGTGTGATTCTCATGTTCAATGCGTGAGAGTTGCCAGCTCTGTCAAATAGTCCCTGTTTTTAAAATCTCAGCCATCGCACACACACATGCAGGCAAAGCTGACGGTCAGTGTCGTTTCCACTTTCCGTTCCATTTTCTGTCTGTCTATCTTCCTGTGCTATTGCACGGAAACAAGACTGGTGAAAAGACATCTACCTCCTTCCCAACCCCCCCCCCCCCCCCCCCCCCCAAGTGAAATTTCAATCGTTTCCCAAGCGGTGGCTTCTTTACAAGACTGGAGAATCACTTTGGTTTAGATGCACTTGCATTTTATTATTCAAGGTAGATTCCAGTTTCCAAACACTTGGCTGTTTCAGCCAGCTTCCTTAAAGCCCTGTCCCACGGCACTGAGTTCGAATCAGGGCAAACTCTTGGAATGAACTCGTACCGTGGGACAGGGCTATCATTCTGTGCAATAATGCAAGATTGGAGAATTCGGTCTCACTGCTCCTTGGGGATGCCCAGCTCTGTTAGAGGTCTCCTCGCAACATGAAACTGGCGATTTGTTGTACATATGTTCTTAAAAGTTCAGCCCAACTTGCTTTAAGCTAGCAGAAGAAAAAACACACAAAAACAAATAAAGCATGCACCATAACATTACCTGTGGAGAAAGAGAGAATGAAAATGACGAGCTAAAAATTGCCGGAATCTGCAGCAAATGCAAATCTGCAGCGCAATTCCGCTTTTGGCCACACGTGAAATGTTTCACATGCAAACATGTCTCTGTGTAAAAACTATCCCCCACCCCCTCCCTCCTCCCAGATCTCTCTCTACACCTGAAGTGCAGGAGGATGAAAGGTATCTTATAGAGGTGTATAATCCCAAGCGCAGCTTTTCCAATGTCTTGTACAACTGTACCATAATGTCCCAATTTCAATACTTAATTCCTTGCCCTGATGAAGGTCAATGTGCCAAAAGCCTTCCTCTCTTAAGAAGATCATAGTAGAATCATAAATACCATAATAAAACTGACATTGTTTTTAAACTTTTGTAATTACACATATTTGTCTGGAGAAGTTACAGCCCACAAATATAACATTAGTTTTAGCAGCAAAGATCTTGTCAAGCTGGAATTACCATTTGGTTTAGTGGTGCAGTTGCATGGTGGTTACAAGATGGCCACAGTGGCACAGCTGGCGGAGATGCTGCCTCTTAGCGCCAGAGACCCAGGTTTGTTCGATCCTGACTTTGGGTGCTGTCTGTGTGGAGTTTGCACCTTCTCTCAGTGACAGTGTGGATTTCCTCCAGGTGCTATGGTTTCCTGTATCGTAGGAATTGACAAGAAATTGGGATAACATAGAACTAGTGTGAACGGGTGACTGATGGTCAGTGTGAACTTGGTGGAATAAAGGGTTTGTTGCCATGTTGTATCTTTGAATCTATCAATCAAGTCCAGTATCCAGAGACTTGGACTATTGATCAGGTGATTTGAGCTTGTATTGCTATTTGGCAGCTGGGGAATTCAACCTAAATAATTAAGTACAATGTGGAATGAAAAGCTACCATTAGTATTGGACTCCTGCAATTCTGTAACAGCAGTCGGAGAAGGAACCTGCTATGCCGAGTCAATCTGCAGTGTCCAGACTAGCCTATAACCAGCGTGTGAAGTGGCATCACCATTCTTCAGTTTGAAGGACGATTAAGGATGGACATCGAATGTTGCCCAAGCAGTGATGGATGGAGAAAAAGGGAGATGGATTCATCAAGAATGAATATATCAGGTAACTTGGAACTTTACAGTAAAACGAGGTTTGTAAATGTCTGAACTTTTCTAGAACACTGATTTATTGAGACTTCAGTTGAAAAGTTTGGAAATGAATCACTGAGAGCCTCTTTTGGATTTTGTATTTGATATATGTGTTTTATATATTTATTTTATGCGTGCCTACTCCAGATGTTGCTCTAGATATCACATTGCTAAAGGGCGGTGGCACAGTGGAACAGCCGCTGGAGCAGCTGCCCCACAGTTCCAGAATCCAAGGTTTGATCCTGACCACGGGTGCTGCCTGTGCGGAGTTTGCAAGTTCATCCTGTGACCACTTGGGTTTCTTCCAGGTGCTCCGATTTCCTCCCACATCTACAGTCTGTAATGGGTGGTACAGTGGCACAGCGGTAGAGTTGCTGCCTTACAGCGCCGGAGACCAGGGTTTGATCCTGACTACAGGTGCTGTCTGTACAGAGTTTGTACATTTTCCCTGAGTGTGTGGGTTTTCTCAGGGTGCTCCCACATTCCTCCCACATTCCAAAAATGTGCAGGTTTGTATATTAATTAGCCTCTGTAAAATTGTCCCTAGTGTGTAGGATAGAACTGGTGATAGTTGGTCGGCACGGACTCAGTGAGCCAAAGGGCCTGTTTCCACATTGTTACTCTAAATGAAACTAAATGAAACTACAACTAGACTGTTATATTTATCGAACCACACCATTCTGAACAATATCTCCACATAGACTATAAACTAGTTACAGGCTGCTACTTGTTTTGTTTGTTTTCTGCATTGTGTAAAGGTTCGATAGTGATCAATAATTCAGTGGTTTTGTTCGACCAAGGTTCTGCTCCTGACTGGTAGCTTGATTAACGATGATAAGTGACTGCTCATTATGCACGTAACAGAGGGATGCACTTTCATGAATAAACATGAGATTGTAAAACACATGAACTCGCGTTAAATACATCGATACGTCGCACAGTACCCAATTTAATGCAATAGAACTAATGGAGATTTGTCAACTGTGATCAGTTCAACAGTACAGTCACAAATGGGCCCCTACCAGGACACAGTCAACCAACCCAGAGTTATGTATGGGTCAGTGGTGGTATATTCTGGGACGCCAGCCGGGTCAATGGAGATCCCACTCCAGGGCAGCAGCTGGGAGAGTGAACACACCACCTCTGGACTGCTGCCAGCAATATGGCATCCAGATTCTGGGCTCTGGTAGCTCAACCCTGCCCATCAACGAGGATCGTGGTGGCCTATCTATGGGCATTTTATTGACTCCAGCTGGTGGGCGGTACGATGGCACAGAGATAGAGTTGCTGCCTTACAGCGCTTGCAGCACCAGAGACCCGGGTTCAATCCCGACTGTGGGTGCTGGCTGTACAGAGTTTGTATGTTCTATCCGTGACCTGCGTGGGTTTTCTCTGAGATCTTCGGTTTCCTCCACACTCCAAAGACATACAGGTTTGTAGGTTAATTGGCTTGATATAAGTGTAAATTGTCCTTAATGTTGGGATAGTGCTAATGTGCAGGGATCGCTGGTCGGTGCGGACTGGGTAGGCCGAATGGCCTTTTTCTGCTCAGTATCTTTAAACTAAACTACACTAATGTAAACTACAGTATGAAGAGTCAAGAGTGTTTAATTGTCACATGTACTGACAACGGAACAATTGTGGTAGCTCAGCAGGTCTGCAAATGCAGATATGTAATGCACAGATATATATAAGAATCAAAAATGTGATAAATAACTATGATACGATTGCAAAGTCCATAATGCAACCAAAGACACAATCCATATAACTTCATAGTTGCTGATGCTGGTGATCAAGAACCTGATGGCTGCTGGGAAGACGTTGCTCTTCAGCCTGGTGGTCACAGTTTTCAGGCTCCTGTACTTTCTTCACAAATGTGGAAGTGAAATGAGGCTGCATCTCTGTACACATGACAATAAATATAAGTTAAGCCAAACCATATAAATTGGTATATGAGTACAGCACAGTTGTGTAGAATTTATATATAGAAGTTGTCATTGACGTGTGAACCAATATTCTGTTGAAAGAAATCATGCACAAAACATCTGCCACTCTTGAAAATGTTGGAGCGAAATCAGCTCAGATCAGTTCTGTTCAGTTTATTGTCACATATATGCCGAGGTACGGCAAAAATCTTTTTGTTGAGTGCTCACCTGTCAGCAGAAAGACAATACAGTACATAATTACAATCAATCAACTGACACTGTATACTACTTGATGAATACAGATTTAAGAGTGTGAATGTGAAATTGTAATGTGAGTTTGAAGGTCTGCTTCTGTGGCTGGCAGGCAAATAGTCGCCTGTGTTGCTCCACCGTCTTCCATCAAATTATCAAAAACCCTGAAGGAATGTTGAAGTAAAAGTTACTGTGATTTGTATCTTACTAATTGTAGAAGGGATGAGGGGTGGGGCAGAGGAGGTTAGTTTAACTTGACCATGTTCAGCATGGACATTGTGGGCCAAAGGGCCTGCTCCTCTGTCCTACTGTTCCATGCTTTCCTTTCCTCGGCTCATTGAACTGCATGTTGTTGATGTCTGGAGCTGTAGAATGTTGTCAGTTGCAGAAAGATGCCTTGAATCCGAAAAACAATGTGGGGTTTTAAGATTAGATTTAGTTTAGTTTAGAGATACCAACAGCGATTCCCACACATTAACACTATCCTACACACACTCGGGACAATTTATATTTGTACCAAGCCAATTAACCTATAAACGTGTACAACTTTGGAGTGTGGAGGGAACTGATGATCTCGAAGAAAACTCACGCTGCCACGGGGAGAACGTACAAACACCATACACACCTGTAGTCGGGATCGAACCGGTGTCTCCGGCGCTGTAAGGCAGCAACTCTATCGTTGTGCCACCATGCCACCCCACAGTTTTGTCAGTAACCTTGGGTTTGAAAGAGTTAACTTTGGAACTTGTTAGGTTTTGCTTGTGGGAAATGTCCCTTCGTTTGCATTGCCTAAACCAGCGCTTCCTTAATTAGGCAGGTGAATCACCAGTCCACAATTTTTATGGATCTATTGTTCTCTGGCATATGTGTAATAGAAGTGGTTTTATCTGCGTAAACCCGATAACTGATGAAAGGAAATTACTTTTTGTTTTGGCATTTTTCCCAATAATGAAATGCACATGTGTATCTCTTTATCTTCTGTTTCACACTTGGATGAAGCACAATAGAATTAAGTTTGACCTTAAAGCACTTTTAAAACCACCTGAGTTTATTACAGCAGGACAATTTTGGAAAACAAATATAACTGCAGATATGAACAGAAAAAAACCTAACTGCAATATAAAACAAAATGAACAGAATTGTAGGTTTTGGTTTAGGTTTTACTTCGGAGTCACGTGAGTGACTACGTGAATAGAAGCCCGTACAGCCGTTGGTGCGTCATGACGTCAGATGCTGGTGCAGTCGGCCGGTTGGAGCAGCAGCGCTCTTCCAAGCGGTAAGTTTAAAAACGGAGGTAAGGTTTTTAAAAATTTTACTACAGGTCATTTTCTGCGACGGTTTGGAGTTCTTAGAGAATGTTGCAGAAAGTGAAGAAGGTGTCGGCGAGGCGCTCCGGGGGTAGAAAGGAGAGAGACCAGGAGAGTGTTGTGGATGGAGGCCCGTCTGGTACACCTGGTCCGGTGCTGGCTACACAGCCAGTGGTTGCGGACCCACTGCCTGTGAGCAGTGGAGGCTTGCCAGTTGGGCGGAAGGCCACTGGCAAGTCTGTGAGGCCCGTAGATGAGTCGGGCCAGGAGGTTATACCCTCCATAGGAGAGTCCGTTTGCTCACGGCTCTCCCAAGTCGAGATTTTATTACAAAGAATGCTCGACAGGGACCAGCTCCGTGAGGAGGAGTGGTGCCCAAGCCAGGCTGATGGAGAGCTTGTGCTAGCAGCACCTGTTCCAGGGCTGCAGAACTATCCTGCCTGTGAGGAGGATGTTCCATCAGTGCAGTTTGCTGACACTGATTCTATGCTGGGGGAGAGCAGTAAAGAAGTTCGGTTGGAGGTAATTCCGAACATTGCTGGAATGTTTGCTGAGCCTAGAGAGGCAGGAGAGGCGATTGATGGAGAATTGGCTGAAGCAATTCAGTATATGCTCTCCCACCAGTTACAGGAGCTAGCTATGGATGAAGCAGCAAAAAAACTATAAAGCTCCTGTTAATTGTGATCTCCTGAAGGTACCGGTGGTTAATCACCAAATTTGGTCACAGATTGGTATGCCTGCTAGGGCCCAGGAGATGAAGTTTCAAAAAGTGCTTAAACTGTTGTCAGCAGGTATTACAGCTGTGGTGAAAGTGATTGATCCAAGCAATGTGGTTGAAGCACACCAGGACGGACTGGGATTCCTTTGTAATGCATTTTTTGAAATCAAAAACATCAGGAGGGCCGCTATTAGGCCAGTGCTTAATCCGAATTTGGCAAGTTTGTGCAAACCGACCAGTGTACCACCACAAAATCTGTTGTTTGGAGGTAAGCTTGCAAAAAGGGTCAAAGAATGTCATGAAGATGTTAAAACTATGGCCCTCATTAAGCCGGCTGGTAAGCAAGGCAAAAGGTTTTCTCCGTATTGGAAAGGAACTAATGTGGATGCAGGAGAAGGAACGAGTCATTCAGGTCTTCAATTTCGGAACTGGCAGGCTGCCAGCATGAAGGGGAAGGTGCCTTTCTCCACAAGAGGTCGAGGACAACAAGGTCCGCAAGGAAAGATGCAGGTAAGGAAAACATCGACAGACGATGAATTAATTGATGTTCCTGTTCAAATTGGGGGAAGATTAAAATTGTTTCTCAAACAATGGCAGCAGTTGACATCAGATTTGTTCATACTTAGTAGTATTGAAGGGGTGAAAATTGAATTTTACTCTAAGGACAGTCTACCTAATCAACATTTTCCTAGTAAACTTATTTTTTCAGATGAAGAAAATGTGCTTATTCAAGCAGAGATTCCGTCGTTACATAAGAAAGGGGTAATTGAGCCTTCTGTCTATCAAAGTCGACAATTTGTGTCAAATATATTTCCCAGATCTAAAAAGACTGGGGGGGGTGTAGAATTATTTTGGATTTATCGAGTTTGAACAAGTTTGTTTGTTATAGGCATTTCAAAATGGAAACCTTTACCACGGCCAAACATCTAGTGTCCAAAGGGTGTTATATGGCAACTATTGATTTAAAGGATGCGTATTACTCAGTGTCTATTCATGAGGATGATAGAAGATATTTGAAATTTATTTGGATGACTCAGCTGTGGCAATTCAGGGCATTGCCGAGTGGATTAACTTCAGCTCCTAGATTATTTACTAAATTGGTAAAACCTGTGTTAGCGTTACTTAGAGCTAAGGGGCATGTGGTAATGGCCTACTTAGATATTCTGATTGTTGGAAAGACTCATGCTGAAACTCAATCATCAGTTTCAGTTGTTAAAATCACTTTTGAACAAATGGGATTTGTTATTCACCCCGATAGATCTAAATTATCACCAGTCCAAATTATTGATTATCTGGGATTTACCATTAATTCCAATCACATGTTGGTAACTTTGCCCAGGGGTAAATTGAATCAGTTAATTGAGGACTGTGTTAATCTCGTTGGAGAACAAAGGCCTTCAATTAGACAAGTAGCCAGGTTAATTGGGAAGTTTGTGGCGGCATTTCCAGCTGTGCAGTATGGTCCTCTGCATTATCAACAATTACAACGATCAAAGGAACAGGCACTGAGAATACAAAGGGGCCATTTTGATAGGCCTATGCAGTTGTCATCTGGGGCGATTGCTGACATACAATGGTGGATAGCAAATGTCTCAACAAGTTTTAGGAAGGTTTTGGTGGAACCACCGTCACTGATGTTACAGACTGATGTAAGTGCACTGGGTTGGGGTGCAACAGATATGTCTTCTAGTTGTGGAGGCAGATGGAATGTGGATGAGACATCGCTTCTTCAATTAAGAGGGATTAATTATTTAGAGTTGTTGGGCACCTGGTATGGGCTCAAAGCTTATTGTTCTACAAGGAGGGACTTGCATGTGCAGGTTCAGATTGACAACACCACAGCAATGGTATATGTAAACCACATGGGTGGAGTTAAGTCACAGTCTTGTGATAGACTGGCTAACCAGATTTGGAGCTGGTGTATTGACCAAAATATCTGGCTTTCAGCACTTTATTTGCCAGGAAGATTCAACACTGTAGCTGACACTAGGTTCACGTCAGTTTAATGACAAACATTGAATGGATGTTAAATCAGGATGTATTTAACCAAATGATTGTTCAGGATGGATTGCCAGATATTGACTTGTTTGCATCTCGATTAAATCATCAGTTACCTAGATATGTTTCATGGGAACCAGATCCTGGGGCAGAAGCAGTGGATGCGTTTTCGCTGCATTGGGGAGGAATGTTTGTGTATGTATTTCCTCCATTCTGTCTCATCAGCAGATGTTTGCAAAAGATCAAGGAGGACTCCGCTTCAGGGGTATTGGTAGTGCCAGATTGGCCTGCACAAGCATGGTTTCCCGTTGTATTACAAATGGCTAGGGAGCCTTACATGATTATTCCCAAGAATAAAAATCTACTGGTAAATCCAGTCACTGGGGATCAGCATCCTTTACATGATCGTATTGATCTGTTAATTTGCAGATTTTAAGGAGGCCATACCTGGGGAGAGGACTGTCTCATCGGACTGTGGATGTTCTCACGCCGGCCTGCAGGGATAGTACACAGCAGCAATATATCACCTATATAAGGAAGTGGGAGCAATTCTGCCTACAGCAGAATATTGTATATCACACTGCAGGGATCACAGACGTATTGGAGTTTTTGTCAACTCTTTATTTTGACCAAATATTAAGTTACAGTGCGATCAATTCAGCCAGAAGTGCTCTGTCTTCTTATTTACCTATGAATGCAGAATTACATACAGGAGGGACACATCCGTTAGCTTCACGATTCATGAAGGGAGTTTTCAATTCTAATCCTCCTAAACCCAGGTATGCCGGTATTTGGAATGTGAGTGAGGTTCTTATGGTTCTTCGCCAGTGGGCTCCGGTTACAAGCCTATCTATAGCCAAATTAGCTATTAAGGTGGTCATGCTTATGGCGTTGGTTTCAGCTCAACGTGTACAAACGTTGCAAAAGCTACGGCTAGATAGAATGCATGTGTCGGCAGATGCCATTATATTTTATGTCTATGATTTGCTTAAACATAATAGAAGAGGCATGACAGGATGTAAGATTGTGTTTTCAGCATACCCCGCAGATGATCGCTTGTGTGTAGTCTCACATTTATCTCGTTACATTGAGATTACTAAACCTCTGAGAGGAACAGAGTCGGCGTTGTTTATTAGTCACAAAAAACCACAGTAAGGTGTCGGTGCAAACAATTTCAAGGTGGCTAAAGCAGGTCCTGGCAAGTGCTGGAATTGATACTGATAAATTCAAATCTCATTCCACCAGGGCGGCATCAACTTCCGCGGCAAGGGCGATGGACGTGCCAATAGACCATATCCTCGCGGCCGCAGGATGGTCCAGTGAGCTAACCATTCAGAGGTTTTATCACAAGCCGATTTCAAGGCTCGGGGTGTTTGCTGATTCTGTTTTGAGTACTGTTACAGTTTCCCCCTGAGTTAGAGGGGTTTGTTATGATTTTGTTTGTAAATAAACTGAAATTCGTTTAACAAATGTTATTATTGATGCATGATTGATTACTAACGACTTTGAGTCAATCCAGGCAGTGTGAACGTCGGATTTGGGTCTGCGGCGTGAATTCACAGTGCTTTGAATTCTTCACGTAGTCACTCAGGTGACTCCGAAGTAAAATAGCAAGATTAAACGAGTTGAGGGACTACGTGCCCTCCGCTCCCACCCTCATAGATCTCATCTGGTAGTTCTAGTTTTATCATCTTACCATTATACTTCAGTCATTGTTAGCTGTGAATTCATTCCGCTGCTTTGAAGATTGACGCACCAATGGCTGTACGGGCTTCTATTCACGTAGTCCCTCAACTCGACTCCTCATAAAATAAAGATCAAACTTCAAACTGGTAAGTTCTCGTTTAATCTTACTATTTATTATTATTGAATGTACTCAGCTGCAGTGAAAAGCTTTGTTTTACATGCTATCCAAACAGATTCAAATACTATAGATCAAATACATAAATACAATCAAATCAAACTCAAATGCACAGTAAAAACCAAAGAACTGCAGATGCTGGTTAATACACAAAAGGACATAGTGCTGGAGTAACTCAGCAGTTACCTATCCATGTTCTACAGGGATGCTGCATGAGGTAATCCAGCACTATGTGTCCTTTCAAATACAACAGATAGAGGAAAACCAAAGCTACGGTGTGAAGAATCTAGTTCTTGGCTGAAATTAAGAACTAAGGTTTAATAGGAACCCCAGGGGGCAGATAACAAGCTTGAAGGTGAGGGGGGAAATATTTAATAGGAATCTGAGGGCTAACTTTTTTATACAAAGGATGATGGGTGTAGGGAACGAACTGTCGGAGGAGGCAGTTGAGGCAGGTACTATCTCAAAGTTTAAGAAAAATGTAGACAGGTACATGAATAGGATTGGTTTAGAGGGATATGTGCCAAACACAGACTAATAATAATAATAATAATAATAATAATAATAATAATAATAATGATAATAATACTATTGTCATTGTAAATACATACAACAAAATTTCAGATACATACAACAACATTTCAGGAGGGACTAGTGTGGATTGGCATGTTGGTCGGCGTGGGAAAGTTGGATGGAAGGGGCTGTTTCCATGCTGTTTGACTCTATGGCTCTAGGTTAAAGCAAGAGCAACATACAATTATAGAATTAGAGCACAGATAGAGGCCATTTGGCCCATTGTGCCCATGCCATCCAAAAATGAGGTAGTTTAGTTTACTTCCATCCAGCATTTGGTATGCAGCCTCGAAGTGTTGATTTCTTCAGGTCTCCTCCTGGTACTCACTTCCAAAGAATAACAAATATCTCAGATTTTAACAGAAGGTCATTGTCACGAAACATGAATAATGTTTCTCTCTCTCTTCAAATGCTGCCACAACCGCTGAGAATTCTCTGCATTTTCCATTGTTTATTTCCCATTGCATTTTCGGACAGCGATTTTTAAAACACCTCTAGCTCCTCGAGATATAAAGGTTTTCCTCAGCTTCCCTCTGACCGTTATACCAACTAAATTACTTTTACACAGTGCTGTCTCTGCCGATACACATATTGTTCCTTGTTGTTGGTGCCTATGGCCGATTGGTGTGTTATAAACTACCAAAGCTCTTTAGGGCCTGACTGCCAAATTTAATTAATAATCATTTTTTAAACTCTAGTCATCTTCTAATCTATATTACTAAAAGTCTGAACTTGACCACTTCCTGTTGTTCTGTATATTGATTTTAAGAACGCTGCCACTTACGGCTGTGATTTTTGGCCATCTTACTCAGAGCCCCCCTCTGCTGCGCAAGACAAGAGGAGTGTTCCCATCGATGAAAAATAAAAGAGTTATTAGTGTTTAAAAATTGTTGAGATTCTCTCTCCTGCAGGCCACGCCCCTTCCGGAGGGACTATAAAACCCAGAAATGTTGAGTGCCTCAGTCAGTCTCTGCAAGACGGGGGAGATGAGAGGGTCACGTCTCTCAGTCTGAGCTGTGAATAACACTGAACACATGTCTACTAAACTGTGAGTGGTTTTACTGACCTGTCAGTGCCCTTAATGTGGTTTGAAAATATAGTTTGGAAATGCTAAAACTGTGTTGCCTTTGGTTTGGGAATGCTAAAGCTGTGTTGCCTTTGGTTTGGAAATGCTAAAGCTGTGTTGCCTTTGTTTTGGAAATGCAAAAGCTGTGTTGCCTTTGGTTTGGAAATGCTAAAGTTGTGTTGCCTTTGGTTTGAAGATGCTAAAAATGCATTGCCTAATTAAAGTTGCCTTGCCTAATTAAAGTTGCCTTGCCTTCTATATAATTAAATGTCTAATCTTGACCACTTCCTGTTTGAATTTGGTGGCCTTGCATCCTGCTTGAAATGGAATTTCAAGCAATAGCCGTGAGTCAACTGCCAGCCCACCAGCCCACCAGCCATGAGTGAGTGAGCTGCCAGCACAATAGGCTTGTGACTGAGCCGCCAGCCCAGGAATCCATTTGGCCCACAATGTCCATACTAGCACTCTGGAAACCAGTCCCGTTACCCCACAACACCCATACTAGCACTCCAGAAAGCCCCCCCCCCCCACCCCCACTGGCCATCAATATTGGAATTGGTGAAGAGGTGGAATATTGCGTTGGGGGACCAGCCCTCTCGTGTGATGCTGGGACCCAACGGGTCCCACTTAGTCTAGTAATATTAATAATTCTATAAATGTGAAAATCTAGTTTTTAACTTTATAGAGGTGCCAGTACACATACTATCACAAAAAAGCATTGTTTTTTTTATACCTCCCAAATTATTCTTCCCTAGTTAACATCTGCTCTTTCCGGGGATATAGAGCAGCCCTGATAATTCTATGTAAGCCTCCCATAGCTTTAAATCTTCAGTGTGAACCCCATAATCAAAGGGAAACAACCATTCATTTTGTTTGGTCTGTCCATAATTCTCCAATCCTGGTGACAATATCCTGAATTTCTTCTCCACTCTCTTCGGTGCTATCGTATCTTCCCTGTAGAGTGGAAACATAATCTTTTTTTATTATCTAGGTTTCCCTCGATATAACTCAATCAATAAAGGTAACCATCACTTAAAGCACAAGAGACTACAGGTGCTAGAACCTTGAGCAGAACACAAAGTGCTGGAGAAGCTTAACGGGTGAGGCAGCATCTGCGGGGAGGGAATGGACTGGTGATGTTACGGGTCGGGATTTGAAGGCCATAACAAATGCTTTGTACAATATTTACCAGATGTCCAATGTGATATTGAAGGAAAAGTGTGAATTTCATGAATAGAATAAATCTGTATTCGTAGCCAAAGCAGCAACAAAAAAGGGTTTTGCCTTTGTTGGTTTAATTTCCTTTCCTGGCTGCAGTAAAAATCATTGAATCCACTCTCCATGGTGGCCTAATCAAACAGAATCCAAATGTGCAAGCAGACACCACAAGGATTTGCGTTAAGAATATCAGATTAACTGAAGCACTCTCTTCCAGCACAAATAATCAGAGAAAATAAATGAAAATTGATTGAAAGAGCCGCATACATTCAAGGGCAGAATGACTATTTCTATTTGCAATATCCCTTCTGACAGCGTGAAGCCCATCTGAATGTTATGGATGGATCAACTGATGATATATGCAACATAGTTTGTTTCAAAAAAATGGTGTTGAAATGCTCCATATCATTTGCAATTATTTCTAAGATTAACCTTGTACTATTAAACATTTCAAACCTTTTGTGTTTAAAAGCAGCTGTTAACTACATGCATTCACAACTTCTTTGTCCGTGTGAATGAAGAAATCAAAGGTAAACTGAATTAAATTATAGTGTTTCCTGTGAACGTTTATTTATGATAACTCATTTTCCTTGTCTTCACAAACGCTTCCCTGCTGAACAAAATGTTAAATTGCATCAAAGTCCTTTTTAACCTTCCTTCTCCTTCTATCCAATTTGATTAGAAGCAAGTTAATAAAAGTGATTGCCTGTGTAGATAGTCAGTGTCAGAAACATCAATTCATGATATATTGTCCTGAGATTGGCTTTAATATAGACCATAGAACAATGTAGCACAGGAACAAACTACTGAAGGATTCTACCTTAAGGTTGGGTGTTGTTCCAATATTCCAACCTACCTCATTAGATACGTTGGACTTTTTCTCTGGAACTGTAATGTTACAATGCTGCAAAACTATATACTGCACTTGTATTATTTTCTTTGCACAACCTGTAGTACTTGCATTTGGTTTGAATAGTATTATCTGGTTTAAATGGAAAGCACGCAAACGAAAGCTTTTCACTGTATCTCAGTACAGGTCACAATCTGCCTAGCAACAAAATGCGTGCACCTTCACCAGAAAGACTGACACAGTTCAGGAAAGTGTCTCATCACCATCACCTTTAAAGGGCAATTAGGGATGGCCAAAAATAATACATTTTAAAAAAAAGGAAGAAAATTGACCACCATGAATTCACGTCAATTTTAGTAACATTATTTGAGGCAATTATTTTGATGTGCAAGATGGAAGAGCTCTGCACTTTTCCTCAAATAATTCAACGGGACTTTTGTCTGCAAGGCACTTTGGGACGGCATGAGGTTGTGAAAATCACTGATTTAAAGTAATTTTCTTCAAGAGTGATGCACCCCATTTCCTTTAATAACCAATGTGCTTTGTGATGCAGCTGCAGAGCCAGAATTCATCACTCTGAATGCCTCAGCAATTTGTTTGAAGCCTGCTTGCTCCATATTCACAAAGCTGGGGGCACATAAGGTGACGCTTTTGAAAATAATTTGTGATTAGGTTGCAACATCATTGTCTAGTCATTTCAATATCCCATCAGCACCCAACCTCCGAGCCTGCCCCCCTACATTAAAATAAAACCGAGCTAATCCATCACTACTTCAGGCCAGGCAACAACACAAATTGCAACAACACAAATTGTGTGAAAAATATAGTGAACCTGCGTGCATCTAAAGTTCTGAAAGAATGTGATTGAAATGAAATTTTTTGAATTATGTTAAGTAATTCTCGACTTGTAGCGCCATTACCAAATATTAAATTGAGTTATTTGCATTTTTTTCTCTGATGTCTAAAGTTATGAATAGTCCATTTTATGACCTTTCTTATAACTATCATGCAGTTTTCTTCAAATGAATTGTCAGGCAGCAGCCTTTGGGTCCTCATTCCAAAGGGGTATGATTGATAAAGCCGTCTAACCAGTGCATGCCTGTTAGCTGTTCACTGTGGAGAACTGCAGGATTAAAACCACTCTGCTATTCCATCGATATGAACACAAGATTCACAATTAAATCAGCACAGCCCAGGTAACGTGCCTGAAATATTCAAGTCAAGTCAAGAGAGTTTATTTTCATGTGTCCCAGATAGGACAATGAAATTCTTGCTTGCTGCAGCACAACAGAATATTGTAAGCAAAAATACAGAACAGTTGAGTTCAATATACACATAAATAAGCAGATAAAGTGCAATGGGCTGTTACAGTTCAGAGTCTGTTTGTTGGCGAGTTTAATAGCCTGATGGCTGTGGGGAGATAGCTGTTCCTGAACCTGGATGTAACAGATTTCAGGCTCCTGTACCTTCTGCCCGATGGTAGTGAAGAGATGAGTGCATGGCCAGGATGGTGTGGGTCCTTGATGATGTTGGCAGCCTTTTTGAGGCAGCGACTGCGATAGATCCCTTCGATGTGAAGAGGTCGGAGCCGATGATGGACTGGGCAGTGGTTACAACCTTCTGCATCCTTTTCTGCTTCTGGATGCTCAAGTTGCCGAACCAGGCCACGATGCAACCGGTCAGCATGCTCTCTACTGTGCACCTGTAGAAGTTCGAGAGAGTCCTCTTTGACAGACCGACTCTCCGTAATCTTCTCAGGAAGTAGAGGCGCCGATGTGCTTACTTTATAATTGCATCAGTGTGCTGTGACCAGGAAAGGTCTTCGGAAATATGCACGCCCAGGAATTTGAAGTTCTTGACCCTTTCCACCATCGTTCTTGGTTTGTTTGGCTCAAATTCAGCTTCCTGATCCAGCAAAAGCATTAGAATTCCTCACAATGTTGATTTCTTTTAATCACGGCAAGCTTCAAACCTGAATATTAACTGTATTGAAGGCAACTAGACTTTCTATTCATTCAAAACGTAAAAGGTTAACATGGAAATTACTTATCTGGAGAAATTATCAGTAAAAGTTAAATAACCATTATTCTTAAAGCAGCAAAATATTAACTTTATATTTCACTACTTCTTATAGTCAAAGAAGATCTTGCATGACAGAGACAAGTCCAACTGCACATATTCAATAATGTAATTTTTTAAAGAAAGGCATAAAATGCTGTAGGAGCTCAGTGGGTCAGGCAGCATCTCTGGAGAAAAGGGATGGGTGATGTTTTGTGTTAGAAGGAGACAACAAGCAATTTACAGGAACCTATTACCCAACAAAACCACACGTCTTTGGGATGTGGGAGGAAATCGGAGCACCTGGAGGAAATCCATGCAGTTACAGGGAGAACGTGCAAACTCCACACAAGTCAGGATCGATCCCTGGTCTCCTGTGCTGTGATTCTGAAGATGGGTCTGATCTGAAACATTATCCATCCTTTTCCTCCAGAGATATTTGCCTGACCTGTTGAGTTACTCCAGCACTTTGTT
Source organism: Okamejei kenojei (assembly GCA_035221665.1). Lineage (NCBI taxonomy): Eukaryota > Metazoa > Chordata > Chondrichthyes > Rajiformes > Rajidae > Okamejei > Okamejei kenojei. Next base: position 18,605,277 of record CM069161.1, read on the forward strand.
TATATCTTTGGTAAAAACCAGCATCTGCAGTTCTTTGTTTCTACATGTTAAAACATATTTTAAGTTTGGTCCAGAGATACAGCATGGAAACTGGCACAAAGAGTCTATGCCGACCATTGATTATCTGTTCACACTAGTTCTATGATATCCCACTTTTGCATCCACTCCCCACGCAAGGAGCATTTTACAGTAACCGATTAACCTACAAACCTGCACGCCTTTGGGATGAACCAGTCAGCAGAAAGACGACACATGATTACAGTCGAGCCATTCTCAGTGCACAGATATATGATAAAGGGAATAATATTTAGTGTAAGATAAAGTCCAGCAAAGTCCGATTAAAATAGTCTGATGGTCTCCTGTGAGGTAGATAGTAGCTCAGGTCCGCTCTCTAGCTGTTGATAGGATTGTTCAGTTGCCTGATAGCAGCTGGAAAGAAACTGTCCCTGAATCTGGTTCACACACCTTTTCACACATTGCCTGATGGGAGAGGGGAGAAGAGGAAGTGTTGTCCTTGATTATGCTGGATGAGAGTTGTCAAGGCAGCATGAAGCGTAAATGGAGTCAATGGAAGAGAGGTTGGTTTGTGTGATGGTCTGGCCTGCATCCACAATTCTCTGCATTTTGTTGTGGTCTTGGATGGAGCCGTTCCCAAACCATGCTATAATGTATTCTGATAAAATGCTTTCTATGGCACATCTGTAGAAGTTGGTGAGAGCTATTGGGGACATACTGAACCTCCTAAACCTTCTAAGCATGTCAGAGAACAGAGAACCAGTGCTATCATTATGGATGTGTGGAGAGAAGGGGAAGCATATCTTAGTGTCAGATGTTACGCTAGTCAATAGTCGAGAGATAAAGAGTGTTTAATTCTCCTATATATACACTGACAACGGAACAATAATTCTTATTTACTAATGCAGCCTAACAAGCCTGTAAATCCAAAAACACACAAATAAATATATAATAATCAAAAATACTATAAATGAATAACCGTAATACTTAGTGCAACCAAAGACCCAACCCGTAGAAGATCATAGTTGTTGATGTTAGTGCTGTGCAGTGTTCAAGAGCCTGATGGTTGTTGGGAAGAAGCTGTCCTTGAAACTGGTGGCCATGGTTTGCAGGCTCCTGTACTTTCTTCCCAAAATGAGAGCATAGCCAGGATGGTGTGGGTTTTGATGTTATTTGGCTGCCACACAAAATGGTTGAAGCAAGTAGAATGGATACATTTCAGGGATACTAGATTTGTCTATGATAAAGAAGGGAAGAGAGGGATATCTGTGAGATTTAGCAGAGAAAAAAAATCAGGTGAATCAATGAAATATGCCAAATGGCATGCCTCTGTGCTATATATCTTAATGTAATCCAACATCTTTTTTTGGTTACAATTAATTATATCTGTTCAGCACAGCAGGATAAACACACAGCAGAATCCTACTTGATCTTAAAAATACGTAGTGCATTATTAATACGCATTTTTCCTATTCAGTCCCTCACAAACCAGATGGTATCCTAACAGATTTTGAAAACTTCCAGATATAAATGACATTGCAAAACTACTTCAACATATTTTAATTTAATACTAACTATCCAGCTTCTCTCATTAACTACATATGAGGATGCCAGACAAGTCTGTAAAAAAATGTTTATCTCCAAATCTTTCAAACAGTTGCTGTTCTGATTGCAGGAATACACTTGGCCATCTTAGTATGATGCCATCATATCAAGGGGTTGCAATATATTGTCGAGCTGCATAATTAACATCTGTGTTCTGTTAGCTTATATCTTGAGCCAAGGCCTAATGGTATGTGTTCCTTTGCTGTCTAAAGAGCGTTTTTTGAAATTACCATAATGGATTACATGCTGTTCAGATTCCCGGAGAACGTGTGGTTGATTTCTCATAAAATATTGATGTAATTATCGCAAAGACTCTAGTTCTAGTTCTAGCTCTAGCTCACCTTCCCAAAGGCAATGTTGTTTTCACATGTAATCGGGACACAGCAAAAACCAGGAACATTCTAAGTTCTGTGAAAGGATAAATAGGTTTCTTTTTAAATCAGCTTCACGTACTGCACTATCAGTCATGAAAAATCGAAAACATTATTTGTTAATGCCAACTAAATCTTATAAGACCAGTGTTCTCCTGGAAGCGTTAGTTCTGGTGGTGGGTAAATGGGATGAGCTGCCGGAGGAGGTAGAGACAAAGAACTGCGGATGCTAGTTAATATACAAAGGGACACAAAGTTCTGGAGTAATTCAGCCAGACAGGCAACATCCTTGGAGAACATGGATAGGTGACTGATCGGGTCAAGACCCTTCTTCACACCCTCACCTGAAGAAGGGCCTCGACCCGAAATGTCACCTCTCCATGTTCTCCAGGGATTCTGCCTGACCCGCTGAGTTACTCCAGCACTTTGCGTCCTTTTTGTGCAGAGGAGGTAGTTGAGTCAGGTACGATAGCAACATTTAAAAGACATTTGGATAGGTGCATGGATAGGAAAGGTTAAGAGGGATTCAGGCCAAAAGCGAGCAGGTGAGACATCTTGGTCAGCATGGGCAAGTTTGGTCAAAGGGCCTGTTTCTGTGCATTATGGCACTATGACTATAAAAGTGAATTCCTTCACACTCATCTTTCTCAAGGGAAACATTTTATTGCACAATATTACAGAAGTAATGATGTGAAGTTGGATGTAGCCTTCTGAAAAGCCAATTCTGTTATTGAGTTGGGCATTCCCATTCTGAGTCTTTCAAGATGGATGATGAAAGACATGAAAGGCATGATCATCAAGCACATTGGTTTGACAATTTGTACTGCTACTGAATTAAATATACCATTTGTATCTGTGGAGGGAATGGACAGTCAATTGTCCAGTAACGCTGTGTTGTCCCTCGTAATTAAAGGGCAGCACAGTGGTGCAGTGGTAGAGTTGCTGACTTACAGTGCCAGAGACCCAGGTTGGATCCCGACATAGAAACATAGAAACATAGAAAATAGGTGCAGGAGTAGGCCATTCGGCCCTTCGAGCCTGCACCGCCATTCAATATGATCGGGGCTGATCATCCAACTCAGTAGCCCGTACCTGCCTTATCTCCATACCCCTTGATCCCTCTAGCCACAAGGGCCACATCTATCTCCCTCTTAAATATAGCCAATGAACTAGCATCAACTACCTTCTGTGGCAGAGAATTCCACAGATTCACCACTCTCGGTGTAAAAAATGTTTTTCTCATCTCGGTCCTAAAAGATTTCCCCCTTATCCTTAAACTGTGACCCCTTGTTCTGGACTTCCCCAACACCGGGAACAATCTTCCTGCATCTAGCCTGTCCAACCCCTTAAGAATTTTGTAAGCTTCTATAAGATTCCCCCCTCAAATCTTCTAAATTCTAGCGATTACAAGCCGAGTCTATCCAGTCTTTCTTCATATGAAAGTCCTGACATCCCAGGAATCAGTCTGGTGAGCCAGTACGGTGTTTGTACATTCTCTGGGTGCCACGGTTTGTTCCCACACCACAAAGACGTACAGGTTTGTAGGTTGAATGGCATTGTAAATTGTCCCTAGTGTGTGTAGGATAGTGTTAGTGTGCGAGGATCGCTGGTCAGCACGGACTCGGTGGGCTGACGGCCTGTTTCTGCCCAGAATTTCTAAATTAAACTAAACTAAATACTGTTTCGGACTGGGAGCATTCTTCAGGCTCAACATTCCAGGGTCTGCAGTTTCTTGCGTCTACGAGAATAAAAAAGATTGCCTGACCATTGCCAAGACTTTATCTGTTACGGTTTGCTTTTTCATAACAGAATCCTCAATCATCTCCCATGTTCCATTAACATTTTGACAAACAGATGTATGGCTAAGCCATGCTGTTTGCAACCAATTTAGGCTCATTTAAAACAGAAATTAAAATTTACATACAAATATATACATTTTTCAAGGGACATTAACTTCCAAGAAAAGTGTTGTGATGCATGGTTTAGGCCACAGTAAACGACTGGAAAACGCTCAAACCCAGTAAGTCAAATCGGCAGGTTTTGGAGCTATCATCCTTCAATTGGGTTGTTTTGATTTAATATGGAGCATAATTTGCATTCTGGCCTTGAAACCAGTTCCACCTCATCTACCAGGCTTATGGAGGTCTGACGGGTTTTCTGCACTCTGTACTTAATTAGACACCCCCTGCTACAAGCTTGCTTTGCTGAGCTTTCCCACAAGCCAGTAGGAGCCAGTAATTGTAAGGTGCATGCCAAATGCCCACATACAATTTAATACAGTGTTGCCCAAGCTGAATGTCCATTTTAAAATCACTAGCTCCCGTCTCTGTAGGACTGGCTTCCCCTCCTTGCTCATCTATGTTTATAGCAGGCTACAATTAAACCACTGCTGGTTGAGCTGAACAACATCAAAACAGACGTCCTTATCCTGTGGTGCAATACTTTCACTTGAGGTTCAAAGATTAAAGTAATCTTGAATTCAATCGCTCAACAGCTGCTGCAGAGCTTTCTGTGGCCGCCTCTGCCAGCAACTCGACTCAAGACTACCGCACGTGGAGTTGAAATTTGGAAGTGAAGAACAATATGCAATCGCTTCTCCATTTGTTTGAGTTTAATGCGAGTGAAAGCTTTAACCATCTCCTGTCCGCAGCTGCATTTAGTGCATTACTGTTGTGATGTGGGAAACTCAACAGTCAATATGTGGAGAGGATGTTCCCACCAGTGGGAGAGTCTAGGACCAATGGCCATAGCCTCAGAATTAAAGGACGTGCATTTAAAAAGAAGATGAGGAGAATTTCTTTGGTGGCGAATCTGGGGAATTCATTGCCACAGACGGCTGCGGTGGCCAAGTCAATGGACATTTTTACGGCGGAGATTGACAGACTCTTAATTAGTACGGGTGTCAGGGGTTATGGGGAGAAGGCAGGAGAATGGGGTTGGAGGGAAAGATAGATCAGTCATGACTAAATGGCAGTGTAGAGTTGATGGGCCGAATGGCCTAATTCAGTTCCTATAACCCATGAGCACACCAACATTCCGTGCGAATGTTGTGTGAAACTTTAAAATAAGGTATAGGTATAGGTCAGGACAACAATAGATTACTGCTGGACTTGCTGGAATTTTGAGCGAAGGAACAAAAGACCGGAGATTAGATCGATTTTATTGGCCAATAAAGCATTTAGCAACTGCAGACCCCTATTGGCATGTTAATATTGACACATCTGAGCTGTAAACTTGCTTTCCTGATTTGCTATCCATGCTCTCCTCATTCAGGCTTCAAACATCACAGAGAAGCAATGTTTTAATAAGCTCTCTGTTTTTTCTGCTAGAGAATTGACCTGACTAATGGTGAGTTAGTGCAAAACACAAAGTGCTGGAAAAACTCAGCGGGTCAGTCAGCATCTGTGGAAGGAATGGACAGTTAACATTTTGAGTCAGAATCCTTCTTCGGACTTACCATCTTCAAAGATTACTTATTTTTAAAGAGAATGATATTGGACATTAGAGGTGAGAGAAGTGAGTCAAGGCAGCACTTACGTATGAGGCCACATGTAAATTGCAGTAACAACAACTCATATTTCACTTGGGCAGCTTACAACCCAGCGGTATGAACATTGATTTCTCTAATATCAAGTAACCCCCCTTGCATTTCCTCTCTTCTTCCCTCACCCTCATCAGCCTACTAATTCCACTGTTTGATTTCTTGTACCCCTTCATTATCACTTCACTCCAGCCAACTATGGACTATTATGGACTCCACCCTTCGTTGGTCATCTGTTGCCAGGCCCTGATTTGTTCTGACCTTTTTCTACCTCCAGGTCCGTCCTCTCTACTTTCAGTCTGAAGAAGGGTCCCGACCAAGTACATCACTCATCTTTTTTTTTTCTCCAGGGATGATGCCTGACCCACTGAGTAACTCCAGCACTTTGTGTCCCTCTTCAGTACAAACCAGCATCCGCAGTTCCTTTCTACAGTACTTATCTTACTTCCTTGTATTTGATGGGACAAGCTTCGATGGATTATAATCATGACCAGGGATGAGGTCTAGAGGTATTGCTGGAAAACCGTGTGCGGACGTGGCGCCGACAGACGAGAAGCCGAAACAAAGAAGTGGAAGCCAAATAACCGAATGGAAACGAAGCCGAAACGCCAAATATCCGAAAGGGAGGGATGCCTAAAAGCCAACTAACTGAAAGTCTGCATCGCCTAAAAGCAAACTCACCGAATGGTCGCTCTGCCGAAACGCCACCTACCCGAAAGGCGGCGTCGCCTACAAGCCAACGGACCGAATGCCGCTCAACAGAGAAGTCAAATCATGGACATGACATTGCCGGGTGAAGGGACGTCAGCGATTGGTCCAGACACCCGCGTCTATCACATCACTGTGGAGGGATGAACATTGTCCCACACCTCTGCTCCACCCAACCCACAGCCCGCAGAGAATGGCCGTGGGAAAGTGGTTACGAGGTTACTTGGGTTCAGATTGCCCAGTCACCTATGGCTTGTGTGGGAAAATGCTCCTGTCTCTTCTTTCTCACTTCCCTCTTCTCTCTCTCCCCATCTCTCGCTCCCCCATCTCTCTCTCCCCCATCTCTCGCTCCCCCTCCCCTCTCTAACCTTCTCTCCCTTCTCTCTCTCTCCTCTTTTCTCTCTCCCTCCCATCTCTCTCTCCCCCTCCTATCTTTCCCCCTCTCTCTCCCCTTCTCTCTCTCCCCATCCTCTCTATCCCTTCTCTCTCTCCCCTCTTCTTTCTCTCCCCTCTTCTCTCTCTCCCCCCTCTCTCTCTTCTCTCTCTCTCTCGCCCCCTTCACTCTCCCCTCCCCTTTTCTCTCTCTCCCCCTTCTTTCTCTCCTCCTCCCTCCCCTCTCTCTCCCTCCTCTCTCTCCCCTTCTCTCTTTCTCTCTCCCTTCTCACTCTCCCCCTTCTCTCTCTCCTCCGTCTCCACCAGCGGGAGGGTGGGGATCATTTTTCCACACAAGCCATAGGTGACTGGGCAATCTGAACCCAAGCACCAAGTTGTAAGCGGCTGAAGGTGCGCATCCTTGTGGAGAGTGGAGAGCCCCCACTCTCCCACGGCCACCCTCCGCCTCATCTCCCCCGTGCGGCTGCACTGTGGCAGGCTGCGAGACGGGTGGAGCGGAGGTGTGGGACAGGCTGGTCCCTCCGCCCACCCAGAGTCACTGACCACGATGAACCCTAACCCCTACACCAGGGTGATTCCCCCCTCCCCCCAACCCCCGGTCCTGACAACCCACACCAGGTGATTCACCCCCACCCCACCGCGGGGACAGACATCTCGGGGCATAGTAAATCACTTTCAAAACATGGGGGGGGGGGGGGGGGGGGGACAAACATTCCCTGGCGGGCCGATGACAAGTGTGCATGACAATGAACAATTTTATCTTCTCCCACTCCCCCCCTCTTGACAACAAGAAGCACATTTTATTTATTACGTTCTGGTTGCTTGCGGACGCACACAATCTCCCACGCACAAAACACCAGAAGCTGTAAACTGTTTTAACTGAAGATGGACACAAAAAGCTGGAGTAACTAAGCGGAACAGGCAGCATCTCTGGAGAGAAGGAATTGTTGACGTTTCGTGTCAAGACCGTTCTCTCCAGAGATGCTGCCTGTCCCACTGAGTAACTCCAGCATTTTGTATCTATCTTTGCTGTCTTTGCCAGTTTTCTCAACTTCCATAGCCAATCTGTATACGTGGTGGAGAGAGAGAAGGGGAGAGAGAGGGGGGAGAGAGAGGAGGGGAGAGAGAAGGGTGAGAGAGAGAAGAGGGGTGAGAGAAAGAGGGGGAGAGAGAGAGAAAAAGGGAGAGAGAGAGAGAGAGAGAGGTTTGTGTTTTCTTCTCAGCTCTGCGGTTGAGAGGGATTGAAGCAGCCTTTCAAGGATTTTGCTGTTGGAGAAGGAACAGAGGCAGAGGGGCTTCTTAGTTTAACTTATCGTTGGGCTGTAGCTTTCCTCTGGCTAGGATTCCTCTACTAGTGCGAAAATTCCTGAGTTTTCTCTACTTGTCGAGGGTGCGGTTGTCGTTGGCGGACTGCCAAGAGTGCCTGGAGATCGAGGGCACGAAGATTGCGGTGTCTTTGTCTTTTTTGCACCGTTTCTCTGCCCTAAATTCATTTTGCACAGTGCGGCTGCCTGGCTTAATGTGAAGAAGGTACTTTTGCTTCTGGCTCGAACTGGGATAGAGCTTCCAAAAGCTGCTCTCGGCTGTGGACGAACTTGGGGACTTTCCTGCTTCAGTTGGAGGTTTCTGCTTTCTGCTGCCTGTCTTTGACTGTGACTGTCTCTGGAACTTAACTTGGAGCTGAGCTGCTGGGGTGCCTGGAGCTGGTTTGTGCCTCTGTCAGAATGGCGATGGCTGGGGGCGCGGCCGAAGGACCGGACATACGCAGCTGGTGGCAACAGTGAGGCCATCTGAGCATGAACCTCATGTTGACTTGGATTGGGACGGGTTTGGTATCTCGGTTCAAACTGGGCCTATGATGTCAAGGGGAGACATTACAAAGGGCCTTGAATGAAACTTCTTGGGAGGGGAGCTATTGTCTCTTCCGAGCTCGAAAGAGGAAAGGTGGAGGTGATACTAAAGACCCGGGAGGGTGTGGCCCAAGCATTGGAGCTGGGGGTTTCAGTGAGGGGGGTCCACATACAGGTGGATCCGTGGGTATCCAGGGTGAGACCGGTTCTCCTGCGGAGTTGCCCCACATGTTTCCAGACGCATCACTTTATTCCACACCTGTCTAAGTTTGGGAGGTGCGGTCTAAGTGCTTTAGGTCATGCACCCTGGGGGGGACCCAGAGGAAAAAGGGGTCTTCAGTTTCAAGAGGAGGGTGTTCATGAAGGTGGGTGAGGGGGATGGCGCTGAGGGGAGTTTCGAGGTGGAGTATAGGGGTTCTCCCTAGAACCGTGCGTTGGAGTTGGGGAAAGGCACGGTGTCATGCGTGCGGCGAATTGGGACATCTCCGGAGGGAGTGTCCTTATTCGCGGGGTCATGCGAGAAGTTCTAGCGCAGCGGCCCAGGGATGCGCTGCTGGCCCATCCGGCGTGGCTCGTCAAACCTCAGTGGCGCGGGGTGGTACTGCTGCCCCGGCTAGGGCTGCCAGATCTGCCTCGGTGATCCAGGGCGGCAGTAATAGCCATCTGGGCCTGCAGGTTCTGCCTCGGGGACTCGAGGTAGAGATAGCCCCCGCCCCCCATGTCTTCAACCTGTGGTGGCGGCTGAAGGTGGGGCACAGGGGGAGGGGGGTGAGGGAGGGGGCAGTGGGGAGAAGCAGAGGAAAGAGACGAAGAAGGAGAGGAGAAAAGGCCGCGCCGAGCGAGTCAAACGGGATCGGGTGCGCACCTGCCGAGTTCTGATACCACCCAAGGGGTGCCTGCCAGCTCCAGTGTGGTGCAGTTTGCACCTGTCGTGGCCCAGCAAGGAGCTGAGGTGGTTCAGACGGGGGCAGGGAAGCAAAAACGTGTGGGTGGTAAAGTGGCTGGGGATAGTGTGGAGGCCGAAGACACTTCTGTTATGGAGGTCACCGTACTGCCACATGCTAGCGGGACAAAAAGGAGGTTAGTGCCTGGCGAGGAGGAAGAGCAAGGGCGTGGGTCCAAAGTGAGGGGGATGTCTTTCTCCAGACCTTCCACCACTGATGTGGTTGGTGGTCTTGAACAGGTGTCCTCCGGGTCGGAGGTTGGGGCCTCTATCTCAGGGATCTTCCGCGAGTGTTATAAGACCATGTGATGCGGTTTGACTCCTCTGGTGGTGTGTCCTCGGAGCGGGAGGATGTCCCTTCGTTTCAGGGACCTCTAGGGAGTTTATCTCATCGGGTGTTGAGGTTGGCTCCCCTGGGTGTGTGTCCTCTGGGTCGGAGGAGGTCCCCTCGTTTCAGAGACCTACTGAGGGTGTTGGCACGTCAGATGATGGGGTTAGCTCCCCTGGTAGTGTGCCCCTGAGAGGGGGATGAGCAGAGTCAGCCCGAAGGTGGAGGTTCGGGGCATTGGTGTACCACTCTGTGCTCCTTATCAGAGCCAATGGAGGTGCTGGGGGATGTGCTGCCTCTCAGGCTGAGTCGGCAGGGGAGAGTTTAAAGGCAAGAGGAGATTCTCTGGGTGTTGTCTGTGGAGAGGGTACTCTGGGTGCTGTGGAGGTCGGGGCTGTTTCGGGGTCGTGATCCTCCTTCAGTTTCCGAGGGTGCCAGTGTACCACAGACCCTGGGGGTGCCTCTTGTTTTTTCTTCCCCAGGCCCAGACGTGGAGGGTGATGGGAGAGTGCAGGAGCCCAGCAGTCAGTGGGCTGCTTGTTGCGGTCAGGGGTGTCGGGACCCTTCCCTGGCATTGATCCTGGGGGTGGTGGCATGCCGGAGGAGGGGGAGAGTGATGGGGCCAGTTTGTGTGCGGGATTAGTGAACTTTCCGAGAGTTTGGTCTTTCAATTTTGATAACGACCCTGGGAGCTGCACTGGCAAGCTTGTTGTTTCAGGTGCGAGTGGGTTGGCGAGTGCCCAGACTCCAAGGCCGTGTATCATGCAACATTATCTGTGAGGTGCGAGAGTTCCTAAAAGCAAGTCATACTCTCAGAACAAAAATGGGTGCTGCAAAGAAACGGGTGGGATGATTGGCCAGCTTTGACTAAGACTCTCGAGGCTATCCTTGGCAACAAGGACAGCGATCTTCCTGACTCTGAGAAGAGACAGTTTGGGGGACTTTTTGGAGTTCCTCAGAGAGAGTCTAGGCGGAGTGTGAGGACTCAATTTAGTGTGCCTGCACATTCACAGTAGCTACATTAAATTTAAACGGGAGTAGAGAGAGTTTTCGCAGATTTCAGCTTCTATCAGTCCTTAGAGAGGGGAAATTTGCGGTGTGTTTTCTGCAAGAGACGCATTACTGTTGTTAGTGAGACCCACCTGGCGACTGGAGTGGGAAGGGGGGGTCTACATGAGCCATCTCAGCTCGAACTCGAGTGGGGTGGCCTTTCTGTTGGCCCCGAATTTTTCTGCCAAATATTTTAAAAGTGCAAGAAGTTGTGCCAGGACGTTTGCTCCATCTGGCCGTGAGCCTGGATGGCATGCCGTTGCATTTCATTAACGTGTATGCCCCTAGCTCCGGCACGATGCAGGCCGGCCTACTTCAGGAGGTGACTGCTCTGTTGAGCACAATTGATAGGGGAGAGTGTGTCTTCCTTGGTGGGGATTTTAATTGCACACTTGAGGCGCGAGACCGTTCTGGTACTCAGTGTGCCCCTGCTGTAGCGAAGAAGCTGAGAGGGTTGATTGAATCCTTTGAGTTGGTTGATGCTTGGCGGAACCTCCACCCGGATTCCACTGCTTTTTCGCGGAGGTCTGAGGGTGGCGGTTACCGCATTGATCGAATATATATTTCACGAGCGTTTGTTTCCCGTGTCTCGGCGGCATCAATGCGGCTGGTGCCGTGCTCGGACCACTGTCTGGTGCGTGTGGATTTCAATCAGCGCGCGCTCGGGCTGGGTCCGCGTACTGGCACTTTAACAACAGGCTGCTAGAGGATCGGTGTTTCCGGGAAGCATTCAGTCGGTTTTGGGGGAAGTGGAGAGAGAGGCAGAGGTGCTTCTCTTCCATTAGGCAGTGGTGGGATGTGGGGAAAGCTCACATCCGTCTCTTTTGTAAGGATTATACGTGGGGGTCGACCGGGAAAAGCGGGACTCAGCGGTCGAGAGGCTTGAGAGGGAGATACTGGACGCAGAGTCTCGTCTGGGTCGGTTTGGTGAAGACTCCTGCGAATGGGGAGAGTTTCAGATGAAGAAGGAAGCTTTGAGGAGCCTGCTGCTTGAGCGGTCCCGAGGCGCCTACGTGAGGTCGCGGGTCAGATGCTGCGCGATCTGGACCGAGCTTCGCCTTTCTTTTTTCTCTCTGGAGAGGGGCGGGGAGCTCGCAAACAGCTCGTGGAGCTGCTCGCAGACGACGGGTCCTTGTCACTGATCCAGAGAGGATAAGTGCCTTGGTCAGGTCCTTTTATGGGGTCCTGTTCACTGCGGATAGATTCAACAGGGAGGCTCAGCAAGATCTGTGGGAGGGTCTGCCGACTGTAGATAGGGGGGTGGCAGATCTTCTTGATGGCCCCTTATCTTTGGAGGAGTTGGCTCGTGCCCTGCATCAGCTCAGGAGCGGTAAGTCCCCTGGGATGGATGGGCTGACGGTAGAGTTTGTTAGAGCGTTCTGGGATGTTCTTGGTGGAGATTACATGTTGGTTCTGGGGGAGAGCCTGGCGACCGGGGAGATGCCCCTCTCGTGGCGTAGGGCAGTTGTTGTCCTGCTGCCCAAGAAGGGGGTGAACTCCGCTTGTTGAAGAACTGGCGCCCGGTCTCTCTCCTATGCACAGAGTATAAAGTTTTTGCACGGGCAATGGCAAATCGCCTGGGCTCCGTGCTGTCTCAACTGATTCATCCTGACCAGTCCTATACAGTCCCTGGCAGGTCCATTCAGGATAACATCCACCTGGTAAGGGACCTGATTCATCTAGCCCAGGGCACTGGTCAGCCAGCTGCTTTTCTGTGTCTTGATCAGGAGAAGGCTTTTGAGCATGAATACCTCTTCGGGACATTGCAAGCGTTTGGGTTTGGACCGCATTTCGTGGCCCGGGTCCGGCTTTTGTACACTGCTGTGGAGTGCCTTGTGAAGGTTAATGGTGCGTTGTTGTCTCCTTTTCATTTTGGGAGGGGGGTCCGTCAGGGGTGCCCCATGTCGGGTCAGTTATACTCTGTCTGTGTGGAGCCGTTCCTGTGTCTTCTTCGGAGGAGGTTGACAGGCCTGGCCCTACCTGGCCCGGGGTGGAGGTGGTTCTTTCGGCGTTATGCCGATGATGTACTCCTTATGCTCACTGATCCTGGTGACCTGCGGAGGATGCGTGACTGCCAGGAGATTTTCTCGGCTGCATCTTCTGCTAGGATTAACTGGAGTAAGTGTTCTGGACTTTTAGTGGGTGAGTGGCAGGTGGACTCCCTGCCAGAGGAGATGGTAATGTTTGCGTGGAGTACCACGCACCTCCTCTATCTGGGGGTGTACCTGAGTCCCACTGAGGATGCTTGGCGGCAAAACTGGCGGGAGTTGGAGACGAAAGTGGCCGCCCGGCTGGGGCGCTGGTCAGGCCTGCTTGGAGTTCTTTCCTTTCGTGGGAGGGTGCTGGTCATAAACCAGCTGGTGGCCTCCTTGTTATGGTACGGCTGGCTACTCTTGTGCCGCCCTCTATTTTTGCAACTGCTTTACAGAAGAAGCTGGTAGATTTCTTTTGGGGAAATAGGAAGCACTGGGTTTCCGCGGCAAGTCCTGAGTCTCCGTTTAGAGGAGGGCGGCCAGTCCTTGGTATGTGTGCGTACCCAGGTGGCAGCTCTCCGCCTGAGGACTCTGCGGAGGTACATGTACGAAGAGAACCCACCAGATGGCACGCTCTGGCCACGTATTTTTTCCGTCGGGGTCGTTGTCTAAGGGGGGTCTCACGGCTCCCGGTGGCGGGTATCAGTGACCCGCTCTAAGGGGCTTGCCTGTCTTCTACCGGGATGTGCTAAGAGTGAGGAATTTGGTTGTTTTCAGCCAGCGTGTTGTTCCAAGAGGGAGGGGGTTGTCGTGGCTGAGGGAGTGGCCGGTCCTCACCCTGTCATGGCGGGTGTCGAGGAGAGGCGAGTGCCTAGAGTGGTTCTGATAGAGCTTACCCCCGGCTCCGTCAGATTGCTCATCGGGCCTAGGATCCGGGATAGTTCTCGGGTACCGGTTCCACACAATCTGAGCCGCCTTTTGAGATGACCAGCTTGCCATTTCGTGATGCGAAGAGACGCACACTGTACAGGATGCTCCTGCACATTTTGCACCTCCTTACCTTCGTCTCCCGTCCCGATACACCATGGCGGACGGTGTTACCACTGAAGGCGGGGGAGGTCCTCAGTGGGGGTCCTTCTATAAGCGAGTTGTTCCCCTTTACATTGGGGACCTGGGGTGGAGAGTGTTGCACAGAGCGGTGGTTTGTAATAAACTTTTGAGTCGGTTCACGGGCTCGTCCGCAGCATGTAATTTCTGTGGCGAGCAAGAGACCGTATTCCACGTGTATATGGAGTGTGAGAGGCTACTGCCCCTGTACCAATATCTGAAGGGGTTGTTCCTCAAGTTCTGGTTGCATTTTAGTCCCACGATTCTAGTGTTCGGACACAAGGCAGGGAGTGGGGAGAGCCGAGTGGGGGGGGGGAACTTCCCTGTCGGTTTTGCTCCTGTGCTGGCCAAGATGGCCATTCGTGGGTCCAGGCAGCGGGCGGTCGATGGTCAGGCTAGAGTCGGCTGCCTGCCCCTTTTCCGGGCCTACGTCCGTGCACGTGTGTCCCTGGAGCGGGAACATGCGGTGTCCACGGGGACTCTGGAGGCCTTCCGTGGGCGCTGGTCACCGCGTGGGGTTTCAGTGTATTGTGAACAATGATCGTATTGTTGTACTATAATGGTTGTATATAGTGCCATTTTTGATTATGGTTGATGTGTTGTATTATATGATTGTGTCAATAAAGTTTTTGAAACTAAAAAAAAAAAAAAAAAAAAGAGAGAGAAAGGAGAGAGAGGGGAAGAGAGAGAGAAGGGTGAGAGAGATGGGAGGCGGAGAGAGAGAAGGGGAGAGAGAGAGAGAGAAGGGGAGAGAGAGAGAAGGGGGAGAGAGAGAGAAGGGGGAGAGAGAGAGAGAGAGGAGGGGAGAGGGGAGGGGGAGAGGGGAAGGGGAGGGGGAGAGGGGAGGGGGAGAGAGAGAAGGAGGGAGAGAGAGAGAAGGGGAGTAAGAAGGGGGAGATGGGAGCGTGGGGGTCATTTTCCCACACAAGCCATAGGTGACTGGGCAATCTGAACCCAAGTACCAAGTTGTAAGCGGCTGAAGGTGCGCATCCCTCGGGACAGCCCCCACTCTCCCACGGCCACCCTCCGCGGGCTGTGGGTCGGGTGGAGCGGAGGTTTGGGACAATGTTCATCCCTCCACAGTGATGTGATGGACGCAGGGGTCTGGACCAACCACTGACAAGTCCCGCCCCCGGCAACGTCACGTCTGTTATTTGACTTTTCTGTTGAGCGGCAGTCGGTCCTTTGGCTTGTAGGCGACGCCGCCTTTTGGGTAGGTGGCGTTTCGGCAGAGCGGCCATTCGGTGAGTTTGCATTTAGGCGCGCCACCCTTTCGGTTAGTTGGCTTTTAGGGGTCCCACCCTTTTGGTTAGTTGGCGTTTTGGCTTCGTTTCCATTCAGTTATTTGGCTTCCACTTCTTTGCTTCAGCTTCTCGTCCATCACCGCCACGTCCAGGTACCCTGGAAAACAGTGCTGAGGTATAAGGTCAGCCACAACCATGGTGAATAGTGGAGCAGGCTCAGAGAGTCAGGTGGCCTGTTCTTGTCCTAGCTTTTTCCAAAACATACCTGATGAATCTACTATTGTATTTCATTTTGCAGCCTAGATGTTGATTTGAATTATGGTTAGCACGTGTTTGGCTTTTTTGAAGCTCTCTTGAGGTAGTCCTCTCTTGAGAGGGCCTGAAGCATCGGGCTGCCCTAGCAGCAACTGCGAAGGCCTCAATGGGCCTGACTATGGGTGATCAGGGGATAGGACTGGACTTTGCTGCCTTCCCTCACAGCGGAAACCATTGTGGGGGGATGTTTTTATGTTTATTGTTAAATTCTATAATGTTGTGACTTATTTTTATTGGTGTGCTGCAAATGGCAAGTCAAATTTCACTCCACCAATTGGTGTATGTGATACTAAATGTCCTTTGTATCTTGTATCTTTGTATCTTGAGGAAGACTGTCAAGATTTGTGGGAACCCAACTCAAGAGTGGTGAGATTTACAGATAATTTAAAAGTACAATTACAATTCTTTCTATTTTCTGCTGTCCTGCTTGAAATTTCCTTCAGTGAGAACAAGACTCAATTACTCTAAAGAGTTTAATAGCGTTGGCTAGTGTAGTATTAACGTTACATTGTAAAATCAATGGTATAAAAACATGATCGTTCCAGGTTCATATCCCATCACTCCAAGTTGCAGATCTGAATTCAATAAATCTGAAAGTCCCTGAGCTGGCGACAGAAAATGAAGATAATAAAAAGCCCCTATAATAAAGTGAAGAAAATTTCCAGCTCTACTCTAAATTGACAGCACTATCGTCTCTTAAGTCAAGGGCCAAGAGACCGTACAGAGACAAATTAATGGAATGCTTCTAGAGATGAGAGATTGTAGTTACAAAGACACACTGGAGATAGACTTGAGAACTAGAGTTTGTTCTCCTAAGTGCTGTAGAGGTAAAAAAAAAAGTTTTGACAGAGGCATTAAAAATCTTGACGGGTTTAGACTGAATGAATAAATAAAAATTGTTCCCAGTGCATCCGGTTCCAGTGGGTAGGAAGGAACTGCAGATGCTGATTTAACCCGAAGATAGACACAGAATGCTGTGGTCTGAGGTCTGAAGAAGGGTCTCGACCCAAAACGTCACCCATTGCTTCTCTCCAGAGATGCTGTCTGTCCAGCTGAATTACTCGAGCATTCTGTGTCTATCTTAGGTTCCAATGGGTGCTGATTGCATTGAAGGGCAATATGCGGAATCCTTTTTCGATAATCTGAAACGCGCTGATGAAAGATATGAACAGTCCAAATTCACGTAAATTCAAAATGGAATTGAATATAAACTTTAAGATAAAAGTTTGGGTAAAATCAGGGGAAAGTTCTACAAAGACCTAGCACAAACTCTGGGCTGAGTGGTCTAACTTGAAGTTGGATTCTATATCTACCATTCTGTGGTTGCGAGCAATTGCTACCTAACTGAAGG
Source organism: Okamejei kenojei (assembly GCA_035221665.1). Lineage (NCBI taxonomy): Eukaryota > Metazoa > Chordata > Chondrichthyes > Rajiformes > Rajidae > Okamejei > Okamejei kenojei. The sequence continues at coordinate 18,622,071 of CM069161.1, forward strand.
CAGCTCGTGGAATATCCGTTGCCACCTTTGTGGGGCAGTTGCTTCACCCTTGACTGTAAAACACAGCAAAAAAAATCCAGATGTGGAGATATCTTTCAATGTCCTGCTTTGCAATTCAAGAAAATGATATGCGGCTTTTCACTTGGATAATTAGAAGAATAGGGTTTGCAGCACCAGAAACTGGTGCATTGCGAGCTGTAATTTTTTAAATCTCCTGCCTTTACTTCTTCTTGCGTATGGTGTGCACAGCCTAAAGTTGCAGGTCAATTTGTTCTATTTGATCTATTTGCTTGTGCACGTCAGGTTGATTGCATTAGTCCAAACAGGGTGGACCACCCCCCTGTCTTTACCAGCACAATGAGAGAGTGAACAACCAATCAATGTCAGAATGAACACTTAATTTAAAAAAAATGCAAACTTCCCTTCAATGATCTCCAGTTTGAGTTTCTACAATTGCCAATATTACTCAATGTTGCACTGATATTGTGGTTATTAATTATCGAACTGTTGTGTATCACATATTATCTATATGTATTGTGTTTACAGGCATGATACACTGCTACAATTAAGAATGTCGTTGTTGTGTCATTGGTACACAATTATACACTCTTTAAGAGATTTGAGCCGAGATGGTATCTAACCACTGGCTTGTTTTTTTGTTGACAGCGTCCATCCGCCCTGTTCATTTATTAATTATTGGCTTAGTTTAGTTTAGTTTAGTTCAGAGATACAGCGCAGAAACAGGCCCTTTGGCCCAACGAGACCTCACCAACCAGCGATCCCTGCACTATCCCACACACACACACACACTAGGGACAATTGACACTTATACAAAGCCAATTAAACTACAAACCTGTACGTTTTTGGAGAGTGGGAGGAAACTGAAGAGTGGGAGAAAACCCTCACAGGGAGAACGTACAAACAGCACCTGCGGTCGGGAATGAACCCGGGCCTCCAGCACTGTAAGGCAGCAACTCTCCCACTGCGCCACCATGTCGCCCTGTGTCTTAAACACCCACAATTCAGAGATTTTAATCCAGGTTAAAATTAGAGATGCCCATATATATGTCTGATAATTACTGCAACAACTAATCTCTAGGCCTCTTTACAGCTCCTAAACAAATTACATCTGCCGAACTGTGCTAGAACACAATCAAGAAATATCCAACAGCAGAGTCCATCTGGATCATATTTATATTATGATAACAATTTAGCTGGAGTAATTTGTCATCAGTCGTTCAGCAACTGATGATAGAATGCTCCAACATGGACATGTAGATGGCAGCTTATGCCACAGCAACTTGGTCAAGATTACTGAAGGCACACAAGAAAATTGCAGATGCTGGAATCTACAGTAAGGTGCTGGAGGAACAGCAAATCAGCTAGTATCTGTGGGGGGAATGGACAGGTGACGTTTCAGGTCTGGACCCTTCTTCAGACTGATGGAGTAGTGGATGAAGAAAGCTGTAAGAGTGCTACCTTTGAGTGATATGTGTGTATGCACAGTCTTGAATTGGCACCCCATTGCATGCTTGTTCAGTCTCCAGGGATTATGTCAGGTTCAGCACAGGGATTCTTGTCAAAGTGTTGGAACATCTCATACCTGTCGGCATTTAGCGTAGCAGGCGCAATCTCTGAAGCCTGCTGTACCACCATACAGAAAACACTCTTCCTGCGATTAAGGATTGTTGCAGGGGGTCCTGACCCAAAACGTCGCCCATTCCTTCTCTCCAGAGATGCTGCCTGTCCTGCTGAGTTACTCCAGCATTTTGTGTCTATCTTGCAATTCAATGAATGGTTGCTATAATGATGGAAATGGTTTTAGGGGATGTTCTCAAGACTCAGAATGACCAGGCGAGGCTTTTGCACAATACTGCTGATAGGAGGTGTGCTCTTTATCCAGGGGAACCGGAAGACACCTATAACTGCTGGGAACTGCTAGCAAAGTCATGTAAAGGTGCAAATCCAGTTTCTCAATGCTTGCATTTTGTGGAAGCTAGCTATGCAGACAAATTTGCAGACAAAAGCCCATCCCTGCTTCTGTGAGGAATAGATATTGTCCCCATGTTTTGAAACACAGCTTGGAAGGACCTCCAAACAAACTCCAGTGAGCAGTGTGCCTGAAGTAATCCTGGGACTCAGCAACTGAGATTGAGCACAACCAAGACTTCCGTGAGCAAAGCAGTTCATGCCTACGTGCATGTATGTTTGTTTATGAGGCTACAGGGGGTCAGGGATCTCACTGAGAACGAACATAATGCGAGTTTGAGTGGTGTCTCTTTCAATTGCACAATTTCTGTGAAAAAGAAAGTAGAACCGAGTTGTGTCGTGAGGTAACTAGGACCTGTTATTTCTTATGACAAATAACAGGTGAGAGATGGAAACCTCAGCACATGAATGTCACGTGTTACCTCCCTCACTGTTCTTTTCATTTGGGATTTAGTTGACTGGTAGATGGAACATGATCCGAGTTCCATCAATGATACCATTGATTTTTAGAATCTACCGGGAGCAGTTCCAGAAGAATCTCTTGCCATTATGGTCACATATGTGGAAAAAGGTTATCATCTTTCCTCTGATAACCGACCATCAGACACTCCTGAATAATTCTGTCCACCCAAAGCTGGTTGATTATATGTTTACACTCTCGAAGGTTCACAAAAGCACAAATTTGCCAGCCACTCACTGCGGTGAAGGTTTGTTTGCAGATGAATTTACACAATGTACAGAATCTTAAAAACATCTGGATGAGATAATGAAGGCACAAGGGAATGAAAATGCCGGAATCTTCTGTAAAAAACAGACTGCTGGAGGAACTCAGCAGTGTCAGAACTGAACGAGGAGGAGGACACAAATGCAGGCTCAGACACAGGGCAGATCCGTTTTCAGAGTTTAATCGGCCCAAGTCGGTACACAGGTAAGCGAAAACATAGCAACAGTATAATCTAGGAGCAGGCAAAAAACAGTAGTCGAAAAACTGGCAATGGTCGAGATCACAAAGTCACAATATTTCTAGAGCTGGAACGAGGTGATACTAAGTAGCATACACAATGAACTGGCAATGCGACCTAAAACACAAAGGGCTTAAATACAGACGAACAGGGGATAACGAGACACAGGTGAAACACATCAGGGCGGGGCCAACAATCACATGACGGTAAACGACATGACAGGAAATGGGACCTGAAACAAGAGGACATGTGAGACACCAAAATAAAACAAGAATGCTAACTCAAGTACTAAAAACCAATCAGAAACAGAAACTAGGTCAAACGCGAGACCTGACAAGCAGGGCAGGTAACATCTTTGGAGGGAATGGATAGACAATGATGTAGAAGGGTCCTGACCCAAAATGTTGTGAAAGAATGCTGCCTGACCCACTGACCCTCCACTGAGTACTATGTTTTTTGGTTACGATAAGATAGTTTCAGACTACATAAGAATTTCAGTACAAATATAAATTATATGTGTAGTATGCAAAATTCAAAGTTAGAGACCTCTCTCTCCAACTCTAGTTTGTTCTACAAGATAATGCTGTGGATGTGAATTTTTCTGAGGAAATTTCACCTCCTCTTCTAAAATGTCACGCCACAAACCTGACCTATTTTCATGATTTCCACAAGAATATAATTGTCCAAATTAGAGGAAGTCGAGTAAAAAGAGGAAATGCCACAAATCATCGCATCAACTGCGTGGGTAAATAATCGCTTTCAAGGAATCAATTCAAATGAAGCTGACAGAAACATGAATTTTAAGCTTCCTGGCTCCATAAATAATCTACTCAATCAATGAAAAATTAATGAGGGGATGTCGACTTTCAAGTGTGATGTGCAACCGTCTTGTTTGTGTCTTTGTCCCCCTGGAAAACCTGCAGGGTGGCACAGTGGCACAGCTGGTAGAGGCGCTGCCTCACAGCGCCAAAGACAGGTGCTGTCTGTGTGGAGTTTGCATGTTCTCCCTGTGACCACGTGGGTTTCCTCCCGATGCTCAGCTTTCCTCCCACATCCCAAAGACGTGCGGGGTTGTAGGTTAATTGACATCTGTAAATTGCCCCGTGTGTGTAGGGACTGGATGCGAAAGTAGGATGAAATAGAACTAGTTTGAAATGGTGATCGATGGTTGACGTGGACTCTGGGGCCCAAAGGGCCTGTTTCCGTGCTGTATTTTTCATCAATCAGCCATGGTATTGTGCTCTAGAAAAGCAGGAGAGCTGGTAACAAGTGACCTGACTACTATCACCTTCTGAATTTTGTAGTCGGCAGGGCAGTACTCTGCATATCGCCAACTTGGACAATTTTACATTTTTATCAAGCCAATTAATCAAGCCAATTAACCTACACACCTGTACGTCTTTGGAATGTGGGAGGAAGCCAAAGATCTCGGTGAAAACCCACGCAGATCACGGGGAGAACGTACAAACTCCATACAGACAGCACCTGTAGTCGGGATCGAACCCGGGTCTCTGGCGCTGCATTTTTGCTGTCAGGCAGCAACTCTACCGCTGTGCCACCGTGACGTATCAATCCTTCGCTCTATGTTACGAGCACAGAAGCGCCAGGAAAATAGGTCAGGATGTGGCATCGTTTCGTACACGGTCTGATTCAATTTTCATGAAAACTAAAGATGGAGGAGCATTGGGGACTTACTGAGGTTTTCCTTCTGGGTCCTCTGCGCCTCAGATCCACAAGTAAACGTGTGCAAGAGCAACCTATCCACAACATAGTGCGTCCCCATTTTCTGGATTATTTGTTCTCGCATGCAAGTCATGGAGTTATCAAATTATACAGTAACAGGCCCTTTCAACCAACTCGTCCATGCCAACCAAGATGCCCCAACTTTGTCCTAATGTATTACAAGAACATGCATCAAGCAAGTGACTTTCACAGTGCTTGTAAGGCCTGGTTATGCAGGGACCATGAAGTGGAGTTCAGCACTCAGATCCCACCTTCTAGTGACATATGGTCCCAACTGCCTCCTCTCCACCCTGATAGCAAACCCAACCTGAATTGTCCAGCTTGCCACAGCAACAAACCCATGTCTGGAACTATAGCTTCATTCCATTGGAGCCAAACCACACCCAGACCGTCTACACCATCGCCTATCCTGTGTAACTGAAGGAGTGTCAAGAGTGCTTACTTGTCATGTGTACAGGCAACGGAACAATGACATTCTGTCTGAATTAGTCTGAAGAAGGGTTTCGGCCCGAAACATTGCCTATTTCCTTCGCTCCATAGATGCTGCTGCACCCGCTGAGTTTCTCCAGCATTTTTGTGTACCTTCGATTTTCCAGCATCTGTAGTTCCTTCTTAAACACAATTACATTCTTACTTGCTACAGCTTTACGGACCCTTTAGGAGATGAGGAAGAATTCCTTTAGTCAGAGGGTGGTGAATCTGTGCAATTCATCGCCATAGATGGCTGTGGAGACCAAGTCAGTGGATATTTTGAAGGCGGAGATCGACAGATTCTTGATTAGTAAGTGTCTCAGGGGTTATGGGGAGAATGCAATAACTTGCAAATAAATGTACAATAGCCAATAATACGATAAATTAGTAATCAATACCACGAGATGACTAGACCAAAATAGGACAAAACTGAAGTCTGTGGTACACCCAAAACATAATCCATAGTGGACTATAGTTGCTGAGGTAGGGTTGTGGGTGGCATTGTGCAGTGTTCAAGATCCTGATGGTTGCCGGAAGAAAGTCTTCTTTGAATGTGATGGACAAGGTTTGCAGGCTCCTGTATCTTCTTTCTGATGGTGGCTGGGAAATGAGAGGGTGGTCTGGGTGGAGTGGTCCGCCTTGATGATATTAGCTGCCATATTGAGGCAGCGCCAGACTTCATCAAACATACATTCACTGGAGGGTACACAAAAAGCTGGAGAAACTCAGCGGGTGCAGCAGCATCTAAGGAGCGAAGGAGATAGGCAACGTTTCGGCCCGAAACGTCGCCTATCTCCTTCGCTCCTTAGATGCTGCTGCACCCGTTGAGTTTCTCCAGCTTTTTGTGTACCCTTGATTTTCCAGCATCTGCAGTTCCTTCTTTAATACATTCACTGGAGATAGACACAAAAAGCTGGAGTAAGTCAGTGGGTCAGACAGCATCTCTGGAGAAAAATAATAGGTGACGTTGCAGGTCGAGACCCTTCTTCACACCTGAAACATTAGCTATTCCTTTTCTCCAGAGATGCTGTCGGACCCATTGAGTTACTCCAGGTTTTTGTGTTGATCCTCGGTTTAAATCAGCATCTGCAGTTCCTTCCAACACATTCACTGGAACAGACCTTGCTCATCCTACAATACCACTGATGCGTACTGAGTGCCAACCAGGCCTCGAGCCAGGCAATATGCTGCATCTAATTTCCACCCGTCTTTCTGGTTGGTTCCATTTTATGTGTAATTAACATGAAAAACTCACTGAATTGTAACGCAATAATAGTCTTTAATTAATTTTTACAGCCAGGAATATGCGTAATATATATGTAGATGCAAAAAAACAAAGTGCTGGAGGAAAACTCAGAGGATCAGGCAGAAACTGGGGAGGGGATGGACAGGTCAGACGAGCCTTGCCCACAAAAGATATACACAAAGTGCTGGAGTAACTCAGCGATGACTCCTTCTCCTGTCCCCACCGGTCCCCCTCCTCTTGGACTCCTCCGGACGCGCTGAGTTACTCCAGCATTTTTGTGTCTATCCTCGGTTTAAACCAGCATCTGCAGTTCCTTCCTACACATTTTGTCTTGGCCACAAAATATCTCTTGAGACGTTTGGCTGTTCTAAGTTTTAGCAAAATCCCTGACATTCAACAACAATTAAAAATCTTTTAAATATGAAATAACGTTGAAATATTTAACTATCTATGAAAAAATATAAATATAACCATAAACATAACTAAAGTAATAATATAGCCTGTCCATTTCCTCCACAGATGCTGCCTGACCCACTCAATTCCTCCAGCACTTTTTGCTTTCCTTATATTCTGTGGATCGTAAGCAACAGGAAGGTAGGTTGTACCAAACTCTCCTAAAGAGCTGCATCAAATGATAATGGCATTCATTCTGTCAGGCTGGACTTAATCGCCTTGAAGATACCTCCCACGCTCAGCAGCCTTGGCACTCAGCAAGGACAGATGGAGAATGGGCAAAGTGAGAGCTGCCCTGATCGCTGCTAAGAGCAACAGTCACACAACCTTATCGCAGCACACTTCCAGAATCCTATGTTTGGAAACTGCTTTCCAATCTCAGTAGAAGTCTTTCTCAAAACCAATGGCATCCATTGATATGAGATGAAAACAGGGATTTAGCTTAAGCTAAAACAGGCCCTTCTGCACACTTAGTCCGCACCGACCAGCGATCCCCGCACATTAACACTATCCAACACACACAAGGGACAATTTACACTTATTCCGAGTATACAAACCCAAGGCAATTAACCTACAAAACTACATCTTTGGAGTGTGGGAGGAAAGCAAAGATCTTGGAGAAAACCTACGCGGTCACAGGGAGAACATACAAACTCCATACAGACAGCACCCATAGTCGGGATCAAATCCGGATCTCTAGCGCTGTAAGCCGCCCTTACTTAGAGAAAAAAAAACCCAGTGCTTACTGCCAACAAATGGCCTGAGAAGCCTTGGTCATATTGATTTACGGAATAACACAGAACATTGCACACGATCGGTAGTTTCTTGCAAATTATTTTCTCTGCCCACAGTCAGATTTTTCTAGACATGCAGCTGCAGCAATGGCTGTAGAGATTACACGTTGGCATTCACCCAGAGAGTCCAGGACTGTCGACTCAGTTCTTTCAATGGTTTTCACAGACACATTCATAATGTGAAGTGAAATGTCTGCTATAATCAATTGACGTAAAGTACAAGTCTAATGCTGTGTGACATTTAGTTGGTGGCTCTTGTCTACCTAGTATACCAAGAACATCAAGGTCAAAACTTAGAACATACTGTACAACAGTACAGACGACACAAGGAACAGCAGATGCTGGTTTACAAAAAATATATACAAAGTGCTGGAATAATTCAGCGGGTCAGGCAGCATCTCTGGAGAACATGGATAGGTGATGTTTCAGGTTGGGACCCTTCTCCAGACTGGCAATCACCCTGAAACTTCCCACTGAGTTACTCCAGCACTTTGTGTAATTTTTTTTTTAGAAGGTACAGCACAGGAACAGGCCCTTCAGCTCACAAAGTCCATGATGAACATGATGTCAAGTTAAACTAATCTCCCCTGCTCCTCATTCATATCCCTCCATTCCCTGTAAATGATAGTACATAAAAACATAAATTGGAATAGGTTTTCTCAAGGAGCTGACTCTTTCTACACTTTGATAATCCACAAAACCTAATAGTTTCCATAGATGCCTGCTGTGGCAGATTGCCTCAGCACTTACCTGGGTACCCATTATCTATAGTCCTCTTTAACCCCTTCCCAACTGTTCAGCTGGTTTAGTGATATAATAATAATAATACTTAATTAATTGCCTTTCAATATGGACTCACAATACAGCTCTCTGGTTATTATATTCATGAATTTAATTTCATTGCATAAGAGGAAATTTTCTTTCTGCTTGCATCTGAATTTAAAGTGGTTCTGTTCAACACCTCCTGCAATCTCTCTTTCTTCTTTGGAAAATGCTTCAGTATTAGGATTATCAATATCTCTCTGGGACCATCTATCAGACTCAAACACCTAAGGGAGTGCAGTTTCCACATTGTCTCCAAAATAGAACATAGAGCTTAGAATAGTACAGCAAGAGCAACAGGCCCTTTGGCCCACAATCTCTGTGCCCAACATGACGCTAAGCCAAACTAATCTCACCTGCCTGCACATGATCTATATGCCTTCATTCCCTGCATACCCATGTGCCTATCTAAATGTATCTTAAATGCCACTATCGTGCAGCATCCACGATCACCCCTGGCATCATGTTCCAGGCACCCACTCTGTGTCAAAAAACGTGCTTCAGAAATCACCTTTAATCTTTGTCACTCTCGCCTTAAAGCTCTGCTCTCTAGTTTTTGACATTTCCACCCTGGGGAAAAAGGTTCTGACAGTCTACCCTGTCTATACCACGCTTAATTTTATATATTTCTATCAGGTCTCCCCTAACCTCCTGTGCTCCAGAGAAAACAATGATTGTCTTTCCAACCTCTCTTTATAGCTTTAGGCAGCATTCGGTAAACCTCTTTGGCACCCTCTCCAAAGCCATATCCTAGCTGGAACCTTTTCTTCAGATCCATCGCCTCTCAACATCTAACGGGTTTGCCGCATAATATGATGCAAGTTTTAAACAATAGAGAATAGGTTCCCTTAAAGATCATCGTGGATATCTATGTGTGCACCCACAGGAAATGGATGAGATTATTAATGACTATTTTTCATCTGATTTTACTGTGGGAAAGATCGTGGAAGCTAAGGAATTGAGGCGAATGGATTGTGATATATTGCAATTACCAGGGAGGAGTTACTGACCATCTTAAAGAAGAGTAAGGTGGAGACATCCCGAGTACCTGACCGAGTGCATTCTCGGACCTTGATGGAAGCTAGGGAAGAAATGATTAGCAGAAGTGCCACTTTCTTCTAAGTTGCAATAAGCTTCAAAAGGCACAAAGGCAATGGCATTCAACTTTAAGAAGCAGCCTGAAATTTGAATTGTTGTAAAAGGTCTGCGAATAATTATGTACATTGAAATGTCAATAAGAGAATGCCAAAGCATGATGACAATAGTTCCAGGAGCTAAACTGTGTAGGAAGAGCTTTGCTCCATTGCAGTTAGAGAAAAGCTTAGAGGAAATTATTCAAACAGAGGTTCTGATGTGGAGGAATAAGGAACTGGAAGAATGGAGATAGGCACAAAAGCTGGAGTAACTCAGCAGGACAGGCAGCACCTATGGAGAGAAGGAATGTGTGACAGGTCGAGATCCTTCTTCAGACTGGTTAGGGATAAGGGAAATGAGAGATATAGACGATGATGCGGAGAAATAAAGAACAATGAATAAAAGATATGCAAGATGGTAACGATGATAAAGGAAACAGGCCATTGTGAGCTGTTTGTCGGGTGAAAACGAGAAGCTAGTGCGACTTGGGTGGGGGAGGGATAGAGAGAGGGAATGCTGGGGCTACCTGAAGTGAGCAAAATCAATCACTGGGCTGGGAGAGACGCAGATGGAAGGGATTAGAGTTTGCACAGTGACAGTCATGGGGAGAGGAAGAGGGATGAGTTGGGGAATCGTTGGGAGACTTGGGAAGAATAGATCAGTGTAATTATCGCAAGGATGGGTTAGGAAGGTTGCAGGGTCTAAGAGAGTTAATATGAAGGAGTTTGTGCGCACACTGCCAGTGAGGGCTGGATGTGCCGGGCCGTACAGTGGCATAGCCGATGGAGCTGCTGCCTCACAGTGACAGGGACTCGGGTTCAATCCTGACCTCGGGTGGGAGTTCTATCAGACTGTGACTAAGGGTCCCCGACCTGAAACGTCACCTGTCCATGTTCCTCCACTCCGCTGGGATATTAGCCGGGTACCCAACTGAGTTACTCAGTTACTCCCAAACACTTTGTGTCTTTTTTTATGCTTACTCAATCCTCTGCATAATTTCATTCACGCGTGACCGTTTAAAAATCATGCATACTTACCTAAAGCCCAATGGAATCAAACAATAGCTTACTAGAGTGAAACTCTGATTAAGGGAAATGAAATCTATGCACATATATCTCTGTAAAGGCCTGCTAATAAGACTCGTACGGGCTGGCAGCCGAAACCCTGCCCCAATTGTCTTGGGTGAATAACCCTATTAGCTTTTCCTAAGAGGGTTAATCAATGCGAAATAGTTCTGCACGTATAAGTGCCATCCATGTGCAATCAACCGTATTCATGTGCTCTTGCCTGCTACTCCTGTCTAAACTAATGGCCCCTTCTGCTCACCCAAGCCCACGCAGGTTGGTCGATTTAAAATCCCACACACTGCGTATATTACCCTCCCACAGTGTGTCGGGACCCGCCAACAAGTCAGTAACCTGTGTGCTACTCATGACTAAAATGCTCCGTTAATAAAAATGATGTGACATACAAACTGGGAAGCCACACTAAGCCACAAGGCCTACACTCTTGACCCGGGGGTACACAAAAAGGCTGGAGAAAACTCAGCGGGTGCATCAGCATCTAAGGAGCGAAGGGTAGATATAGGCGACGTTTTTTATGGGTCGAGACCCTTCTTCAGACTGGTTCAGGGTATCAGAGAAACCAAGAAGTATAATATTACGGAGATGTGGAGAGATAATGAGAACAATGAATGAAAGATATGCAAAAAATTATCGATGATAAAGGAACAAGCCCCATTGTAAAGCTGTTTGTGGTGTGAAAATGAGAAGCTAGTGCGACTAGGGTGGGGGGGGAGATAGAGATAGAGGAATGCCAGGGCCCGAGGGGCTGAGGGAGAGGAGGGAAGGGGAGGAGACAGCAAGGGTTAACAGAATTGAGAAAATTCAATGATCAAGCCAGAGGATGCAGACTCCCCAAGGGATTATGAGGTGCTGTTCCTCCAACTTGTGGTGTTGCTCACTCTGGCCGTGGAGGAGGCCCAGGACCGAGAGTCGGATACGGAATGGGAGGGGGGAGTTGAAGTGCTGAGCTACCGGGAGGTCGGGTTGGTTATTGCGGACCGAGCGGAGGTGTTCGGCGAAACGATCGCCAAGCCTCCGCTTGGTCTCACCGATATAGATCATCTGGCATCTGGAGCAGCGGATGCAGTAGTGAGGTTGGAGGAGGTGCAGATGAACCTCTGTCGGACCTGGAAGGACTGCTTGGGTCCCTGAAAGGAGTGGAGGGGGGAGGTGAAGGGACAAGTGTAGCATTTCTTGCGGTTGCAAGGGAAAGTGACCGGGGAAGGGGTAGAGCGGGAGGGAAGGGAAGAATTGACAAGGGAGTTGCGGAGGGAGCGGTCTTTGCGGAAGGCAGACAGGGGGGGAGATGGGAAGATGTGGCGAGGGGTCACGTTGGAGGTGGCGAAACTGGCGGAGGACTTTTGCTTGACAGCAGTGCACAACAATGTCACACAAGCACGCTTGCTTAAAGAACAATTAGGCGCTTGGAAAATACTTGGGCTGACTAAGTAGAACCGGTAAATCATAGGGACCCCTGCAAGGAAACCTAACATGAAGATAAGATTTTTTTTTTTATTGTCAGAGACATTCAAGACTTGCTCGGCCCGTGATGTAACAAATGACCCCTATTTCCAGCACTGAAAACAGTTCCAAAAAGCTAGTTAATTTAGACTTTAGACTTCAGAGATAAAGCACGGGAACAAGCCCTTGGGCTCACTGGGTCCACACCGACCAATGATCACCTGTATACTGGCAATATGCTGTACACTATGGCCAATTTATAATTGTACCATTTAGAGTTGTCAAAATAAACCGTTCCCGAGAAGCTTTAGCAACCAACAATCCTAATCGCTTTATAATATTCCTTTTGAAAGTTGTTCATGTAGCTTGGAAATGGAGCTGTGTATTGTGTGTAGATGCTAGCACTAGTCCGTATACAATCTTGTTATGTAACAAGCGTGACAAATACCTGAAACACTTGTGCAGGTTCCCTCAGTTTCTTCAGCCGATGCAGCTAATTCACAGTTCTATGTTGTACATGCCAATTCTCCATATCTCAATGAGCAAGCCTTGTTAGTGATCAAAAAGTAAAGTGCCAGGGGAACTCCGCGGGTCAGGCAGAAGATATTTTGGTTGGGATGCTTCTTCAGTCTCAAATGTCACCTGTTGATCACTGAAGAAGCGAAACTTCGTCCATCTATTCACTCTGCAGATGCTGCCTGACCCTCCTCGTACCTCTGGCACAGGGGTTCTCAACCGGGGGGAATTCCCCCCAGGGGGGGATTTCAGGTTTTCAGTGGGGGAATTGGGACTGCAGATTAAGGATCAGAAATAAAGGATTTTCAGTATTATATGCATATTATTTGGAATGCACTGTTTGAGGCAGACAATCTTGGAAAGGACATATGGTGCAAACAAGGTTGAGAACCACTGCTCTAGCACTTTGTACATTGCTCAAGATTCCAGCATCTGCATTTTCTTGTGTCTTCTCGTTAGTGATATTTAGTTGCACTCCAAGAACCCAGCTGCCCCTTCCCCATACACATTTCTTTGTGAGTAGCTGTCTCAATAGTCAAGAGTCAAGAGTGTGGAATTGCCATGTGTACCGTGAACAGGCAGCATTTCCTGGGTCACTGAGGAACAAGGAGACGGTTGGTGTTTTACAATCCGTCGTAACAAAGTTAATTCCACCAGAGTATGAAGCTAACCCGGCAAAGGGGTTAGCTTCATACTCTGGTGGAATTAACTTTGTTACTGCCATCGACTCACTCCGTAACAACCCAGACTGGGTTATCAAACCCGCCGACAAGGGAGGTGCCGTTGTAGTCTGGCGCGTCGATCTCTACAAAGCGGAGGCCGCGCGCCAACTCTCGGACACCTCCTCCTACTTACCCCTGGACCATGACCCCACTGACGAACACCAGGCCACCATCTCGAGCACCATAACCGACTTCATCAGCTCCGGTTCCCTACCCCCCCCCGAGCCTCCGACCTCATCGTTTCCCCAGCCCCGCACTAAACACGGCGATGACGACATCAACCCAAAACCCGCCCGATTTTACCTTCTCCCACCCTCCAAAATCCACAAACCCCGACTGCCCGGGCAGACCCATTGTCCCTCTGCCTGTCGTATCGACCCCACAGAAAAAAATTACTACATACCTTGACGACATCCTATATCTCCCTTTTTAAATCCCTCCCCACCTATGTTCAAGACACCTCAGAAACACTCACCGTCGGGCTCCGTGCTTTCCATTCTCCTGGACCCCAATCCTCTCATCTTTACCATTGGACGTCCCAAGTCAAAGCTATACCTCCATCCCCCACCAGGATGGTCTTCAAAGCCCTCTTGATTTTTCCTCGACCAGAGAGCAACCATACCCGTCACTGACACCTCCTCCGCCTAGCGGTAGTTGGTCCTTACTCCCCTCAATAACTTCTCTTTTGATTCCTCCCATTTCTCCAAACACAAGGCGTAGCTATGGGGCACACGCATGGGCCCCAGCTATGCTTGCACTACTTTGTTGGGTACGTCGAAACAATCATTGGTTCTCGGGTCGTACCAGGGCTCCATCCCCGACACTACCTCCGTTACTTCGACGACTGCTATTGGTGTCACCTCCTGCACCTGCACACACACAACTCGGACTGACTTTATTCATTTCCCACCAAACCTTCCCATTCCGGCACTCAAATGCACTTGGACCATTTCCGACATTTCCCTACCATTCCTTACCATCAACCCACACATCTCTATTGCAGGTCGATACACTCACTGAACCGACATAGCCAACTACAAACCCCTGAACACCCACAGCTACCTTGACTACTACTCTTCCTCCACCATGGCGTCCTGTAAGGATCATCCTATTCCCAATTCCTCCGTCTACGCGCATTCTGCACCATGATGGAGGTGTTTCCACACCAGGATCATCACAAATGGCCTCATTTCATCAGGAATGGTGATTCTCCCTCCCCCACAATATTGATGAGGCTTGCACCAGGGTCTCCTCCCATACCCCGTCAACACTGCCCTTCATACTCCTATACATTCCCCCACTCGCACACAGGGCAAGAGGTCCCCCTGTCCTCACATTTTCACCCACCAGCCGGCATATACCACACATAGTCTTCCCACTCTCACTCCTCGCAGTCGTCGGGCCTGGCATTCCCTCTATCTCAATCTCCTTCCCACCCTATGTCACACATAGCTTCCTCCATTTTTTCACCCACCACAAACAGCTTACAATGCTTGTTCCCTGTTATCATCGATACATTTATTGCATATCTTGTCATTCATTGTTCTTTATCTCCAACATAAACACCGTTCTAATATCTCTCATTTCCCTTGATCTCTGACCAGTCTGAAGAAGGGTCTTGACCCGAAACGTTGCCTATCTCCTTCGCTCCTTAGATGCTGCTGCACCCGCTGAGTTTCTCCAGCCTTTTGTGTAACACTGAATACACCTTTGGATACTGCTTGTTTATTAATTTATGCGCATGTGATTCCCCAACAGCGAAGCCTAAAGGAGAAATGTTCAGTTCAGTTTAGTTTATTGTCACGTGTGAACAATGAAAAGGCACAGTGAAATGTTTTTTGTTGCGTGCTAACCAGTCAGCAGAAAGACAATAGACAATGCATTTTCACCATATAGGTACCTGATAAAAGAATAAATGTTGCTGCATTAATACAGATTTAAGAGTGTGGAGTGATTGTATTTGAAGGTGGTCTAACCCTCTTCTGAGACTACACGTCACCCAAATAGTCCACCTGTGTTGGGTAAAACCGCCTTGGAATCAATTGCCTAACAAATGTCTAACCAGGTTCAAGCTTTGGCGTACTGATGCTTTCTTACACCTACAGGAAAGTTTCTCATCAGTTACTCTCGTTCAAACTCTTGACTATTTCTACCTATCTCCATATTGCATCTATCTGTAGGTAAGTGTGTTAGGGCACCTGAGCACACAAATCCCCCCCCCCCCCACCACCCCACCACCTATTGAAAGTGTGGATAGAGTGGATGCAGAGAGGATTTTCCACAGAGGGGAGAGTCTAGAACCAGAGGCCCATAGCCTCAGAATAAATAGGACTACTTTTAGGAAGGAGATGGGGAGAAATTTCTTTAGTCAGCTGGTGATGAATCTGTGGAATTTGGATTGCTGTGGGGGCCAAGTCAATGGATTTCTTACGGCAGAGAATTGATAATTCTTGACTAATGCGGGTGCAGAGGTTATGGGGGAAAGGCAGGAGAATAGGGTTGAAAGGGAGAAGATAGATCAGCCATATTGAATGGTGGAGTATACTTGTGGCAAATTGTCCTAATTCTGCCTCCTATCCCATTATTATTGAACTAAATGTGCTATTGCTATCCGCCTTGCTCACCATCAGAAGTAACCTCTTATCCCACAGTCCCCTGCTAACTTGACACCCTCATGTACACGCCTCATTGATTCAGTATCGCGCTGAAACGAGTGCGATCCTTCCATACCAAACACCTCATATCCGATTGCAATGTAGAGGATTAATGTCAGCAATCTTGTATTTATCTTACTGTCTGCATCACTGCAATTTGTTAAATGAGATCGAAATAAGACCATTTTTAGTTTCAGTTCCAGTTGTAAAGAAAGTTGTATAATTTAATAGGCAAAAAATGTTGTGAACAAGACATTAATTGAGTGAAATGATTCTTATCATTATGTTTTACAGTGAAAATGTTCTCTGAATGTGAGATTGGTCAACATTAGGCTGTTAAGAAAGTCTACAGATAATATTCTGATTCAGACTCTGACCTAAGCTCCGACCCACAACTTTACCATGCCTCCCTGTATCCCTTCATGACTTGCAATAATATAACTGCTTGTGTTTCCAGTCTGAGAAGGGTCTCGACCAAATACGTCACCCATTCATTCTCCCCAGAGATGCTGCCTGTCCCGCTGAGTTACTCCAGCATTTTGTGTCTATTTCCAGTCACCAACACTATTGAGCAGGTGGAGAACAGATAGAAAATGTTACAAGGCTGATCAGTCCTTGGGCATTGTGGACAACATAATATTGCAGTTGGAGAGATCCCAGCCACAGAATAGTAAGATTAAATGAGAACTTACCAGTTTGAAGTTTGATCTTTATTTTATGAGGAGTTACGATGAGGGATTACGTGAAGACCCCGCCAGGACGCTTGCCACATCTTCAAAGCAGTGGTGAGAAATCACAGATACAGATAGACTAATATAGTAAGATAGAGAGAGACATCCATACCATTTGAACTTTATAAAGGGGTTTTGGGACGGAGGCACGTAATCCCATCGTAACTCCCATAAATAAAGATCAAACATCCAAACTGTAAGTTCACATTTTAAACTTTACTATTTTACGTTGGAGTACGTGATTGACTACGTGAAGATTTCAAAGCTCTGTGATTTCATGCTCTGGAAACGAGACATGCTCACACACTGCCATCTGTACGGTGGCATATGAACGTATTTCACACACAAGCCAACGACACTGTGCTGAAAAACAATAAACGGTATATTCATACCTAAAAATAATATGCCACCAACATGGTATTTTATTTTAACAGAATTAATTTTTCCTGCAAAACTTCATGATCGCCACGGGTTTATTTAAAGCCATTGAATGCGTTCATTGCTCCTCCGCGCTGTGGCAAGGATGTGGTCCTTAGGAACTCCCATCATCCTAGCCCGTCCGATGTAGATGCAGCCCTGTTGGAGTGAGATTTGAAACATTAGTATCCACCACTGCACTAAATGTAATACCACCCGAACCAATCTGGGATATGGTTTTTGGCACTGTGACCTTAGGTGGGAGGGCATTTATGGCTAATGAGGAAAGCTTCTCTCCGTGCCTATAAGTGTCTTGGTGACTTATATTGGAAAATATTGTGTCACTATGCAGGGCCCGACTATCTGCCAGATAGGCCAGAACTTACCCCCCTTAATATTGGCCAAAGGTACCGGGTCAGTCATAGTTTTAAGTACACCCTGTATGTAGCAGGTTATCTGCCCTTTTTATTTGGACAGACATGTGACGTCCTATTCTAGCTTGTGTAAGGCCTGGACCCGTTGTGCTGATCCAAGTGCCATAATCCTTCACAACTAGGATATTTAGTTTGCCAGAGTGAGCCCCGATATTGGTGTCCATCCTCGTAACATGGTGTACTACCTATGTCCCATATATGGGTGTATCTGGGCCTGGGGGGAATAGAGTACAAATACCCCTCATTCGTTTAGGTACTAGTGGGTGTGATCCTATAGCCAGGTGATCACTCCCTCTGCCCAGATATTAGATAGGGCACTCCTTGCACAATAATGGCACTGCAACTTAATCCTTCATCGAAATGAAAGGTGGCCAGAACTCCAGCACTTCAGTGTTGGTGGCTGAGTCATATCTTTTTAGTGTTCGTCCTGGTGCAGAACACTTCCCATTTCCTGACATATGTCAGGTACTGTCTTCTCGTGGACTCCCTGCACGACGCTGAGATGGCATTGATCGTCCTGTCGGAGAGTCCGTATCCCAGAAATGGCCTGTTCAGAAACTGCAAATCAACAAGTTCATACAGTCATGGCACGGATACTTTCCCGCACGGGGTGTGCCAACCTCCTTGGCCGTTGTTGATCCAGATGCAGGGTTCTGAGACCATCTTTGTTACTGTTGGGGAACCATGGTACCCGTTGCCGGCGTCTTGTTTAATTATTGTAAGACTCGCCTGATGAGGCAGAAGGGGAAAATGCATAGCAAAACAAATCCCCCCCCCCCCCCACTGCAGCGAGAAATCGTCCATCGCTGCTGCCCCTGGGTCTGGTTCCCAAGCAACATATGTTGGTAGTTGGTGAATTAGTCTGGATGGAAAAAAGGTCGATATCTGGTGTCCCATACCGGTCTATAATATCTGTAAACACTTTCCGATCCAACATCCATTTAATGTTGTCGTTGAATTTACGTGACCTGGTGTCTGCCACTGTATTTAGCTTACCTGGAAGGTAAGTGGTTGAGATCCAAATCTCTCTCCCAGACACCAGTGCCAGATATTATTAGGCAATTCATCACATGATATCGACTTTATTTCACCCATATGATTATATATAGGCCCCCAGTGTGCAACTGGTGCTCATCTGAGCAGTAGGCCCTGAGTCTATGAAACGCTCCCAGCATTTCTAGATAATTAATTCCTAGTGCTTTAAACAGAATATTTTTTGTGCACTCATCTGCCACCACAACTTGCGGTGGTATTAGTTGCTCCCCAACCTTTAGCACTGGCATCAGTCTGTAATGTACCCTAGGGATATAGAATGGGGTGATGAGGTTAGGATAATATTGAACATTTCTATCCACCAGTTTAATTCTAATTTACTTTCCCTGGTAGTTGCATAGGCCTATTGAAATGGCCTGCATGATTTTTGAGAGCTAAAATTTCCCTCTTCCAGGTTTTAATAATGGAGCGTTCCACTCCATTTAATAATGGAGTGGAACGCAGCCACCAATTTCCCAATCACTCTTGCTCTTTGCCGAATGGATGGTTCCCTGATGCCAGTGAGGCTTTTGCATACTCCCATCAAGTCTGTCACTTTGTTTGGTGGCAAGGTGATAGACATATGAACAGAGTCAATAGTGAACCCCAAATAATCCATGGTAGTGGAGGGTTCCAATTTTGATTTATCTGGATGTACGTTAAATCTCTGTGTTGTGGCTGATACCACCAATGTAGCCAGCTCCAATTTTCACCTACAATGAGAATATCATCAAGGTAAGCCATGACGATATGGTTATGTTTCTTTAAGTATGCTAAAGCTGGTTTTAATAAATTTGTAATAGCCTGGGTGCTGATGACAACCCATTGGATAAGGCATACTGCCATAGCTGTCCCATCCAGATAAATTTCAGGTATTTACGATGACCCTGTGCGTGACAAACGTGTCTATTTTGAAATGGGCATACTGAACGGAAGTATTTAGTTCGGTCAAATTTGTAATGATACGGCAACCACCATCTTTTTAGTTTTTTATAAATATATTTGATACGAACTTGAAATTCTCTGATTGTTTTCTCAATCCCTTTTGTGTTTAGTCTTAACAGTTCAGCATGGCCTGCTATTCTCTCTTTTTGTGAAGTATGAACTTCCTGCTAGGCGTATGCTGAACTGGGACGGTAGTTCGTATACAAATTCAATTTTGTAATTCTGAATACTTCCGAGTATGTAAAAGTTCAGAGGTAAAAGTGCAGCACACATGATGAAACAAGTGCAACCGTCCCCCCAACTTTTGATGAATCGGACATTGCAATGTTTTTTAAGACAACCAGACCCACGTACCTCCATGGTTACCGGTGTTGTGTGGGTTGTCTCCGCAGTTGTTTCTTCTGGTATTGTGTTGCTGCGTTGTGGGGTTGGCGCATTTTCCATGAAGGCCGGGCTGGGCCATGGTCTGAAAGACCGCTGTGCAGGTGGGCCGGCCTTCGAGCTTTCACCACCAGATGGTCTTCCATAGCACCGATGTCTGGTGGGTGTGTAGGGGTGCTGCCGCTGTTGATAGTGGGTTTAGAGTGCTTGGCACTTGATCAGAGCCTATAGCCTTCGCTTCCTCATGCAGATCTTTCACCTGCTTCGGGAGGTCCCCTAAACAAGCAATTTGCGCGCCTGTGTGCTACTTGTCTTGCATAATTCCGCACTTCTTGATGATGCTCTTCCTGTAACTGTTAATCTCCACTGAGTATTACACAGTCTGCTAGAGCATCTAGTAACTCTTCAGGCAAATCAACCCCATCAGTTGTCCTGGTACTGCTGTGATTTTAGCAGCCAGCAGTTTCCTCTGGAGCTTCCCCTCCTGGCTCCTTATAGATGGGGCTCCTGTTGCCCCAGATGGGGTCATAGACTGCTGGTACTTTAGAGAAATGGAATTCTCTGGAGCAATGTACTTCCCAGCCATAAAGTTAATGGCTTGCCTCCTGTAGCTGTTTTGTAGCCATGTATTTTGTACTGGCTTGCAGCTTTGTATAGGCAGTCCTTCTTGAGTTGATACAGCATGTTCCCACAAATCTTCTGCTGCTCTCTCTTCTAGCACCCCTCACAGTGACTTTTCTGCCATTGCCCCTTCTTCAGAGTCAGCCCAGCTCTGACCCCCTAATGCTCCCCTGCGAAGAGGGTGAGACATTGGCAGTCCTTGAAAGGATCCTGCCGTGGGTCTGCGAGGAGACCCACTATGACTCTGCCCCTGCATAAGCAGGTCACACTGGAGCACTGCTCCCCACCCGCTCCCGCGGGAAAGACGCCCGCCGTCCCTATCCGTGAACGGGGTGTCTTCAGGTCCGGACCCAGCCGAGTCAACGGACCTGTCCGACTTCCGGGTGGTTTGCCGCCGACCGCGGCGCACCTGCGGTCTGTAGCGGCGAGAAGCCGGCAGCTGCTGGCAACACCTGCAGCTCTGGAGAGACGGCACGCTGCTTCCACAGCAGCGGTATCAGCTGCTGCTCTCCCTTGCGCGACTCCACGGTGCTTCCTCCGTTCTGAAAAAGAAACACACCGAGTCGCCACGCTCACCAGAAAAGGTAAGACTTACCTTCCGTAATTTTTCAAAACTCGCGCTGGAGGAGCGGCGCTCCTCCCGACTGTCGCTTCCGCAATGCGTTCGACGATATGTCGCGCATGCGTGCTGGTGGGGTCTTCACGTAGTCACTCACGTGACTCCGAAGTAAAATACAACCCATCGTGCATCACTGGGTTATTGAAATATAAAATGACACCAAGTGATGTGGAGTAACTCAGCGCGTAAGGCAGCATCCCTGGAGAACATGCATAGGTGATGTTTTGGGTCAGGAGCCTTCATCAAACTAATTGTAGGCAGATGGGGAAGAAAGCTAGGCGAGAGGAGGGGCTGGACAAAGCACATCAGGTTATAGGTGAACAAAGGTGAGGGGGGTTTTGATAGTCAGATGGTTGGACAAAGGTCAAAGATGAAGGAAAAGATGCGAAACAAAAGGATTGAAGTTGCAAACTGTGAAGCCAGAGGAAGGAAGTAGGATGGAGCAGGAGGGGGAGGGGTGGGGAGAAATTGGTGCAACTCTAGGTGGGGCTTCCATCCTCTGGTTTCACAATTCGCGACACTTCAATTCTTTTGTGAGTGTTAAAGAAGGAACTGCAGATGCTGGAGAATCGAGGGTACACAAAAGGCTGGAGAAACTCAGCGGGTGCAGCAGCATCTAGGGAGCGAAGGAGATAGGTGACGTTTCGGGTCGAGATTTTGAGGTTTGTTTTGTAAACCAACACCTGTTCTTCCTTGTTTCTCCTGGGTCACCATCCCTTTTCCCAGCACAGAACGATTGCTCCATGACCTCTGCTCCTACACAATCCACACTCACTACAGAGAAACATCGGAGAGACACGGTTGACCAAGGGGATCTGGCATACGAAGGAGGGGAAGGCAAAAGGGATGAGCAACTGCTCAAACCCCTTACACGGGAACTTGGAAACATCTGACACTTTAAAAACCAAGCAGGTTTCCAAATTAGAATCTCTATCATCTGCAATTTTATCTGTAGATTTACTTAACAACTCAATGTCTACCAATCTCACATTTAGAAATCATATTCACTGTAAAACATAATAGTAAAAACATAATAATAAAAATCATTTAGTTCAATTAATATCTTCTTCATGACAATGTTTGCCTATTACATTATACAACTTTATTTGAATTGAAATGGCATATTAACTGATCTAATTTAACAATTGCAGCGAAGCAGTCAGAAGATAAACAAAACGTGGCCTAAATCCTCAGATTGCTGATGAATGGAAATGAAGGATCCTACATGGCTTCCAGTGAGAGAATGCAAATAATACATTGACACACGTGTACAGAGCGATAGAACAAAGATGTGCAGGTTTGTAAGTTCATTGCCTTCAATAAGCTGTCCATGGTCTGCAGGATAGATCCAATTGTAAGGGTGATCGTTGGTCAGCGAGGACCAAAGGGCGTGTTTCATAGAAACATAGAAACATAGAAAAATAGGTGCAGGAGTGGACCATTCGGCCCTTCGAGCCAGCACCGCCATATGATCATGGCTGATCATCTCAAATTCCTGCTTTTCAACATATCCCTTGATTTATTTAGCCCAAAGAGCTAAGTCTCTCTCTTAAAAAATACTGTATCTCTAAACTAAAGTAAACTAAACTAACATAAAATAAAATAAACTATTTGACATTTGAAGGGTTCAAAGATTGTTTAAAATGCACTTGGATTAGATAGTATTCCATTTAAAATTTGAAAGATGTTTGCCTTGAAATTCAAATGCTTAGTGCTGCTTTTTCCCCCATTGTAATACGACTAAAAATCAGTTCTATCTTCTGCAATGGGGCATGATTGCGTCAAAAATTCAACCTCAACTACCTCCTCTGGCAGATTCTTTCATTTACGCACCATCCTCTGTGTGAAAAAGTTGCCCCTCGGGTTCCTATTAAATCTTTCCCCTCTTATCTTAAAGCTGATTAGTCAGTCTTAGCTTCCAATTAATTCAGCTGCAACAAAAAAGGTAAAAACCTAATTGAGGTGAAGTCATTGCCACCATGAGGATTGTATGTATTGGATTGGATTGGCATTGTATGTGATTGGTAAATCAATGGAATTAGCTCATTCCCATACCTGCTATTATTTTATAATCAACATCACCCTTCCCCTCTCCTTTCTTCCCCCTTTTAACTCCTTCTTCCCTTCCCTGCCCACCACCTAACCTGTGCCCCACCTGGACTCACACCTACCTTTCCCCTACTCTCACCTCCCCTCCCACCTACATTCCTTCCTTTAACTTCACAATTTGCAACTCTTCAATCGTTTTGTCTCACTCCTGTCTTTTCAACTTTGGTCTTTGTTCATCTGCTTGTCAAAAATCTTTCCTCACCTGCATCAACCCTTTCCCTGCCAGGTTTTGCTTTGGTCTTCCCCCTGCCAACTCCACCCCCCCCCCCCCCCCCCCCCACACACACAATCAATTTGAAGAAAGGTCCTGTCCATGTTCTCCAGAGAAGCTGCCAAACCCGCTGAGTTACTACAGCACTTTTGTAACCAGCATCTGAGGTTCCTTGTTTTAACATTTTTATTTTATTTTTTGCAATTGCTGTTTGATGGTGTCCTACTAACCTACGATAACGATAGAATAGAAATCAAAAATATACAAGGGAGGCTCTTTCTGAATATTAACCAGTATTTTCCCCTGATCATTCCAGAGTATGGCTTTAAAATTGTGATGGCAGAATTCTGATTCATTCAGGAATTGTTATTTATTGATCGCTTCCAAAAAATATTACACAAGCTTCCTTGATTAGTAATACAAACTGTGTTCTGCAATGCCATTCAGTTCTTTGATGTGTATCATTTTCCCAGAATGAAAATAGACTGTGCTTCTTTTATTTTCACTTGTTTTACACCAAACTCTGAACACACTGTTGGAAGTATCTACATGCAGCTGCTCTGTTGCCCTAACAATTAAAAACAAATGTGTCTTTGCTGGAATAGTAAGATTAAATGAGAACTTACCAGTTTGAAGTTTGATCTTGATTTTATGAGGAGTTACGTTGGTGATTACGAGAAGAACCCCGCCAGTGCGCATGCGCATCAATCTTCAAAGCAGCGGTATGAAATCACAGATAACCAAAATCGAAGTTAACATAGTAAGATTAGCAACTTGCGAACTACCAGAGGACC
Source organism: Okamejei kenojei (assembly GCA_035221665.1). Taxonomy (NCBI): domain Eukaryota; kingdom Metazoa; phylum Chordata; class Chondrichthyes; order Rajiformes; family Rajidae; genus Okamejei; species Okamejei kenojei. The sequence continues at coordinate 18,646,396 of CM069161.1, forward strand.
TTTATGAGAGAGGGTTGGGCGTGGAGGGCACGTAATCACCAACGTAACTCCTCATAAAATCAAGTTCAAACTTCAAACTGGAAAGTTCACGTTTAATCTTACTATTTTATTTCGGAGTCACGTGAGTGATTCCGTGAAGGGTTCAAAGCCCTGTGATTTCATGCCACAGATCCAAATCACGGCGTCTCACTGCATCGATTGACTCAGGATGAGTGAATAATAAAAAATGCATTAAGCATGACATCGACTCAAATGTATTAAAGGTTTACGTTAATAAAGAAATCAAAAACCACCCCTGTAAAAGTGGATGCAAAACAGAATGGGCAAAAGCCCCGGGTCAGTAACCGGCCTATGGTAAAAAAAACTTTTTTTAAAAATCAATTCAGTTGACCATCCTGTGGTCGCGAGGATATGGTCAATGGGAACGTCAATTGCCCTGGCCACTGACATTGATGCTGCCCTGGTGGAATGAGATGTACAATCGTCAGTGTTAATACCTGCATAAACCAGAACCTGCTGCAGCCACCTTGAAATAGTCTGAACCGACCTTTCCTTGTTTGGTTGTTTGTCGCTTAATAAACAATGCTGATTCCACACTTCTTAGGATTCTGGTGGCCTTGATATAATATAGCAAGCCTGCCCTCCCACATAGACGCGAGTCCATGGGGTATCCGAAATATGATCTTAAATCCAGCCAACCCTGGTCTGCTCTGCTTGTGTAGATCTGAATGTAAAATGTAATGGCACCTGCAGCCAATTCCATCCTATCTAGCCACAGCATTTGCAATGTTTGCCCTTGTTCTGCTGATATTAGTGTCATGACTAAGGATGTAGCTGGAACCCCCTGGTGAAGTATTGTTAACACATTTTCAATATCTAAACTGCATATTCTTGGAGTGAGAGAACTTGTGTCAAGATCTCTTTTACAACTCGCTATCCGGGGTTACCGACAGAGTGGTTCCCGTTTGTTGCAGCTGTATTGGCTCTATAACTGAATTATTGTCAAATACCATTTAAGAATGAACTGGAAGATGTCAGTAATCTGTACCGTATTAAATGTAACATTAACATTTAAACAAAACTGCTTCCGATCCCCTGAATTGGAATGTACTGCTTTTTTGGTGCTATCTCTGCACTTTGTGGTGAGCACATCCATGGCTTGATGTGACAACCTGAGCCGTAAGGCAATCCATTCAGAATGTGTAAGTCAATAATTGTTTAATTATGCAGAGGTTGGTTTCCTGAACCACAGTTTGAACCAGCAAAGTTGTCGTTTTTTATGCCTGACAAAAGCAGGCAACATGGCTGCTTAGCCAGTCAGACAGTATGAAAACCTAAAGCGAGATCTTGCTAACTGTTTTAAGACCCGACTAATGAAGCAAAATGGAGGAAGACATAAAAGAACATTCCTCCTTTTTGTAGTGAGAATGTATTTCTCTGCAATGTTCTGCCACATATTTTTGCAAACAGTGAATAAACATGAAACCAACGTGTCAATATTCGATGTACCATTGAACCATACTTTCATAATACTTTGAGATCCAATACCTATTCTGTGTTGCAATCGATCTGAACTGGATGATACACCAGTGGCAAAGAGATTAGGTAAATTATTGCAGGATTCTTTTACTTGATTGCCATGTGACTAACATACGCCACCACCGTAGTGTAGCAACTTGAAGTTGAGCATGTAGATTATGTACATTCGCTCAATAGCCCTTGACCCATGGGGTGCATCTAGTGTATATATTTAGTTGATATCAGCAACTGAAGAATTGGTAACTCATGCAAATCTCCAGTACCTCCAACTAGAGATGGTGTTCGGAACTTACCTTAGAGCTCTTAGCATCAGTTTGTAATAACTGAATTTGATCGACCAAACTACTGGAGCAATGCTGAATACTGTTTGTTCATCATTGTGACTGAGGTAGCTTCAGCTGATAATAGCATAAGGTTCTTAACAATGGTCTACATGTCCTTTGAGAGGTCGTTACTTTGCAGGATATCAGTTCCTTGATTTGCACAACTGAAGCACAGCTACTATATTGCCAATTACTCTTGATGAAATAGAAGTCAGTTTTATAACAGGTTGCTATTAACTCTTGCCACAGGGCAGAGTCATAGACTAATTAATAGTTAAAGGTAAATCTCAATGACCAACAAACAGTTTATCCCATTCCGCAATGTTTTACTGTTATTAGTACAGTTATATTGTATTTGATAACCTCTGTAATGGGAACTGCATAGAATGGATCTTTGAGACCCTTATGAATCTGTTGTTAGTCAGGAAAATAAGTTTTCATATTTGGAAAGTTCATATGCGACATTCTCCATTTTTCATAATAAACATGTCACTCCTGCCTTATTCCATGGGTACCTTGCACGAGAGCTCTGGCCCGATTTCCGAACCTTATCTTCAAAGACAACCCTCCAAACCTGCTTGGAATGCTAGCAATGTGCCTCTAAGCAGATGTTTTTATCCTTTATGTGTTCTACAAACAAGTGTAAATATTACAACGTGAGTGGTGCGCTTACCCATGTTTCGGAAGTGCCAGACCTACTTTGTTGAGTAGGGTTGGTAGGGTGCATGGAACTTCTGCCCAGCTGTCATGCTGCCCCCAGCTCCAGTGAACCCCCTATTGCTGATAAGCGCCTGGGGCGTGTTCTGAAATGATGAACCTTTGCCCGCCGTTGGCCTTAATTGATTAGTCTGCCAGGTTTTCTTCCCTGTTGAATAGGCCTACCTGAATAACAGATTCGGCGGCTGGCTCTCACATCCCTGTTGGCGCTGTTCACTGCCGGCACATATGTGCTCCAGTATGTTCCATCGACCTCTTTAGAGCCTGGAGTCAGTTATATCTTGACCTTTCGCACTCCCCTCCTCAGAGAGGACGATTCGTAGGCAGCCCTAAACAGGCGCTGCCGCAGGCCGCAGGATATCTATGCCGATATGAACCCATTGGACCTATACCCGAATAGAACATTCTGCTGGGATGGCAACTTTGTTGTCAGGAAAAGGTGCCTCTGACACGTGCCCTTCATCCCTTGGGTATGTCCCACGGCCATACCCTGAGACTCAGCGTCAGCAGGATACTGACCCGTCTTGGTCTCCGCCTCCAAGAGGGAGACCTGTAGCAGCTCTGTCCACTGGCGCTGCTGGTGCGGCCTGCAGAGATGGAACATCTGGCTCAACCTTACCATCAGAGTCGGGGTCAGAACTAAAATGACCCATGGCTCGCGCCGCCTCATCCATGAGCGTGCTATCAAGCAGCTCTCTACTAGGTGCTGCTGGCGTCTTTTTTTTCAGGGTGGCGCTGACACTCCTCCTGCTGGCGTGTTCCCTGCTGTAGTACTGTATGCAATAGTTGCTGCATTTGGGATAGTTGCTCAAATGCACTATCCAGCCACGGTGAGGAATCATCCCCCGACTGTGGGCCTATTATTTTTGCCATCCAGCCCCGGTGGGGAACCTTCCCCCGACTCCTTGCGTCTAGCAGACTTATGTGTTACCTTGAGCAACCCTGTCCCAGGCGTTGCCGGCGCCGCCTCTCGTAGAGGCCGGCACTTTTTGACATGAAACAGCCCTGTCCCAGGCGCTGCTGGCGCGGCTCTCCCTTAGGCCGGCAGTGTCACAAATGAAACAGCCCGTGGCTCTCCCGTAGGCCAGAACTTTCATACATGAAGCAGCCCTGCCCCAAAGGCCCGCGCTATTACACATGAAGCAGCCCTATCCCAGGCGCTGCTGGCGCGGTCTGTCCCCCTATTACAATGTAGGCTCACTAATTCAAATTTTTAGTGTAGAGCTTCACCTGTGAAGCAATTTTAACCCTTCACAGCAACTTGTGCTAAGCAAAGAAGAATTTCATTGTCAGGGCCACATAACAATAAACTCATTTGACTTTTGACTTTGACTTTAACTTTTGATTTTATTATTAGAAAAAAACCCTTACAGCCCGACTCACTCGAGTCCAATAGGGCTGAACGAGTCCTTTTTCCACCAATTATACTCCCTGTCTGGGGACCAACGTCTGTGAGCCGCACTGTCAGTGACTCTGGCATTACTTACTTGCCACTCCATGGCATCCCCACAGGCTGGAAGCCACTGACTGCCTTGTCAGCGGCTGCTTATCTCAAAACTCAAACTTTTGCCGGTTATCCACTTCCGCGCTCGGACCGGGGTTTCCCCATAGTCCATAGCCGGCTCACTCGTCGGGCTCTGAATCTGGCAGGATAACCTCTGTGAAGAGAAGCTCCTGCTCGAAAAAACCCTGGTAAGTAAAAAGAACTTACCTTCTAAGTTTAACTTATCACCGGCAGGAGCGCTGCCCTGCCAGTCTGGTGCTTGCGCCAATGTGGCTGACGTATTGATGCGCATGCGAACTGGCGGGGTTCTTCACGGAATCACTCACGTGACTCCGAAGTAAAATCTTTGTACATTCATATCCCATCCTAAGTCACTTTTATTCCCCCTCTATCCCCTCCCCCAATGCCTTTATCACCCTTATCCCTCGCTCCAGCTTTACATTTCACTCCTCTTCTTTCCATATCGGACACGCATCTCTCTCCTTTTCACCTCTATCCTATGTCACTATGTCTACCCATGTGCCAAGCACAACCCCCTCACCTGTACCCACCTATCACTTTTGTAGGACAGAACTGCAGATACTGGGTTACACCAAAGATAGAAACAAAATTCTGGAGTAACTCAGCAGGTCAGGCAGCATCGCTGAAAAAAAGGAATTGGTGGCGTTTCGTGTCGAGACCCTTCTTCAGACTAAGAATCAGGGGAAAATATATATGAAAAGTACAGCACAGAACAGAGCCAGCACCGATGGCCAAATAGCCCACAGTGGTCCTTTGTTGGCTGTGGAGTAGTTGATAACGTGGGGATACGAAGCGGACAACTAGAGTGGAGGAGGGATGGAGAGAGAGGACATGTAAGGTTACTTGAAATTAGAGAAATCAATATTCAGATACCTCTAAGATTGTAGTAAAACTACATGGCTACTTAACAGATAGTGGTGGTTATGAAGTTACTCTTTCCACAGAAGTGTCAACCCAAGAGTCTGTAGCTAACCGGGGAATGGAGGGATATGGATCATATACAGGCAGATTAGATTTTGGCATCATTTTTGGCACAGACATTGTGGGCTGAAGGGCCTGTTCCTGCACTGTACTCTTCCATGTAGGTCCTATCTTCCACATTACTATTGTAAACCAGGCACTGGGACATATTGTGTTTCAGCAGACTTGCTATCTGCTGTTCAAGCATTTAATTATCTCGCAGGCACAGGATTCATCTCAGTTTTGATAGAATAATTGCTTTCTTTCAGACAAGGAGATAATTTAAATGAGTCCTAGAATATGAATGAACACAATGAGACGTAGAGAAAATAAATAATTTTAATTATCTCAAATCCCTGCAGATTAATGGATTATTGGAAGAGGGATCAAATATACCAGCTCCCTAATTAGAATAATAAACAAAACATAAATCAGTCTGACCAGTCTGAAAAAAAGGTCCTGATCTGAAAGGTCATCTGTCTATTCCTTTCACAGACATTGCCTGACCTGCTCAGTTCCTTTAGCACTTTGTGTTTTGCTCAAGATTCCAGCATCCAGATTTGTTATGTTGACGAATACGTTCTTGAACTTCTACAGGTGTACAGCAGAGAGCTTATTGACTGGTTGCATTACGGCCTGGTTCAGCAACTCATAGGCCCAGGAATGAAAAATATTACAAAAGGTTTTGGACATCAGCCAGTTGGTCCATCACAGGTACCGACCTCCACCATCAAAGTGATTTACAGGAGGCACTGCCTCAAAAAGACCCACATCACTCTGGCTACAGCCATATTTCACTACTGCCATTGGGGAAGAAGGAACAGGACTCTTGACCTCCAGGTTCAAGAGCAGCTTCTGCCCAACAAGGTTCTTCCGAACACTAAAAACATTAAATAAACTATGAACTATGGATTGTCTTGTTTAAAGACTTGTCTAAGTACTTCAGAGCACTAGTTGCTTTTTATTTATTTTTTGTTTATTACATGTTATCTATGAGTATTGCATTTACAGGCCTATTTTCCCATTGCCGGTTCATATGATAATTGAAAATCTCTTGACTTGACCCTTGACTATGGACATCTGCCATCTCTTGTGTCCTAGAATACTAAACAGATTTGTGCCAATTGTTTGATATAGAATTATATTTTATACCACAACTTGAACACACAATAAAACTTGAGAGTTACAGTAATATTGGGAGACTGCAGCTCCAATGGGTGACATGCCATTTTGACTCAGAGGTGAAACCACGGTCATCTTTAGTTGTTCAGATGGAAGTGATTGATTGTTTCATTTAACTTTTCCTCCAGAGATTAAATTGATAGAGTTGGTGGATTGCAGATGGTCTGTGCATGAAGGGGGTCACAGAAGCCACATTGTATCTCTGTGGCTCATTGCTCAGTCATATATTTCCACATTAATCTGTGCCAGGAGGTTAAAGATTTGTCTGACTTTAAATGTTTGAGAAAGTCAACACAACCGTAGGTAGAGTGGATGTGGAAAGGATGTTTCCACTGGGGGGAGAGTCTAGGACCAGAGGTCATAGCCTCAGAACTGAAGGGCGCTCTTTTGGAAAGGTGGTGAGGAGGAACTTCTTTAGTCAGAGGGTAGTTAATCGGTGGAAATCATTGCCACAGAGGCAATGAGTTCCACCGAAGTGTTTCAGATGTGTTTCCACCAAAACACATCTGAAGGCAGAGATAGACAAATTCTTGATTAGAATGGATGTCAAGGGTTATGGGGAGGAGGCAGGATAATGGGATTAGGAGGCAGAGATCAGCCATGATTGAATGGCGGCGTGAACTTGATGGGCCGAATGGCCTAATTCTATTCCTATAACTTGTGAACTTGTGAACGTACTCAGTCAGGGAGTCCACTGCAGAGTCCTGCAGGGGGGCAGAGCCGGAGGGACTGAGTCCGCTGGATCCAAGCGGCAGTCCTGAGTCTGCTGCAAGGGTGCACAATTCTCTGTAGTGGAACTTGAATCTAAAACCTTCTAACTCAGAGGCAAGAGCTTTGTGGCTGGCATAGCCCAGGCACAGTTGTCGGACAGAACATCAATGAACACATCAGTCCAAAACACATCTGTTCGTGCTTTCCTTCCCCTCCCTCTCCCTATTCTTGTTCGTGCCAACTGGCCAGATATGAAATGGCGAGAAAAGCTATGGATTCTTCCCAACAATTTGTGCCAGCTGAGCTTTCTGACCAGCTGTTGCGTGACTCCTTGGAGTGGTCTGAATGATTTGCAGCCCAATTTTTTCATTGCTCAAATAGGACAAAACAATTGCATGATGCAAATGCAACTGCGATGCACACATGATCAATTGCATCGCACATCGTAATCAAGCTGTCTTTTTATTAATTATCTGGTTTAAAGCAGGCATAACTTAATTTTAACTAACATATTAACTGAATCAAAGATACAGGATGGAAATAGGCCCTTTGGCCCACTAGGTACACGCCGACCATCGATTATCTATTCACATCGGTTATCCCACATTTATGTAATTCATAATTTCTCTAAATAAGAGAAAATGTGCAAACTCAACGCGGACAGCACCCAGATGGAACCCGGGTCTCTGGCCAACATGGTACCATAAACAAAGTGCAATTGTGAATGGATAATAACCACTAAACATCCAAACGAATGAAATGCATGAGATGACATGAATCTATGAGTGAACATCACACTTGTGGAAACAAAACATTGCCACCCCCATTTGAGACACTTTCACAAACCATCAAAAAGGCATGTCCATCATTGAAGCAGGGTAGGCATCTGAAGAAGGGTCTCAACGCGAAACGTCATCTATCCATCTTCTCCAGAGATGCTGCCGGACCTGCTGAGTTCCACCAACACTTTGTGTTCTTTAGTGTATTAACCAGCAATTGCTGTTCTTCATTTCTATGTGGATTGTGGGGGTGTTGTTATGCTTCAGGATTAATTTCAGTGACCTCTTGTGTGCTGTATATAAGGAGGCCACAGTTGATGCAGAATGGGACTTTTTCCCCTCAAGGGCCTGTCAGCCCATTCTGTCAACAGTGAAACCAACAATTGATTCAGGCTGCACTCGCACTGTAATTCCAGCAATGCCACACAAAACTGCTTCACATCATTGACACAGCTCTACTAAGCTGCTACTACTGGCGTGGGCCAGTTCTTAAGATGCTACTGCACCTCTTGTGGCCACATGGGGAAAGTAGTAGTGGATGTGGGGCATGGAGATGCACTTCAGGGAGTCATGAAAAGATCGATACACTTGCAATGTTAAAATGGAAGGGGTGGAGAAGATGAAAGAAAAATCTTTTATACTTTCGGATTTCCAGCAATTGCAGATTTTCTGATTTTCACGTCCATTATTTTCATCTGAATTTCCCAACAGGTTGTCTTTAATTTTTCAATGGTCAAGTTTCAAGATTGTGGCTGACTTTGCAGCATCTTGTCTTTTAAACTCTGGGGTTTATCGGTCTCCATTTCCGTCAAAGTCCACAGTTTGGCTCCTTGAGACTCTGCCTTTCCTAGGAATTTCTGTTATACAGTGGGGTTAGAACATAGAACATAGAACATAGAACTTAGAACAGTACAGCCCTTTGGCCACAGTGTTTGTGGCAAACATGATGCCAATTTAAACTGATTTCATCTGATAGAACACAAACTCCTCCGTAGTGCAGTCCAATAACCCCACTCCTTTAAAGCCAGTGTAAGGTTGCGTTCACACCTATGCAATAATTAAAAATATCATCCATAACCAAATCTCTGAAATTTTCTATTTTTACTTCCAAAATCCTCTTTACTCCAAAAGATTGGTTTCATTAAATAGCATCATCTCATTCCTCCAGAGTACTGCTGTTTCTGTAAAAGCTGATTACTGGGAATGATTCACGCATGGCTAGAAAGGTTTAATGGAAAGATGCCTGGTTCTAAATTGATAAATGTCCATTTTTCACCAAGTTGATTTCTCAGTGAGGAATAATTTATACAGTAACAATCCATTTTCTTCTGAAATGATTAGGCATGGTAGGGTAGATTTGATTTAACTTATGGCCTGCTTTCTTGCTGCTAATATTGAATTATACATCAAATGAATTTTGTTGTAATCAGCTGATAGGCAAGACTTTTATTAAAACAGACTGTTGCTTTGTAACTATTGAGGAAATGGTTCAGTTCATTTTACTTTAGTTGAGTTTAGTTCATTTTAGTTGAGTTTAATTTAGTGATACAGCATGGAACCTGGCCCTGTGGTCCACCAGACCTATACTGACACTCCCTATTCACACTAGTTCTTCAGTATGTTAGAACCACTTTTGCATCCTCCACACTCTAGACAATTTACAGAAGCCAATTAACCTACAAACTTGCATGTCATTGGAATGTAGCAGGAAACAGGAGTACCCAGAGAAAACCCACTCGGTCAAAGGGAGAACATACAAGCTCCGCAGAGGCAGCACCCATTGTCAGGATTGAACGGGGTCTCCAGCCCTGTGAGGCAGCAACTCTACTGCTGTGCCACTGTGCTGCCCAAATAGATGTCATCATCTACTTGTTTTGCTGGAGTCAAGATGCCAAGTATCCCGACAGGTTGTGGGAGGATGTTCGGGAGAGACAGAGAAATGCTGGGACCATGAAAGCAAAGAAGCACAGTGAGAAAGGTCATGAGATCGACATAAGGTGAAAGCACAGATAACTTGATGGCTATGTAGTGTTGTCTTTAGAAGATAAGGTGTCTAGGAACAGCCTTCTTGCTATTGCATGATACGTTGAGAGAGAAAATATGAACTGGCAACACAATAAGAACTCTCTAACCTGAGAAGGAAGGAAGATGTATGTTTGGTTTAGAACAAAGGCTTCCTTCAGAAGATTGAAGGAAAAGTAATATTTTTAAAAAATGATCCAAGACATCGACAGCAGCAACCTGGGAACAACCTTAGAAAGAAGGAAGGTCCTGTGTTCAAACCTCATACAAGACCATCACCAGCAATCTGGCCAGTGCATTCACATTGGTAGTATTTGAATCCCAGCCATGTGTCCCATCATTTAGTGCAACAAGTGATACAGGTGGCAGAGGTTATGGGGAGAAGGCAGGAGAATGGGGTTAGGAGAGAGAGATAGATCAGCCATGATTGAATGGTGGAGTAGACTTGATGGGCCAAATGGCCTAATTCTGCTCCTATCACTTACGATCTTATGATAAGCTGAAACATTAAGGAAAATTCCAAGGTTATTAGAAGTCAGTGGTTTACATGCATAGTTAAGCAACTCGAATGCTAATAAAGATTTAGTAATACTGAACCTTAGTGTAGAGTTATTTGTTGGACATGTCAGTTGATGTGCTGTAGAGGCAATAGGATCAACAATGATCCACAATGGCCTACATCAGTCTACATAGCCCAGGAAAGTGGCTTCAGGGCCTAATACTACTACAGCATTGCTGAAACATTTAAATGAAAGCCAGGAATATCATCAGTAATTTTTCACCATCCATTTTTCCTAAGCTGTTCACACATCATGGCCTATGTTGAAAAAATAAAGACCTCCATTGCAATATCTATCAGAACGACGTTGAAGATCTTGGCATGCACCGAATGATTTTGCAACATCATAGATTTTGGTGCAGAACCAAGTGCAGATGCAGTTTTGTGTACAGCTCAAGAAGAAATGTCTGCAATAAGTGACCTACTGTGAATCATCAATATCAACTCATCACCTATCTCAGTGTGTGCATGAATTAACACCTAGGGTAATTCTCACACTTCGTCCTCCAGCCCAGAACATGCCAACTTACTCAGCACACCCCAATAATTTAATGACTCATATATCTCTGTATTCAGAGTACGGACAGATGCAACAGCTAGGACAAAAAGTATTTGCTAATTTTCTTTAGGTGCTGTATTAAAATGTTGCATTTCTAAATACATCAATGACTTTAATGAAAATGAAAATCAAATTTAAAACTGTACAGTGTAAGTTCATAAGTTCATAAGTGATAAGAGCAGAATTAGGCCATTTGGCCCATCACGTCTACTCCATCATTCAATCATGGCTGATCTCCCTCCAAATCCCATTCCCCTGCATTCTTCCCATAACCCCTGACACCCGTACTAATTAATGTGTAACAAGAAAATGCAGATGCTGGTTTACAAGAGAAGATACTGTGGACACAAAATGCTGCAGTAACTCAGGCAACATTTCTGGAGAAAAGGAATAGGTGATTTTTCAGGTCGAGACTCTTCTTCAGACTGAAAGGCAAAGGTGAGGGAAACTAGCGGTATGTAATGGTACAGATCAAATCAAAGCCAGTGTCATGATGAGATAATAAACACAGAGACCAAGGAATATAACCTATAAATATTGTGTCAGTATCATTGTTATTCCAAATCTGAGGCCAGGATGTGACATTGGCGACGAGGATATCTCGGATATTTCAGATAGTTTGGATTCTGAATCCGTGGCTACGAGCTGGAAAATTATTTTTTTTAAATGGCAGTCACTGGGCTTAATTTCTTAGCACTTTGCGGCGTTCCACACTTCGATCTGACGGGTGATGCGAGTACCGTCAGCGTGAAGTGGAATGCTTGGCTGGAGGAATTTGAAGCTTACACCGACAGTCGAGGGCTCTTTCTTGAAGAGAGTACTCCGGGGCAGAAAGCGCAGCGGAGAGCTTTGCTTCTTTTCACCACGTGGCCAGCAGTTCGAGCAATGTTTCAAACACTCCCGGACACCGGATGAAGGAAGACTATAAGAAAGCCGTTGATGCTTTGAAGAGTCATTATGTGGTGGTCCTGAATGCTACATTTCAATGGCATTTATTCCGTAAAACAATGCAGGAAAAGGGCAAGACTGTTGCTGAATTTGTGACGAGACTCAGACAGGTGACTGTAGGATGCAAATAAGTAGCTGCTGATGTGGAGAACCAGATATTGGATCAGATTGTCCAGCATTGCAGGTCAGACAAGCTCAGGAGAAAACTGCTAGAAAAAGGTCGTGAGTAAAACCTTAATGATGCTTTGTCGATTGCAGCAGCACTGGAAGCTGTTGAGGGACAATTTCACAGCATGAAATTGAAAGATTCCAAGACTGGGCAAGTTAACCAGCTGTCCTACGGTAGACCAAGAAGTATGCCTGGACATGAGATCGAGAGTTACAGGTGTGGCAACAAGGGTCACATAGGGAAAGATGCATGTTGTCCCGCAAAAGGTAGAACATGTAGGAAATGTGGAGATAAAGATCATTTTGCAAAGAAATGTAAAAGTAAGGCCAGGGATAAGACAAGTGATTACAACAAGAAAGGGTAGTCCAGTGAAAAGAAAGACAGACCTTGGCAGAAAAACAAGGGTCATGTCCGTCACGTAGAAGGTGATTTCGGAAGTGATGAAGACAGTGATGAAGCTGGTGAGCATGCTGTTAAAAGGAATTATCAGTTTGCATTGCATCACAGGGTGGGAGATTGCAACCTTCACGTGGTCCGCCTGTTTCAACCAATGCAATCAACCTGGCGTGCACAATCAAATAAGATCAAATAGGACAAGTTGTCGTACAACTTTAGGCTGTGCACGCCGTATGCAAGAAGAAGAAGATAGCCATCACAAGAAAGTTGCAGTGACAATCGGAGGTGTTACAGTGCCAGTGATTGTAGATTCTAGTAGCGACAGCAACGTAATTAACAGATCACTTTGGGAATGCTTGAAACAGCAGAAAATCAAGTGCACGCCAAGGAGGTGTAGTAGGAAGTTATATCCATACACCGCAACTAAACCATTGCAGACCATTGGATGTTTCACGGCTAAAGTAGAAGTCGGAGATAGAGAAACTGAGGCAGAATTTGTGGTGATAGAGGAGAAGGGAGAGCCTCTGCTGAGTAGAAATACAGCTCAAGAGCTGGGAGTGCTTCACATCGGAGTGCATGTCAATTCAGTGCAGTCATATTATGACATGAGGCAGGAATTTCATTCAATATTCCAAGGGAATGGAAAATTGAAAGTGAAGTTAGCCATTGATGAAAATGTCAAGCCGATAGCTCAACCGGTGTGGAGAATGGCATTTGGACTTTGTGGAAAGGTAGAAGCTAAAATCAAGGAGTTGATTGATCAGGACATTATTGAACCAGTTGAACGCTCGACACCATGGGTGAGTCCAGTTGTGATTGTGCCGAAACCCAATAATGACATTAGACTGTGCGTTGACATGAGGAGAGCCAATGAGGCAATAATCAGAGAAAGACACCCAATTCCTACGGTTGATGAGGTGCTACAAGAGTTATCAACCAGTAAAGTGTTTTCCAAAATTGATCTCCAGTGGGGATATCATCAGTTAAAATTACATCCAGAGTCAAGAGAGGTGACAGCATTTGTCACTCACTGTGGATTGTACCGATACAAAAGACTGATGCTTGGAATCAATGCTGCTCCCGAGATCTATCAGTACAAAATCCACAGAGTGATTCAAGGTGTACCAGGAGTAGCAAGCTTATCAGATGACATCATCGCCCATGCATCAACTCGTGATGAGCATGACAGGAGGTTGAAGCTGGTGTGGACTAAACTTCAAGAAGCAGGTCTCACTGTGAATGAAGACAAGTGCAAGTTTGGCATCTCTGAGATGAATTTCATGGGACACAGACTCACAAATGAAGGGCTGAACCCAGCCAAAGCTAAAGTGAAAGCTGTTGCAGATGCACGTGAACCTCAGAATGAAACCGAGATGAGGAGTGTTCAAGGATTGGTCAATTATTGTGCAAAATTTATTCCAAATTTTGCTACACTGGCAGATCCGCTGAAAAGGTTGACCAGTTTGGTAGTGAACAGAGACAGGCGTTCAAATCACTGAAACAGAGTCTAATGAGTGCAGAAACCCTTGGATATTATGATCCAGCTGCACCAACAAAAGTCATAGCAGATGCTAGTCCAGTCGGCTTAGGAGTAGTGTTGGTACAGACACATGCCGATGGACCCAGAATCATAGCTTATGCCAGTCGATCGTTAACCAGCGTGGAGAGAAGGTATTGACAAACAGAGAAAGAAGCACTGGGACCAGTGTGGGCCTGTGAAAGGTTCCAAGCACACTTGCACGGCATTGAATTTGAACTTGTTACAGATCACAAGCCACTGGAAGTTATCTATTCGATAAGGTCAAGCCATGTGCCAGGATAGAACCTTAGAGATGGAAGCAGAGAACATTGTGCGATTCGTCGCAATTCAGTCAATGCCAGGAGCCATGACAATAAAGGAAGTTGAAAGGGAATCGGAACATGATCTTGAACTCAATGATATCAGAGAGCGTATACACAGTGGGCAATGGGATCAATGCCCTTACAAAGCATATGTTCCCATAAAATATGAACTTTATGTAATTGATCAGTGTGTGCTGAGAGGCAGCAGATTGGTGATCCCGCAGGCACTACGACCAAGGATCGTGTCATTAAAGCCCTGTCCCGCGGTACGAGTTAATTCCAAGAGCTCTCCCGAGTTTGCCCTGATTCGAACTCGGAGATTTACAGTCATGGCCACTCGTTGGTACTCGGGGCTCTCGTGGACATTTTTCAACATGTTGAAAAATCTTCACGAGTCTTTCCATGCTTGCCTGCCATTAGCGAGTCTTCCCGAGTACCTGCCGTTAGAGTTACGAGCCACTAAGAGACGTCCCCGAGCTCCGACGTTCCCGTTACGTTCATTCTCTGTGCTTACCACGAGTTTGATTTTTTTTAAACTTGGGAGAGCTCTTGGAATGAACTCGCATCGTGGGACAGGGCTGTTAGCGCATGAAGGACATTTAGGCATTGTCGGTACTAAACAGAATTTGCGGAGCAAAGTGTGGTGGCCAGGTTGTGAGAAAGATGCCGGAAAATTTGTCATGACCTGTCACGGATGCCAAATCACAAGCAGGAGCAACCCACCAGAACCAATTAGAAGTACAAAGTTGCCAACAGGACCATGGGTTGACGTAGCTGTTGACTTTCTTGGACCACTTCCAACAGGTGACTCAATTATGGTAGTGGTAGATTACGATAGTAGGTACTATGAGTATGCAGTGATGAAGTCAACTACAGCAGAAAAGGCTGTACAGGCATTAACAGAGATCTTCGCCAGACACGGGTTGCCTGTTACATTGTATTCCAACAATGGGCAACAGTTTGTTGCTGAATACATGAGAATCACAGGTATCCATCTTCACAATGTGACTCCGAAATGGCCACAAGCTAACGGAGCAGTAGAGAGACAAAACCAGTCCATAGAGAAGATGACATGAATCACCCATTCCGAAGGGAAAAGCTGGAAGGAGGCACTGTTAGCATATGTAGCTGTATATCGGGCGATCATTCGCTCAACGACTGGGAAAAGTCCAGCAGAAGCTTTGTTTGGAAGGAAAATTCCCCCTAAAATACCAGAAGTGCGAGAGATCATGGAAGACCAGGAGCTGAGAGACTGTGATGCAGAAAAGAAAGATGCCGACTTGAAACGAGAAGCCAGGCGCTCTGAAATAATTCCTGGGGATGATGAGCTTGTGAGGCGAGATGACGGCGGTAAGATAGACACTCCTTATCATTGCCAGCCATACAATGTTGTATCGAGGAGCGGTGGCATGGTGACAGTCAAGTCTCCAGAAGGTGTTATCTACCAGAGAAATGTATCAAGCGTCAAAAAGTACATGTCCAGGGACACACAAAATGAGGTAGCCCAAAATCCACCAAGAGCTACTGATTCAGAGGGGCCATACAACATTTCCGAGGTGGTGACCAGAGTTCCAGAGGCAGCACGCTGCAACGCAGGTGGTGAGCAGAGAAGGTGTCTGGGTAACAACCCTTTGGCAGATTCAACAGGATTTGATGTTTCTGTGCCAGCTGGTAGACCAAACCGTGAAAGGAGAGTCCCCAAGCGATACGACAATTTTGTGTTATAGATTATGATACTGTTTAGTATGATACTGTTTATTATGATACTGTTTATTATAATACTGTTATTATGAGCAAGGAGTTTATTAAGGTTACAAGAGTTAAAAAGATTTTGTAGTTGTAATGCATCTGTTTCGTGAGTTATTGGAATACAAATGAAAACACAAATATGTTTTGTAACAATTTAATTGGAAAGTATATTAGAAAGAATACATATTAATTTAAAGTTTAATTCTGTTAAAGGAGGGATGTCATGACGATGAGTCATGATGATGATATGCAAATATCATGATCTTTGTATCAGCTGACCTGGAGGTCAGATTGCATGTGCACTGTGTAAGGCTAGGCAGGAGGCCATGGCTGAGTGAGATAATAAACACGGAGATCAAGTAATGTAACCTATAAATATTGTGTCAGTATCATTATTATTCCACATCTGAGGCCAGGATGTGACAGCCAGCACCAATGACTCAGGAAACGTAGAGCCCACAATGGTCCATTGTTGGCTTTGGACAAGGTGGTAACGAAGGGATATGAACAGGGAAACTAGCAGGGTGACTAGGGTGGTGGAGGGACGGAAAGAGAGGATGTAAGAAGGGTTACTTGAAATTAGAGAAATTAGAGAAATCAATATTCAAAGTGTACATGCTGGAAATTTGAAATTAAAACAGGAAATGTTGGAAACACTCAGAAGGTTAGTCAGCAAGGGAAATAGAGTTAACATTTCAGATCTGAGACCCTTTGTCAAACTATGGTCTTGTGTTCAACCTGATCCAAATCAGGACATGTTTACAAAAGCACCAATGCTCACAGCAGCAGTCTGGATTAGGTATATACAGCCTGCAGACTAATGCAAATGATTTTTGATTAACTGAGAATGCTGAAAAAGGAAAAAATAGTTAGATGCCCACAATGGAAAGAATCTTCTTTGGGCATGCAAGCAGACAATTTAATTACAGGAGGTCTCATAACAGCACAAGAAATAAAAGTAGGATTAGGTTATAAAGTTCCCTTCCTGGCTGTTCTCCATTCATCATGATCAAGAATATTCTATTTAACTCCACACGACTACCCAGTAAAAGCACGATGCTCTTGATCCCCTTAATATCTATAAACCTATCAACCCCTGTCACTAATATACCCAGTCAGTGAGTCTCCATGGCCCTCTTGCGCAGAGATTTCCAAAGATTCATCATCTTATAGTTGAAGACATCTTCTCATCCCTGTCTTGAATATTTGAAACCTTATTTTGAGACTGCGAAGATTTTATTTTAGTTTAGAGATACAGCATAGAAACAGGCCCACTGAGTCCATGCCGACCATCGATCACCTGTTCTCACTAGTTCTATGTTATCCCACTTTCACATCCACTCCCTACACTCCAGAGGCAATTTTACAGAGGCTAATTTACCTCCAAACTGGCACATCTTTGGAATGTGGGAAGAAACCAGAACACCCGGAGGAAACTCACGCAGTCATAGGGAGAACATGCAAACTCTATATGCACAGCACCCAAGGTCAAGATCCAACCTGTGTCTCTGGCGCTGTAGGGCATTAGTTCTGCCAACTGCGTCACTCAATATGCTCCACCCATGGGAAATGTATAGGTATAGTGATGGAGGCAGTTCAATTGTTTGAAGATAACTGAATAAGTAGATGAAATGAAAAGAAGAATGCATTACCATAGGGAACAAGGCACGGAATGAACTGATTTATTCATGCATTGGACCAGAATGGACTGGATTGGCTGAAAGGCCTCTTCTCATGTTACAGGCTTTCTGTGATTCAGTTAAATGATTTCGCTGCCATCAGAAGTTTGTGTTGACGAGAATCTTGGTACTCAGTCAGACTTTTTCCCCATCATGGCTCAACAATCTTATTAGCTCATTTCTGCCTTTGAGTTTAATGAAGTGTGGCAAGTTCAAGCTGAAGTGATGTGGAAATCCAAATCAACTGTCCTTCGATTATCCACATGAAAGATCGTGACTTCTGAATGGAGTTTCTGAATGCAGAAAGCAAATATCTAAAAAAAAACTTATTGGTAATATAGAGCTCTTCAATGTTCCTATGCGACATAATGCTGTCTTAGATTTTCAGATAGATCGGTCAAATATTTCAGCCCTTTTTGAATCATTTTGATAGATTTCCTTTCATGATCGTGTTTCTAGCATTAATAGTTATATTTATAAAAACAAGGAACCGAAGATGCTGGTTAATACAGAAAAGGACACAGCATGCTGGGGTAACTCAATGGGTCAGGCAACATTTCTGGAGAATATGGATAGGCAACGTTTCGGATCACAGCCCTTGTTCAGACTATTTTCACATCAATAGTGAACGCAAAATGATTCCCTATGGCAGAAGGAATAGGAGACAATTTGCACTAAGCAGCATAATTCTAAATGGTGTACAAAAGTAGAGGCACTAGATTTGGACAATATTTGGAATCTCTGCGCAGTGGCAGGATATGTTGAAAGTGGTAAGGCTTATGGGATCATGTGATTTCTAAATCAACTATAAACGCATAGAAAACATGATGAACTTAATTAGGTAATGAATTGTGCATTACATCCAATGCTGGTCACCAAGATTCAAAGAAGGTCTTAACAATGGTGCAGAAAGATTTTATTGGATTAGTTCCAGGGATGAGATTTTTTTGTTACATGGTTGGTCTGAAGAAGTTGGGCTTGTTCTTCGAACAAAGAAGAGTGAGAAGAAAAAAGACACAAAGGGCTGGAGTAACTCAACCGGTCAGGCAGCATCTCTGGAGAACATGGATAGGTGACATTATGGGTAAGGAGCCTCGTTCAGGCATTATAGTAGTGGGGGAAGAAAGATGGAAGAGAGGTGGGTGCGGGGCAAAGCCTGGAAAGTGATAAGTGGATACAGATGAGAGAAGAGTGAGAAAAAATGCGATCACGATGAACAAGGACTAGTACACCATGAAGCGGCATAAATACAAAAGATGTGTATGAAGGAACTGCAGATGCTGGTTTAAACGGAAGATAGGCATAAAATGCTGGAGTAACTCAGTGGGACATGCAGCATCTCTGGAGAGAAGGAATGGGCGATGTTTTGGGTCAAGACCCATCTTCAGACTTTCTGAAGAAGGGTCTCAACCCAAAACGTCACCCATTCCTTCTTTCCAGAGATGCTGCCTGTCCCATTGAGTTACTCCAGCATTTTGTGAGTAAAAATACATAAGAGGCATGTTGTTCCAATATCAAGGCTCTGGAGTCACAGATTTAAAATAATGGGAAAAAGTTGGAAGGCGAATGTAAGTATAAAAATGTTTTACATTAATTACAATCTGGAACTCTGCTGGTAAGGATGTTGTAAACAGAATCAGACGTTTCAAGTGTGCATAAGAAAGGCATCGAGTGACAATAATTTACTTGGACCCAACATTCTCTCAACGGGCTGAAAATGCTCTTTCAATGCTATAAGAAGTTTGTGAATATGGAAGCACTTCAGATATTAGATGTGGCATAATAAAAACACTCCATGAAGCTGCACAATGAGCTTAAAGACAGCAATGACCCAATTTTATCAAACAATGTCAGTTTCAGTGTGGTTAGACAGCATGAAGAGCAACTAATGGTCCATGGAGAATTTGAATCAGTATGAAATGGGCACAATGATTCCTGTCCAGACTAAACACCCTTCCTTATTCATTCCTCGGGTCATGCAATTAGAACCAGTCTCGTAGCTTGCACTGCCCAGTCTATCACAGGTACTGACCTCCCCACCATCAATAGGGGGCACTGGCTCAAAAAGGCAGCCTGTATCATCATAGACCGACATCACACTCACCATGCTCTCATCTCTCTGGTACCATCGGGAAGAATGTTCAAACCCCGTACAGACAGTACCCGTAGTCAGGATCTCTGTTGCTGTAAGGCAGCAACTCTACCGCTGCGCCACTATGCCACCCCTGTAAATCCATTTAACAGCATCTCCATCAAAGACCCCTCCCCCCCTCCCTCATTCTGTAGTAAGTAAGTATTTAATTGTTCCATTGCTGTTAGATATGATTGTTATACACTCCTGCCTTTGTCAAAATAAAAGGCTTATCTGTAGGCAAACTTTCTGCTTTTATATTTGTATGCTTTTTTTCTGGGTTATTTTTCAGGTACACCTCAGGTTTGCTCCTGATATTGGATGCAATGGTTTTATTCTGGATTAAAAATGCTTCTATGATAATTCCAAATATTGCTTCTACTCAATGGACACTATTATTTTCCTTATCGTCTTAACTATCCATTTAGTTTTCATGGTGACTTCTCACTATCATTTTACTTCGGAGTCACGTGAGTGACTACGTGAAGAAGCCCCGGCAGAGCGCCTGCGCTTGGCGCACCGACAGGCTGGAGAGCGCAGCGCCACCAGCGGTAAGTAAAACACCCGCAGGTAAGTGTTTTAAACTTGCTGCGGTTTACTAGGTTCCGTAAGGCTGGTTACAGGAGCCAGCAGGGACACTTTCATAAGGGGAAAAAATTAAAATAATGAAAATAGGGCGAGTATGTCACCTATAGAGTAAAACCTACCTGCGGTCAGTCCGCAAGGGGAGGTGGATAGGGGTCGGAGAGAACGCATCCCGGGTCTGTTCTGCTGCTACACCGCCTGCGTGTGATGCAAGGATGGGAAGCAAGCTGACAGAGCAAGGGTTCACTGTGTCCCCTCAACAACGGGTGAGAGATATCCCCGCTAGCCATCTGCTCCACCCTGGATCCACAAACAGTGAGCATTATTCTATGGTACACAAAAAGCTGGAGAAACTCAGCGGGTGCAGCAGCATCTAAGGAGCGAAGGAGATAGGAGACGTTTCGGGTCGAGACCCTTCTTCAGACTGGTCAGGGATCAGGGAAACGAGAGATATAGACGGTGATGTGGAGAGATAAGGAACAATGAGTGAAAGATATGCAAAAAAGTATCGGTGATAAAGGGAACAAGCCATTGTAAGCTGTTTGTGGTGTGAAAATGAGAAGCTGGTGCGACTGGGGTGGGGGAGGGAGATAGAGATAGAGGGAATGTCAGGGCCCGAGGGCTGAGGGAGAGGTGAGAAGGGGAGGAGACCACAAGGGTTAACAGAATTGAGAAAATTCAATATTCAAGCCCAAAGGATGCAGACTCCCCAAGCGGAATATGAGGTGCTGTTCCTCCAGCTTGCGGTGTTGCTCACTCTGGCCGTGGAGGAGGCCCAGGACCGAGAGGTCGGATGTGGAATGGGAGGGGGAGTTGAAGTGCTGAGCCACCGGGAGGTCGGGTTGGTTATTGCGGACCGAGCGGAGGTGTTCGGCGAAGCGATCGCCAAGCCTCCGCTTGGTCTCACCGATATAGATCATCTGGCATCTGGAGCAGCGGATACAGTAGATGAGGTTGGAGGAGGTGCAGGTGAACCTCTGTCGGACCTGGAAGGACTGCTTGGGTCCCTGAAAGGAGTGGAGGGGGGGAGTGAAGGGACAAGTGTTGCATTTCTTGCGGTTGCAAGGGAAAGTGCCCGGGGAAGGGGTAGAGTGGGAGGGGAGGGAAGAATTGACAAGGGAGTTGCGGAGGGAGCGGTCTTTGCGGAAGGCAGACAGGGGGGGAGATGGGAAGATGTGGCGGGTGGAGGGGTCACGCTGGAACATTATTCTATGCTCACCAAGGGATTTTTATTTCACTTAGACTGCTGCACAAATGTAAGAAAATGACATTCTATGCAGAATTATCCCAAACTCCCGAGCTATAACTGGGAGCCTGGTTCAAAAAACTGGAGGCGGCGCTGGAGTAATTGAGAGGGTGTGCGGATGGTGCAAGGAGCTCAGTCCAGACATCGAAAGGCGAAGTCCCCTCTTGAAAAATTCACGTCGTCGCTGGACAGATCCAGCATCCAGTAATTACCCTTGCCAGGGTCATCACAATATCGAGGCATTTGACAAAACAACAGCTTATTAAGACTGAGGTTGTGGCGGATGGAGTTCTGCCAGCCTTGCTTGTTCTCAAAAGTAGGGGAAATTCCTCATGATGAACTCGTAGCTGCAGTCAGCGGATGACGACGGCTTTGGTGACGCCGACTTTAGAGCCACCGGCAGTTCAGCCAGCAGCAGCAACTCCGGTGTTTTAAAGCACTGTGGCCACTCCTGTCGGGAGGCAGGCCAAGAGTAAATTGTCCAGGTCTGTCAATTCTGATGAGTGAGGCCCAGAAATACTTTTCCCTCCAAAAAATGAACATTGGGGATGTCTGGACAACGTGGAACGTGTATCATAGCCGAAATGATACAACCAGGAGGTGTTCCAGCCTGGGTTTATACCCCAGGGTCCCCAGCAGCTTTCAGCAGCAACCTCTAGCAGAGGTACACTAAGCAGAAGAGCTGTACACATATGAAGGATAATATGCCTACGAGTCTGCACGGGGACCCAGCACAGCAGCACCTTGTTTAGGGCTGTGTGTGTGACCTCCCGTGAGCATGAGCCGGGAGAGCCAGGGCAGTATGACTCTGACCCTGAAGTTTGGTGTCACTGCTTATGTGCGTACACCAATGCAAATGCTCCGGGTGTGCCGGATGTGGTCAGCAATTTGCCATACCGGTGGGAACTGGTGAAGCCAGGGATGACCATCTGGGCAGCAGCAATTTAATGGCCTCTGACCAGTTCCAGGACTCCATAACGGAGGAAACTTCGCAAGACATATCAAACACCTGTTAACTGTGCATCGCTCTATAGGAGCGCATCATGAGGACGCATGAGTTAAGGCTGCAGAAGTCCTAAAAAACTGGTTGGAGCAGGAACAATGGCACTTGGGCAAATGATACAAGGGCACCACTATCTAAACACAGCAGGATATGGGTCTGAAGAAGGGTCTCGACCCGAAACGTCGCCTATCTCCTTTGCTCCTTAGATGCTGCTGCACCCGCTGAGTTTCTCCAGCATTTTGTGTAACCCTCGATTCTCCAGCATCTGCAGTTTCTTCGTTAACAGGATATGGACCCTGGTGTGTAATGCCCATTTTTTAGGATTAATTATTCACAAATAAACGTCCAGCCTATGCTCAACCCACGGTTCACAGCCTTGCGCAGATCCTCTAATATCCAGAGAAAGACCTGGACGATGAGAAAATCAATCAGCCTCATCAAAACTCATCCTGAGACCAGGATGCCACCTCAAAAACCATACCCTTTCAGAACAGGAAGGGGTAATTGAAAATCCAGGATATATCCTCTAGAGATCAATCCAGTCGGGGGTAGGTAGAAATTGTTCTATGATACATGATGCTGCATAAACATCAGATCTATTCATATTGGACTGTATCCTGGGGTCTCGAATAAAGTATCTCGGAAGTACATCCACCCATACAAAATACACCTAGTCGGGTGTTGGGGTTTTCAATACCACTAACTCTACAGGTGAATGATGAAATTGGTATTTTTATTCCAAAAAAGGGATAATTGAAAGGACGGCATATCAGCCTTAACAATATGTGTCCAATATTCCCCAGCCTAAAGAACGATGGTGGGTGTCGAGTCATTCTGGGCCTAATCAGACTTAAGGTCCAGTATAAATGGTTTAAAATAAAAAAAATCAGTATTGCAACTAGTATCAAAAGGGTGTCATATGGCAACCATAGATCTGTAAGATGCATAATATTCAGCTACCAAACACCTGTTGAGAGGTTAGGTTCGTCACCCATCTAATTAAATCCAGATTAGAATGATTGGCTATTTGGGGTTCATCATTGATTTAATTAACATGTCAGTACTTTGGCTACGGCCAAAACTGTAACTAATGTCTCGCAATGTACTAGAGACATTTTGACTCAATAATCTTTAGTTTACAAACTGATGTGAGCGCTTTGGGATGGGGAGCCACTGATATCGAGTCTGGCTGTGGCGGCAGATAGAATGTGAAAGGGACATGGGGTAAACTACGTAGAATTGCTGGGTGCATTCTATGGCCTAAAGCATTCTGCTCAACAATGCATGATTTGCATGTGCAGCTTCTGATTGATAATACCACAGCTGTTGCATATCAATCACATGGGTGAAATTAGGTCATTATTCTGTGACAATCTGGCTAACCTCATCTGGCACTGGTGCATTACGGGAAACATCTGGGTCTCAGATATCTACCTAGCAGGTAGAGATAATGTGAAAGTGGCAGACACCAGGTCACGTAAATTCAATGACAAACACAGAATGGATAATGAATCCAAAAGTTTCAAAATGATTGTCAGCCGGTATGGATTGCCAGACATAGATCTGTTGCATCCGGGTTAAATCACCAGTTATCTAAATACGGCATGGGAACCAGATCCAGGGGCAGTAGCGGAGGATACATTCTTGCTACGTTGGGGACGTATGTTCTTACGCTTTTTCCCCATTCTGCCTCATTAATCAATGTCTCACCAAAATAGAGCACGACTACGCTTAGGCGTTTGGTAGTTCCTAACTGGTCCACACCGCCATGATTCCCATTGGTTCTGAGACTGATGACACAGCCATTCATGATTATCCCTAATTACAGCAACTTGTTGGTTCACACTGGGATGGGAGGAGAGTTCCCCTTTACATAAGCGTAAAATAATCTGTTGATTTTTATCTTCTGACCAGACTGTTCCAGGGACTCGGACTTGCTACATTGCATTTTTTGACTAGCAGTTAATCTATCGTGCAATTTATAGTGCTCAAAGTGCTTTGTCCTCCTATTTAGGGCAAGGGTCCGGACAACACTCTGTCGAATCTCATCTATTGGTGGCCCGATTCATAAGAGGTATTTTAACAAAACTCTCCCAGACCTAGATATTCGGAAGTCTGGGATGTGGGTATATTTCTCACACTGCTTTGGCAATGGGCTCCAATTACATTTCTGCCTTTCCAGAAGTTAACGCTCAAAGTGGTCATGTTCATGGTGCTAGTGGTAGCGCAATGGGTCCAGGTATTGCAAAAGTGACGACTGGACAGCATGCATTCTTCTGTAGATAATATTACATTTTATTTATATGATCTAATCAAACAGAGAAGGCCAGGGATGGCTGGAACCAAAATAAGCTTAAAATATACCCATTGACAAAAGACTATGTATAGTTATGCACTTGAGCCAATATATCAAGGTCATCAAGAGTCTCAGAGGCTCTGAAACAGCGATGCTCATCAGCCACATAAAACCTCATACAAAGGTGTCAGTACAAACTATTTCTAGATGGCCGATACTGGTTTGCATTATGCTGGAGTAGACACTGATGTGTTTAAATCAGTCCACCAGGCAGGCGTCAATGCAGCAAAGGCACAGGACGTGCCATTAGACCAAATCCACACCGCAGGATAGTCCAGTGATCTTTTTCACGATTTATGATAAAACCTGTCCTCGCAATGCAAAGATTTGGGCATACTGCTTTGCGTTCTGTTTGAGTTCTCCTTTGTAATTTCCCCTGCGAAAGAGGGGTTATTACTGTTCTATTATTGTTTAAAACGTTCATTGTATAATTTAAACAATGTTCAATACATTATTTATTTATCCTGTGTCAACCAAGGCAGTGTGTTGTATGGAACTGTATCTACAGCATGAACTCACAGAGCTTTGAAATCTTCACGTAGTCACTCACGTGGCTCCGAAGTAAAATAATAAGATTAAATGAGAACTTACCAGTTTGAAGTTTGATCTTTATTTTATGAGGAGTTACGATGAGGGATTACGTGCCCTCCGCTCCCGACCCTCATAATCGCAAAGATCATCTGGTAGTTCTAGTCTTCTGAGTCTTACTATATCACTTTGACTGTAGTTACTGTGATTTCATGCTGCTGCTTTGAAGTATGATGCACAGACACTCTGGCGGGGCTTCTTCACGTAATCCCTCATTGTAACTCCTCATAAAATAAAGATCAAACTTCAAACTGGTAAGTTCTCATTTAATCTTACTATTTTCCCTCATACCTGTAATTATGCTTGCAACATTATGTGCATGTTTTCAATGTAACTATGCTTGCCGTTTTTTCTAACGTGCAGAACTTTGACTAATGATCTGAAATGCTTACGTTTTTTTCTCCTAGCCTTCCGTTCCCAGTGTATCAATCCCACTGAAACAATATACCTTGATATATAGCCTGCTATAAACTCATATGGTCTGTGTTGTGCTCTGTAGATTGAAAAAAAACTTGCTGTTGAAATTCTCTGTTTGTGCCATGTTCATGTAATACAGGTAAGGTGAAGACAACGCAATTCTACAAATCATTGCAAATTATTTATTTTCTGTACATATAATATGGCCTTGGAGTCAGCAGCTCACATTTGCTTGACTGGTCACCCTGCCACGGGAAAGATGCCATTCAGCTGGAAAGAGTGCAGAGATGTTTATAAGGATATTGCCATGGGTCATGGGCCTGAGCTATGGCAAGAGATTAGGCAGACAAGGAATTTATTCCTTAAGGGCCTGTCCCACGTGGGTGTCATTTGCACGTCATTTACGCGACATCCTAAAAATTGGTTGGTGCGTCGTGACGCGCGCATGGCGCCTGGTGGTGTATGCAGTGACGCGCGATAACGGTCGGCGCCCCAGAATTTTGGAATGCTCAAAATCCTCGCGCGCCACCTGCTTGACGTATCCCTTGCTGACATACTGATGGCGTACGCTGACGTACTGATGGCGTACTCTGACGTACTGACAGCGTATGTGTAGCGCGTGGTGACGCATGGTTACGCACGGTGACGGATAAACATTGCCTATGCTAATTTATTATGCATCACCGTGCATCAACGTCTGTAACCATGCGCCTCTGTGTGGGGAAACCCCCGATAATTGTCTGGACACGACCATTTTTGAGTAAACATTAACGCGTGGCAAATGGTTTCCTTTCTCTCCAGTGCTTGTAATGTATGGCATTAGAATCAATGAGGCCCTTCAGCCCATTGCCCCTGTGCTTGAAACACATTCATAATCTATATTACTAAAAGTCTGATCTTGACCACTTCCTGGTGTTCTGTATATTGATTTTAGAAAAAACGCTGCCACTTACGGCTGTGATATTTGGCCATCTTACTCAGTCCCCCTCCGCTGCGCAGGGCAAGAGGATTTTTCCCATCGATAAAAATAAAAGTTATTAGTGTTTAAAAAATGGTGAGATTCTCTCTCCTGAAGGCCACGCCCCTTCCGGAGGGACTACAAAACCCGGAAGTGTTAAGTGCCTCAGTCAGTCTCTACAAGGTGGGGGAGCGAGAGGGTCACGTCTCTCAGTCTGAGCTGTGAATAACACTGAACACATGTCTACTAAACAGTGAGTGGTTTAACTGTCCTGTCAGTGCCCCTAATTGGTTTGAAAATATAGTTTGGAAATGCTAAAGCTGTGTTGCCTTTGGTTTGGAAATGCTAAAGCTGTGTTGCCTTTGGTTTGGAAATGCTAAAGCTGTGTTGCCTTTGGTTTGGAAATGCTAAAGTTGCCTTGCCTAATTAAAGTTGCCTTGCCTAATTAAAGTTGTCTTGCCTTCTATATAATTAAAAGTCTAATCTTGACCACTTCCTGTTTGTGCTTTATATTGATTTTAGAATAAATGCTACCACATACGGTTGTGATTTTTGGCCATCTTACTCAGAGTCCCCCTCCACTCATCAGGTGCCGAGGATTTTTCCCATCGATGAGTTATTAGTGTTTTAAAAATGTTGAGATTCTCTCTCCTGTCAATCATGCCATGAAGGCCACGCCCCTTCTGGTGGGATGGGGGGGAGGGACTATAAAACCCCAAAGTGTGTGCGTGGCTCAGTCTCTGAAAGATGAGGAGGGAGAGGTCACGACTCGCTGCCTTTAGTGACCTTGCACCCTGCTTGAAATGGTAAGAAACTGCACTTGAATTTGGTGGCCTTGCACCCTGCTTGAAATGGAATTTCAAGGAATAGCCATGAGTCAACTGCCAGCCCACCGTGAGTGAGTGAGTGAGTGAGCTGCCAGCACAACAGGCTTGAGTGACTGAGCCTCCAGCCCAAGAATCCATTTGGCCCACAATGTCCAAACTAGCCCTCTGGAAACCAGTCCCTTCAGCCCACAACACCCATACTAGCACATACATCCCACTTAATCTAGTTATCCCTGTTCATTTGGCTTTTCCTAAGGCTGTGTACTTTTTTTGGAATAAATAATGAATTCCATTATGTCAATTGCCATTGCTAATTTTTCACCCAGTACATTATAGATATTAAAACTAGCTCCACACCAATAATTCTCCTCACTTATTTTCTAAATATTTTGCAATTAGCATAAATTTGCAACTTTGAATGAGTTTGCTTTGGCATAAAAATTTGCAATCAAAATCTCTCTAGTTTTCAACTTCAGTGTTAAATGTGCCTTTAATAATTTCTATCATAAGGAGTGCAATACCAATTGCCATCAGCATGTCAGATCTTCTGGCGTGTGGCAGGCAAAGATATTATCATCTTTAATACAAAACATAAAATGCTGAAGGAACTCAGCAGGTCGGGTAGCATCTGTGGAGGGAATGAACAGATGACATTTTGAGTCATGATCCTTATTCAAACTGACTCATGGAACATGGAACTGCCGATGCTAGTTTAAAAAAAAACAAAGTGCTGGTGTAACTCAGTGGGTCGATCAGCATCTCTGGAGAACATGGAAAGGTACACCTGAGACCCTACTTCAGACTGATTGTAGGGTGGGGAGGGGGGAGGGCAATGAAAGTTGGAAGAGAGGGGGCAGGACAAAGCCAGGCAGGTAATAGGTAGATGCAGCTGAGGAGGTTTGTTTGATAGGCAGTTAGTTGAACATAGGGCAGAGATGCAAAGCCAGAAGGTGTGAGACAAAAAGATTGAAGAGTTGCGACTGTGTAGCTAAAGGAAGGAATGTAGGTGGGAGGGGAGTGGAGAAATAGATACGTCCAGGTGAGGAAGCGCTGAAGGGAAGGGGGGAGATTAGTTCACAATTGTTCTATTATCTCAGTTCCTCATCAATATACATAAGAGGGGAAATTTACAAATATGGATTGACCCCCAGCACTGTATGTCTTTGGAATGTAGGAGATAACCGGAACACCCAGAGGAACCATGTTCTCCAGCGATACTGCTGGCCCGCTAAATAATTCCATCACTTTGTGTCTTCTGACCTGAGATTGTCTGTCCATTCCACCTCCAGATGCTGTCTACAGATATTAGCAATGCTGACTTTACTCTAATTTCCCTTTAAATTATAAATGTTATTACTTTTATTTTATTTTAGCCTGAGATACAGTATTTGGTAGAGATAATCTATTACCAATTCAAGTTCAAGTTCACCTTTATTGTCACATGCACCAATTGGTACAGTGAAATCTGAGTTACCATACAGCCATATGAATAAAGAGAACACTATACACAATAGAGTTTAACATAAACATCCACCACAGCAGAATCAACGTTTCTCACTGTGATGGAAAGAAATGGCAATATTTCAAAGATGGAAGCAGTAAATAACAGCCACATTTTAAGTGAAATATTCTGTTGATAAAGTGGTTCATATTTTGGCTCACAACATGCTATATTATTGACCCGGCAAGCGAGCTGGCTATTTAATTCAAGTGTTCTGCAAAGAGACAGGGTTAATTAACAATCTATTTTCATAGAATCCACTGGGGAAGATTATGATATGATAACATTTTCTAATGAGTGTGATATAATTCAGTCCAAACTCATGCCTTTGGCTTAAATAAAGTTAACAATGGACTTAGGGGAATAAAATCACCAACGGAGATCAAAACATTAGTTTAAAAAGATACTTCAATAAATAAGCAGTAGCAACAATTTAAATAATTCTCATTGATAAATCATAATTTAATTCTCAAATTAATATACTTCACTTGGAGAAGTATATCCTCTAAAATAAAATGTGGTGTAATCATGGCCAACAAGATAAGATGACACTTATGTTTCCAAAAGAAAGCTTAAAAGATGCGCTTAATGTTTCAAAAATGGTAAGCCAGCAAATTGTTTTGAAAATGCAATTGAACACAAGAGCAGAGGGGATATGCTCTAACTTTATGAAACATTTTTAAAGCCTCAGCTGGAGTGTTGCATTCAATTGTGATTACCACACTGTAGGAACAATGAGATAGTGTTAGAGTCATAGAGTGATATAGTGTGTAAACAGGCCCTTCGGCCAATATATCCCAGCTATACTAGTCCCACCTGCCCGCGTTTGGTCCATATCCCTCCAAACCTGCCCCATTCATGTACCTGTCTAACTGTTTCTTAAATGCTGGGTTAGTCCCGGCCTCAACTATCTCCTCTAGCAGCTTGTTCCATATACCCACCACCCTTTGTGTGGAATAATGACTCCTCGGATTCCTATTAAATCTTTTCCCCTTCACCTTAAACCTATGTACTCTGGTCTTTGATTCACCTTCTCTGGGCAAGAAACTCTGTGCATCTACCCAATCAATTCCTCTCAAGATTTGAGATTCCTCTCATGATTGGAGTGGGAGCAGAGGGGATGTTGTCTGAGATGGAGTAATAAGGAGAGACTAGATCTGTTTTCCCTGGAGTGGAGGAGATTATATCAGGACATGATGGAAGGGTATAAAATTAAGGGAGGTAGAGAGAGGAAAACTGCAGAAAGCTCTTCCCAATTTTAGAGGTAGATTAAATGAGAGGACACATATTTGGGCGAAAGGGTAAGAGAATGAGAGGAGATTTGAAGAGTATCTCTTTCACCCAAAGAGTGGTGAATCCCTGGAAAGCACTGCCAGAGAAAGTAGTCACTGACAGCATTGAACAAGGATTTGAGAATTTGAATTGCTTGCGTATTGAAGGCTCTGGGTCAGGTACTGGAAGATGGAATTAATATAGATGGATTCCCACTGGTCAGCATGGAAATGAGGGCCGAATGGCCTGTCTCCATGCTGTATTGGAGATCTAATTAAAGCGTGGAACAAAATGGACGTGATTTAGCACTCAAAATGTGCTTGAAAATTAGTTTCTGTGAGCAAGGAGCTATGACTTACCCATAACTGACATGTCTGGGTTGTTCCTTAATAAGTAGAACATTTGACTGGGCACTTCATGTTGTCAATTTCCCTCCTAGCCCCAATGTGACTTCTGCACTGGGTTCTCCTTTAGGAGCCTTGCAGGGAATTGTTTGTTTAGCGATACAGCATGGAAACGGGTCCTTTGTTCCACCGAGTCAATGCCGACCATCGATCGCCAATTCACATTAGTTTTATGCTATCTCACTTTCTCAACCTCTCCCTACTGTAGCAGCAATTTGCAGTTGTCAATTAACCTACAAACCTGCATGTCTTTGGAATGTGGAAGGTAAATGGATCACCCGGGGGCCACTTGCACGGTCACAGAGAGAACTTGCAAACTCCACACGGGTGGTATCCAAGGACAGATCAAACCTGGGTCACAGGCGCTGTGAAGCAACTGCTCTACCAGCTGCACCCACTGTGCTGCCCGTACATTTGACAAATCAGACACAGATAAACATCTGTGACTAAATGATTGGAACACCAAATCAAATGTACTCAATTTTGTAAATTTCATCCATTTCCTGATACAAAATGTACCATTGAAACAAATTAACCTATTTCAAGTATCAAATGAAATAAATTGGGTTATTCTATAGAAAACTCGTCCATTTGGCAGTTTCTTTATCACCTTACCTGGGGATGGTCTAAAATAAATCATGGGCAGGCAGAGAACAATTTAATTGTCTGTAGCTGAGAAACATTGTGAGAAAATAGGATCTAATTTCAAAATAACTCGTAATCAATGCCCAATTAGGTTGAAGACAGAATACGAATTGCACATATCATGTAATTCCAACTAACAAATAACATATTTCTGCAGTCTTTTATATTTTATAGACCAAACACTCAAATGAATAATTTCAATCCAACACGTCATTCCAGTTTATGTCAGATGTCTTTCACATACCTGCCAATTTGCATTTTATTGATTTTTTTTTTTAAATCACCCTGAGCCATAGTTTGATGATACAACACAAAACAAAGTTGTCCATTGCATCTTGTGACCATAATAAACTATGCCAAATCTAACACAGCATGTGTAAACTAGAGAAGTAAAATAATACCAAGGAAGGGTCAGAGACCTGAGTGATGGGTTGATGCCACAAAGGGTTAGACTTCTGCATCAAAACTCGGTGCTGGAGGAACCCAACAGGTCAGGCAGCATCTGTGGAGGGAATGGACAGGCAATGCGTCAATGTTTGTCAGGATGTTTGTCACTTCTGCTTGTTGGTTTTCAAGGTCCTTTGATGTACCCAGCAGTTAAGCAGAGTTACAAGCAAATCTCTCCTTGATACTCGTAAGCCATGCAATAAGTTGTAGTAAATTGTAGGCTCTTGTACTGATCTGGCTGAGTGTCACATTCACTCATTTAGACTTGGAATATCAAGAAAGCACAGCTACTGTAATTATTGTGGTAGTTTATTTTTACTGAAGTTGAAACATGAAGGCACTAATGGTACAATGGGTCATGTTAGAACGCCATGCTCTCATTGATTATTGAGTTACTTTATTTGTAAGAAAAGCTTTGTTATTGCACGTAATATTGTCCTTTAATGTCGATTTTTCCTTAAACTGCATTCATTCAAAAATTCCCTTCTATTCCTTATTCCTCATAATTCTCACTTCCTAAACAACTACATCTCCCTGCGTCCCTCAAATATCGTTTTACATCAATTTTTCTTCTAACATCTACAGAAATCCTCCATTTGGAGACTGCAGCATGATTTACATTTTCTATTTACACAGTTGTGTCTTTCCAAAAACGATTGGCAAACAGTTTGTAAATATCTGAGCTATTTTGCAGTTATTTAAGTTACTGTGATTAAAACCAATATAAAGCTTGGTCAGGGGCATGGAATTTTGATATTCGGCACACCTACAACCATTTCAGGAATAGGTCCTGTGCTTGGAAATACAGCAAAGCCCAAGACCAAAGGCACTGGTAGTTGCAGGTAGATGGAGATAGAGAGAGAAATGGTTTAATGCTTGCAAATGGGCAAAAAATGTTCTTAAAATTGATGTACTAATAATAAAAGAAACATGTGCATTTATGTTACACCTTTCACAATCTCATGATATCTCCACAAAGCCAATAGGTAATTCTTGAAGGATGCCCACTGTTGTTATGTATGGATGTAAGTCAGCCATGAAACAGAGGAATGGCCTTCTCCTGTTCACATGTTCCTTTATGTGTAACCATGTAAGGTGGTGGAAGGTGAAGAGGAAAGTCAACAGCTGTGAACCACCATAAACTCACCTGCTGTGTCCTCGGAAGCGCCGTAAGGTTCCCCGATCGGTTCTGCAAACTGAGCATGGCAACCTCAATGCATGGACGTAAAGAAGCTGCTGCTGGAGGCAACGGTCGGCGTACCAGTGGTGGCCTCCTGTTATGGTGTTGGTGGAGGTCTTACAGCAGCCGGGTGAGCAAGCGGATGGAGCGCAGTCTGCGGCAGCTACACGGAGCAGCAGTGGAAGGAGCTGACAGCATCGCGCTGGGCCAGGCCAACCCCAACATCATTGATCCTGTGCTACTAGGACACCGCGTCTTAAAGTGTGAAAATTGCATATCTCCTTGGGTCAAGACCAGACTTTTTAAGACTTGGAAGTTGTAAGATGGCAACACGGAGCATGGCAACAGTCTGCGTGCTGTTCCAAATGATAATCTACTGGACTCTATTGTTTTTAAAATAAACTGTACTCATTGTGTCAGTAATTATGGCAGACCCATCCCAGATGCAGGGAAAGTTTCTTCCCAGCTGTTTTCAGGCAACTGAACCATCTTATCACCAACTAGCGAGCGGTTCTGACCTACCATCTACCTCTGGACACCCGCTGACTATTTTTAATCGGACTTTACTGGACTTTATCTTGTACTAATTCTCCTGTATCTGTACACTATGGACAGTTTGATTGCAATCATGTATAGTCATTCTGTTGACTGGATAGCACGCAACAAAAAGCTTTTCACTGAACCTCAGTAAACATGACAATAAACTAAACAGTAGCAAATATTATTTTTAAGTTTGTTTTTTTTTTAAATATAGACATGAGCTGTAACAATACTCTTGGTTTAAATCACATTTCAAGCAGCTGAATCAATGCTACTATATCAGCTAAGTATCACCGCAGTATTTTTTTTTCTTGATACCTAAATTTCCTGTGGCCACCTGCCCGGCAGATTTAAGGGGCTGTCCCACTTGGGCGACCTAATTGGCGAGTTTAGAAGAATTTGAAAAAATGACATGTTGAAGATCTCCTTCGACTATGTTGAAGACCAGCTTCGACTAGCTACGACTAGCTACGACTAGCTACGACTAACTTCGGGAAAATTGGACACCGAATAGTGGAGAGTGAAGACAACCTCCTTCGATCTCCTTCAACCTCCCTTCAACTATGACTACCCTCGATTACTTACGACTAACATGCCGACCTACTAAGACTAAACCTACGAGTAAAAAAAGGATCGATTTTTTCCATGGCGACCTTTTTTTACTCGTGGGCATTTTTTAACATATTTGAAAAAAACGCCGCGACCTAGCTGAGGCCTTGAGTGCGCGGAGACCACTTTCGAGCATGAAGGAGAGTTACGAAGGTCTCCTACGACCTCGTGTCGACCATGCTGCGATTATCAGTCGAGGGCAAACTCGCTAGAACTCACGGTTAGGTCGCCCAATTGGGACAGGCCCTTTTCTATTTTGCTTTCAGTGTTATATCTGTCCAAATAATGGATGTTAGCTTGATTTTTCTTTTCAACAACATTAACTTCAATCTAAATCTTGGTGTTTGTGAAATGTCAACTGCAGGTCTCTGGAAACAAAGCATTGCAATTTTGTGGTGTAGCAATGAAATGGATTCTTAAACATTGTGCATTAAATTTTGGATATCACTCCCCAAAGCACTTTGCAGCTCAAGATTCATTACTTACTTATGTGTTATTTCCTTTCAAAATAATGCAATGTTGTCCATTTGTTACCTATAATTAAAATGTGCTAAAGCAGTGCATTGCCTCATCTTGCTACTTGACGGCCTGCCCCCTGCAGCTACCCTGGCGCCAACCACAGGGCCATTGTGTAAAGTTGGACATTTGAAGGCAATAGTTCTTTCAAAAACAGTGTCAAAAAAGTAGATTTGTTTTTCAATAGCATTGTGGGCATTTTAAAACATTTCATTTTCTTGCAGAAACCTTGCAGTGAACAACCAAACACTGTTGGTGACACGATTGGTCATTTTTGCTTTTAATACTCCTTTGGCATCATTAAACTGTGAAACAATTGTTATTAACGCGTAAAATGAGTTAGTATTTCATTAAAAAATTGAGCTCTGTACACTCTTGATTCTGTTGAGAGTTGAGCATAGTATGTTTTACTGTTCCAGACCAGTGAACTGTGAAATGCAAAGAAAACAATGAAATCGCACGAGTGTCAATGTGTCTTTGTGAACTTGCAAATATGCTTTTAATTAATTTTCTTCATAAACATGAGCCATTCAATAACACCTTGTGCAGTCTTATAAAAGTGGTGACTATGTGATGCGTTATTGATTGCACAAGGTCTGAACAATGTACAGGTGAATAAAATGGTGAATCAATCCTGTACGGGGTGATAGAATCCAATCTGGCTTTGTCAAAGCATGAAATGAAACAAAGGAGTGAGTAAGTCCTACTGTAATTGTGCAGTGATTTTGTGGGGGCTCATTTAGAACATTGTGTACAGTTTTAAGCTGCTTACTTAAGAAAGGATGTAATGGCTGTAGGAAAAACTGCAGCATAGATTCACTAAACTAGTTCCAGCATTTGTGAGTTTGCAGAGGAGGATCGATTGAGCAGACGAGGCCTGTATCTTGTGTAGGAAGGAACTGCAGATGCTGGTTTACACCAAAGATAGATACAAAATGGTGGAGAAACTCAGCAGGACAGGCAACATCTCTGCAGAGAATGGATGGATGATGTTTCAGAGTGAGTCCGAAGAAGGGTCTCGACTCGAAACGTCACACATTCATTTCCTCCAGAGGCCTGCATCTTCTTGAGTCTAGAGAGGAGGTTTCATTGAAACTTGCAAAATTCTTACAGGGCTTAACGATCAGCTTGGGAAGATGTTTAAAAGAAGCCAGAATCTGACATAGCTCATTGCGTCCCAGACAAGAGCAATATCAGGCTTCAATTCTAACGCCAAGTGTGGAAGCCTCTCCTGCATGCTGTACTAT
Source organism: Okamejei kenojei (assembly GCA_035221665.1). Classification (NCBI taxonomy): domain Eukaryota; kingdom Metazoa; phylum Chordata; class Chondrichthyes; order Rajiformes; family Rajidae; genus Okamejei; species Okamejei kenojei. The sequence continues at coordinate 18,682,527 of CM069161.1, forward strand.
TTTAATTTAATTGCATTTTAAAATCAGTCAGCCAAGAAAGCGGCATATTCCCAGTGGAAGTAACATGCAGGTTTGTTAGAGAAATACAGGCAAAGGAGCTGCTGTAAGTACTCTACGGGGTGTTTTGGTCCTAGATGAGTGGTTTCCAAATCCAATTTACTATATTAAGGTCCCATAACGAGCATCCTTTGGAGAATGGTGGGTTGTCTTGTTGCCATATCCAAATGTAAGTGACATACATTTAATTAATTCGACTTCGAGGAACGAATGAACCCACTGGCCCTGCCTGAAGGGAAATATTTACTGATTCCTATTTAAAGAGTATTCCTTACCAGAGTGAAGTACTTACCCAATGGAACCAATCCAATCCATTTGGAATATTATGTTCAGTTTTGGTCACCCTGTTGCAGGAAGAATATTGTTAATATTGCAGAGAAGATTTATGAGGTGGTGCCAGTATTTGGGGGCCTGAGCTGCTGGTAGAGGCTGGGCAGGCCAGGACTCCTTACAATGCAGGAAGATGAGGGGGTGATCTTAGTGAGGTGTACGAGTTCATGAGGTGAATAGATGGTTTAGTTTATGATCGTCACGTGGACCGAGGTACAGTGAAAAGCTTATTTAATTGCGTGCTATCCAGTCATAGGGGAAGAATATAAATGTGAAGGGTGAATTTTAGAGAGGGTACACAGACACCTTAAAGTCGTCAGTACTTTATTAAGCATACATTATACATAGCCCTGGCTGTACGTGGTCTGTCACGAACACTAGAGAGAGAGCTAGGGGCGTGTGGGTTACAATTATACTAACTGGTGGGGGAGCGGTTAGCATGGACATCGTTACTATCAATTAAAGGTGTACACACATCTCATCTACATCCTTCCTCTACCAAAACAAACAGTGAGTGACAGGGCGACCACGTCTCATGCACTAGGGTGAGTGCAAACAGTAAAGCACAGGGATACAGGATCACACGTAATCGCCGTAACGGACCGGCGGCCTGACCAGGCAACCAGACCGGGTCCGCACCTCGCCATCACCTCCTTCCCCGACGGGAACAAGCGGGAACGCTGGGGCATGGTGGGGGCTACGGACAGGAGAACCCCTTGGCGACGGCATCGGGGGGGGGGGGGGGGCGGCGAAGAGAAGGGCGAGGAAGCCGGAGAAAGCGGGACCGCAGCCGGGAGGCGTTCTGGAGGAGGACGAGGGGAGGTCGGCCCCAGAGGAACGGGCAAAGCACAGGGCCGCGACAGTGGCAGCGGGGGGGGGGGGGGGGGGGCATACGGAGCCGCCGGGAGAGGGAGAGGCTCGTTCATGAGCCGGAGATGCTGGCGGGACCGGCGGTACACCCGTCCGTCGTGGTTGACAAGGTACGAACGAGGGGAACCGGCAGAACCCACGACCACGGCCAGCCTGGAACGGCCAGAAGGGGACCACATACGGACGACCTGGCCGGGGAGAAGAGGGCAGAGGACACGGCAGGACCTGTCGTGGGAACGCTTCTGGATACTGTGTTTTTCGGCAATGCGTTCCCGGACCAAGGCAGGTTTAAAGACGGAGGGGGACAGGGACTGCTGAGACACCGGGACCGTGGGCCTTGTGACTCGGGACATGAGTTGCTGAGCCGGGGAGCCCAGGGCATGGTCGCGGGAGATGTTGCGGAGGTTCAGCAGGGCCAGGTAGATGTCGGAGCGGGATAGGCGACAACGCTCCAACAATCCTTTAGCACTGCGGACCGCGCGCTCGGCCAGTCCATTGCTCTGTGGGTATTCCGGGCTGCTGGTGTAATGACGAAAGTTCCATCGTTCGGCAAAAGCGCGGAACTCGGCACTGGTGAACTGGCTGCTGTTGTCCGACTGCAGGCTGACTGGGGACCCGAAGGTGGCAAAGTGGCGGCGCAACTTGTCGATGACTGCGGAGGAAGAGAGGGAGTGGAGCTGGTCAACTTCAAACCAGCTGGAGTAAGAGTCGACAAGCACCAGGAAGTGCTTTCCGTGCCACTCGAAGATGTCGGTTGCTAGCGCAGACCATGGCAGGTCAGCAGCTGGCTGCTGCAGGAGCGGCTGCCGCTGTTGCTGTGGAGCGAGGCTGTTGCAGGTAGGGCACGCGGAGACCCTATCCCGGAAGTAGCGAGGCATGTCAGGCCAGAAAAACTGGCTCTGAGCGACAGAAAGGGTCGCCTCGGCCCCGGGATGGCCACGATGAGCGGTTTCGAAGTATTGTTCCCGTAGTGCTTCGGGCACCACCACCTTCACAATCACACCACCACGCAGCACCAACTCGTCACGAACCAAGAAGTAAGGCACCGCCGCGGCCGGCAGGGAAGAACGGCGGTCTGGCCAACCCTGCCTGATGATCGCGGCCAGCTGCTGTAACGAAGCGTCTGCCGCCGTGTGCTCGGCCAGGGACTTCAACTGACCGGAGGGCACGAAGTTCACGCCCAGGACTATCAGATCGGACGTCTCGTACGGATGCTGGGTTGTGGATGAGAGAGGCGCCCGAGGCAGCGTGTCCGCAACAACCATGTCCTTGCCCTTGCGATAAACCACTGTGAAAGTGAAGCATTGTAGCTGGAGCATCATGCGCTGGAGCCGGGAGGAGGCCATGTGTAGCGGCTTGTTGAGGATGGTTACCAGAGGCTGGTGGTCCGTCTCGACAGTGAAGCAGTTGCCCAGGATATAGTCTTTGAATTTGGAGCAGGCAAAGACAACCGCCAGCAGTTCTTTCTCAATCTGGGCATAGTGTTGTTCAGCGGACGTCATTGTGCGGGACGCGTAGGACACAGGCAGTTGCACCCCATCATGGATCTGCAGGCAGGCGGCCCCGAGGCCAAACTTAGATGCATCACACATGAGAACGATGGGGCGCTGGAGGTCGAAGTACTTCAGCGTTGGCATGCTGACCAGCTTAGATTTGAGGGTGTCAAATGCACGCTGGTGTTGCGGGAACCAGGCCCAGGCAGTGTCCTTTTTCACCAGATCCCGCAGAGGGGCACTCAGTTTGCTCAGGTCGGGGATGAACTTTCCCAGGTAGTTGACCATGCCCAAGAAGCGCTGCAGGCCAGGCACGTCAGCAGGTGCAGGCATCTCGGATATTGCGGCCGTCTTCTGCGGGTCAGGCTTCAGCCCCGATGCCGTGAAAACATGCCCCACGTAGGTGATCTCAGGGACCCGGAATCGGCATTTCTTCGGGTTGAGCTTCAGGTTGACCTCCCGGGCCCGCTGCAGCACCTGACGAAGGTGGTGGGCGTGCTCAGCGACATTCCTCCCATAAATCAGGATGTCGTCGACAATGATGGCACACGGAAGTCCAGCAAACAGTTGTTCCATGGTCCTTTGGAACACCTCGCTGGCAGAGTTGATCCCAAACGGCATGCGGAGGAAGCAATACCTGCCGAAGGGCGTGCTGAAAGTCGTCAGGTGCGAGGATCGCTCGTCTAGAGGTATCTGCCAGAACGAACCCTTGGCATCAAGAACCGAGAACACGGTGGCTGGGCCGACCTGTGCAGCAACATCCTCCACCGTCCGCATGGGATAGTGCGGGCGCCTGATGGCCAAGTTCAAGTCCTTAGGGTTGATGCAGATCCGTATTTCGCTCTTGTCTTTCTTCGCAGCGACAACCATAGTAGAAACCCACCGGGTGGAGTCCGTTACTGGCTTCAGGATGCCCGTGGCCACCATCTCGCGAAGAGCAGACTCGACCTTGCCCCTCATGGCAAAGGACACACGGTGCGGGGGACGGACGACCGGCGTGATGTCGGGATTGAGGGCGATCCTGTAGCTGCAGGGCAACTTCCCCAGCTTCGAGTCAAACCGGTCCGGGAATTCGGCCAGCGGGTTCAGGGGTGCCTCTACCAGGTGGACATCACTGTGGAAGCTCACCAATCTGAGGTCCTGGCAGGCCTCCACGCCGAGCAGGGGGTCACATTTACCATCTAGCAGGAAGAAAGAGAGGGGCCGAGTGGTCGTCAGCACCTTGCAGTGGAGAGTGGCCCTCCCCACAGGAACAAGTACGCCACCCCCATAGGCACGCAAAACAGCACTGTCTGTGGAAACGGGCTCATTATTTCTTATCTTCCTGAACAGGCTTGTTGACATAACGTTGGCAGCTGCCCCTGTGTCGACCTTGGCAGAGAAGGCCATGCCATTCACTGTGACTCGGACGGTCGGGTCCGTTATCAGTCCAGCTGCACCTCGCAAGGAAAACACACTCAGCTCGCTCTGAGAAGAGTCAGGGTCAGACGGGGGAAGATCATCGTGCTGGACATGGGAACCAGACGGCGAATCATCACGTGTCAGGTAGCGAGACGGTTTCTGCTGTGGCTGTTCAGGGATCCCACGGGAACGGCATGCAGCCGAGAAGAGGTTGGGCCTGTTGCAGAAATTACAGTTTTTCCCCAACGCCGGGCACACATTAAAACGGTGTGAGACAAAGTTACAATTTGGACATCGTTGAGGCGGCCTGAAGCCCTGCAGTGGTCTTACCCTCTGTCGCCAGGGAGCATTGTACTGGGGACCAACGAGACTGGCTGTGTGGACCACAGGGTCAGGTACAGCGGAGGAGACAGCCTCAGCTAAACGAGAGGCATGCAGCGCCTCATCGAATGTCAGATCAGGCTTACGCAGCAGCTCAGAGCGCAGCTTATCATCCCGCAGACCAAAGACTAAAATGTCACGGGTCAAAGTATCAGGGGTCAGAACATGCAGGTCACATCGGCGAGCCAGCTGGCGCAGCGCGGCCACGAAATTGTCAATAGATTCCCCAGGGTTCTGGCGTCTGGAGAACAGTTTGAAACGCTCTAAGATGTGGTTAGTGGGAAGGTCACACAGCGCCGTAAATTTAGCAAGCAGGCAATCGGGGTCCTGGATACTCTCACCATGTCCATAGACGAACGACTCCGAACGCTCGAGCGCTTCTGGACCAGCCAGGTTAAGCAGCAGGGAAGCCTTGACAGCGGGGGCCACAGCAGGGTGGGCGATTGTAACATAATGCTCAAAGTCAGCGATGAGTGATGTCTGCATCAAAGACTAGGATGTCAGGTTTACGACAGGCAGAAGCCATCACGGCACAGGGAGGGGGTACTGGGACTAAGAAAATAAAACGCGATAGACTGGAGACGCAGAAAGAAGCACTTCTGACGCCATTTAGAGAGGGTACACAGACACCTTAAAGTCGTCAGTACTTTATTAAGCATACATTATACATAGCCCTGGCTGTACGTGGTCTGTCACGAACACTAGAGAGAGAGCTAGGGGCGTGTGGGTTACAATTATACTAACTGGTGGGGGAGCGGTTAGCATGGACATCGTTACTATCAATTAAAGGTGTACACACATATCATCTACAGAATGCACTGTCTCTTACCTTGAATTGTAGAATCCAGAACCAGGTTTAAGCTGAGGGAAAACAAGATTTTATAGGAACCTGAGAGGTAATTTTTTCAGAGGGTGGGGGAGTATATGGAAGTAGTTGAGGCAAATTGAGGTAATTGAAAATTGGACAGGGGATAGGAAAGGTTTAGAGGGGTATTTGACCTCAGGTAGGCAAGTGGGACTAGTGTCAATGGGCATTTTTGGTTGGCATGGGCAGGGCCTGGTTCTGTGCTATATGACTTTATGGCACTGGATACAAATCCAACAGCTGTGCCCATAAGGGGAATGTCAGCAAAAAAAATCAGTTGTTAATATTACCTTTTTTTCACTACATTTTAATTTATGCCCGAATGAAAGGCAATGTAAGGCAGTGGCGGAAATAATATCTGAGGTTGGTGAAACTGGAGGGTGAAGGTTTGGACAAAGTGAAATTAATTAGGAAGCAGAGCTGACCCTATGCAGTTAACACATCAGCTTCAGGCAGCAGAAACATTCTCACCTGTAATCATTCCAGATGATCAAATAAGCATAAAAACTAGAATCACAAGTAACAAAGAGCATTTCCACTCTTCAGATGCACTTTTTAAATAATTTCTGTCTATAAGATTTGATATTTTAGTCAACACAATCTCAACGTGATTCTAAAATCTACCTATTATCTCTTGGTAGAGCTGTACAGCATGGGAACATCAAACTTCAGATAGCTCCTTCTTTCCCTCTCTCTCCATCCCCTCCCCCTTCCCAGTCCTCCCACTAGTCTTACTGTCTCCAACTACATTCTATCTTTGTCCCGTCCCCTCCCCTTGACATCAGTCTGAAGAACGGTCTTGGTGGAAATGTGTCAGACTCGATAACAATCAGCACGGGAGAACCTCAAGGCTGTGTGCTCAGCCCTCTGCTTTACTCACACTATACTCATGACTGCGTAGCCGGACATAGTGCGAACTCCATCATCAAGTTCGCCAACGACCCCACTGTTGTGGGACGTATCATGATGGTGAGGGGTAGGATAGGGACGCACAATCCCGTTTATATCAACGGGACGATGGTGGGAAGGGTCAAGAACTTCGAATTCCTGGGCGTGCATATTTCCGAAGATCTTTCCTGGTCCCAGCACACTGATGCAATTATATAAAAAAAGCACATTGGCGCATCTACTTCCTGAGAAGATTACAGAGAGTTGGGTTGTCAAGGAGGACTCTCTCGAACTTCTACAGGTGCACAGTAGGGAGCATGCTGACCGGTTGCATCGTGGCTTGGTTCGGCAACTTGAGCGCCCAGGAGCGGAAAAGGCTGCAGAAAGTTGTAAACACTGCCCAGTCCATCATCGGCTCTGACCTCCCTACCATCGAGGGGATCTATCACAGTCGCTGCCTCAAAAAGGCTGCCAACATCATCAAAGTCACACCATCCTGGCCACACACTTATCTCTCCACTGCCATCAGGTAGAAGGTACAGGAGCCTGAAATCCGGTACATCCAGGTTCAGGAATGGCTACTTCCCCACAGCAATCAGGCTATTAAACACAACTTCAAACAAACTCTGAACTATAACAGCCTATTCCATTTTATCTGTTTATTTATGTGTATATATATATATTGTATGGTATATGGACACACTGATCTGTTCAGTATTTATGCCTACAATATTCTGTTGTGCTGCAGCAAGCAAGAATTTCATTGTCCTATCTGGGACACATGACAATAAACTCTCTTGACTTGACCCAAAACGTCACCCATTCTTTCTCCCCAGAGATGCTGTCTGTTCTGCTGAGTTACTCCAGCATTTTGTGTCCATCTTCGGTTAAAACCAGCATCTGCATTTATTTCCTACACATGGAAGCAGGCTCTTCTGCCCATCTTGTTCATGCCTTGGGCTAGTACCATTTGTCTGACTTTGGCACAGAGCTCTCTAAACCCTTGCTTGCCATCATATATCTGTCTAAATGTATTTTAAATGTCACAATGTAATCTGCTTCGGTGGCTATTTCTGGCTGCTCATTCCAGAAGTGAACTATCCTCTGAGGGAAAACTTTCCTTCGCTCCATAGATGCTGCCTCACCCGCTGAGTTTCTTCACCACTTTTGTCTACCTACCCTCTGAGTGAAAACATTGCCCATGAGGTCCCTCTTAAATCTCTTCCCTATCACCTTAATGTGATGCTCTCTAGTTTTAGAATACTCTAGCCTGGGATAAAAACTTCATCCATGCCCCTCATGATCTTGTATATCTGTTGCTGGCCTACATTTTGTTCCTACGATATTTTGCAACTTTCAAGTCTCCGAAAAGTCTGATCTTGGTCCAAGGATAGTGTATAGGCAGCTTCTTATTTTCTCACATTGAGGCTGAGTGGCCTGACTGCACTGGAAGATGAAATCGGGGCCGCCTCCACCAGCACACGCCTTAAGACCATCATAGGCACAACGTCTGCCATTTCCAGTGCCCAGCCCTCTCTGCACCAAGACCACCACATCCCGCTTCCCGCTGAGGGAGCAGGAGATCAGTTTGCCAATGATTCCACAACCTCCCCTTCATCTTTCACTGTCGCTATCTTGGAAAGTGAAAACATTGCTTCTCAATCTTTGAGTTTGACAGCTTTGTTTGCAACAGAAAGGAGTGTCTGATAACTGGAGCTGCTTAACGACCATTGCAAAGTGTTTCAATGGAGGAGCAGCTGTGAGGTACAGTACTTGAAACGAGTAGAGACACAAGGAACTGCAGTTGCTGGAATCTTGATCAAAACACAAAGTGCTGGACTAACTCATCAGGTCAGGCAGCAGCTAGGGAGGGAATGGACGTAACATTTTAAGCCAGGTTTTCGTCATACTGATTGAAATGGAGGGAAAAGCTGGAAAAGAAAGTGGGTGGAATAAAGCCTTACTAGTGACGGGTGGATTTGGTTGAGTGGAGTTTTGATTAGCATGTAGGTGGAATAAATCATAGAGGCCAGGGATGAGGAAGAAACAAAAGGATAAGGAGTTGGTAGAGGGCCTAACTTTCGGTGCTGTATTTGCTAGAATTTAGAAGGATGAGGGGTATATATATATGTATATATATAAGTTTCATTCATTATATATATATCTCCCGTTGACTGTTGACTTGTAACTTACTTGCCTCACTAGCAGCTCATTTTCTCTGGTACTTTGAACCATTACTGTCAATTTATTTTATATTCCAGGCATCTAATTGAGCTACTTCTGCCTAAAACGAAACACATAATGAATGAAACTTGCCACATAGTGAATGGCCTGGAAAGAGTGGATGTGGAGAGGATGTTTCCACAAGTGGGAGAATCTAGGACCTGAGGGCATAGCTTCACAATAAAAGGATGTGCTTTTCGAAAGGAGATGAAGAGGAATTTCTTCAGTCAGAGGGTGGAATTCAGAGGTCATTGGGTATATTTACAGCAGAGATTGATGGTTTCTTGATTAGTAAGGGTGTCAAATGTTATGGGGAGGGGAGAAGACGGGAGAATGGGGTTGAGTAGAAAAGTAGATCCGCCATGATTGAATGGAACCAATAGGCAAATGGCCTACTTCTGCGCCTATCACTTATGAATTGTCACAGGGGGGCAATAAAAGACACTGGGGTCTAGCATCCCAGCACCCATATTTTCCAACTCCAAACAACTCAAGCAGACTACAGGATGACAATCTGCTGTAGACACCAACTGTGAAGTTCGATCTGCATACCAGCACCTATTTGTCATCAAAAATAAGCCTCGTAGGCAGAAAACCCCCCCCCCATAATTTTCCTTGTAGTGTGTGCCTTACGCAATCACTGGCATATCCACAGATTTATTTTTGTCAATTATTCGTTTTAGGCAGAAGTAGCTCAATTAGATGCCTGGAATATAAAATAAATTGACAGTAATGGTTCAAAGTACCAGAGAAAATGAGCTGCTAGTGAGGCAAGTAAGTTACAAGTCAACAGTCAACGGGAGAATTAAAGCATAAACAGAAATATATGGCATCTAATGGGAATGGAACAATCTTTCCTCACTATATTATTCACAGAGAAACCTTGCACTAGGAGGAATCATAGTTGGATTAACAGTATGAATCTGGCTGCCCAAAATGAATTTGCTGCTGTATCTCAAGTCAAAGTCAAGTCAAAAGAGTTTATTGTCACGTGTCCCTGACAGGACAATGAAATTCTTTCTTTGCTTAGCACAACAGAACATAGTAGGCATTGACTACAAAACAGATCAGTATGTCCATATACCATTATATATGTAAATACACACATGAATAAATAAATTGATAAAGTGCAAATAACAAATTAAGCGGTATTAATGTTCAGAGTTTTGACCAAGCCAAGTTTAATAGCCTGATGGCTGTGGGGAAGTAGATATTCCTGAACCTGGTGGTTGCAGTCCTCAGGCTCCTGTACCTTCTACCTGAAGGTAACAGGGAGATGAGTGTATGGCCAGGATGGTGTGGGTCCTTGATGATGCTGCCAGCCTTTTTGAGGCAGCGACTGCGATAGATCCCCTTGATGGAAGGGAGGTCAGAGCCGATGATGGACTGGGCAGTGTTTACTACTTTTTGTAGTCTTTTCCTCTCCAGGGCGCACAAGTTGCCGAACCAAGCCACGATTCAACCGGTCAGCAAGTTCTCTACTGTGCACCTGTAGAAGTTAGAGAGAGTCCTCCTTGACAGACCGACTCTCCGTAAACTTCTCAGGAAGTAGAGGCGCTGATGAGCTTTGTTAATAATTGCATCTGTGGAAGACCAGGAAAGATCTTCAAAGATGTGCACGCCAAGGAATTTGAAGCTCTTGACCCTTTCAACCATCGACCCGTTGATATAAACAGGGCTGTGGTTCCCCATCCTACTCCTTCCAAAGTCCACAATCAGTTCCTTGGTCTTGCTGTTGTTGAGGGCCAGGTTATTGTGCTGGCACCATATGGACAGTCGTTCTATCTCTCTTCCATACTCTGACTCATCCCCATCAGTGATACGTCCCACACCAGTGGTGTCGTCAGCGAACTTGATGATGGAGTTTGCAGTATGACCGACTACGCAGTCATGAGTATAGAGCGAGTGCTGCAGGGGGCTGAGCACGCAGCCTTGAGGTGCTCCCGTGCTGATTGTTATCGAGTCTGGCACATTTCCACCAATACGAACAGACTGTGGTCTGTGAATGAGAAAGTCGAGGATCCAATTGCAGAGGGATGCGCAGAGACCCAGTTCTGCGAGATTGGTAACCAGCTTGGAAGCGATGATTGTGTTAAATGTCGAGCTGTAATCGATGAATAACAGCCTGACATATGAGTTTTTGTTGTCCAAGAAGTCCAGAGCGGAGTGGAGGGCCAGCGAGATCGCATCTGTTGTGGCGGTAAGCGAACTGCAGTGGGTCCAGGTTTTTGTCAAGGTAGGAGTTGATTTGCGCCATGATCAACCTCTGAAAGCACTTCATCACCACAGGCCTTAGTGCCACTGGTCGATAGTCATTGAGGCACGTCACCTTGCTCTTCTTGGGCACCGGTATTATTGATGCCCTTTTGAAGCAGTTGGGAACCTCAGACCTCAGAAGTGACAGGTTGAAAATGTCCGTTAAAAACTCCAGCCAGTTGGTCCACACAGGTGTTTAGAACACGACCAGGTATACCATCAGGTCCAGGCACTTTTCGAGGGTTCACCCCTCTGAAGGATTTCCTGACGTCGGCCTCTGTGAATGAGATTGAAATACCATCACAGCGAATGGGGGCTCGGGAAGGCACATCGGTGTTCTCCCTATCAAAGCGTGCGTAAAACGCATTGAGCTCGTCAGGGAGTGATGTATCGCCGACATTCGAGCTGCCTCCTGGTTTCGCCTTGTAGGAGGTGATTGCATTCAGGCCCCGCCACATCTGTCTCATCCTCCAGCTTGGAGCAGAAGTCCCTTTTGGCCTTTTTGATGGCCTTACCAAGGTCGTATCCGGACTTCTTGTAGACGACTGTATCATCAGTCCCTCACTGCACTGCAGTTTGAGTGCTGGTATCTCATCAATTGATTGAAGATACAGCAAGGAAATGGCCCCTTGGCCCATCAGGTCCACGCCGACCATCGAACACTGCTTACATCAGTTCTAGGATGTCTCACTTTCTTATCTACTGCGGGCCAGTCAACCTACATCCCCGCACGTACACATTTACTGCGTGCCAGTCAACCTACATCCCCGCACGTCTTTGGGATGTGGGAGGGAACTGGAGGGCCCGACGGAAATCCCTGTGGTCTAAAGGAGAATGTGCAAACTCCACACAGACAGCAACCAAGGTTAGGATCGAAACTGGCGCTTTCAGGTAGCAGCTCTACAATATGCCCCGGATTATGCAACCACCGGATTACGAGAAGTTAAAGTGTAGAAGTGTCGGTTTCAAGAGTGTTTTATTGTCATATATCCTGAAAGAAACAATGAAATTCTTTCTTGCAGCAGCACAACAGATATTTAAATATGGTACTCTGTAAACACCATAATAAACACCAACAAAAAGTTCTACATGTGTACGTGCAAGCAGCAATGATGTAAAGACAAGCGCAATGCCCCAGTCCGTGTAGTTTGGAGCTTATTTGTTGTGTTTGAAAGCCTGATGGTTGCAGGGAAGAAACTGCTCCTGAATTGGACAATACAGTTTTATGGCTCCTATACCTTCTTCCCGATGGCGGGAGTGAAATACGAGTGTGGCCAGGGTAGTGTGGGCCTCTGATGATACTTGGTTTCATGTTGAACTAAGTGTTTGAAATGACACTTCATGTTTGTAAACTCGTCATTGGAGCTTTAATCTATATAATAAAATGTTACCCCTCCTCAAAATTGACGCTGTGAAGCGAGGGTGTGGTCATTTATGGGTCAAAGCAATCTGCGTGTTGCTGACACCCAAATGTCCAAACATTTCATCGCTGAAGAGTTTAATCATCAACTAAAACATAAGTATTATATTATAGTCTGAAGAAGGGTTTCGGCCCCAAACTTTGCCTATATCCTTCGCTCCATAGACGCTGCTGAACCCGCTGAGTTTCTCCAGCTCTTTTGTCTACCTTCGATTTTCCCACATCTGTAGTTCCTTCTTAAACAGTATTATATTGATATTATATTGAACTTAGCCCTGTATGAACAGTTAGCCTTACAGACTGGAGTCACTCATTGGGTCAGGCAGCTCTGGAGAGCATTGGTGGACGATGTTTGGGTCGGGATCCTTCTTCTACAGTTCCAGCTAGTCTTACAGCTTTGACCTTGTGTCTATTCAATCCTTTTGCTAAACATTTAATTTGTTTATACAATAAAACACAGAAACAGGGTTATATGGATTTTTTTTATTGATGGTGCTTTTATTGCAAGCACAACAACCAGACTGCAATAATCACAGCACGATTCTCCTGCATTTTGTGTCTATCTTTGGTATAAACCAGCATCTGACGTTCATTTTTATGACATGCAGAGTACAGAACTTCAGTGCTGCTTCAGGGGATGGGTTTGGACCCTTGTGTCTGAACATTTCCTGAGATCATCATCCTTCATTAGAAGGCACTCTCTGATCCACGGGATAGAAGTCTTTTCTATCAGCTGGTCTCTCACCAACTCATCAGTCAGTGTCCCAAAATTGCACTTTGCGGCCAGTTCTATCAATGAAGAAACAAATTGCTTCACCGGTTTGCCATGTCCCTGTGAATGTTAAGTCCCTGAAATGGTATGTCTCTATCATCACACATGTGTTTGAGCCAAAATATTTACCAAGTACAGTAACAGCATTACTGTACTCACTCGTTGCAGCACTGTCAAACTGCACAAAGATCCGCTGTCCTTCCGTTCTGAGGCAATGCAGGATCGCTCGGTGACGAGCATCCGAAATGGCCTTGCCATCCAGGTTGCTTACGATCAAGTATGTGGTGAAACTTTCAAACCATCCTGTCCATGGTACAGGAGGCTCTCCTGGACTTTCCAAGAATGGAGATGGGGCATGAAACATAGAAAATAGGTGCAGGAGGAGGCCATTCGGCCCTTCGAGCCAGCGCCGCCATTCATTGTGATCATGGCTGATCGTCCGCTATCAATAACCCGTGCCTGCCTTCTCCCCATATCCCTTGACTCCACTAGCCCCTAGAGCTCTATCTAACTCTCTCTTAAATCCATCCAGTGACCTGGCCTCCACTGCCCTCAGTGGCAGGGAATTCCATAAATTCACAACTCTCTGGGTGAAAAAGTTTTTTCTCACCTCAGTCTTAAATGGCCTCCCCTTTATTCTAAGACTGTGGCCCCTGGTTCTGGACTCGCCCAACATTGGGACCATTTTTCCTGCATCTAGCTTGTCCAGTCCTTTTATAATTTTATATGTTTCTATAAGATCCCCCATCATTTAGTCATCCTCATCGCCAGATGTTGTTTTTGACAGCTAATAACTCAGTCGACTCTTGATGTTCCGAGCCTGTAAGTGCGTTTATTTCGAGACAAAATGGCTGCGTCTAAACGAGTCAATATGGCCCCGGACCCAACATACATTTTGGGGCAGAGCCCTCTAGTGGTGACTGTAAGGACAGTTACCCAGACACAACACCACCCAATTGTCTTTTCTTCGGATCAGAGTTGAAGATTGGCTTGCTGCTCTATGGTTCTTCTCACCAGGGTAGGTATATCGGGTAGCTTCATCTCAGTGGATGTTTCGTGGGCGAAGTTAGGGTGGCAAGAAAGTAAGAGGATCAACCCGAGTCAATGTCCCAGTGCAGGAAGATTCTTTTTAAGTCACCCAGAAGCAACTTCACAAGTGCTGCTGGAAGTGTTGACCAACTCAGCATGAAATGGAAATGGTGTCAGGAGGTGTGAAGGCACGATGATGGTGTTCAATGCCCAAAACAGCTATGCCACCCAAGCATAATTCGTGTCAGAAAATGCCCTTTCAAGTTTCCTTTGACCACAAAACCAGACCATGCACGTTCCACTTCAAATTATTAATTTTCATAATACAGCTCTGAAAATGGGAACTCGATATAACTCCACTTCAAGGTGGAAGCATCTTCTGTACTGCCCAATCACTGAGCCCGTTAGTTCTTTTCTCCCTTCCCCTTTTCTCTGCATCTTAAAATGTGTTTACCTCAAATGATTTCCAATTTTAGAGAAAGGGCATGACATTAAAAGTTATTGCTATCTCTTGCAGCAGATGTCTGGTTACCTGAGTATTCCTACCATTTTATGTTTTCGTTGTGGAATAGCAGACTGCGGGCACTTCCCTGGTGTGAAGACAATAGTAGAATGTTGAGGAGTTGTTGGGAATTTTGGGAGAATACAATGGAAATAGTGTTGGCATTAGTTGAAATGAGGGTGTGGACACGGTGGGCCAAAGTTCCTGTTTCCATGCTGCTTATCTCCTCGACAATGCCTTCGCTATTTGCACACCCAAATCGGTCCACTTTTTTGAAAGGCTAATGGGACTTTTGCAGGAAGATATGTTACCCCAGCGTTCATTATTTGATTGATCTCCTTTCAGTAAAAATATAAAATTGCTTCTGGAAGAATTAGCTATTGCAGATGTCCAAAGATCCATTGCAGTGAAGAACTGCCTTAATGTCTGTGGATTAAAGTTATTGATTTAACTATCTCCACCACTGTGACTTAATGGAAGGGAAAATTAAAATAAGACAACAATGTCAAAATAGTCACAAAGCACAAAGCACTGGAGTAACTCTGCAGGTCAGGCAGCATCTCTGGAGAACATGGATAGGTGATGTTTCGGGTCGGGACGTTTCTGCAGTTTTCAAAATAGTGCTGATGTTGTTCCACTCTGCGGACGCTAAAATATTAGTTGGATAACAAATGGTGATTTATCACATTTTGCAGATGATTTTATATACTTAGCTGAAGGCCTACAAATGGATTTACCAGAATAATCTCTACAAGAGCAGCACAGTGGCGTAATGGTGGAGCTACTGCCTTAAAGCGTCAAGAGACCTGGGTTCAATCCTGACTACAGGTACTTGTCTGTGCAGAGTTTGTATGTTCTCCCCGTGACCTGCGTAGGTTTTCTCTGAGATCTTCGGTTTCCTCCCACACGCAAGACTTGCAGGTTTGGAGGTTTGTTGGCTTGGTATAAATGTAAATTGTCCGCAGTGTGTGTAGGATAGTTTAAGTGTGCGGGGTTCGCTGGGTTGGTGTAGACCCCAGGGTGGGCCGAAAGGGCCTGTTTCCCCACGCTGTATCTCTAAACACTTAAAAACCTACACTTAAACCTACAATGCAGGACAGGCAATTCAGCCTATCGGTGGTCCGTTCCATTGAGAAAGACCTGTCCAACCTTAACTCACCTTCTGGCAAAAGCTAGCGCTGCAAGCACACATCTGAATTCTTTCCAAATGTTCTTCCAGGCAGTGAGCTCCAGCTACCTATCACCTTTGGATCTATCCTCTGATGGCTATACCAAAAAGGATCATTAGAACATAGAACATGGAACAGTACATGCCCTTCAGCCCACAATGTCCATGCTGAAGTAATGGGAACTGTTGCCAAGTTAGTCTGCCTGCACGTGATCCATATTCCTACATTTCCCGAATATCCACATGCTTTTCCAAAAGCCCTTAAATGCCATTTAATGCCACTATTATTTTTGATTCCAATGTTTTCTCCCTGGGCCCCTCATAATTTTGTACCCAATAATAAAGTGTACATTAAACCTCCCCTGTACCAGAACAAACCACTGCAAGAACTGCACCCAGAACACAACATTCAAACTGTGGCCTGACTAATGATGTGTACAGTTCAGACAATATGGGACTCAGCGGGTCAGACAATATGGGACTGGATCAGTCTGAAAAAGGATACTGACCCAAAATGTTGTCTTCCATTCCTTCCACAGATGCTGCCTGACCCACTGAGTTCCCACAGCAATTTGTGTTTTGTTCAAAATTCCAGCACCTGCAGTTCCTTGTGTCTAGATCTTAACCTCTATGCTCTTGTATCATCTGCCTCTGTTTTTCTGCCTCTGTGTTTTTCAACTTGTACTTCCAGTTTTTCTATCTAAAAATACCAAATGGGAAATGCTAGCATCATAATGAGTCTATTAGCATCCGAGGGAGGACATCTTCATTACCAGTGAAGGGTTTCAATGGAAAGCCGTACCTTGACTGTAAACCATTAGCTTGGCTAGTTGTATTTTTCTGGCACTTTCTGTTTTATTTCAAGTCCATTGTAATATGTACTGACAATAGAACAATGAAATTCATATTTAAAGATGGCGCCTTACTGTGGCGATATATTGCAAGCAGCACAACAGCAAAGAATCAAACAATTGCTGTAGCTTAACAGACCCATTAGTACGATGACACACAGATAGTATATCATAAAAATCAATGATACAATAAATTAATAATCTACATACCAGACAACCATAACAGTGCAAAGCTTGAGGTCTGTCGTGCAGCCAAAGACACAGTCCATGGAAGATCATTGTTGCTGCAGAGTTGGTATGCTGCTGTGTCAAAAAAGCCTGGTGGCTGTTGGGAAGAAGTTGAAATTGAGGTCATGTGTTTCAGGCTCCTGTACCTTCTTCCTGATGGTTGCAGTAAAATTAAAGTGTGGCCAGACTGGTGTGGGTCTTTGATTTTTTTGCCTTTTTAGGTAGAGTCTCCTGTGGATTCATTTGATGGTGGGGTGGTCAGTGCCCTTGACGAACTGGGCAGTGTCTGATTTCTCTAAAGTAGAATCTCATTCTGTGATCGTGCTTGCATTTTAAAGCAATATCGTTTGTATCTGGAGCACGGCACAATCATTAAAATTATTGTTGTTTTTATAATTGTGTTTACCCTATTCTGGATTGATTTTACCAAGCACTTTATTGCTAGAAAGACAATATCAGCTGTATTACTTTTTTTTACTACTGGCTAAAATACATTGGGAAATGATAGAAATCTGATACAGAGAGCTTATTTTTCTGGAGTTATGCCGTTTATAAAAATGTTCAGCTAATGGTCAAATAGGAGAGGATTACTTTCTTGTTTACCAGCTGGCTTGCATTGAAGTATATTGTAAAAATATACTTGCAAGGTCCCTATGTTTCATGGAAGAATGTACAACAGTACAGCAGAACAACAGGCCTTTGGCCTGCAATGTCTGTGCCGATCGCCGGGTGGCGCCGTACATGGCAGCCTCGCCAACAGCCTGTCTCGTCCCTTTCCTCTTTCGTTTTTAGTCTGTTTTTACTTGTATGTTTTAGTGTATCTTTAGTTTTTGTATTATGTGTTGGGGGGGGGGGGGGGGGGGGGGAGGATGGTTGGGAGAAACATTTTCATCTCTTCCCTCAACGGAGATGCGACTTTTACCGTATCGTATCTCCATCCGCACTGCAGCAGGGCTTACATCTGGAGCATGGCAGTCCTTTGTTCGGGGTATCGACTGCGGTAGCCCTGATCGGGAAGCCTCGATCGCCCTGATCGCGGGGAGCGCGCCCGCGATCGCCCCTGATCGCTTGGAGATTCGATCATCCTGATCGCTGAGAGGAAAAAGGAGATGAAAGAAGGTTACAAGATATTTTGCCTTCCATCACAGTGGGGAAATGTCTGAGGTACCCCCACCCCCCCCCCCCCACCCACCCCGCCCGAAAAGACACAATGGATGGCAAAGAGGGACCCTCAAGAATGGACGTGGCAGTGATTTCTCGGTGTTTTGTGGCAACATTGCTCCATTGAGGACCAGTTCGGGAAGTCTGGTGCAGTGTAGGCGGCTTTCTGACTGTCAGGATCGAGCCGGACAGAGACTGCACCAGAGAGAGTGACAGCCAGTCGGTACAAACTCTGGTCACATCATGGTGTTTGTGGCCCAGACATTGAACTGATGATGGCTGTGGGTCTCCATTTATGCTGTGTGCCCTGGGTATTCCCACACACCACTGTGGTGGCTGTTTAAGGTCTTTATTTAATCTGTATGTAGCTATGTATGTGTGGTGCTTTTTTTTGCCATGACTGTTATGACGTATATGGACCGTTATGGGCAAAATCAAATTTCACTGTAACCTTGGTACACGTGACAATAAAGGACCATCGAACCATTGGACCAATGAACCACCATTGTATTATTGAACATTGTAAGATATTTTTATTAGAAGTAATTACATATTAAGAAGAAATATAAAATCCATTTTAAGCAAAAGAAAACTATTACACGTCATTATAGTGGGGGGGGATTCTTAATATTTTTAAAGTTAACAAATTCAATCGTTATTTGTACCTTCTATAATTTTCTTGTTTATTTTATAGGACAGTAGGAAAATATAAAAAGAGAAAAATGAGACGAAGAACAAAAAAAAAAGAGAGATAAATGATTGAGTGAATATTAAACAAGATATTCTTCAATGGAGGTATATTTATGATCTATTGTCTATAATTCTTCATCCATTCATACATTCCGGCTTCCGTCATGGTTTCGAACCGGACCATCTTGACCCTTTAAATATTCAATAAATGGAGACCATATTCCTCTGAACTGGTCCAGCCTGTCCATCAGGGCAAGCCTTAATCGTTCCATGTAACGTCTCCGACATTTCTGTAATCCCACATTTTCCAGTTGTCAATTCTTCCTCTCCCCTCCCACTCTACCCCCTTCCCCGGGCACTTTCCTTTGCAACCGCAAGAAATGCTACACTTCCCTTCACCTCCCCCCTCCACTCCTTTCAGGGACCCAAGCAGTCCTTCCAGGTCCGACAGAGGTTCACCTGCACCTCCTCCAACCTCATCTACTGCATCCGCTGCTCCAGATGCCAGATGATTATATCGGTGAGACCAAGCGGAGGCTTGGCGATCGTTTCGCCGAACACCTCCGCTCGGTCCGCAAAAACCAACCCGACCTCCCGTGGCTCAGCACTTCAACTCCCCCTTCCCATTCCGTATCCGACCTCTCGGTCCTGGGCCTCCTCTACGGCCAGAGTGAGCAACATCGCAAGTTGGAGGAACAGCACCTCATATTCCGCTTGGGGAGTCTGCATCCTTTGGGCTTGAACATTGAATTTTCTCAATTCTGTTAACCCTTGCTGTCTCCTCCCTTCCCACCTCTTCCCTCAGCCCTCGGGCCCTGGTATTCCCTCTATCTCTATCTCCCTCCCCCACCCTAGTCGCACTAGCTTCTCATTTTCACACCACAAACAGCTTACAATGGTTTGTTGCCTTTATCATCGATACGTTTTTGCATATCTTTCATTCATTGTTCTTTATCTCTCCACATCACCGTCTATATCTCTCGTTTCCCTGATCCCTGACCAGTCTGAAGAAGGGTCTCGACCCGAAACGTCACCTATCTCCTTCGCTCCTCAGCTGCACCCGCTGAGTTTCTCCAGCCTTTTGTGTTACACCCCCCCCCCCCCCCCCCCCCCCCCCCCCCCCCCCCCCCCCCCCCCGTTATCCAAGTTTCTTTTTGATGTGGGCTGCAAATAATCTCTTCACATCACCAAGCTGTTTCTCTTGCTGGTGAGAAGCAGTTTATTACAAAATTATACAGTATTTTCTATCCAGCTGAAAAATAACTCTGATGATTGCACACACCAAAGCAAGGATTGGGATGCGATTTAATGCTGAAATTATTCTTAACTCTTTGGAGGATAAATTACATTTCATTTACATGCTCTCAATCTCTGCAACATTTGCCTTGGTATCAAAGCATCTCAGTACATAGTTTTATATCCACATATCATTTAGAGAGAGGATTATTAATGTTCAGATTGAAAAGTTTCAATTATACATTCATTGCCAAGGTATAAAAATATCTGTTCTTCTCACCTCCGTGCTCCCACCTCCTCCAACTACCCGACCTATCCACCTGAAGGCTTCTTGCTTGGCTATGATTATCAATAGTCCGAGGGCTCTCGCACACACAAGAACCATCCCTTCACCAGCACATTCGGTGGGTCTTCAAGTGTGAAGGTCATCACATCTATATTGGATTACACGCTGTTTCAACAATGTTAATTTTTCTGGCCTTCCTAGAATGGGACCTACAATCAGGAGAGTCATAGGCCTGTACAGGCCCTTCAGCCCACTTTGCCATGCTAATCAAGTTGACATGCTAGGCTTGTCCTATAAACCTGCATTTGGCCCAAGCAGTCCAAAACCTTCCTATCCATAACTGTTGGATGATTTTTCTTTCATTCACACAATGGGGAGATGAAGTGAAGTCAATTGTTGTTTTAGATTACCAAGACTGTATCACCATAAGCAGCAGATACCAGGATGCCCATGTGTGTATTATATACAGCACTGCTTTCTTTATTGTCACATGCACAAAAATACAGAGACATGCTTATTCTGCACGCTATTCACCAATCTGGAGTGTTTGGGGTATTGTGAGCCCGATCCTGGTCGAACCCAGTTATAGGAAAGATATGGAGGCTTTGGCAAGGATGCAGAGAGTGGTTTGTTTACCTCAATGATGTCGGGAGATTTGGGGTATTTAGCTCCAGAAGAAGTTGGACAGACTGGGATTGTTTTCTCTGCAACTCTGGAGGTTGCAGAGAGACCTGTTAGAAGTATATAAAATTATGAGAGGCATAGATAGGGTAGACAGTTAGAACCTTTTCTCACCAGATGGAAACATCAAATAATGGAGGGCATAGCATTAAGTTGTGAGGGGCAAAATTTAAAGGAGATGTGCTGGGCAAGATTTTTACACAGAGGATCAAAAGTGACTGGAATGTGCTGCTGAGGGTGGTGGTTGAAGCAGGTATGTTAGGGGCATTTAAAATACTTTTAGATAGGCATGTGGATATCCAGGGTTATGGGTTACATACAGGAAGATACTGTAGGTGATGGGCTTGGCCTTGTGTTCAGCACAGTCATTGTGGGCAGAAGGACCTGTTTGTCTCTACATTCAATATTGCTTGTAACGTATTCAGAAGTGTTAGCACCTGACTTTACACAAAACACCCTTGCCACTACTGCCCCCCCTGAGGTGACATCCTTTCTCTTGTTTGAGGGGGGGGGGGGCGTCCCACCAGACTCAGCCCTTCAAAGTCCAGCAGTGGAGTGTGGTCCTCTCCCACAGAGCCTTGGCGTTGTCTGCACCGAGCTTCAGTGCGTCCCTCAGTGCGTACTCCTGCAGACTGGTCTGGGCCAGTCGGCAGCATTCACTTGCAGACATCTCCCAGCCTTTGACTCAGCAGGCAACATCCACAGGCAATGATCATGCCTTCGTTGAGGTTTGTCAATGCACCTGAACCACTGTAGGTAGTGAGACCTTTGGCCGAGTGGGACCCCAGGAAGAACCAGTTCCATCTGGAGCTCCAGGATGGAGGAGGGAGCTGGTAGTGTCTTGGGATAAATTGTTTGTAATATGTTACAGTGGTTCGTTTCATATTTATTCATTAGTTAAAGGCAGAAAATACAAATGATGCAAATGACTAGCACACAGCCTTGCTTGCCAACTGTGTTTATTGGAAAAAATGTAGTGCACTACTCATAAATTTGCATAAACAATGTTTATATGTGTAGCTCACGGGCAAGAATTCTTGCTTTCATTGCAAAAGTCCTATAATTTGGGTTTAAAAAATGCAAATAATAAAATTTACTGTTCCCTTCAATAATGTTAAACAATTCATGCTGACAATATTAAACAGGGAGATTTTCCTTCCTTCTCCCAGCAAAATGAGTAGCCTCCTGGGTTATCTGGTACGACATCAAATGTATACATCGAGTCAAGAATGTTTAATTGTCATATGTAACAACACCAGAACAATGAAAATCTTATTTGCAGCAGTACAACATGCTTGTAAACATAATACACACAGATAATACATAGAAATTCTAAAATGCAATAATTTAACAAACACAATACTTATGGAGGAAGATTTGATTGTGGTGTTTAAGAGGCTTTTAGATTTTAGATTTGTTTAGCGATACAGCACGGAAACAGGCCAACCACGTCCGCACCGACCAGCGATCACTGCACATTAACACTATCCTACACACACTAGGTACGTTACATTTACAACAAGCCAATTAACCTACAAACCTGTATGTCTTTGGAGCGTGGGCGGAAGCCAAAGATCTCAAAGAAAACCCACGCGGTCATGGGAGGAACGTAAAAACTCCATACCGACAGCACCCGTAGTCAGGATCGAATCCGCGTCTCTGGCGCTATAAGGCATCTCTACCACTGCACCACCGTGCCATTAGATAGACAAGTGGAAGTGCAGGGAACAGAGGGATATGGGGCATGCACAGGCAGATAGGATTAGTTTAACTTGGCATCATGTTCGACGCAGACATGGTGCCGCATGGCCCATTACTGTATTGTACTGTTGTACGCTGTGCAAAAAGAACTATAGTTCTTGGTGCAACAAAAGACAGTCCATAGAAGTTCGTAGTTAGTACAAAAAGACAGTGTACAGTTCATAGTTCAGTTAGCGTTGTGTAATGTTCAGGCTCGAGTAGGAGTAGCCGCAGTTGCTTGAGAGAAATTCATAATGCTGCTCTACAGGACTTTGCTCAGGTGGCATTTGGAGTATTACATGCATTTCTGAGAGCCCCATTACAGGAATGATGTGGAAGTGTTGGAGAGGGTGCAGAGGAAATTTACCAGAATGCTGCCTGGATTAGAGGGTTTCAGCTACAGGGAAAGGTTGGATAGCCTTGGATTGCTTTCCCTGGAACGTTTGAGGCTGAGAGGAGACAATAGAGGTATAAATAATTATGAGAGGCAAAGATAGGGTCGACAATCAGAACCTTATTAACACTATTAAAACTATCCTACACACTTGTGACTAGTTTTACAAAAGCCAATTAACCTACAAACCTGTACGTTTTTGAAATGTGGGAGGAAACCGGAGCACCCAAAGAAAACCCACGCGGTCACAGGGAGAACTCTGTACAGATAACACCCGTAGTCAGGATCAAACCCAGGTCTCTGATGCTGGAAGGCAGCAACTCTACCACTGCGCCATTGTGCTTCACTGATTTATAAATTCACCACATCAGAATTTTCCTAATGTATTTTCTACTTTAATCTACAACCACACCTCTGGTATATATGGTCATTGTGTGCCCTTGTCCAGTCCAATAAAACCAGCTGTGAGTGTTAAGGCTTTTCTAAAGGTGGTGTAGGCAATTGGTACAATCAACCTCCGTAGCCCACATCTCAGAAGGAAAATAAATCCTGGATCTTTATCCTTGATTGGCTTTAAGTGACAGCTGATGAAAGAATGAGAAGGACTAGGTTAGTGGGTGGCGCTTTGGGTCGAGACCCTTCTTCAGACCGAAGAAGGCTCTTGAACCAAAACATCACCCATTCCTTCTCTCCAGAGATGCTGCCTGTCCCGCTGAATAAGTCCAGCATTTTGTGTTTATCTTCAGTTTTAACCAGCAGCTGAAGTTCCTTCCTACACAAGACTAGGTTAGCGCTTGTTTCTGATGAAGTCTTCATTCAAAAGCTCTGCAAGCCACAATATCCACTTGGGCTCATGAGGCCAAGACCGTAGTTGGAGTCTGTATGAAATCCCGTCCTGGTCAGCATGAAAAGTCTGCAAAATTATTGTTAGACTTTATGGCCCACAGATTGTCAGAGTGTCTCTGGTATTAACCTGCTTGAATCTCTCCTGGTGATTTGGCAGTTTGTTTGGGTTAGAATAAGCAGATGGTGTGATCCTTTAAAGTCCCCGATAGAAATCAGCTCAAGGATTGACAATTGACGGCCACAGGAGCAGATGGCAACATTCACTTTGCATGTACCTTAGACATGCTTCAGGCTATAATTTAAAAATAATGGTTGTTTTCCTCAGGTTAACCATATATTTTACCTAAATAGAGAAGTAATCCCAAAAAGGGAACAGTCATCCATTGATTTGATTTAGTTTAGTTTAGAGATACAGAGTGGAAACAGGCCCTTCGGCCCACTGAGTCCGGGCCGACCAGTGATCCCCGCACACTAGCACTATCCTACACACTAGGGACAATTTACAATTTTACCGAGCCAATTAAACTGCATACCTGTGCATCTTTGGAGTGTGGATGAAAACCGGAGATCTCGGGGAAAATCCACACAGGTCACAGGGAGAAAGTCCAAACTCCGTACAGTCAGGACCCATAATCAGGATCGAACCCGGTCCCTGGCGCGGTAAGGCAGCGAATCTACTGCTGCAACATTTATAGCATGAAAGGTTTTCTACATATCCAGAGATATGACTTCTCTGTATCTAAATTAACAGAATAAACTCTCTATATTTGCATGATCTGAATTGGAATTTTACCTGGCCATAAATAAATCTTCCCATGATATTTGGTGAAATCAATAATCCTGCATTTTCCATCTCTAACCAGCTACAAGACTTGTGCTGTAATATTCAACTGAACAGGTACATGGACAGTTAATGTTTAGAGGGATATGGGCCAAATGAGGCAAATGGGACAACCTTAAATGGGGCATCTTGATCAGCATGGAAGAGGTGGGCCAAAGAGGTGGGTGCTCTATGACTCACTGTCAGAAGTACTATGTTTCTATGTTTCTAAGTGACTCTATGTTAATTCAATATTTCAGTAAGTGAGGATTTCAATGTTCTGTTGCTAGTACGTCCGACAATTAAACACTCTTGACTCATGGCTCTCTGGACTCCAAACACTGGAATCTTTACAAATGTGTATGTTACAGCAGCAGAATTATATCTTACTAGACCAAGTGCAGACCCGTTGGGTCTACTCCCCCAACGCAAGATTCCACCACTCAACCGTTCCCCCAACGCAATATGGCACCACTTACGCATAGCCCCCAAATGCGCAGGCGCAGCTCATTTCTCCTCATCCTCCAGCACTCCCTCCTCCTCCTCTTTACCGTCCCTCTTCAATCTCTGGAGAGGGAGGGGGGATAGAGAGTGAGGGGTGGTAGAGAGGGAGGGGGGTTAGAGAGGAAGGGGGTAGAGTAGGAGGGGGGCAGAGAGGATGGGGGGGGCAGAGTGGGAGGGGGGCAAAGAGGGCGGGGTAGAGAGGGAGGGGGCAGAGAGGGAGGGGGTAGAGAGGGAGAGGGAGGGTAGAGGGAGGGCGGTAGAGAGAGGGAGAGCGGCAGAGAGGGAGGGGGTAGAGAGAGAGGGTGGGAGGGCGGTATAGGAAGAGGGAGCAGAGTCGGGGAGGGAGGGTAAAGAGGGGGTGGGCAGATAGGGTGGGAGTGGGGGTAGATAGGGAGGGAGCATCCCCCTCCTCCTCCCCTCCCCATCTCCCTCTACCACCCCACTCCCCACCACATCTCCCTCCACCTCATTTCCCTCATCCTCCTCCCCTCACTCCCATTCCCTGCCCCTGGACCTACCCAGATAGTGGAGCAGTGCCAGGGCCTGGAACTAGGCCTGGTTCTCGTACTCGGCCCAGCCCTGGCTGTAGACTCCAGCCGTCAGTTCGGCCAACGCCTGGCGGCAGTGCAGGTCCCAAATTAATCTTCGGGCTCGTCCCTGACCCCGGACCCAGGCTCGTACTTGCTTCCAGCGGCAGCTTATTTCTTCGGCCCCGGTCACGGCCCCATCCCAGGCCCCGGTCACGGCCCTCCAGCTCCAGCACCACCCTCCCCATCGAGCCACGCAAGCGCTGGAGCGCCCCTCCCTCCCTGAGTGTCCCGTCCTGCCTTGCGAGTGCATTGTGACGTTTTTTTTCCGAAATGGGTGAGTTTTCAGGCTTTAAACGATTAAAAACTTTGGAAATATAAGTGGGTATGTGACGGGAAGATGTTTATCACCTTGACGGGAAAAATGTGAGTAGAATGTGTGAAAATGAGAAGGCTGTGGCCTAGCGTTTGGAAGAAAATAGGAATTAACCAGATATTGACACACACACACAGACACACGAACACACACACAGCGATAAACAAGACAAAGAGTTTTAGTATTATAGAGATTAGTAAGTATTGTTAAATGGCTCATTTCTGGATCTAAATAAAAAGTAACATGTTGCACATTGGAACACTTACCTTTCGTGCTAGTGTGCGGGGATCACTGGTCGGCACGGACTCAGTGGGCTGAAGGGCCTGTTTCCACACTGCATCTCCAAACTAAACTAAATCAAATCAATGGATCACTGTTTTACTTCTCTATTTAGGTAGAATATATGGTTAACCTGAGGAAAACGGCCATTATTTTTAAATTATAGCCTGAAGCATGTCTGAGGTACATGCAAAGTGAATGTTGCCATCTGCTCCTGTGGCCGTCAATTGTCAATCCTTGAGCTGATTTCTATCGGGGACTTTAAAGGATCACACCATCTGCTTATTCTAACCCAAACAGACCGTCGAATCACCAGGAGAGATTCAAGCAAGTTAATATCAGAGACACTCTGACAATCTGTGGGCCATAAAGTCTAACAATAATCTTGCAGACTTTTCATGCTGATCAATAGCTACGGGATTTCATGGTCAGCTTACCTTTAAAACTAAGAAACAGGCAATCAAGAACAGTTCAGGATGGAGCCTGGGGTACAACAGAAAATGATGATCAATTATTATACACTCTGTATGCCAGTTAATGCCATTAATCTGCCTTTATCTCCACCACTCCTCTGACAACAATCATCAGGCGGTAAAATGTTAAAAGCAGCTCTGAAGGTTGACCTTTATCTGAAAAGATTAATAAACTCCCGCAAACAGTCATGAATATTATCTCTAACTAGGTAAGGTTTCCATATTGATCAGAGAAGAGAAAAAAAAGCTGCACTACTTCCGATTTATGATCGGAAGGTTGCTGTGTGTCTTGTTATCGCATCACACAGAGATAGAACAACTTTGGGGACAGAATCAGCGCATTAATGCTCAAGAAGTTAATAGCTACCTGGTTAATAAAATCAGGAGTTAATGGTTAAGAATGAAATATTAATCCAGAGAAGAGACATGAATATAGATAGATGAATAGGTACAAACAAATATCTTACTAAGCAATGCTAATATTTGTTTATATATCTGCTTGCAAGTTCCTTTGGCAACACATTGGAATTGTTGCAACTAATCATTGGCCTGTGGTTGTAGGTCGGGTCGGGGGGAGTTCCATGTAATCCCGCGCTACCTGCTCCATGGTCGGATAGTCGGCGACTAAACTGTCTCCCCCACCTGGTTTGTCAGCTGAGGAGAGGGCTGTGGACCCCCAGCAGGACCAAAAACGAGACCTGTCAAAGGGCAGATGAGCTTCTGGCGATCCAACGGCCATCCACACTTCAGTAGAAGTTGCGATCACTGTTGTACACAGCATTGTAAGGAATGATGATAAAGCACACACACACACCAAAATCCTATACTTCCAACGGCGGAAGTCCGCAGGAACTGGAGGACAGAGATGTGTGGTGCGTCCGTCATCGTTCCCATCGGAAACCAGCACCACTGTGTCGCTAATGTGTTCAACGATGATGAATGTGGTTATAAACTGGTCTGGTTAATGTAGCTGGTTGAACGAAGCATTGCAACTGCAATAATATTACTAAGGCATAAAACACATACACTAGGCTGTAGTTGATTGACGAGAACTGGATGTTCAACACAACAATCCCCTCCAAATGTATTACCAAACTCAGGCAACTATATCTCTTAACATCCCTTTGCAACTGGATTCACAACTTCCTCATCTACAGACCACAATCGGCATGAATTGGCAACAACACTTTCTCCTCAATCATCCGCTCGGGGGCACCTCAAGGCTGTGTGCTCATCCCCCTGCTCTACTCACTCTATACCCATGACTGCGTAGCCAGACACAGACATTTTTTCATCTTTAAATTTGCTGACGACACCATCATTGTTGGACGAATTATGGATAAGTATAGGAGGGAGATCGATTGTCTGATTGAATGGTGTCAGGACAACAATCTTGCTCTAAACATCAGTAAGGCCAAGGAGCTTTTTGTTGACTTTAGAGGAGGAAAGCAGAGGATCCATAAATCTATCCTCACCAGTGATGAAGAGAGACCAACTTCAAGTTCCTGGTGTGCATATCTCTGAAGATCTATCCTGGACCCAGCACTTTGATGCAATCATAAAGAAAGCCCATCAT